>CM061163.1:4115989-4785989 GCA_030710495.1 Labroides dimidiatus
TCGTAGCCTTCAGTCAGATCCAGCCTGGGCCAGAAAACACTAACGGTTTATTTTGGGTTTGTGAACTATGCAAATAAATGCTCCAAAATCTATCTGGGGCTTGGAGTACGTGTTTTATGGAGGTTGTAAAACTCCACACAAACACATAAAGCGGGCCTGTAAAAATTATGTGTGCTCTGCATAAATGCTCATTTGGACTAATGAATTAGGGGAGCGATGGCAGGCTGTGTTAAAGCCCACATCCTCCCTGGGTGATGCCAGTGGAGGCATAATGTATGATGAGCATGATTTGTGGCTTAGACTGCACGTCAGTTCTTCTGTGTAAATAAATGTTTGTATATCAGAGAGGAGTGTGTTAGTTTACTGTCTTTTTTGTGGAAATGCATCACAGCAAATCCCATATGGGCTTTTCCACAGTCAAATAAGGACACTAAGTGAACAGCTCTATCAGTTAGATGTGGGACAACACTGCAGCCCTACCTGACTCAGAAATGTTTTATAACGCCCAATACGACTGTTCAAAATTTGTTCTCCTCTTTAGATCGAGGCAACACTAAACTCTCTGCAGCTCTGCTGGAACCACAGACTGCAGGCTGTACAGCACGCTAGCTGGTTTTGTAGTTACTTGATAGCCACGTTAAAAATTAAAGCATTTAAAAGCAAGACTGAAGTTTATGCATTTGTTTTTTGTTTGTTTTTTTTAAAGTAACAATACATTTACTACATTTAAAGACCTTTCAAAACTGCATTTAAGACATTTTAGGAAAAATGTTTACATTTTAAGGCCTTTACAACTTTTCAAGATCAAGCAGATACCCTCTTATAACCATCTCTTTAAGAAACTTTTTCATTCTAGAAAGATTGTTTTTAATATGAAACTTCTTTTTTCTCACTTTAAAAGGAAGTAGAAAAAGAGTGGGAGACGTTTGCCATCGAGACTGACATGCTGCTGTTCCTGCATAGCTCTGTGAACGAAGACGACTGCGTGTATTCAGCTGACATGTCCTTTTAGGGGCAGCCCTTTGACACACATACACAGACATGCACACACAGTAACCTAAACACACAGACAGAAGCAGTAGTGATAGCCAAACATCCACAAGTACTCCAGCTAACTTTGCAGCTGACTCATTCATCCTCTTAAGATCGTTGGGCTTTGGAGTAAATCAGTTGCAATATTAAGGATGACACAGCAACCTGCTGCAACAACGGAAGGGGGGGGGGGGCAAACAAAAACACTGACAGTGGAGGATATCAAGAGTGGCAGATGAGGCCTGAGAAAAAAAAAACAAAAACAAAAACAATCAGCCAAATGAGGGCAAAGACAGAAAGAGAACCTTTGACCACCAGCTGTCTGGGAGTCATCGCCCAGCCGCATTTGTCAGTCTGTGTCCCCAGATGAACCTAACCCAAGGGTCAGTAGCTCCCAGCACAGCCATGTGTCTGTGTTGTTTATTTCCCTGTGCGCACACACACACACACACACACCGCTCCAGACTTCTACACACACAAGCATTAGTGAACCTTACAGTGTTTGTGTATGTGCTTGTGCTCACGGGCTGCCTGCTATCTGTGTCAAAGCTGGCTTTATCTCTCAGGCAGATAAGGTGAGTAAACAACTGCCCTAGCCTTCCTGTCTGTGAAATGCTAGCTGATAAATGCTCCAGCCTCCACCAGATGTTCCCCAAAACCAGGCTCAGGAGACCTGGAGAGCTCAGGCGGGCACAAGTACCCCTCAGTGCTGTGTGCACTTTGGGCGGAGCTCAAAGTTGGTTTTCTATTGGCTGAGTAAAATTTAAATATTAAATCAACACGATTTAAAAAGCAGTTGTGAAGTCAAACCATAGCTAAAATATCTGTAAGTAGGCAGTGCCACTTACAGATAAAAAATCAAAAGGATGAAAAAAGCGTTGCAATGGGATTCGAACCCCCCATGATCAGAACAAGCCAGAAAAACACGTACTGAGCCTGATATTAGATCATCTGAAAGTTTTCATGAGTGGACACCATCACACTGACAGCAGAAGTGATTCAAAAGGCATGTTCGTACATGTCAGAAACAGAGGATTAGCCTAGTTCAGACAGCTTATGGCTTCACTTGGGCTCCTCATTGGTCAAGCTGATAATTGGAGATTTATGCCTACCATCTATCAATCCATCTATTAACTTATTAACCCAGATAAAAGGTTTAAAACCTTCACCGCTCCTCCCCCCACCGAAACAACCGGAGATTAAACCCATGCCAATCCACTTAGAGGGTTGAACTAAACATATTTATTAATAAGTATCAGTCCACGTATCTCTGAAAGGAGAAGTCTTTGACTTAGAATTCTGACCTTGTTAAAAAATATATATATATTCCCAACACATTTAGAAATTTCAGTTATTTTAATATTTCATTATTTATTATATTATTATGTTTCATTTAATCTCATTTATGAAATATAGGAGATTGTTAAGGGACTTCCAAATTGTTGAATAATACATTTTTTTAGCTGCCTGATAGTAAGGATGTGTGATACTGCAAAATTTTGTATCAATATCATTGATACAAAGTAAACACAGGACCAGTATCGCCGATATCGATGCCGATATCGATGCCGATATCGATGCCGATATCGATGCCGATATCGATGCCGATATTGATGCCGATATCGATACGATATCGATACGATATCGATACGATATCGATACGATACCTTTTAGATAGAAAAGCAGCTTGCTGAAATTAATAAAGAATAACAATCACTAAGACCAATGTTTCTGTTCATGAGTGAAAGTAAATCACTAATTTGTCAATCAGAAAATAGAAACAATTATCATATTTTAGCATTAAGTATATAATCTTACTAAGTTTTATAAGACTGCGCATGAAGGAAGTGAAGGAGAGGAGCGCACATAGAGAAGAGACACTAAAACTTAAGTATCAATACTATAACACAAGTATTGATCAATACCGACACCAACGTTGTTGTGGATATATCAAATGGATATATCTGCCCACCAATACCTGACAGGCTCTGTCACCCATCACCTGTCAGAGTGGTTCTTTCACTTAGCCTTACATTGCATCCCTGCTAATCCACAGAAAAAGCCTTGTTAATGTATATGGAAACTCAAGTCAGTGTGTGAGTGTGTGAGTGTGTTCTGCGCCCGTGAAGAGATGAAATATCACTGCCCTGCCCAACAGCTCTGTGGTATTAAATGGAGAGGACGTTCAAGTCGTGGGGCAGACCAGAGGAGCCTGCATCTGTTTGGCAGTTGCTCAGAAATGTCTAGCGTTTCACACTACGCCTCTGGGATCCACTGGTGAAGCTCAGCCAGAAGTTTATGAAAAACAGAGGGGAACGAAGGAACCAGGAAGAAGAGAACATTTGGGGGGTGGGGGGATGAAATGAGTGAAGGCCAAGTAGAAGAGAAGAATGAGCTTGCTGACATGAGAAGACAGAAAGAGAGATATTGGAGAGGAGGAGGTTGGACGGCTGAAATGAGAAAGGGACCCTTTTAGTTGATGATTTGATGTTTTCCATTCTGCCAGCAGTGACTGCGTCTAAGTTTGCAGGGGTTCTCCTGAGGCCCCTGTGGAGCCCAAGGGCCCTTAGTGGGATCTGTGAGAACAGGTGTGGTTACACATCAAAATGCAAGGCTGTAACTGTTTATTCAAACCCTACAAATAAACAACAATAGCATGTGTATCTGTGTATGTGTATAACTGCCATGCATGTGACGGTGTGCGGTTCATGCAGAATCTGATGCCTAACTTGTGTGTATGTGTGTGTGCGTGTGTGTGAGTGAGGTTTTATTCCTCCTTGTGTTTAGATTTCATGCGCTGTTAGCAAACACAAATGCTTGTGTATTCCCTGGATTAACATGTGACAGGCGGCCCTGACTTTAGTCAAGCCCCAGCCCTCCACAACAAACCCGGTCCCCAGAGGCTGATCTTCGGTTTGGTCTCTGTCTCAGCTGTCACCACGCCTGCACTGTCTGCCTCCTGCCTGTCAGCTTCTCTATGAAAGCACTCATCGATTTATAGCCATCATATACACACATAAACACACAGGCATGCTTACAGCTCTTTCACAGAGTACAACCACAATTCCAGTGAAGTTGGGATGTTGTCTAAAATGTAAATACAAACATAAATCAATGATTCGTAAATCCTGTTTAACCTAAATTCTATTGAATACACTACAAAGACAAGATATTTATTGTTCAAACTGATAAACTTTATTGTTTTTTATGACAAATATTCACTCATTTTGAATTTGATGGCTTCAACATGTTCCTATAAAGCTGGGACAGGGTCATGTTTCCACTGTGTTCATCACCTTTCCTTTTAACAACACTCAATAAGTGTTTGTGAACTGAGGACACTAATTGTTGAAGCTTTGGAGGTGGAATTCTTTACCATTCTTGATTGATGAACAACTTCAGTTGATCAACAGTCTGAGGTCTCTGTTGTTGTATTTTGTGCTTCATAATGCTCCACACATTTTCAATGGGAGACAGGTCTGGACTGCAGGCAGGCCAGTCTAGTACCCGCACTCTTTTACTACGAAGCCTCGTGTTGTAACACATGCAGAATGTGTCTTGTCATTGTCTTGCTGAAATAAGCAGGGGCGTCCCTGAAAAAGACGTGGCTTGGATGGCAACATATGTTGCTCCAAAACCTGTATGTACCTTTCAGCATTAATGGAGCCTTCACAGATGGTCAAGTTAGCCATGCCATGGGCACTAACACACCCCCATACCATCACAGACGCTGGCTTTGAGACTTTGACCTGAGAACAATCCAGATTGTCCTTTTCCTCTTTGGCCTGGAGGACACCACGTCCATGATTTCCAAAAACAATTTGAAATGTGGACTCGTCAGACCACAGCACACTTTTCCACTTTGTGTCAGTCCATCTCAGATGAGCTCGGGTCCAGAGAAGCCGGCGGTGTTTCTGGGTGTTGTTGATATATGTCTTTGTCTTTGCATGGTAGAGTTTGAACTTGCACTTGTAGATGTAGTGATGAGTTCATCACTACATCTACAAGTGCAAGCCCTTCTCAGTCTTTTGTTGACCCTGTCCCAACTTTTTAGGAACATATTGCAGGCATCAAATTCAAAATGAGTGAATATTTATTAAAAAAACAAAGTTTATCAGTTTAAACAATAAATATTTTGTCTTTGTGGTGTATTCAGTTGAATGTAGGTTAGACAGGATTTTTAAATCATTGTTATCAGTTTTTAGTTACATTTTACACAACATCCCAACTTCATTGGAGTTGGGGTTGTATTTATACAGTGAGTGTTTTAAAGACCATAGCTTTACTGCTAGTTAAGATGAGTTACTTTGAACTATCTTTGTTTCATGTCACTGATGGAATACTTTAAGGGTCAACCGATCTTTTGTATTATGACAGATGTTCCAGAGCTGAAATGCATGCTGTTTATGAGTAGCAGAAACAATAGCCTCAGAAAGCTCAGACAATCACTGCAGAGAATTTAAAATGCAATTTGCTTCACTTCTCCATGACTGTCAACCTTCTTGACCCTCACCAACAATAATCCCCACCCATCTGCTACACGAGGCAGGTTATACTCACATACTCTGTATATTTCTGTGTTCCATTCTTCTTGTACTGTACGATTCCTCTGAGCCCTGATTAAAAGACTATCATGACCTTATCAGCGACGGGGTCAACACTAAAGGTAATGTATACAGGACTTCTAAATACTTCTTCTGCTAAGCTCTGGATCCACTGGCAGACCCTCCTCAGTGAAAGTGAGCACGAAGTCAGGCCTGCAGGAGGGAGGTGGCAGCGTGTTTATTTTACTGTGGGCTGTATCTGGCCATCATTATCTCACACTGCAGAAGGAGAGCTATAAACAGATGCTTGCGGCCCACTCAGCTGCTACAGTGCGTCTGGCTGTGGCTGCACCAGGGGTGTGGAAGACGATCTAAGGATGCTGAGGTCGCGAGCATTGAGAGCAGTGTCGAGGCTGAGGTTGAGATCAAATCCGGGGATAGAGACGAGCTGATTCTGAGGTTAGTGTGGAGGGACTACAGCTGGGAGTCATGATGGAGCAACGGGCCGGGACTGAATAAAGGACCACTGCTCTGGCCGTGCTGTGATGGGCAGCATGATTCCAAAGGAAAGGTTGTTTGGTAATGGTCATAACACAGGGGGAGAGCTGTATGAGTTCAAGATGCTCTTGCCGGAAAACTCAACAAACACTGGCGGTGAAGTTTTCACAGAGCCGCGTGTCCTAAACAAACTGCTAAGAAAAAACACAGAGGGAGAAGAAATGAAGAAAACAGGGGTGAAGGGAGGGGGGAGGAGAGAAAAAATGAAATGGCGTCTCAGATAGTTAAAGTAAGGAGAGAGGGAGAGTGAGAGAGAGGGGGAGAGAGAGAGAGAGAGAGAGATCTGCTGCTTTTTGACTTTAATCAAAAGCAGAGACACTGCAGTGGAAAAAAGCATGACGAAAAGCAAAGTTCACATGAGCTAAAGGCAGAGGGAGGAGGAAAGAGAGGAGGGGGGGGGCGTCGGGCAGAGACAAACAAACAGACAACTACTGACGAACAGCTGCACAGGGGAGGACGAGGGAGAGAAAGGAGGAAGACGAGAGAGAGAGAGAGAGGGAGAGAAAGAGCACTCTGGTTACAAAAATGGAAAGTCGACATTTCAGTGCAGTATGGAAATATGGTCCTCATTTCATGATTCAATTCCTGTTCCCTCCCTTCTTCCCTCCCTCTCTAACTACCCCTTTCCCTACCGAACTCTCTTCCTCGCTTTTGCAGCTGCAGCCCAGTCATAAAATCCTGTTAAAACAGGAAGACCAGTAAAACGGTTTGAAAAATAGCAAGAGGAGGTCTCAGGCCGAGTTGGGGAAACGGAGCGAATGTGATGAGCAAAAACTTAAGAGATGGAGGAAAAAAATGAGAAACAGAAAAGCCTTGAACCATCAAGACCTTTCTGCTGTGAGCTGTTTGGGAATTTCCTGACTTCATCTGAGATCTACAGCAGAATTACCCAAATCAAGAAGTTAAGGTTGAACAAGATTGTGCGAGTCAAGGATCGAGTATGTTTACATCCAGTCCTACTTCTTCTGCTGATCGAGCGTACTCGAGTACAGGACAGTTTTAATTTTCTGAAACTCCATCGGCCTTCACATCTATTCCTAAATTTAATCTTAAACTCATCTTCATCCCTTCCTCATCCCTTCGTTGCGTGCGCAGTAAGACACACGCAACATTTCGGTGCTGAAGCAAAGCCTGATGTTGACTGTCTGTAAAGTGGCGAGAAACCCAGCGCTCTCTGCGACCCTGTCAGGGCTCATCCCGGCCTGCTCTCCCGTGTCTTCCCCCTCCTACAGGCCTAATCCCAGCGGCTTTACATCTTAAAACTTTCCCCCCTCCGGCTAAGGACCTGCGCCAGGGAGAAATTAAAATTTGCCCTAAGACGCTGGAGAAGCAGGCTTTTCCATGGAAACTAAAAGTAACCCCGCTGACATTACACATCCTATAACACCGAGCATATCCCTGAGTATCCAAGCCAACTTCAGCTCTGCCTACACATGCTTCCTGCATCTTCCCGAGCTTTGTCCTTAAATCACACTCTCATGCTCGAGCTTCAACTAATTTCCTTCATTCTACTGTACATTTCCCCTCTTTCACTGGTTCTTCCTTCACCAGGTCGTACCCTTCTCTTCTCCGTCATCCCCCCATCCAAGCTCAAATCACCAAACCTGACCAGGCAGTTCATTATTTCAAATTTATGGCCTGTCCGCTTGGCCTGCCTCAAGGAGGAATAAAATCAGGCTTTGGTTGGCGTGATGATCTGAGGCCAAACCCCAAACCCCCCCCCTTTCCTTTTACAGTGTACTATAAAGTCATATCAAATTAAATTTCACGTCTAAAAAAAAAACTTCTCCTGAGTGCCAAGAGCTCAACTTTACAAAAACACACACCTTGACAGAGTGTGTGCACTTACGCACAAGCTTGAAACTGAAAACTGAACTGGGGAATTGTGTGTTTTCATGTAAGAGGGTCGATGTAGGGGGTAAAAACAGACTGGTGATCACTCAGCTGGTGACAGGAAAGCATAAACTTGGACACATAAAAACATGAGCACTCACTCTGCAATAAAGCAAAAGCTGAGAACAACATCGTGTAAACGTACGTGCTCGTGGAAGAGCTCCATGAATGTGTCAGTGGCTGCGTGTGCACGTATGTTTGTTTTGACCCACATCTATTAACCCGCTGCCATTACTGCCACTGAACAGAACAGAGCGGGCTGTATTTTGAATGGATCAGGCTCCATGGTAATACAAATAATGATGGTTGTGCTATAGTGAAGCCCTCAAAGCCTTCCTATCCCTACATGCTCATAGGTCCTTTGGGGATTTCAGCCATTTGAAAATATTTTAAAGAGGCCTGATTGCCCCCAGCTCAGCAGCTCAGAGAAGCCTTAAAACCCTGCAGCTAAATCCTGGGGTTATGTAAGGTAAAGCCCTAAATCTCACCGCGCCTGATGTTACATATTACTGTAATTGCAAATGAAAAAAAAAAAAAGAAGAAATACAGGGTGGGGTGGGGGGTGAAGAAACGCAAAGACAAGAGAGTCGAGGGGCTGCAGGAGGGAGGAGAGAAGGAGAGGAGGGGAAATGAGAGAGGTGTGAGAGGATGGATGGAAGTTTGGAAAGGACTGAAGGAAAGTATGAAGAGTAGGTTTTTGACACACCAGGTCCCCTGATGTGTTTACACTCACTCTTTTCTCCTCAGTTTCTGCTGTTTGTGTGACTCTATCCTTCAGTGGACAGAGTACACTCAAGGAAAGTTGGAGCGCTCGCCAAAACCATAGACTAAAAAAGGAAATCCAATAAAAAAAGGGTCTACATTTATCATCTGTCCACCTTACCAAGTCTTTCATTGTCAATTCTCCAGCAGCAGATAGACGCAGGCCTCCACATGTAAGCACAAATTCAATCCCCCCATGTCACTTTCATGTGCTCTATTTTTTCCATGTCTGTTCATAGTTTGTTTTTCGGTGTGTGTATGAATCTGAAATGTGTGAGGGGGCGGATAAGGCAGTTAACATTATGATCACGGTGCATGAAGCAATGCATCGTCTAAAGATGTAAACAGGCTTTGGAGTCACTCACAGGAAGAGTTTCTGTAAAAAGGAGGTTTTTGCAGCATGCGACGCCTCAGGGTAAATAGGGTCTAAGGCACACGACTGTGATGGAAAATACTTCACATCTTTTATCTGCCAACGCAAAAATGAAGGCTTACGACATTCAAGATGCAAAGTGGGGGTGCTGAATCTTTGCCTTTTCTCATGAATGTAGTCGGTTACTTCAAGAAGATACAAGAAAATTAAATTAAAGGAAAATTCACAAATATAAACTTGAGAATGATTTGATTAAAGATAGAACTCAGGACCTGAGGTAAAGTTTTAGGCTCAAGGTAGGTTTTTTTTTTTTTTACTTAACTGGAGCTTTTTTCATGTTTTTGGTGAGACAACACACTGATGTTAAGCCTTCTTTTGGTTCAAACCATCAATTAAAATTGAGATAAAGTCCACAGAAATCAGGTAGAACAGAGTTTTAAAAAAACAGGTTAGAAACCATGAATGGGACATCTCCACAGCCACGTATTCCAACCCACAGATACAACCATCAAACATCCTAAAAACACCAGGGGCTGGATCTCAACCCATCATGGATTAGATGGTCCTAGCTGCAGAGTACCTGCAGGTTTCATCAGGTCAAATTTAGACTTCTTGAGACCTTTTTAACGCCACCTTGAATGAAATTTAAGACGATGGTTTGGGGATCCCGCTGTATTACAACCCAAACAGCTTGCCTGTCGCTCAGTGAGACTCATTCAAGTTTACCTTTTGTTTATTAAACACACACATATTAAACATATACAAAACATCTGACAATAAAACATCTCCTTCTCAAAAAAGACCCATGAGAAAAGAAAAGAAAGAAAGAGAAGAAAAAATAACATTAACTAGTCCTGCCCCAATAAATTTAAGACCTTTGAGTAACGGTTTTAAGACCAGCATATAACATTTTTAATACATTCAAGACATTTTAAGGATGTGCAGACACCTTGATGCAACTCAAGAAAGGATGCAGAGAGTGAGTGAGCAGAGGAAGAAGAGGCTAAACACTCCTCATGTAGATCACAAACACAGCCTGTGTCATTGGCTGCCATCCAAGCGAGGAACAGTTAACAAAGGGACTGTGAAAAGAGGAGCAACTGTAATGTGTACTCGCTGTGTAATAGCTACGGATGTCAGGTAAAATGAGCAGCCGGGTTGTGTTGCTGCGGTGTAGAAGTTGGAGATCAATGCAGGTTTGTGTTGTGTGATAGGGCACAGTACTAACTTACAAACAAAGAGTCTGACAGAGGGAAGCTGTGTACGTGTATAATCTGGGCTCGTGATGGGTTTGAATCTTGTGTCTTGCATGGTACACTGAATGCAAACTCTCCTGCAGCCTAAACTGAGGAAGTGACCCTAACACAGCTGGATCAGCAGTGATCTCTAACACCATGACTTGTTGTGGTCTGGGGAGAAATCGTCAGCAAACAAAAAGAGCCAGTATGAGCCACTCTCTTGTTTAGTTTGGCTTCCATTCATAGTTTTAACCACAGTGTTCCATTCCACACCAAACTCACCATACCAAAATGAAACATGCTACTTAGCCAAGTCAACTTTATCAACTGAACCAAACATGCCAACAAAAAGTTAATTCATGGCACAAACCCCATTTTTGATCAGTCACAAATATTATGAAACTGATAGCATCTGAACTGCAATCCCACAGAGTTGCTTTTCTTTTCTGTCAGAGGCAGTTTCCTTCTTTCAAAAACAAAGTTTCAGACCTTGTATAAAAACCTTTCAAGGACTTGTTTTAAACACACGAGTGTTAGGATTCTTGCTGCTCTAGCAAGACCTCTCTGAAAGCATTGTTTTCAATGCAGAGGCTTTAACTAACTTAGTACAAGCCACACACCCAGCATCATAGAACAAACAAATCCAGTTCTAGTTTCCCGTCTGAAAAACCAAGAGCTGCATTTGGCAGCTAAAGATGAAAATTTTCCATCATTGGTTAGTGGAGAACAAAAGCAGAGCATCCCATAGAGCTTGGATGCTTATACTGCTCTGTATCTGTTGGATGGAAACAATCTGTTTTTGTGTGATTGGTTTTTTCCTTTGTCTGCGAAGCAACTCCTCTCTTAAAATTACTGTAGATTACAGTAGATGTAAACACAGCTGCCTGTGAATCCCAGGCGGGGTTTCAAGTTCCAAACTTGACTGAAATATGAACAAATGTTTACAGTCCAGGATGTCTCTCTGTGTGATTATTTTTTACTAAATTGATTTTTTACTACAAGACCTTTCTGTCCGGGCCAAATCCTTCTCATTCTGTGCATCATACTTGCTTCTTTCTTCTTCTTCTGCTCTGTCTTTTCCCCTCAACCTGCCGCCAACATGCGATTTAGATTATCTTTCGGTGAAATTAGAGTGGAGAGGAACAGACTAATGGTCATCTTGCTGTCTCGGCCTCTTTTCCTCTGCTCTCTCCTCACCATGGAAGGCCTTGGTGAAAGGACATGTATATTTTGTTTGAATTTCAAATTCCAATCCCGAAAACGCAAATGTGGGCTGCTTGCCACACCCACACAAAACAGCTGGAATAAAAAAGGTAGTGTGGAGCAAAAAGATCGGTGCTCTCTCGCTCCTCTTGAAATCACAGGATGAGTTCTCTCTCTTGGTCTCTTCAGTTATCCCTGTCCCAACAACACCCACCTCTGCTCTCCACTGGTTCCAGGGAGGTTCTGCTGCTGTCTTCAAGGCACAGTAACAGTGATCAGAGAACCCCACTGTGTTCTGGGCTCCCTCCATCATCTCTCCTCTCATTCCTCTCATCCCATTGGGGCGTTTATGACCCATTGGAGACAGTTCTACATCTGCGTCAGCCATCATCCCTTGAGTTAGAGGTCGAACGTTGAACATTTTTTGGAACAAACAGCAAAAGAACAGTTTTATGGCGAGATTCAGACATCGGATGAAATCTATTCTCGCAATGAATTCTAAATTGAAAGCTAAAGTGTTGTAATATTTCCAAATGCACTCAATTCCATCGAAATCTCAGCGGGCAAAGACGATTCTGGCTGAAACAACTTGTCCCCTGAGAGCATGGACAGAGAGCCAAAGAAGACAAGCCAAAAGAAAAATCCATTCATGGCTTTCAGGAGAGTTTCCTTTTTCTGGGGAAAGAATTCACACACATTCAAGTGCATGACTAAATATACATACCCTCCAAAGAGGAAAGATTGAAGCATTGCACCTCCACAAGACAGCAGTTAGAATTGAATGTTCCTGTTTAAGAGCACAGCTCTCCAGGTTTTGTATAAATGAGTTCTTGGACAATCACTTACTGCAGGAAGTACCTCACTAATAGTTACCGCATTGGGATTGTAAGATGAAAAAAAAAAACCAGGGTGGAGACGCAGAGAGCAAAGGACACAGCAAGTAAGGCTGTTTCTAGCAGAGTGATTGGGGGAAGTTTGCTAATGCTTTCTGCAGACATTGGCTCCTGAATGTTCCTGTAATTGGTGTGATCCGAGAAGTTGGATCTTTCAATGTCAGTTCTCTTGTTAATTCTTCCCCGATTTTTCTCTTGTTTTGCTTCTCCTCTTTTACCTCGTCCCCATCCTTTAATCTAACGGAGGAATGTTTTTCTCAACTTCTGTCTCCTTCATTTAGCAAGCACGAGTCAAAGAGGAACCGCAGAATGGGAAAAGAAACATTAAACACGAGTGCAAACTAACCTTTCCCTCTGAGGAGACCCTGATTATTCCAATCAAAACCTGAAGTCAGCAAGATCCTAAATGAAGGCGGGGAAGCCAAAATCAACAGCAGTAAAGGAACACAGGTGGCAATTTCACGATCGCAACCAATGAGATTTACTGCATGAGCCAAAGTCTGCAGTAGCCTTCAGATGCATGAGACATGGATCCAGAACTGTGCCTTTCACATACGACTGCACGCAACTGCAAGGCGACAGTTCAAACAGTTCTCCCACAAATCCCAGTTTATCATAGCGCTGAGCCTACATCTGGGGTGAGACTGAGAGGGTCCCCCATGAGCATCTTTAAGTCCTGTAGCTTTAAAGCTAAAACTGAGATAATCTCACTAAGCTGAGCCTAAAGACCACCTTAAACACAGTTCAGAGGAGAGGGCGCAGAGACGAAGACGGATTACTCACAGACTATATGATCCTTTCATGACGCCACATTGGTGTGATTAGCTCGGTGACGATACGCCACGCTTGCTTTTCTGTGCTCAGTTAGGTTTGTGCTACGGCTGATTTTGGGCTCTAGTCCAAATCTTTGTTTCACATCTTGCAACAAATCAATGGGTGAAATCAAATCAAGGCCAGTTCACTGTTTCATTTATGTCACCAAATCACATCAGGAAGTTAATTTCAGCAAAAAGGGATTGAAGAATATTAAGAGACAAAAAAAAACCTGTGACCGAAAAGTCAATAATTGCCCCTTCATAACTTGGTGCTCAGGACACATTTAAGAGGAAGTTTCTGTCTTTAATTAAAATCCAAATTTCTCCTCATCAATAGAACTAAGAACTGACATCCTGATCTGTGTATCATTTGTTCAACTGATATTCAATTATTAATCAAAACACAAAACATTAAAAAATGGTTCGTTTTCCTTTTTGAAATGAAAACAAATGAAAATCTGTTTGTTTTTCAATATCTGGTTTGTTCATATAGATCAAATAAAGAAAGCTGAATTACAGACCACGGGCTGATTTGAAAAACGAACAAATTTTCATTTATTTGTTTTCATTTCAAAAAGAAAAAAAATGGAAAACAAACTGTTTTTCAATGTTCTGTTTTTTGATTCATAATTGAAGATCAGTTGAGTGAATGATAAAGGATTTATCTGGCCCGACTCAGGGCACAGTCTGGACTGTGTGAAATGACAGCGGCCATATTTTCTGTTGCATGCCTGCAGATCTAAGTGGATCTCCTCTTTTCAAAAAGGATCATCCAATTCCCAACAAGCTAGCCTGACCTTCAGCTCAGATTCTGTCCCCAATCAAAAAAGCACAACCTCGTCCTTTAATCCGGCTCCATAATCACAAATTCTCCTATTTACATCAGCCTGACCTCGGTGGCCTTTGAAGCCGTGTACAGAGTGTACAGAGCTGAGCGGGCTCCCTCGTATTACAGCAAATGAATATCTCCGCTGATTAAATCATTAAGGAGCTTTTTTTGACTAGCCCTGCTAAAACCCTGTCCTCTCCATTTGCCTCTGCCTCTGCTGTAGATCTGGAGTTAGTGAAGGGATGGGGCAGGGCAGGGTAGGGTAGGGTAGGGCGGTGGTGTTAGTGATGGGGGTGGGGATTAACTTGTTTGGGCTGTCCAGAGGCTCAAACACTAAGCGCTCAATCACTCAATCACCGGGATCCACACGCTCAGTGGGACTTAGCCTTACCGATCCCAGTGACATTAAGCGAGCTCGGACCTCCCAGCTGACCCGCACAGCCGCTGGTGATACTGTGTCACTGTCTGTGTTGACCAATTTTCCATCCCTATCAGCAGCTTGCCTTGAATGATGATATGAAACAGAGAGGCAGGAGGAGGGCAGAGAGGTAGAGCAAACAGGTAAAGGATTAAACTCTGGCTTTCTTTAGTACTGCACATTTTTCCAAAGCACATTTTCTAACCGTATCTCTGAAAAGAGACAAAAATAAGTTGTGCCGTTAACATCCTCAGGGTTTAGAGGGTTATTTTAAAAATGTATTTTGATACAGTTACTGGTTACCTGTTCAAAAATGTAATCAGTAATCCAAGCACCAGAATGTTAAAGTAATGTAACTTGATTACTTTCAACTACTTTTGGATTACTCCAATACAAAATATGATAAAAAAAGACAAAAGAAACTAGATATTAATAAAATCACAAACTCTGTAAAAGACACTGAGGAAACCAAGTTCAGGCAGCAGCTCACAGTCCTACAGTCTTGACCACATGGTCCAGTTTATGAAGCAAAACTAAAAACTGCTTCTTTTACGTCAGAGACAGTGTGCTCTGTTTCAGTTCACAGTATGGATTAAGAGCAGCCATCATACAGTTTTAAACACACCCAGAGTTCACCTGCTGAATTTTAAACAAAACATGCCAAACAAATGAAAGAGAATGAAAATCTTGATGTAAATTCAGGCAGTGGGCTGATGACGTCTAAACTGGTCCTACAGAACAGAATACAAAACAGAAATAAAGACTGAACAGACTTCAGAGTCTCCAAACTCCAGAAAAGTTGCTAGATTTGTTGCTAGCCGCTGTTTTGAAAAAGAGTCACTAGAGGGATTTGAAAAGTCGATAAATAAAGTGACAAAGTTGCTAAGTTAGTAACACTGTACAGGTCACGGTGCTGTGAGTCTACTGACATGTCGTGATGTGCACGTATGTTACGCCATCTCTCCCTGTCACTCCCATTTTGAATGAAAAATATACATTTATATAATATCATAACATACTTTGGAACTGTAATCCTGCAAATTAATCCCAGTTTTTACTCAATGTAACTGTAATCTGATTACAGGGTTTTTTTCTGTAACTGTAGTGGAAAACAGTTACCCTTTAATTGGTCTCCTAATTAGGTAATGCCGTTATTATTGTATTCTGTTCCTCCTCAGACCTGTTAACGACCTGTTTTAGATTTTTTAACTCTTTCTCTCTATACTCAGAGGGCTTTTTTTTGCAGCCAGGGGCTTACACATGAAATAAAATACCTCTTTCTTGCTCCCTTCTCTTTGCCTCTGTGACTCTTTCTTCCAATGTGATCCGTCTGCTTTCTCACAGGCGCTCAGACAAAGCTGACGGTTCTTCAGAGTCAGAAGGATGAAGTGTGAGTGGAGATTTTGGAGATAGATGCAGAATAACAGAAAGGCCACAAGTTCACCTTCCTGTCCCATCATTAATATCACTATCAGCACAATAACATCAGTCCTCCTCTCACACACCTCCTATATGACTTTGTAGTTTGTTCTGTTTGGCAAAAAGGAGATCCAGTGTGCAGGAGAAGATAAGGCAAACAACTCTCAAAGTTCATGAAGGAAGGAGTCTGAATCCTGATCTTCAGATCTTATCCTCTGCTTGAGGCGGTTTGTATGAGGGCTGCAAGTCACATTCACTATAAAGTAACACATGCATAGTTGAACAAATGGCAGATTGCAAACATCATCAGGGCTATGAAGTGAGCAGCTATATTAGGCCTCACAGGAGACGTTACACTGCTGGGTGCAACTGAGGATAAACCTGATCTGGATGCAGCTATGCTAATAAAATCATAACAATATATAACAAATAAACTCTCAACGCTCCTTACAGTTTAAAAGAAATTATATTTTTAGCATTTTAGTTTTCTTAAAGGGGTAACGTAAGTAATTTCAGCTCATAGGGGGCGCTAGAGGAGTCACTTTCCTAGAAAGTATGAGCATGTTGTAACACACGGCAACCAGATAGCTATCCTGCTTCACTGTGCAGCGCTAACACCTATCTTTACCAAAGAGCAGATCCCAATCGGCATTGCTGCTGGGTCACTGCACTGTGTATACACACACACACACACAAAGAAAGAGAGAGAGAGAGAGAGAGAGAGAAAGAGAGAGAGAGCATAGCAAACATCAGGCAATGATTAAGCTAATGTAGCTGTCTAGCAAACAGAGAAATACTGAAAGCAATTCAGCTGTGTGACAGGACTTTTTTTATTGTCCAAAACCTTGAGGAAAAATTGCCTTGATGAGAGCAAACTGTTGATTCAGGGCCCAGGCCAACCACAAGGAGTATTAAAGCCAAATTCTGCAAGCCTGCCTTTATTTATTTGGGATTATTACATTTTGATTTTAATAACACAGCCTCAGTGCTTTATTCCTCGTCTTCAAATGTTAAATCCTCGTCTTAATTTATTAGTGTGTTTATCTGAACATCTCATCAATGAGCAAATAAGAGATTCCCAGCTGAATAAACCTCTGCTGCCGCGCAGGAATAATTGTTTCATTAAAAGATTTTACCCTGCTTAAATTCCCTCTGTAAACTTTAAAGTAAAGACGAGCTTTGCATGTCAAAGAGAAGCATCTCTCCTACATGTGTAAGCTCGGCCTGATTTTTCTCTCGTTTGCAGCTCACTTTTCTGCGGTGAAAGTGAAGAAAAACAAAAAGAGGGGAAAAGGCTAAAGAAATCCAGCGCTAGAGACACAATCTTGGAGAAGCAGAGGTGAGAAAAGATCATGTTGAGGGTTGGAGGAGAAGGAGAGCGCGATGGAGAGCAAACGGAGCGGTGCTGGTGTCTGTTTTCCCTCTGGCTGGTGG
Organism: Labroides dimidiatus; assembly: GCA_030710495.1. NCBI lineage: Eukaryota > Metazoa > Chordata > Actinopteri > Labriformes > Labridae > Labroides > Labroides dimidiatus. Next base: position 4,133,401 of record CM061163.1, read on the forward strand.
TGGGCGACTGCAGCCAGCATAAACACATGCCTTCATGGCTCACACATTTCCTGCTTCGCTCTACATCCCAGCGCTGGGCCACACAGTCTCAGGACACCACAGTGAGACGTGTGTGCATATATGTGTGTATTTGCATGCGTGCGTCTAGGGTATGCATGCTCACAGCTCTTGTGGTTAGCGAGGACTCCCACTACATGTGCGTAGTCGCACGAAAAAACCAAGAGCAAACACAAATCACCAGAAACACATTTCAGCTGAAGGTAAAGGAAGGTATATTTCATTTGAGGCTTTGGGGGAGGAAAGAATCAGGCTTATTCCCCTCTGATTCTAACATATGTGGTTTAACAAGCATTAACACGATTCATCTCCTTACTCGCTGGCCCACCTCTCCTCCCACGGGGAAGATATCTTAATGCGTGGAGCCATATCTTCCTTTTTGCACCACATATGTTTGTGCGAGAGATTGTGTTGCATCATTCTGATACTGTTAGGGGGGAGTGTAGCAGCAAGGTTGTCGAATGTGTTGATTCTACACAGCGCCTTTCATCTATAGAGAGCCTCTTTTCATCTATAGCAAGAACCTCCTCTATCACCTTTGAGACCAAATCAGGCAGAAAGAGAGATTTGAGACACAATGATGATACGTACAGAGGTGGAGGGGAGTGAGGGGGAGACTGAGAGCAGAGGAAGGGGGAAATCAGGGTGACTGGTGATCTATCACCCAACAGAAACCCCCAAAAAAGGTGGATTTCCAATTTTGTCTGCAAGTCTGTTTATCAGAGAAGACTATCAATAAACTCCAGCTGCATCCTCCTGCAGCTATTATGATATGCTTCATTTTAAGGGTTAATTCCAGAAGGAAAACTCCTCTCACCAAACAGGCCACCGGCTAAATAGATCAAGTGCAAACAGATCAGAGAGACAAGTCATTCCCTTTTCTCTTGGTAAATGGGCTGTAAAACAGGCCGGGTGGTGAAAGTGGCTCCAGCCCAAAAGGAGATGATTATCTTGGGTTAATTTCACCCACTTTGGAGTTCTGAGTATCCCTTTAGGACCATATCGCTGCCTTGTAGACACTGTTTTCTGCAGAATAAAGTGTCCCTCAAGTGTTTTAACAAGACATCCATTCGGGCTTCCTGCTAAAGATACTGTCAGATTTCTTTCAAACCAGTGGTAATTCTAGTCAAAAACTGCTTCACTACATGTGGGTTTTCTCTTAAAGTCAGGGTTGGTAATCAGATTTAGACTTTTTCTTATCCTGGTTAAAATGATCTTTGTGTCCTGATGTCAATCAATACATGATGTGTTCTTAAAATAGAGTGAAAAATATCTGCAGGAGTAAACCTGGGAAAACACCAACCAATCCTAGTGTTTAGGATCCAATTTGTTAAACCAATCAAATCCTGTCCTGCCTTTCTGCCCGCCTCCTGCGCATACATTTTCGCCGGGGTGCACTAGCTCTGATTCAATGCTCATAACCAAGAGTGATCCAAGTACGCTGCAGAATGGCAGAAAAACTACCTATACCCTGATTACTGCTAACGTAGAGCAAACAAAAACAATGAGCTGAGGACCGGTTTGAGTCTGTGGCTTGGAATCAGTCATCATCATATGGTCACAGATCAGCTGCGCTCGCGCATGTGAGCGGGGGCGTTGTTTTGGAGGAGCTCCAAGTGTGGGAGAGCGGGGCCAAACAGACCTGAGAAGATGCTACATTCAAATCCATGCTAGTTTTCTGTGACTACCAACCCTGACTTTAATTGAAGAAACATTTAAATAAAGATTGATCGGGAATAGTTGAGTGATTAAATAACTGGCCGGCCACTCACCAATTAACTTTAATCACTGCAGTCCTGAATGGAATTAATGGAAAGGACCTGTATAATCTTCTGTGTTAAACATAAAAACAACAAAGCCCAGTCTCTTGGCCCGTGTAATCATGTGTAACATCATGTGTTAAGTACGTGTGTGAGGGTCATTAGTGTACATGAGATGAAAGCTGATCATCAGCAGGCCTATCAGCTTACATGAAATTTAATGAGTCTCACATACACTCTCACGTGACGTTTTGTCCTTCTCTACAGCACCCCCTCCCCTCTGTATGTCTGTCTGTCTGCTTTTCATTCTGCCTGAAGCCTCCTAATGGCTCAAGTGAGGTAATTCTTTTTGGGAGAGTGTACCCAGTAACCCCTGTCAGCATGTGTTTATGTCTACGCATATACTGTATATGCTTGTGCATGTACAGAAGTGTCTAAATGTGCGTTTGTGTGTGTGTGTGTGTGTGTGTGTGTGTGTGTGTGTGTGTGTGTGTGTGTGTGTGTGTGTGTGTGTGTGTGTGTGTGTGTGTGTGTGTGCGGGTGTGTGTGTGTTAGGCTGTGTTTCCTGTAAGTCCAGAGAGTTTCTGTGCAGCTCTGAGCTGAGCAGGGCTGTTTCAGTCTGTGGTCTAAGTTCAATAAGCCAGGTTTGACATATGCTAGCATTCTGTACAAACATTGTCCAGTGGTCGGCCCTGCACTCTCACCCTGCTATTACCACTGCTGTGTGTGTGTGTGTGTGTGTGTGTGTGTGTGTGTGTGTGTGTGTGTGTGTGTGTGTGTGTGTATACACATTCCTGTTACAGGAGGAGTGAAAGCAAGGAGAAACAGAAAGAAACACAGAGTTAGAGATGTGGTGTTACAGTGAGTACGCTTATTCACCTGTTAATAAATCAGTTAAAATGGCAGTACTGCAATTTGTCAAAAAAAAAAACATTAACTACACCTTCCATTAGGAAGATGGCTTCATTAAGTTTCAGGACCATGGATAAGGACTGATCACAGGCAGAGGATTTAAGGCGAATGGGCAACTTAATCAGATTGTAAAACAAAATATAAAACCTAATCAAATAAGATTTCACATCATCTAGAAACTAACTCAATCATCTGCAGCGTTTCACCCTTCTTTTATCCACATCTCTGCCAGTGTTGTTTTTGTGAACAATGACGATAAAATTATTTAGTTGATGATAAAATGATTTAGTTTACTCGTTTTTCATGACAGTAATGAGACAGTGAAGAGCTAAACGTGGCTCTTTGATGACTAAAACATGACGAGACATTTGCGAGTTTTTGTTGACGAGATGAGACTGAAAATGTTAGTGTTTGGTCTGTCAGATATTCAAAATGCAGGACATTTCTGCCTACTGTGTGTGTGAGTAACCTGTCTCACACAAACACATTGACACATTGAATTCACAGACCTCTTCACAACCTACGTCATCACAAAGCTGCACATGCATTTGGGCAGAGGAAGCAGCGTTTAGCTCCATTCATTCAGACGAGTTCTCGTTCTTTAAACACTAAATTCAAACTGTCAGCAGCATAAAAATGTCCGCTTGTTCTGTGGTCGTTTGTCAGAACTGATGCTACACCATGGAGTCAACTTCTATGGAGTTCAGAGCGTCACAGAGCAACCAGTGTTTTGGAGTAAAGATTGACCGGAGATTAACTGGAGACTCTCATCTGAACATGTCAGTGATGGTCGTCTGAGAGTCTCCAGTTAACAGGGTCACACTTTACACTGAAACACCAGCGCCGTCTGCAGCTGTGTTATTAAATGTGTCTTCTTTATCCAACCTCAGTGAACCAGGTTTGAGCACCAATAATCAATATTAACTGCTGATATTCTAAATCCAGTTTTTACTTTGAATGTTTGATGAAAAAGTTGGTTTGGAGCCGAGGTTCTGACCAAATATGGACTCACTATGGAGAGGAAATAATAAGTGAAGCTATAAATGATGATGAACAGAAACAGATTTGAAGTTCAACCTTAAACTACGGTATATTATCAAACTATGAATCAGTCTGATTAGTAATCTGAAAATATCAAAGCATTCATATTCTGATAGATTTGGAGCAGTTCTCTGTCTGGACCTGGTTTTCTGGATCCTTTATTCTGACCCAGGTCTCAGACTCAGCTCTCTGTGAGCTCTTTTTGGTTTGGGAGGGTTTCTGCTTCATCGACACAGTTCATGTCTTTATATTTCACAGTCTGCTCAGAGTCATCGTTTGATGCAGTCATAAGCATGGAGTGACTGTGTGTTTAAACCCCTCTCTGTGTAGACACTGGATTTATACACTTAAAATGTCTGTCCAATTAATTTATTAAAAGACTAATACTTTATTTCTTCCTTTTTTTTACTCAAACTAGACTGAAATGTGTCTAAAACTAATAAGCCTTTTTGCCCAAAAGACTACAACTAACACTAAAACTAAGATAACTGAGATAACAACAAATTAAATTTCTGAATTGGTTCAGAGTACTGTGCTGTAGTCTAATCAGACACCAAAGGCCACCAATAAACAGCCATCCCTTGTCCCTTCCACATCCTGCTCCTGACTGAGAAAGGGTAACATCAATATCAGTGGTGACATTCATAAAGGAAACAAAGCAATATGTGCACATAGGTTAATATTTTACTGATAGGACAAATTTATTGTCATTTTCATCTGTTTTAATGGGGCCCGTTAATGGGTGCCCACAGCAGGGGGTCACTGGTCTCTGTCATCACTTTTTTGGGGGTTGAAGCTGAAAGGTTTGGGAGTCTCTTTATCCATTTGACATGAGAGCACATGCTTAAACCCTAAACTCAGGTAAATTTCTGGCAGAGAGAGGCTCCTGAAATTTTCCACAAATGTTCTGGAGAGCATGAAGCAGCTTCAGACTGCTCGCCTGCCAGCTTGCTGCTCCCACAAAGACGTAGTAATGAGGGACCAATCTCATTAGGGGAAGATTAGGCCAAATCTGTTTGCTGTCCTGATGCCACTGCTGCTGCTGCTGCTGCAGCTGTGGAGCGATGGTGAGTGGTCATGCCACTGCTGGAGTATTGTAAGAGCTTACATGCACACAAACACACCCACTTTCCACACAATCTAAGCTGTTATGAGATGCTAATCACTGCTGTCATTGGCTCAGAGTGGGAGAGTTAGTGGTGGCCTGACCAAGTGTGTTTGTGTCTTTGTTCGGGTGTATGGTCCAAGCCCACAAACAAGTCTCAAAACACCCAGGGGAGATGAGTAACAGACCCAAGACAGAACCCAAACAGCTCTTAGGTTATGAGGGAGAAAAAGCAACAAGTGAGTGAGAGACTCAACTGGGGAGAGAAGAAGGGAGGGAACGAGAGAGAAAGGGAAACACGTGAGGAGGTTAAATGTAACAGAGGGTTTATTGTTTGTGGTTCTTTGGGGAGGGAACTAGGCGAGTGAAGGAGGGGAGGGGAGGAGCAAGGGGGGAGGAGATGAAGAGGAGGGAGACAGTGGGAGCAGTGCGGTGGCAGAAGCGAGGACGTCAGGCAGAGCTGCTCAGACGGCCTGCCGGGCGGGGGCCTCCCCACCGAACAACAATACTATAATCAGTCTCATGCTGCAGAGGACAGAGCCAGCTCACTGGAAACCTAACAGTGAGGGCGCACAGAGGATCACCCACTGCACCTCCAAAACCACTTCATGAAACATTAACTTTTTAGTTTTACAGGTGTTTACAAAACCTGATTGAGGTCAAATGTAGAGAAAAACAAAGACGAGGAAGGTCATCCTTTTAGAGATGTTAAAAAGTCTGGGGCCAAGGCTGAACATTTAAGCTAACAAGTAAAAACGTTAAACTCTTTTCCTACTATTTGCAGATGTAACTTAGGAACGAGTTCCTCAGAAAAAGCACAACATATTTATACACTTCAGTTAGCAGCAGGAAGACAATGAGCAGAAAATGGTCTGAGAAATAGACGACTGAGCTCTCGCTCACCTGTTAATACTCCAAAGCTCTCTCTCTTTCTCTCTCTTAAACTAGAAAGCAGAAAACAAGCAATTATTCCTGGCAGCCCAGCCCCTTCTCACTTCCAAGAGACATGGAGCAGAGGGAGAGGGGGTGGATGAAATCACCATAACAGATGTGATTTAAATCAATATTACGGTATATGTGCCTTAATTTGTTTTAAAAAGTAACACAGGGAACCAAACCAGAAAAAGGCTCAGTGATGACCGCTGCCCTTCCTTTGACAGAATAATTGCTTTAATACATCAGGGTTCTTCATATTTTAATTTCCTTTCACCCCCTGCATGTGCTTCTTCTGTGTTCCTTCAGGTCTGAGCCATCCCCCTGATGTTAGAATAATATCAGGGAATGAAAAAAAATCAGCCGAGCTGTCAAACTTCAAGTTTTAACACAAACCATCTGCTGGAGCAATGGAGGTAAACAGGCGCAAACAGAGCTGCGCTGGGAGGAAGAGGGGTAGGAGGAGGAGAAGAAGAAGCAGAGATCTTTGGAGGGAAGATGGCTGAGATAAGCTAAATGTTACGAGGGAGGAGTTGGAGTGTTGCAAGATTTAGTCCACAGAAAAAGAAAAAAAAAACATGGTGAATTTTTGATTTGAGAAAAGAGAAAGGTAGGAAATGAAGAAGAGGAGGCGGAGAGATGGATGACTAGGAAGAAGGTTGGGTGATGTTGGTGGTGGTGGTGGTGGGGGGTGACAAAAATGTAGTCTGGGAACAAATTGAGGTGTTGCAGTCAGGGCCTGACAGAAGGAGAGGAGGAGTAGGAGCTGCAGACTTTCTCTGTGTGTGTGTGTGTGTGTGTGTGTGTGTGTGTGTGTGTGTGTGTGTGTGTGTGTGTGTGTGTGTGTGTGTGTGTGTGTGTGCTGAATCCAATACAGTAGAATATGGAACAACAGGAAGGCTTCAGTCCAAACACAAAAGAAAGAGCAACGAAAATGTGTAAAGTAAACTTTGAGTATTTGTCATGTCCTTAATAAATAAATAAATAAATAAATAAATAAATAAATAAATGAAGGAAGACTACTCTCTTTCACGTTTTTAAGAAAACCATAACACTCATCTACAGCTGCAACTGCATCTACAGTAACACAAATCAAACGATCAGTACTTCACCCACCATAAATAAAAACTGTGATTTTAAAATGTTTGGGGAAAACGTGGGAGGGAAATGTAAATGTAATATGGTAATTAGGGATGTTCCATACCACGTTTTTTCAGACCGATACCAGTACGAACGAGTACTCCTTATTAAGTACACACTAGCGCTGAACAATTAATTGAATTTATGAAGAAAACAACTTCAGCCACACTGAGTTTTGATTTGTTGTTGATGTTGTTGACATCTTTAAAAACAGCCTCAGCAGAAGAACCGAGAGAGGACACAGAGGAGGAGACTTTGGTGTCAGAGGGGAATAGCACGTCGGTTGTCTGGACCTATTTTGGATTTAGGAAAGAAGATGCGGCACAGCGTAAGGTATCGCGCAAAACATGCCTGGTTACCATAGCTACAACAAGGAGCAACACTACAACCTGTTCAAGCATTTAAGAAAGAACCACAAGACCATGATGACAACCGCATGGCTAAAACCTGACCACCAAGGAAAGAACTGTTGATATGTTGACAGGATCCTATGTCATATTGGTCATACTAAGAATGATTTATAGCTTGTGTTTAGTGAATAATGCAGAGGATAAAAATCCCCCCCCCAAAAAAAAAAAAAATCACACGCTAAATCACAATACTGGTCCAAAAAATCGCAGCTAGCACATTCTCCAAAATCGTTCATCCCTAGAACTCACTGATACGGAGTACTGATACCATCAGTACTTTTGGTACATTAAATTTCAATTAACACAATGACAGATCATATTGAAAAAAGACTTTTAAGACTTTTCACTCTTCCATTAAGTGCAAAATAAAACACAAACAACTCCCTCTGAGTTTAAGACATGTTCCTTCATATTGTCTGAACAGGACCTGATGCACATGATGATTTGCCAAGGTGTCAAAACGTGGTGTAGCGCCAACTACTGGCAAAGAGGGTATGATTTTTTTAGCCTTGAGTATCAATGGTTGGCATTAACAGCCTTCACAAGTATAATACATTGAAATGAGGCTGGTATCGGCCCGATACTGACACCTGGTATCCGTACTCACCCATTCCTAATGATAATATAATATAATAAAGTATTTTGCTTTCCTGAAAACTCTGATTTATTCAAATACAAAAAGGATGGGGATATGGTGGTAGACATAGCCCAAGCTTTTTCAAACACATGTAAGTATCATGGTTTCTTACCTTTTGTAGAGAGCGCAGCACAGCAGCAGCAGACACATAGAGGAAAAAAAGAGAGAACGATGACAATTAGCATTATTATTCAACCACTTCAGTTTTTTAGTTTTTGGTATCATTATGTGCAGCAAGTGTCAGAGTTCTCTGTGCTACTTTGATGAGGAACAAAACAACATTTCAATCAAAGAATTGGGGAAAAAGAGTACCTAGTAATTTTTTGTTGTTGTTGTACAAGAAAAACACCAGCCGGTAATTGATTGAGGTTTATTGTATTGTTGACAAAGAGATTGACAACAAATTTCCACCTTAAGAGTGCCAGAAAGTACACAACCAAGGAAGTGTGTGAGTGTGTGAGAAGTCCCTCCTTCATGATAACTCAATAACTGCCCCCCTCCCCAACCCCACCCCCACCCCACCCTCTTGCTGGGTATTTCTCCCTGTGGTGGCATGTCCCCTATGAGGTGACACATGAGCTGATGAGGCCTGACAGAGGGTCAGTGACCCCACTTCCTACTCTAATTGGTCTTGGGTGATAAACAGGCCCCCTGGGACCTCTGTGAGATGTGGGCTCAGTGGAGCGGGGAGGAGCTCAGACTCGTGGAGTGGGGTGAGTTACTGAGGTCTACCAAGACCTCTTCGAACTTGAGCATTTGGTAATGCGCTAATTAATTTTAAGAGATTCACATCCTCCCTCTCTGGTCCTCACTAGAACCAGATGTTGAGCTGGGGGGGGCGGGGGGATATGGGGGAACTGAATGGGGGAAACTGAGTGAGACACAGATCTCTAAAAGTGGAGGAATGAATGTTGCAGACGATCTGAATCACTTTGCTGCCACCTGATTCTCTCACTGTCTGACAGGTGAGGCAGATGACAGCACAATTTCACACCTCGCTGAACGAACAACAGTGTTTTCTGTGTTAGCAAGAGGAAGAATAAAACATTGTGAGGAGTTGCATGTCTAACACCCAGCCACGTGAAAAAAAAAAAGATGCAGTATAATGTATTTGAACACGCGAGTTACAAATGGAAGGAAAACAACAGCTTATTCATGAGATCAAGCCTGTCAAGACGGTGCGTTTCAGGAAGCGTTTTTAGGTTTCAGTGAGAACTGTATGTGCAGCAGTGTGTGTGTGTGTGTGTGTGTGTGTGTGTGTGTGTGTAATTGTTCTGTGAACACACACAATATTCACGTTATGCTGTCAGCAGTGTGCACGGGATAACAGGAGCAGGAGTTTGCCTAATGTGTCAGGGGGATCTGGAAGTGATCTGTGGCCCTGACATGAAAACAGGAGGGGGGGGGTGTATGAATGTGTGTGGGTGTTTAAGGGGTAAGGGGCTGAGAGAGCAGGAGGGAGGGAGGGGGGAGGGGGAGTCCAGGGAGGCCCAGTTGTTGTAACCTCTGACCTTTCGGCACACTCCAGGGCCTCCCAGAAGCCACTTCAAATGCAGCCTTGGGAGCCCCCCCCGTGCCACAGAAAGAAAGAGTGGAGGAGCGGGGCGGTGAGACTCAGCTGTCATCGCTGTCGCAGGGACGCAAGTTTGATTAAAGCTCGACACAAAACAAGCACAGGATTTGTTTCTGCTTCTGTTTCTGGGATTCTGTGAACCATAAGCTCATATTACACCTTTAGACTCTGTGGACTGAGATAGAAACATGCATACATCTTCACACCGGTTTGACAGATTTATCCCATAGACTACACAAGAATTCACTCCAGCGCTTTAATGCTTTCAAGTCAGAGTCTCCAAGACTCAAGAGATTGAACTAAAACTGAGGCTTTAACAGGAAAGTTGGCTGATAGGCGAGTTTGACCAACCACATGTCAGGTCAGAGAGGTTTAAAGGGTTAATACCACTCATAAGTTGCCTGTCATGAACTTTCTCTCAGGTCACAATTGTAGTCTGTGCCATTTTTAAGGTTTTTCTTCCCACATCCACAAACTGCTATCTCACCGTTTCTCTCCCCCTCTGCCTGAAGTCTGTGTGGTCTGGTTAGTCAGGGCCCTGCGGTTGAGTCCTGACCCCAGAAGAATGCAGAGCAGTGGACGAGTGGGTGGGGAGGCAGTTCGATGAGGCTGCTGTGCCAGCAGGAGGAAACGGGATATCATCCGTGAGCTGTCAACCTCCAGTGAGAAAACAGACCCGGAGCGCAGTTGTCATGCCAACCCCGTTCTGCCTGAGTTCAGTCTCCAATTCTCCTCATAGTCCTGTGACTATATCTGGCCGATGTGAAAACCATCTGACAGTCGACAGGAGTCCATCATCCATCTCCCTGACTGAGAGCATGAGCATGCGTGGACAGTCAGGCACAACTCATCCAAACATACGTGTAAACAGACAGTATGTGCTGCGTGCATTGTGCTGACCCACTGATCATGAGGGGATTCCCTCTCAACTTCTGCCTCCTTCAGCAGTAGCTCACACTTCCAAGAGACTGAGGGCGGTTTGCTCATTTACTTTGGCTTTGTCAGCAGGCAGCAGCCACCTTGGCCAGACTGAAGCTTCCTGGGTCTCTCCTGGCTGAAAGAGCAGAAACAAAGCTGCAACAACTACGCAGACAGTGGGCCACTCGGGAGGAGTGAGAGACGAGAAAAAAAAAAAAAGACTGTTTACTTCTTCTTCTATGTATGCAAGACACAAACTGTACAAAACATAGTCCTCACTGTTTTTGTTTGACAGGGTTTTAAATAAACTATTGCAGGCTGTGCCAAGTTGGAAATGCTGACTCAACCAAATGTTCATTCAAACTAAAAAGATGCAAAGGAGTGGAGCTGAGGTTCACCGTTAGCATCCTTGCCAGGAGCTACAGTGTGCCTGCTTCATTCAAGTCAGCGATGCCCCAATTATTCCAAATTCTAAACACTGATATCTTACAAAAATACAAATATTTCATTTTGGGATCATGTTTCTTTACTTTATGTATCATGCTGTCATGTTTAGTACCTTGAGGTACAAGGGTCCCAACTAACAAGTTCTTTGAGATATGAATATCTGTGTTTCATTGGTTTGATTGATTTGATTATCAATCAAAAAACAAAACACTGAAAAAAGTTTTGTTTTTTATTTTTTCCTTTTTGAAATGAAAACAAATAAATGAAAATTTGTTCGTTTTTCAATATCCCATTTGTTCAGATAAAGAAAAGTTGAATTATGGGATTTTATTATTTGATTTGTCCGATCATCATGACCTGGAGGTTGTAGACGAATAAATCATTTAACTGAATAAATGATACACAGATTTATGAGCCGTCTCTCTGACAGTTTTTTGCTTTGAGCTTCGAGCTAAAATTTGGGCTGTGAGCCAGCTTCAGGTACCCCACCACTGGTGCAGCGAAGCCACAGGGGTTGCTCCACATCCTGTGTCTCACTCGTCCACTTTAAGTGGTTAGCTCACAGTGGAAGCATTAGTGTTGTGCTCGTAATGTGCTAGCAGTTATTTTGCAAAATTTTCAGACTTTACTTGAAAGAAACTGGGCATGTAACAGCACTTTTTAACACTTTGCCTCCCGGCCGTTTTCAGAGCAGAGAGCCTCATCCTGCCAGCTGTTTTTGAGCATTTTGACTGATCTTTAAAGACCCACAGAATAGTGTGGTTTATGACTATATAAACACCAGAAATACAAAAAGACAGAGTGGACTCTCTTCCTTCACCAGGAAGAGAAACTGTTTCTGGAGCGCAGATGGCCTCGTGGTCTAGGTTGCGCTCCATATGGCAAAAAGCCCTCAAGCAGGCAGCCCAGGTTTGAATCCAGCCTGTGGCGACATTCCCGCATGTCATTCCCCACTCTCACCCTGTTTCCTCCTCTATCTACGGCCCTGTCCTCTCACTTTAAAGGATGCCTTTTAAAAAGCCCCATAAAAAAGTTTGTTTCTACCATTTTTTCCTGTTTTCTTAAGTAATCAGCAGTGGGACGGCTGGCTTCACCAAAAACACATTTTTGATAAAAAAAAAAAAAAAAAAAAAAAAAGGTTTCTCAGATAGCACTCATCTCCTAAGCTCCATCCTTTTTATCCTCCCAATGATCTCCATCGTCTTTTCTCACAATCCCAACACTCTCTCTCCAAACTACCGCGACACATACTCTGTCTCGAGTGTGAGCTGCCTGAATTCCTCTGACTTGCAATGTCTCGCCATTATCTCTCTGTCATCTCACATTTTCTTCTTTCCAGCCCGCCCCGTTGAAAAACATAATTAACGTCCATAGACGTCATGGCAGCCAACGGTTGTAATCAAATTGACGTCTACAGACATCTATGGCAGCCAATGAGAAAATGGAACTTGCCTAACTCATCTTAGAAAACTTGGAAAAGGGAGGATGAAACAGACCTCATTGGACAGGTGATGATGGAAAACACCTGCAGGAGAAATGGGGAAAGCGTGGAGAAAAGGGCAAAAATCAGCCAATCAGATTCAGGTATTCAGTTCAGCCTTTCTCCTCCGCCTCCGTCAGCATCTTCAAGAAATGCTATACCTTATCCTTAATAAAAATCACTTTATTGCTGTGTTGTATTGTGTTATATTTGTTATTTAAAGTGCATTTTTCTTATTTAAAAACATGTAACATGTAAAAAGTGGTGTTTTTTCGGGATCCGGAACACATTAATGGCGTTTCAATTCATTTCAATGGGGAAAATTGATTTGACATACAAGTAATTTGAGTTATGTGCTCCATCAGGTTGTTGTTTATCTGTGTCCAGTGTTGAGCAGTAATGTCACTACAAATATTAGTAGTTTAACTACTTCATTAATGATGTGGTAGTGTTGTTGTTTTCAGGATCAAATAACTTTTCAATAGCTTAGCTGAATTTTTGATCATGTAGCGCAGTAGCGAACGCAAACGCTACATTTTCCCATTTTCTTGGAATGAATGAAGCTGAACTGCTTGAAGCGGAGCTTCTTGCTGCGCTCTCATCTCAAGTTTAAGGATCAGACAGTGATGCCATTTCTGAACGTTGTCATGACTGTGACGATGCTGAGGCACTGGTGTATTATGATCACGTAACACAGCAATCCTTGTGCAGCTGGTTGCCTATAATATATACACACACCCGTTCCCTTCACGGAGAGATGTCAGAGTTTTACAGCCGAGGCCAAAAGCATGTGACGCTGATCATTAAGTTACACTGACTGACACAAGAGCTGAGCGACAACAGGAGGAAAGAAAAGGGCCGCCATCTCTTAAAATGCAAATGTTAGGGTGTTGTGGCACTGATGGTCCAGCTGAGGAGGGAGAAGACAAGCCAAGAGGATCCAAACACACACACACACACACACACACACACACACACACACACACACACACACACACACACACACAGGCAGTGTGGCCAGAGCAGGGTGGGTGGGTGGGAGGTATTAGCCACTTAGTCCTTCATTTCCTGTGAAGGCACGCTAAAGAAATCAGCAATGTGCTGCAAATGCTTCACAAACAACTGCTGGCCATATTGATGATCACAACTGGCAACATTCCCCAACTGGGCTGATATGGGCTCGACAGATTGAGCTGTGTGAGTCAGTGTGCTCACCATTGCACATGTCTAACTGTCATACCAGTCATCTGCTCTGAGCTCTTTGCATACACTGGGCACACATACAGACACACACACGCACAGAGTGAAATATTGACACAAGCTGCTGGAAGCCTGGCTGTTTTGTGCTGCAAAATGCAGGAAAGGCCTCGTCTTTCAATCATCCAAATCTTGGCCTCTCTGGTTCTGTTTTGCTTAATGTCTTGCTGCTTTTGAGGGCCCGAATGCAGAACATATGCCGAACGTGTGCACTCATGATAATGCAAGGCGGACAAGATGGAGGCATGTTGTCATGCATGCATTAAGGCTTGTTGGGTCTGGGCTGCTGGTGCAGGCTCCATGGGAATCAGAGGAAGCAGGTCTTCAGCTATGACCACCAGATTATCAGCTTCTCAATGCGCGCCGTCCCTGGAGAATATCACAGCAACATATAATGACAGACACAGTGAATGTTGGAGTCAATGAGCCTAACAAATGTTAATAATGCAGCCCCTCTAGCTGTTGCCCCCTTTTCAGCCCCCAACCGCCGGGACCATTGTAGCAATTAGTATAATGAATGTGGTTTTGCTGGTAGGTAATCACATACTGTACAGCACAGCCCCCTCTCCCTTCATACAGGCACACAGCTATGAATGCTTTGGTTTCATTACAGTCCAACCCTCAAAAAAAAAAAAAAAATCCACTCACTCCCACTCTCTCTTTCTTTCCCTTGCAAGCTAGCCTCCTAACTCCTACACCCTTCCTTTCCGCTCCGTTCAAATCTAAACAAAAGACACATCTGGTCCGTCTCTTACCCCCCTTTTCTCCCCTCTTGCTTTTTCTCTCTTTAACTCCCTCCTTGTTTCTACCCTGAGTCTTTTTCAACGGCACTTTGTTGGTGGGAAGAGTCGAGTAAAGGAGCTTTGTTGGAGGGTCAACCACTCGACTTAAGACTGTTGCTGCAGTCTAACTCATTGTGAAAGACGACTTCTGAATCCCAACCTCATGTGTACAAACTTCTGACCGCCTGTGTATTAATCTTCCTCAGAAGCGGTTATGTTTCTATTGTTAGCAAACTCCAACACTCAGACTCATTCCTTTATTCATCTGATGCATCTCTGCAGCTTGTCAGAGGAAACACATTTTCACACCACTTGTCGGGTTCCAGATGTGATCATTCCAGTGGAAAATAACTCAGAGATTTAATAAGTTATCATTTAAATATTCTAATTTAATACAAAGATCTGTCACCGTCTTGGTTTGTTTCCATCAGCTCAACTATTTCATAGTTTAATCCACAATTCAGTGAGACCACATTACTGTTCAATCCCTAACTCTGTGTTTTACAACAGGACTTCAGCTCAGGCTGAATCTGTTAAAACAGCGAGGCTCACATTCAGAAGTATTGACTGTCTTCTGTGGAGATAACCTCCTGCATCCGCTGTGTCTGTCAGAGCCCACAGGGAGTCTCTAGTCATTGCAGAGCCAGCCTACACTGTCACACACACACACACACACACACACACACACACACACACATACTTCTGCAAGCATGCGACAGTTTAAGAGGCTGTAACATCTGCGTATGGGTGATTCCTGTTTGTAAACAGATGTGCATAAACATATTTTTACGTGTCTGAAGCAACGCGTGCGCCACTTTCAACTCTTATCTCCATAATCACACACTTAACACACTAAAGGGTTCAATTAAGCCGTCGATCTGCCCTCATAAAAGGGTCATCCAGGTTGCAATGACTCACAACCTGTCTCACGTCCGCCCCATGAGTTGTCAGACGACAGCAGACAGCTTCAACATCTGGACTCAAGGTGCTTTCGAATAGCAATCGTTTGCCATTTCTGCTTCTCTCTCACTTTATGAACCCTTTTCTTAACCGTAGACCGCTCTTTTTCTCACTCTCGTCGCAGCCTTCGCGCTCGATTCCTCCCTCCCTCCTTCCCTTTCTCCCTCCCTCAGTTTTATATGGAAAAACATTCCTGGTGTTCCACTCAGCTCCAGTGAAACCTGGTGCTTATTTTCAGTACCCTAAATTGATAGCAAATGTGAGGACAGATCCCTCCTCTCGTTCGCTCTTCCCTCCCTCCACGCTGCCTCCCCCCTCCCCCCACCTCCACCCTTTTTGGCATTAACAGTGAGGATACGTGGAACATTTTCGTGACCACACTGAACCCTGGGGTTTTATGTTTTTGAAGGTGTTCCCCTCTATATTCAACTGCATGTGTTTTCCTTGAGTTTCTGAGGAGAGAAAGTGTTCAGGCTGAAAGTCTCCTCAAGAGCAGGTCTGAGTCATAGACTTCTTGTTTTTCAATAAGCCCCCCACTGCACCGTGGAAACCAAACCTGGTTAGCCTCAGCTGTCTTTACCCATAATTCAACAACGCAGTGTGTTTGTTTTCTCTTTCTGCCTCTCTCCCCCTTCCTCGGCTCCTCTGACTCTGTAAGTGAAACCCTAACTGCTCCCTTCATTTTGATGCAGCCAACTGAGTTCTGCTGGACCAAAATGCCCTCAATTGTTATGGATGTGTGCCGGGGAGGGAAACTAAGCCTCGTGGATTGTTCCTCTGCGGGTGAAGCTTTTAATGGTCTTGATTAGAAGAAGGCGGAAGAAAACCTGAGTCCAGTCCTCGTGAGGCCTGTTTTGTTTCAGATACAAACCTTTGGACCCTGTTAGTGAAGGTGAAGTCTCTGAACTTTAACAAAACATCATAAAACACAAGAACTAACAAAGTTAAACGTCTCCTAACATGGGAGAGGTCCTGACACTCATTTCGACTGATGCTTTCATTAATTACCATCATGTTGACTCAGTGTGGCTGCAATAATTCATGGACTAGAGGTTTTTGCAAAAGTAGTGATGCAGCTTGTCATCACTTCGCAGCCAGCAGCCAGCAAATCACAGTGTGGAAGAGGCTTTCTGGACTCTGATGGTGGCTGAAAGAGCCACAGTTTGCTTTAGATATTTTTAACTCTCTCTTCCAGCAGCAAAAAAATCACCAAATGACGTGCAGTTGAGTTAACAGTTCCACACGAGTCCACAAGGAGAGCAACGAGAACAAAACAAAGAATCCAAGTCCAGTTTTGACTCTCTTTACTTTCAGCTTTTGGTCTCAACACACTCCAGAAGAAACAAGCCAGCTCTTTAGACGCTACATGGTCCAACATTTTCACCAGATACCTGCCAGTTGGTTTTGGAAATGACAAGTTAGAGGATTTTAAGAGTTCTGTAGCTGAAAATGATCTCAAGAGGGTTGTAAGACGAAAAGCAGAAGTCATGGGCTAGAAGCTAATAAGAGGCAAACTTCAGTTGGACAAACATTCCTCTCATCTAGTCACTGTGAGCGAGCCCTGTACCATGTTATCATTGCAGAAATACATTTATGAAAGTCACTCAAGCTGTTGCCAACATGGATGTTTTTAGTTGTTGTGATTTGTCTCTACCCACTACAGGCCATAATTCCCTGTATGCAGATCTTGGTTTCTCCTTGGCCTCATGGGAGAAAGGTGGTAAGCTTAGTGGTGGTTGTTGAGCTCTGCTCGGATGGAGAGCCAGGCCTGCCTGTTTGTATTGGCCAACTTTCAGCATTCCACATGTCTTTGTGCATTTCAGCTCCCTGACCTCAGGAGACCCTCCATGCTACTGTAGGCTACACTCACACCAGGAGAACAGATGCACCAGGAGGGAACGCTGAAAACCAACCGGTGCACGGCTGCTCTCTAAAGGCACACGTAATGAAAAATGCAGACCACGCTGCACCTGTCAGCAGATCAACTTGTAGTGTAATTATAACTGTCTCCTTTTTTATAATCATATTTTGCATCTTTTTTTGGTTACTTGCATTTGCAGTGAGTGAAGTTAAAGCTTTAAAGCCACCCTGCCTCCTGAGTGGATGAGTCGATGGAGGCAGTGTGTCGATGCTCCTCACCGGGGCTCCCAGAGGGAAAGTCAGTCAGGAGAAGCAGACTACTGAGTGTCAGAGAGTCTGCAGTGACCCATGTGAGCTGAGCTGTGTTTTGTGCTTAACAAACATTTTCAGATAAGTCATAGGGTTTCCAAAGAGAATTAAATTAGACACTAAGAGAGTTTGAGTCGGTAATTAAAGACCAGTGCTAACTGTCTGATACAGGCGACAGAGGACGGGATAGATAAGGTCTCAACAATAACTCATATTATATTATTACCAAAATGGTTTTTAAAAACATCTGAAACTGGCAAAATAATAAAAACTTCCCAAAATGCCAAAATAAAAAAAAAGCTTTGAATAATCTGCAGATTAATTGGTTCCAATTTAGCGCTGACTGCTTGACTCACATACTTAGCATACTCAGGCTACTTGTTACAAGAAGTATCACCCTTTTTTTTATAAACATTCACAAATGAATTTGCTCACATAATTTTTCTTTTAACGCTGAAACACCCTCTCTACCCCCTTACACACTCTTTACTTCCAGCTTTCATCTCGTTGCACACACCCTTCCCATACTTTGACTCAGTTTTTATCTTTCACTTAATATTCTGTTAACACAAAAAGTGAACGAGGTTTAATTATATAATGTTGCACAGCGTAAGTTGTTTCAGATTGACATCAGCAGCAAAGTTTTCAACTTTTCAAAACTTTCTTCTGTGGATTCTTGTTTGTTTGTTTTTTGTCTAAATATCAACCCTCCTCCTTTATTTTGACCAGCAGAAGTGACCCCAAAGATACAAACATTAGTGTGATTCATTTGAAAGCAGTCAGCAGTGGAGGAGTCTGCCTGTGTGTTTTGGAGAGGGGAGGGGCTGCTCCTCAATGAGCAGCGGGTGCTGCAGATCAATACAAGCTTCCACTCTGCCCCCAAACTCCAGAAAAGTCACTTGATTTGTCACTCTTTTGGAAAAAAAAACTCTCTAGAGGGATCTGAAGAGTCACTAAATACAGCGACAGAGTCGTTAAGTTGGCACCAAAAGACGAGGCATATTTTGATGCTTGGTATGACTGAGACATTTTAGTCGGTGCCATAAAAGAACTGAAGTTTGGTTACCAGCCCTAAAGATATATTTCTGGAGTTTTTTTTTCATTTATTGGACGGGGAAGCTGTTGAGAGGAAGGAAATATGGGGAGCAGAGAGTGAGGGAAGACATACAAACGGTTAAAACCAGGAATCAAACCAAAAACTACTGTAATGAGGTCTGTAGCCTCCACTTATGGGAAGCATTCTTAAACCGAGAGGCCAACAGGGCCTCAGGGCAACAATACAACAATACAATATAATTAAAACAAATTGCTGAGCATGCCACATTTATTATTTGATTAACCACAAGAATAACCACTTAAATACCAACATGATTGACTGCTGCAGCCTTATTCGTACGCTTTTTAACGGTAAAAGAAAACTTGTCCAGTGCTTAAACACAGTTAAGTGACCATGCAAAAGCAGATTCTGTTGCTGCATGTTGTCACAACAGTGTCAGTGTCACCTCGCCCCAGAGCTCTAAATCCATCACCATGACTGACCTCTCAGGCTGTGAAGAGAGGCTGGTGGAGAAAAAGCTTGATGCGAAAGGATGAGAAGAGCAAGAGAATAAAGAGAGGGTTGCAAGTTGAAAAACTAAGAGATGGTGCATGTGCAAGTTTAGAGGGAGGTGTGGAGGTGATTAGGGTGAGAAAGGGGAGGGAGGAGGGTTTTCTTAGCCAAATTAAGGAACAAGTAGTGCCTGGGGGCTGATCTAAACAGGATTTACCTGTTGCTGTCCCAAGGTGACTCGCTTCACTCATTTACACAACTGTGCCGCAGGGCCCAAACTCCCAAAGACCTTGTTAATTAAGGTGCAGACAAGCAAAACATTGTGTGTGTGTGTGTGTGTGTATACAGGTTTATATAGACATGTGCAACCTCAGTCTCCTTGTGTGAAACTCTCCCTGTTTGGCTTCTTTTACTGAATTATCTGACACCGTCACCTCAAATCAGTGTCCCATGAGCTCCAGTAAGACAAATTTGATTTCTATAACATTCTCAAGTGTTACAGTGCTGCTCTCACAGAAGAACCTCTGTAACAGCAACAAGAGCCCAATCCGTGGGGGTGAAGTCGAAGAGGGGGGGGCTGTTGCATTTATAAGGCCTTTTTTCTGTGAACCAGTCTGTTTGAATTAACATACTACGGCACAGAGCCTCACATGTAAACAAACACAGAACACACTCATCAGCAGGTCATGGCTGGAAGTCACCCTGCAGGTACAGGCTCTGTCAAATCAAAACACCAAAAACAATAACTGTCAGCCACAATCAACATGGCTTGGAACAGTGCCTGGAACGGCTCCATCTATTATTTCATAACCCTGCAATGCAATGGAAACCAAACTGTCTACTGCCCCCCCACCAACACCATGACTGAAACATTTCTATATCCATCCTTTGCTGTAATGAGGGCCAGGATGGTTTACAAACAAGAAATAAACAGGAATCACGTTGAGAAAGAGAGAGAGATGCATGAAGAAGCTGTACAGAGAAGGAGAATGGAGTGAAGGGAGGGAGGGAGGGAGGGGGGAGGGTCGTTTAAAGCAAGAGAGTGAAAGTTGTCATAAAACAACAATAATAAGAGGCCTCAGTGCCACCCAGTGACCACATCAAGCCTCCAGTAATGACAGGCTGTGCAGAACACATGTCCGCCTCAGTTAAGGAGCGTGTGTGTTTGTGTGTGTGTGTTTGTGCATGACACATGCTAGAACGTGGCTAAAATCAGCGAGAAACATTATTCCCAACATGAACACGTGCACAGTCCATCCTACACACCACAAAGCAACACTCAGGAGGATGTAAATCCAGTCTTCTGTGCCGCGTTTCTAACATGTGTTCTCAGCTCTTTGTAAATGAACAATATGTGAAGATTTTTGCCCCTAATCCTCATCTCATTGAATAATATCATGTGTAAGCTGGTACTGTGTAAACAAAATTCCTTGCAGCTGTCATCAACTTAGTGCATTTAATTTAGTCCAGCTATTCCTGTTACTGTTTAAACAACTGATTTTTTTAAACTATTTTCATCCTCCTTGACCTCAGTTCAGCCTTAAACATCATTTCTTACAGCATCCTTACTGACAGATTAGCCTCAACTGGGATCGCTAACACACCCTGAACTGGATAAGTCCTATTTTTCTGGCAGAAAGTTTTTTCAACTCAAATCTTTCAAATCCAAGCCCTTTTTTTGTTACCACTGGTGTTCCCCAGGGTTTTGTCCTGGGGCCTCTTTTGTTAATCACTTCTCGCTAAATTCATCAGTCTCAATTGCTATGCCGATGACTCCCAGCTCTAGCTGTCAATTAAATCTAACTCTTCCTTCCCACTCTCTTCAACCTCTCCACTGCAGACAGACTTAACAGATCAAGAACTTGTGAGAAGGCAAATACCTCAGCCTAAATAAACCCAAAAAGTGAAGGGTTTTTTTGCATTTCAGAATCAGAAATACTTTATTGATCCCAAGGGGAGATTCCTTTTTGGTTAACAGCTACTCCCATTCAACAGTGTTAAAAAAGTGTTTAAAGTGTAAAAGTGTTTAAAAGATGCAGAAAGTAAGAGTACTATTAACATGTCCCTTCTACTCCTCGCTGTAACACTTAACACACACACACTGTATGAATGAGGAACATGAACCCTCATTTTTAATGATCCCTTCGATTTTTTGTACTCAATTTTTGGGTCTCGATCCACCATTTGGGGACCAAAATTTAACAGACACACTCATATTCTCGAGAGCTTTGCGGCACTAAGTTTTTTCCTTACACAGAGGTACTTATTTTTTATCACTTGTTGACAGTAGCTTTACTGTTGTATAATGTATCGAGCAGAGCAAATACCAAATGACCACATATGCAGACCAAATGTGGCGAGCAGAACTGAAAAAAAGGTCAGTAAAAGTCTTGGTGTAAACACACTCAATTTGTTTAGATGAAACAGATCAACTGATACAAACTGACACAGAGACTGAGCTGATAAAGAAGGCACAGGTGACTAAATGTACTGACTTGTGCAGGTACAAAGCTTTTCCATGTCAGTCGTGTGGCGTTATATACAAATAAAACAGACTCTTCAGTTTTGAGGGCCAGCAGCCAAAAGAAAAGATGAAATAATTACCAAGCAAAGCCAAAGTGAGTCCAAAATAAAATCAGCAACGTTTCACTCTCAAGTGTGATAAACAGTGTGTGTAGGACATGGCTGTTTACCACAGTAGACCTGTGCAAAAAAAAAAAAAAGGCAGACATGAAGCAGTGCAGGGATGGAGAGACCTGAGCCCAGGAGAGAAAAGCCTGCTCTTTTTCACAAACACCTTATAGAAAAAAAAAAAAAAAAACCTGACCACAAAAGAGGCTCTGTGCTTGAGGCTATTTCAGTTAAGAGTTCTAGCCAGGACAGATCCTCTGAGAGCACATGTGAGATGGAAAGAGAGGAGGAGAAAAGGGAGCTCTATTCGGTTAACAACTTCCACGAATCAGTGTTGGGAAAGAATGTGCCTAATTTTGTTCTGTTTGCTTTGCATTATGATATAAAATGTGTCAGGATTACTTCATCACACATCTAAAGCCCAATGAAAAGGAGATGGGCGAGAGACTGGGGGGAGGGGGGGGCCACAGCTTTTTTTTTGTTTTTTTTTGTACAATGTGGAACATACCAGATATTTCTCACTGGGATAGCAGCTTCGGCGATGCACGTTGAAAAAAACCCGAACCGGAATATTGTTCCAGAGCCAAAAAATTGGCTTAAGTCTAAGTCAACATCTATAACAACAAATCTTTTGACAAAGAGTCTGATTAAGATAACACAAACGTTTAACTCACTCTGTGAACAGCATATTCTAACAAAAGATGACATCATGGAGACTTTGAGGTGATTTATACCATTTTCCCATACGTAGCTCAAAATATTAGATTCCTATTTTGTAAAGTCTGAGACTGAAAGTTTATTTTTCTCATACTCTCATGTCATAAACCTACTTCTATCATTTTCTACTTCAACCTGAACTCTGCCTGCAAATCTGACACTGAATCCCAGCAGGTGGAGGGAGTACAGGTGGAGCAATAAGCTTGTTAATAAACTTGTCAAACACTCTTATGTGTAACAGGTGTGTTACTTAAATACCATCTAGCATTTCAAATATGATTTTAACAGGCGTGTTAAACCTGTCCACTAATTTGGTAAAATAAAGCTCACTGTCTTGTGTTGACTGTGACTCATAAAACACATTAAATGTGCTGCAGGTGCAAACACTAAAAGTTAACAATTTGTGGCACATTCACCCCATGAAAAGCTCACTTATGTCATCACAGCGTTAACCAGGTCCAGAGGAAGTGCTGTTGTTGATGGTGATACACTAACCCCAGACTCACCTTGTGTAACTGACTGTCAGCTTTAACCCTCAGGATCCTGAGAAGTTTCTGGTCGTGTTTTTTGCTTCTGTCACATTTTTCCCTGACTGTGGTCTGATTTTTCTCTGCAGTATGAAGTCCTGCTTCTCTCTGGGTTCAGGATAACTCAACAATGTCTCCTGAGCAGTTTAACATCATCAGAAAAACATTAAAGAGCTCTGAATTAATTGTTTTCATAGAATTTATTTACAGCAAACGGTTTATTTTCTGCAAACTTTCAAAGAAGACATGAGAATCAAAGTGATGTTGATGAAATTCTCCTGTTTTCTACGCTCTGTTTAGACATGTTGATAACATCACTTGTGATACATTCAGGTATCTTTAGACCATTACCCCAGTTTTTTTCCGTTTTTGATTGGACAAACAGTTTGTAAATGCCAAATATCATTTAAAAATAAGTGGTATTTTGATCCTGCCAGCAGGACTGGGATCCTGAGGGTTAACCATAGCTAACTGTTATAGTACCAGCACTGCATGTGAGGGCTCTGGTGAGGGTCTGCAGGGTCTGCTGTATCAGACAGACTGTATCTGTGGATGAGTCATGAAAGACGAGCAGCAGCGTGCTTTGAATCACAAACAATGCAGCATGGCATGTGTCAGATCACGTGCATGTGACCCTCACACATGCACACATCACAACTGCGTTCATACTGCAGCCCCAGCATCCTGTTAGGCACCATTTTACAGCCAGGCCAGAGGAGGAAAGTGAAAACAGATGAAAAGGAGAGAAACAACAATGGAAGAAATGTCAGGGAAAAAAGAAAGCCAGGATCAGAGATGCTCCTAAAGCCAAAACCGCAGATAAAAATCTGAGAGATAAAACTCAAACCACAGAATGAAGGCCAGATTTCTGTGATTCACAGTCATCTGAAGTATTTTCTGTCTGCGTGGAGAAAGACGGAGGAGCAGAGAGTGTGGCAGAAAAAAAAAAAAAAAAAAAAAGACTTCTCCTCCCTCCTCCCTCTCCTCAAGTCTGGCAAAACACACTCTTCCCCTCCGTTCAGATTTACTGCTCTTAAATTGTTTGCCCTCCGCTTTTAATGGCAATCTCCAGATCATCAGCTCTTAAAATAAACAGCCGGGCTTGGATTACATTTTCTACCACCACTGAAGCAGAACACACTTGTAGAAACTGGTCTTGCACTCTCATTTCTGTCTGTGTATATGTGTGTGTGTGCGTGTGTGTGTGTGCAGCTCCTCTGTATATTTTGGTCCCAGGAGAGGAGGGTTGTATAAAGCTGTGTAGCAGATGATTGGGGTTGGATGCAGAAGCAGTTGTCTGGGTCTAATAATGTACCAATCAAATGTTGCTGAACAGAGGGGCAAATACACCAGAGATAATTCATGACCTCTGAATAAGTCCGACCAACCAATCTGAACACAATACAATCATGGTATGAAGAGAAATCAGGCTTTAGAGCTCTGCAACTCTTTATTTTGTGGTGACAGATTGCATCCAGTCAACAACCAGTGAGGGGGACCCTGGTGTACCCTCCCTTCATGGTGTAGGCACCCCGCACAACTAAGTCCCACGCCTGTGACAGGACAGCTGGGTCATATCAGTGCATTTACAATTTTGTGCAAGTTGTTTTCTGCTCTTCATGTGTATATACAAGGCCCACAGGCATCAGGTGCTTCGCGGGGTTCAGGTGCTGGCCGAGTCCAGAGAGGACCCTCATGTGCTCCTGCTGCAGACAGTGTTTGTTGTTGCTCAGCCTGCTTCTATTGGCCACATGAGTGTATGCATGGAAGCACTCACACACACATTTCAAGCACATAGGCAAACAACCTCTACACGCACAACAGTCCCATGAAGTCCCATAAAGAGAAACACCAAAGACAAATACATCTTTATACTCTTTGTCTAAAAAACTGTGCATAAACAATAAGGATTGACCGATTATGCCGATATTCAGCCTTTTGATGCATATCATCATCAGCCTTTTTTTAAATCTAACAGCTGATAAGAGATGAATTTATAACTGGGTTATTTTGGCTCTGATGCAGTCACACTTCTCTGTATGCAGTTATAACTCTGTCTCCATCATCGTCCCACCCACAGCGCTGTCTGATTGGTTACACGCAGAGCCACGCCACTTATTCATATATTCATTTGAATTTTCAGTTAACTTAATGAGACATGCTGCCGAGCCTGGGAGCTGTTCGACAAACATATGCTTAAAGGCATTTAAACAAAGTAAAGTGTGAGAGTTTGTGTTATTTAAAATGTTGAGACGAATATTTTCACTTTTACGGCAAGTGGATGTCAGCTTCAAATATTGGTTATCTTCCTCCTTAACTACCTACAATCCCTGGTCCTGAGAATCCATTTGATAAACAATCTATGCATGTGACTTCTCCTGAGCTTTGCCCCACACACTGGAAAAAAATGCAGAGCGAGAAGTGAGTGCCTGTTATAATAAAGACACATCAACAAAAGTAAAAGTCATTTTAGAGGCGTGATAAATTTAATCTATCTGAGCCACCATATCTACCACATCTCCTGGTGATCCTCAGAGCTTCTCGTGGATAAACTCACATATCGCCCCTGCTCTGAATGAAATGTGTAAATAACATTAGGTGAAAAATTTGATCTAAAATTACTGTGTGACATTTTCATATGTCTTGCTTGGTCTGTGTCCAACAGTAAATGTGATACACATCCAGAAATAATGCCAAGAAATTCTAATATCTGCTTTACCCAAAGGAGTTGAATTATTTCTTTGAACATTCATGTTCCTCACTGCACAGACCTTAAACTCTGACATGCATGAGGAACAAAGCAGCTACCTCTGACGTTTCTTTGCACATGCTCCGTCCTTCTAATTGCTGTTTTTTGCTGATCGATTTGCATACGTGTGGGGATGCCCCCTATAGAGTGAGAGTGATCTGAGTGGATTCCTCTGGCACAGCTCTACGCTGGGGTTGCCCGCACAGTGGGCCAGAGTGCCACAGAAACAGAACAGCCCTGCACACCCCCCCTCACTGTGCCAACCAGGCCGGTCACTGACACTCCTTGGACATGGCCCAGGAAAGGTAAACTGAGTTTAAAGGAAAAAAAAAAAAAAAAGAAAAATGGGAGAAAAAAAAAGAGAAAGTGGCCATGGCAACTCCTTTCATCTGGATTTCTAGTGCTAAAGTAAGGCCACCAGGGCAGCATCGGTTTCTGTTACGAGGTCCAACACCAGATGCAACTTTCCTTCAGGAAACACACTAATAAAAGTAAAATGTAATATTCAAAATGTGCTGTTCGGATAAATACATCCCAACAAATAATGTAATTATAACCTTCTTTCCTACTTATTTTTCCATATTTGTATTGCTCACCAGGGAGGCAGGAAAAACTGTTGTTTTTCTGTCTTTTATGAAATTTATTCATCGACGCTGCCAATAAGAATTCAAATGAGTTTGAAATTATAGACGAGAGAGTTGAGCGCTGACAGTTGACGGGTATAATGAGAACGTTACCATCCAAAAATTGTACCCGTGAAATGGAGCTGGCCGGCCATATGAAAAAACAAACAGACGGAGAAACTGTGTGGAGGTGTCAGGTGATGCAGAGATATTTTTTTTTTCTTCTTCTTCTTCTTCTTTATTTTGTGTTTTGGAGCAGGAGCACAGAGCTGAATGAAGCCCTGTCCTGGATGGAGTTCTGAGAGGAGGTGTGAAGAAGGGGAACCTGAATGAAGACCAAATTATTATTGACTCAAAATGTAACTCTGAGTAAAGTGAAGTGAAGGTGTGACAGAAGAGTGAGAAAAACTTTTGCATCATAGCGGGAACAATACACGGAGCTCTAAAAGACTTAAGTGTTATTATAACAACAGCTACAGAAAACTGTTTTGCAATCATTATTATCTAATCTTTCCAACCTGAGTTCAGGGCTGCAGATCACAGTGCAGTCAAACAGTCTCCTTTATTCTCCCCAGCAGCTCGCTCAAAGTGTAAATCCCTCTCTTCATTTCTTTGTCCCCGTCTGAACGCCGCATTTGCTGTTCGGCTGCTTAGAGACGAGGCAAGTTTATTTATTTATCCATTTCCCACTAATTAGAACATTTGCACTGACAAACATGGAAGCAAGTGGAATTAGCGCCTAGTTTACACCCACCTTCCCCTGACTATCGCCTCCTGGGCGCAGGAGTTAGAGAAAGTGCAGCCTTTTTTTTTCGTTGTTGTTGTTGTTTTTGTTTCGTTAAAGTGATGATAATGGAGAAGATACACACACAGGTGCACTTGCAGGCACACATGCACAGTTTGTAGACTCGAGCTGCTTTAATTAAACGGACAAGTTAATTACACAAGTTGGACTGATTTATAACTTTAAGTATGAGAAGCCAGAAAAAGACTAATAAGCCCTGAAAAGAAAAGACTAAAATAATGGAGGGTCAAATAAAGACAACCTGTAGCTTCATTCCATA
Source organism: Labroides dimidiatus (assembly GCA_030710495.1). Lineage (NCBI taxonomy): Eukaryota > Metazoa > Chordata > Actinopteri > Labriformes > Labridae > Labroides > Labroides dimidiatus. The sequence goes on from CM061163.1 coordinate 4,160,842, forward strand.
CTGTGCTCAGCACAGAGATCTGGACCCCCACCCTTGCAGCCCCATATATTCACTCTGTTCTTTAGGGGAACAAAAGCGGGGCTCTCGAGGCCATGGGTGAATCCATGAAAGGAAGAAAGGAGTCCTGCTCCTGGTCCTGGCTGAATAGGGCCCTTTCACACTTAGAGAGGCCTGTTTACTCTCCCTCAATAATGGCTCTAATTTTCTGATCATTATTGAGTAATTCCATCCACCCCCACACCCAGCGTTAAACACTTTCTCCAATCATTCACAGCGCCGGGGTCCTGTCTCTGAAAGGGCCCTGAATCTGTTTCCCAAATTGATGTAAAATATATATATTAATGTCCCCGTTTCCTCAAAGGTCTTAAATCCTGATGAACAGATTCTACTCAGCAGCAAAGCAAAACAAAAATCTAACATCTTATGAAAACCTAAATAAATCAGCCTCCTTAATTTGCCTCTGACATTTTTTTTCCACATGTGGATCTCTTCCCTGATTGGAGAGGAGCAGCGTTTTATCCTCCATTTTGTTTTGGACCTAAATCCAGAGCAGCACCATTACACCGACTTAAAATATTCGCTCTGCTAAAAGCCGGTGGAAAATATTTTGGATGGAAAATAAGAAAAGAAAAAAAAAACCTGCAGAATAAAATGACTGTCATCTTTTTCGAGTACTTCCCAGAGAAATAGAACTCGAGTTTTAGACGCCGAGCGTTCGTTTCTCTCTCTGCAACCCCGCAGCGAAAACGCAGCCATAAGTTGTGGCAGGGGCGTGAGCGGACACACAGAGGGGAAGACATGTTCAGCAAAAACAAGGATATGGGGGGAAAAATGTTAAAATGAGAGAGAAAGAAAGGATCAGAAGGAGAGACGTTGGCAGAGACTGTGTCGGTTTGAAAAGCTGGCACCTTCTAAACAGAGCTGCAGCTTTGGGTGCCAAATGCTGCCAAACAGCCCCACAAGCCTGAATATCTGCCCTCCCTCTCTCTTTGTTTCAGCGAGGCATTTTGCATCATCTTTATTCTACGCTTTTCCTTTTACTTTATATCAGCGCTCAGTATCATCCGAACAGAAGTGACTGACATTTATTGCCGTTCAATAAGAGGAGAAACACAGCGAATGAAAAACCCCAGACAAATAATAATTCATGGATTCATGATTACTGTTATTTCAAGGGTTTTATTCGGTTTGTTTTCATCTGAAAGGATTTTGTTTGCTAAAAATTGATCAATTTTGAGTTTGAATTTTAACAGAATTTCCAGGGACGAGGGATGGGTGCTCGGCAGTTTCACGCTTTTCCGGTCCTGTTTTCCGTATGGAAAGCGCTGTCCCAATTACAGGGCAGCCTCCCCGTGCTCTGCTCCACTGGGCCGAGGGAACAAGGCGCGAAGCGGACTGATCAGAATCTGGTTTGCTGGGAAGCAGCCCAGAGAAAAAAAAAAAAATGTTCCCTTCTTACCCTCCTTTAGACTCCTCTACTGCCTTCACCTCTCCTCTCTTCCTGCGCTTTTGCCCCTCGGCTCAAGCTGCTGAGAAGCCAAGCCGCCCCTCTTGAGCACTGATACGTATGTTTTTAGGGGACAGACAGATTTCAGGCCTGGCGCTCGTACAGAGAAAAAAGGAGCGGTCATGCTAATTCAGACAGCGAAATGGAACCAGGAACCACACAAAAAAAAGAGGGAAATGTGTTTGGATATAAAGTTACTCTTTTCAAAAGGAAAATACCACCTCCATGACTACAAATAAATCAATTCAGTTAGTGTTTTTATATTTATTCCCTGTCATCTATCTTCACTGCATGCGTTTGCAAATCATGTTATTGAGCTAACACACAAAGCACTAAATATATGTTCCAGTGTTTGTTTGTTTGTTTGTTTTTTTTTAAAGAAAGGATTAAAAAACAATGTAGGCTGAGCTGCTAAATTGCTGAAAGAGACACCATAACATTTATTTATTAACCTTAATTGCACAAAATAATTAAAAATCATCGTACAGTGAAATTAGGAAAGAAAGCTAATCCATGTTGCTCACAATAGCCACTTTCTGGTACAAGGCATTTTTCTATTTGCAAAGCTAAAACCTGACCTTTGTTTCAAAATTAGGCCTAATTCAATCATATACTCAGTCTTTTGTGTATCTTTCTCAGTGTTATTCACTAAACTGGATAATTACAGTGAATTTGGAGCAGGCTGGCCAACGACCAAGCCAACAGAGCTGCTTGAAAGTCGGACCCAAGTGAAGGAAAGTTTGGGGAGATGGGTGAAAGGAGGTCAGGGGACGGAGCCTCTGTGTGTTGCGGTTCCTCCGTTTCATTAATTCATTCGAGGCCCTGATCATACTCGGATAATCTGTTTACCACTCATTCCTTACACTCCCGCGCTCCACTCTCCTTTTCTCCTCTCCTCCCTCGAGGAAATACACACACTGCAGAAAAAGATGCTGGAAAAACTGGGGGCTCTGAAAAGGAGCCAAGCCGAGGCTGTCGGAGGCCCCCGTGCTTCGGTGAATGTTGAAAACGCCACAGTGTCACTGATGCTGTCCCGTCATGAGAGGGGAGCTTGCTGAAGCTCAAACTTCATTGGGCACATTATTTCAGATGACAACAAAGCGTAAGAAAGTTTCCGTTGAAAGTGTCGGACCAGCAGTGTTTTTCACACCAGATGAATGTGGCTCCCTCGGCGCCGACACTCTCTGTTTCTCTGTCGGCCCGGGTTACGGACCGGTGCCAGAACACTGGAGCACAATTCTGCTCTCCGTCCAGAAATCGCTGCTCTGCTCCACACACTGCCAAGCAAAAGAAGAGTGTGTTTTTTTTCTTTAGAATCATTATGTTTCCCTCATCTTTTCTTTGGTAAACACTTAACAACTGACAGGACAACAGGACTTGACCGTACAGAAGAATAACTGCAGCTACGATCTCACACTCTTACTGCACATATTCCACGACTGCAGTGCCAACGACACGCTGGTGTGAAAAAGAAAAGCCCCACTTTCTTCTGATTGGTTTCTTCTTCATTATGTAACTGCATCTGATAGCTTTACCTCCTTTTGAAGCTGGGGATACTGGGCATAGCAGATAAGATGTGTTTGATGGATTAGCGTGACGTGAAGGCGTTAAGTCTCTCAGTCTGGCTGTCTGTCTCCTTGTCGACTCCTCTCTTTGTTCGCCTCTATTAAAAGTCTCTTGGCCATTTGTAACGGCGTGAACACACACAGTGGACACATTGATGGGTAAATGAACATCTTAGCGGAGCCCTTAGCAGAATAGAGATACAAAGCAGTCTGGTTCACACACACACACACACACACACACACACAGTTTGCTTTCTGACCTGTTCTTTCTCTTCTGTCTGACTCAAGTGCAACATGCAGGCAGACAAGATCAAAAACACATTTTTTTTTATCAGGAATATGAAATAAAACCTGAATGTAAGCTGCAAACATGACTAATGCTGGAACTGTGCAATGATCACAGCACACGCCGCCCTGAAACATGACCTTAACAAGAAGAGTCAAGGTGGGGGGGGGGGATCCCCCCAGCAACCGCCTGGCGAGCCAGACTAAAGTTTTAAAAAGATGTGATCTTAAATGAGATCAGACTCTTGATTGTCTCCTTCTATCTCTCTCACTTCCTCCACATCCCAGATCCATTATATTTATCATTATCATCAGATGCACCAGAATCAATGACAGGAAAATGAACCACTTCAGAGGACGACTCCGTCGACTGCCATGATAATATCATGATCCGTGTCTGCGTGTGCAGCCAGGTACTTGTCAAAAGAAAATGCTCGGTTTTTTTTTTCCTTTTTTTTTTTCTTTGCAGCTGCAGAGCAGAAGCGCAGATCTGAGAACAGCGGCTGTGATGTGTCCCAGCTTTCACTGCCCCTCCTGAAAGGGCCCAAGTCTATAATTGGACAAAAGCAGGGACACGTACTTTACTTTAGGGAAGCAAAAACAGAGGGGGAGGTTGGTGTGAGGAGGGGGAGACGGGGGTTATCTCCTGTTCTGTCAATCACACTGCTTGAAAGCAGAGCCCCCCCTGCAGCTGGCGACAGTGACATCAGTGGGACAAGAGAACTGAAACGCCGCAGCAGGGATGGGCGGGTGAAACGGCTGCGGTCCAATCATCAGGCCTGGCAACTGATAGCTTCCGCAAGACACAGACACCCTGGAATGAGGAGCTAAGAATACAACTGTAACGCTGCCACCCTAAAGGTTAGAATGGAGCCACAGCGTGTCTGTCCTCTGTAAACTCTGGTTAACCCCAGCCAGCCTCTGGAAAACAGAGCAAGTCAAGCTGTTACAAAGAGCCGTCTTTCATTTCAGTCATTTCTGAAATATTCTCTCCTTTTGGTACGAGGAAAGAAGCTGTGCAGACCGCTCTTTGTGTTGCCGTCAGATCAAAAAAGACAGAAGTCTGCTTAAGACAGAAGATGTGAGAAAATGCTGTTTTTAACACATCAGGCTGACCTAAACACGAGCAAGAACGAAAATAAAGCAATGTCTAATCTGACGGAAACCTTCTGCAACCTTAAAATGAGCCAGAAACATAAAAGGGAGGGCCCAGGCGCAGATTCCAAACAAAAGATTTATTAAACTGAACTCAAAACTCCAAAATGACAAAAATCCAAAAAGGGGAAACTTAAAATCAAAGCACAAGAAAAACCAACAGAGCGACTTCACAGAGGAACAAGCACAACAGGAATGACACAAAATGAACTGACAAGGACTTCAGGAAGCACAGAGACTAAATAGACAAGGAACTCATCAGACACAGGTGCGTGACAAGACACAGGTGAAGCATATGAGGGGTTATCACAAAGGAGGGCAACTGAGGCAGAGCCAAACACACGAAAAGACACTCAACTCAAGAATGTGACAAACACCAGGAAAGAAACTATAGAATAACACTGAAAGGCTAAAGATTACAGTAAGAAACACGAGGAACACACACACACGGGGGAAACACGAGAACTAAAAGAAACAAGGAACACTAATGAAACAAAACCAAATCATCACATCATTAAGATGAGGGGCAGTCCAGTGTACTTCCTGGGATGATTGGCTGATGGAATCTGGCACAGAATTAAAAAAAAAAGGCTTTTCTCCGAGGGGCACAGGCTGCGCTGGGAGCTAATCTGAGTCGCGGTTCGCCACGGCACATTCTGGAACAGGAAGAGGCGCTCACGGAGGCCCTGCAAACTCAAGCAGAGTTACACACTGGGCTGAAAAGAGCCTGGCAAGGGCTATTCTGTCACAGAGGAGCGCTGCACGTCCCTGCCAAGGGGGGGAACTAAGGCCCTGTAAGTGTACGCCAGTCTGTGGTCAGAGACGTGGTCAGAGAAAAAGCTCAACGATTGTGTGAAGAGAGCAAACTGGACTCCACCTGCACGCACTCGAAACACGGACAGATACAGACGGACTGGGAGTGAAAAGTCTGTCCACGTCAATACAAGAACTTTAAATCAAATAGTGAATAAAAACAAGATAAACCCGTTTGCAGGGCACATCAATCTTCAAACGAGTGTCTAACACAAATATATAACAGTCATCCATCACTAATCCTTTTTTTTTTTTTTTTTTTTTTAATTTTAATTTTTACAATAAAAAATAATTACTTATTAACATTTTGAGCCACATTGTTCACACCTCAAATCCTCAGATCTGTTACGAGATGAGAAATGTAATTATGACAGTGGAGCACATCTCTGATATTAATACAGATTTTCTAACAAATTTAAAATTATTTTGAGAAATACAGTTGTTTGTTAAAAAATAGTGTTTTGGGAGTAAAGTACAAATTATCGTTGGTAATTCCTTTGAATATTTTTCTCTATTGCTATAAATTAACTAAATTTAATCTTTAAATAAACCTCACATCAGCAGCTATAATTTTCAACTGGTGTTTGGAGTAAAAACAGCCTGTATGTTCACTAAATAACATCATACTGAATGTTTTAGGCCCGAGCAGAAAACACACGCACCAAAATCAAAAAATCAAGTCAAAAAAATGAGAGAGAAACACTTTGTATGAGTTATCAGTGCAATCTGACAAATACTGAGTACGGCAGCTTAGATGAGCTGTGTTTGAGCGCAGAGCTTGAGACAGTGTGTGTGTGTGTGTGTGTGTGTGTGTGTGTGTGTGTGTGTGTGAGTGTGTGTGTGTGTGTGTGTGTTGAGACTGGTGTAAAGCTGGAGAGCTTCAGGCTGCAGAGCGTCCGACCCTCCTCGCCTACTGAACTACCTGGGACAGGTCCAGTAATTGATGCAACCTCTCAACCGCACACAAAAGACCTCACAGACGCGCACCACCTCGCTACTGATACACACCAATCTCAGAATAACACACACATGGATTACAGACATGTGACAAACTGCTTCACACAAACGTACGTATGCACATGCATGCACACACAGATAAACAGGTTTGCAGATGCTTTTGTTTACAGATGGCACCGGAAAACATGCACATTTGGATTTAGACAAATTTGCACTCAAATACTTGAACAAATGTACCAACGCAAACATATCTCTAGGTAAACACAGGTTTTAAGCCTCGCTGTCAAACTCTCAGAATCTCTTTAAACCAGATAGAAACATCCATCTGAACGACATTTTTCAGAGATTACACTTTGCAGACTGTCCCTTTAAATGTCAAGACGCAGGCGCTATCCCAGTCCTGTTTGGGTTTATAAAATCCTGGCACAGGCTCAGCTCAGCACACAGTAAATAAAGGAAGCGTCTTATCTGTGACTCACATGCCAAGGTGTGTGTGTGGCACATGACACGCTGCCCCATGTCTGTGTGTGTGTGTGTGTGTGTGTGTGTGTGTGTGTGTGTGTGTGTGTGTGTGTGTGTGTGTTAAAATGTAAAGTGTACACTCGATACTTGTGCTGCTTCTAACCACATACCTGGTGTGTGGACGAAGTAGGCCAGGTAGAGGTCCAGCTCCTTGACCGTCACTCCAATGTGGTGTGGCTGGACACACAGGCCGTGGTTTGAGCACTGGGGTGACTTGACCAGCCGCTCCCCATCCGTGCTCTCCAGGGGACTCCCCTTGAACAGGATGACCATTACTAGGTCCAGCCGCCACACCTTGTCAGCCTGGCGGAGGCAGTCGATGCGGCGGATCTTGCCCTTCTGGTCAGGGTTGGACAGCACGCAGCAGGGGGGCTTCTTCCCCGTGATGGTTAGCACAAAGTCCTCACGGAACTCGGGCCGGATGTCCTTGCGGAGCTTGGCCAGCAGGCGGGAGGCCCACTTCTGCTTGATCTCCGGCTTTTCTCCTAGCAGCTCGTCTTTCACCGCGCGCTCCTCGTCCTTGGTCATTCTCTTCTCGTGCTTCTTGAAGTACTTGCGCTTGCGGGCCTGCAGGTTGAACCAGGTGTAGGAGAAGGCACGAACATGGGGGAGGAGGGCCTCAATGAAGGGATGAAATTCATCCTGATGAAAGAGAGAAAAACATCCAGTTAGGAGGCTGAAAAAAGTTTCAAAACAGCATCGATTCAAATTGATATCTTAGCAAATTTTTTTCCATGGGAAAAAAAAAAGAGAACACAGGGTGAAATAAAAAAGATTTTATACAGTTACAATACGTCAAATCTAAATCACTGAATTTGCAATAAAACAACATAGTTTAATTGAATATAAAAGTTTAAAAAACTGTCATTTAAATTATAATTTCAATTAAAATGTTGAAATGTTGTATTCTAACTATTCAGTAAAATATTAACAGATATACAGCAACAACAAATAAAATCATGTTTACCGTAAAAAATACTTTTCTGAAATAAATACACTAACATTCAAGAGAACAAATGCAAAATGCATAAATTGTAATCTAAAAGCAACTGGAAAGCTGAGCCAAGTTGCGCTCCCGCTGCTGTGCTGTAAAAGGAAAAGTTATTCTGCTGAACCATAATACCTTCACTACATATCTCTGGGCAACAAAGCCCAGATCTCGCCACAGCGTTCCTGTGCCAGGGTTGCCACACACCGGTCGCTCACCACCGCCAAGCTTTGCCGCCACAAGACCACTGTTGAAATGTGCAGCTAAAAGATCAGCCATACCATTTCCTATCTGCTCTACCATGCAAGGGAGCTCCAACCAGACTCACATTTCCACAACAAACTGAAGGCAGACAGAAATCACCACAGAAAACCACACAGCAAGAGGAAGACAGACGGCCTGGTAGTTACCATTTTGCACTCTCATCATAAATTTGGCACAGCGTTTAAAGTGAAAAAAAAAAAAAAAAAAATCTCCTGCACCAGTTTTTTTTTCCTCCTGGGCTCCCCAATGTAAAGCAAGAGCTGGTTTGGCAGGCTGTGGAGAATTAGCAGATGAAAAAAACTTGGGGAGGGGGATGCAAAAAAAAAAAATAATTAGCAGGATACGCTGCTCACTAAAAACAGTGGGCCAAAGTTTAAAAACAAAAACAAAATACCCCAAGATTTAAGTAGCGACAAAATTTAATGCAGTAGGACCGCAGCCAGCGGCTCTTTAGAGAATGAAAAAAAAAGGGGAAAAGACATAAAAACTTGCAGTGCAAAAGAAAAAAAAAAAAGTAAAAATAGAAATATTAACAGAGTCACACTGGAAGTAAAAAAGAGTTTCGGGAAAGATGCACTTAAAATAATCAGTCCGTTGAGAATTCCAAAAAACTAAGAAAAAAAAACCTTCAAGCAAAAAAAAAAAAAAAAAAAAAAAATCCTTGGCAAAGTGTAATTGGTAGTGGTGTCTGTTCTGATCCCTGGGCCCGGCGCAAGACTCACACACACTCTCTCACACACACACAGATGGGGGGGCCAGGGAGAGCAGAGCACAGAATAAAGAGAAAAAAAAATAGAGAGCCGAATCAATGTTGGACGAGCGCATACGACCGCTGGCAAAGCCAAGTGCTGCTTCTTTTTTCCCCTTTTCTCTCCAACTCTCTCTCTTTCTCTTTCTGTTTCTCGCTCGCCGTCTCTCGTCCTCTCCACGTTCTTTCCCTAACCATTGCTTGAGCCTTTGCCAACACGAGTAGGGCCCACCTATTTGGCAACAAGATGCCTGTAGCCCAGCCAATGCGTTAGCTTCAAGAGCTGGAAGGGAGGGAAAAGAGAAAGAGGAGAGGGGGGGGCTGTAGTGGCAATGAGAGGGAGAGGGCGAGTGGGAGAGAGAGAGAGAGAGAGTGTGAGAGAGAGAGAGCAGGAGGGAGCAGGTGGGAGTGTAAGAGAGCGCACAGCCTTGTCCGATGCTGCACAATTTGCCAAATCGACAAGTTCCACTCTGACACGGAGGCAAAGTTCAGGGGAGCAAGTCTTCTCCTGCACCAATCCCTGCAGCCCTCAGCCCGCCTCCATCTTTACTATGGCCGCCACAGCCTCGTCTCCCTCGCTCCCCCCGCCCTCTTCTGCGCTCCTCTGTCTCTCTCTACCCTTCTCTGTGCTTGCATAATGCCACCTTGGCAGAGGATGGCAAAGAGAGGACACACAGCTTCAGAATCCCTCCAGACCCCACCACCGGCAGCTGCTCATGGGTTTACCACAGCAAAACAAAGAGGGAGAAACAAACCCAGACAGCCACACTCCTCTGACTGCACACACACAAATCAATGACGAGATGATTTAGAGGCTAAATACAGAAATGGTTACAGAATTTCAAAGACGGAGGAGGCAGAGAATTTGCCTCATTTTTATGTAACCGCTCTGAAAGCGAAAATAAATGGTCAGCTAGAGTTTTCCATTAAATCCTCCTTCCCAAAATTCGCTTCTGAACCTCCCCGGAGGATTTTGTGTTCGGTGTGTGAGCAGCGTTGGCTGCCATGTTGTCTCATCGTGAAGCATGTCATTCAGGATAGCACCTGCTCCTGCAGACAGTCTGAAGGCACAAGTGCTGCTGATTCATAGACCAACCAAACAAAGACGAAAGACAAGAGGAAAATTCACCGTGTACTGAAATTCCTCCGTTCATGTGCTGTTCACATCATCCACAACCCTGCCAAGGCTGGAATCCAAGGCATCAGAATCCATCCAACCTCACCAGGAGGCTGGCTCCACTTAAAATCACAACAAATGCAGATGCAAGGAACATGTGTGGAGCTGACACTATTAGTCTATTAATTGACAGGTCGATTAAAGAACCTGCACCAAATCCAAGAGTAGATCACATGCAAAACACCTTCTGATCATGGCCTCTCCAAAATGGGGAACTGATACTGAGAATTTTCATGTACAAATGCAACTGAATAATTATGATTTCCAGAAAACCAGGTAGGTTAAAGTTGTCACAGAGCATTTAGAAATAAAATAATGATTTCAAAAGCAGAAAGCAAACTTTCTGCTGGTCTCACCCTCTAAGTGTGAGGATTTCCTGCTTGTTTTTGTCACTTATGAAAGTAAATGCAAAGTGTATATTTTGAACTTCGTTTCAAAAAGAGAATCAAAGACCTCAATCTACAGGTAACTGCAGTGACCATTTTGTATATCCTGAAACATACAACAGACCCAACGGTTCAACATGGAAACAGTTATCAGATAAGACAGCTAAACTAATTCAGGAAATATATATTAATGCAACAGATTAGATTTTTCTTTTACTATTTATTTGTTGGTTTTATTTAACATGACTATGCCAGCTGGATAACAATGTTTAAAGGCTAAAATAATCTAAGAGGTCATTGAAGTTCACAGAAAACCTGCATAATGAAAGCAGAGTTGAACTTGTGCACTACCTATATCCATCTTTAAGTCATGGGCATTATTAGCCTAATAAAACAGATTAATTATCACTAGTCATGTGTTAAAAGCACTCTGCACTCACATTGTGTTATTGTATGATGCCAAACTGTGATGTATGTGTCAGCCTTTAGAAGCTTAAATGCTGACACATCTTACTGAGCTTTATAATTGAGTGGGTTCTTAATACAGGTTTTATATTTCCTGACACCTGCAGCACAACTATCAGAACATTCAAGTGGCACTTCAGTGTGACTTCCGTTTTCTGCTTTTCAGCATAAACAGCTTATCTTGGATGTTCCTGACCAAACGGACCACAGGAGGATTCAAATCATTCCATTTCATTAATATAAACCTCTGTTAAGCAGAAACTGGAGGGGAAAATTCATGGGGATGACTGTTTTTTTTTTTTTTTTTTTTCTTTCTTTCTTTTTTTTTTTTTTTTTTTTTTTTTTTTTTTTGCTGCGTCACACAAGGCCTACATTTTCAACGTCCACGAGCCTGTGTGAAAACACATGCTAACATTAATTTTGTCCAACAAGCGACAAAAACATTTTATAAAATACGTCTCTGGGTTCATTTCCTTACCTGGAAACTTTAGTGGGGCTGAATAAATATTTATTAAACTTATATTAACCAAGCAGTTGACTTGCACTGACTCCGTCGCCATAATCTAATAATGCATCTAAGCGCACACAGCGCGTGTTTCCGGTGTTATCTCATTATCACCTTCATCTTAAAAGCCTCAGACAGTACAGTGATAATGCTACCAGGCTGACAGTTAGCCCTGAAAATAAATACTTAAACAAACAATAAAATAATTTAATGTATTAATTAGTGACAAAAAAGGAAAAACTATTCCTGCCTTCTTTAATGCAACAGCAATATAACTCCAACTAGATTCACAAATTATTTACAACCTTCATGGTTTGCTTTTTTACCCCAAGCATCATCCAAATTTAATTTATAACCCCCAAATAAGTTGAACAAAATAGGTCTTACCCCTTCTTGTGGTTTATAATTCGACCTATATTTTTACACATGGCAATTCAGGTACTCGAAAAAGTGTCTTCGTTAGAGGCTGCAAGGAATATCGTTTTAATAGCTGTGGAGGGGGAAAAGGAGGGGGAAAGGGAAAAACGGGGCTGGCAGCCCCGCAAACGGAACACGTTCGCGCAGGCACACAAACCCGACGTCAGTTAATACCAAGAGAACATACAAACCCAAGAGTGAACTGAAAATGTCCCTGCTGAAAAAATGTAGAATCTTCTAGAAACAGGCTAAATTACATGGAACAGATAGATCTGTAAGGCTTCTTCTGTGTTTAGGTCTGCTCACTTTATTTGTCCTTTTTTGGATGAGCTTCGTTTTTTTTTTTCTACATAATTCTCTGTTTCAAAATAAAAAACCCTCACGAAGATTTGTTTCGTTTTTATCAACCAAAGCCTTCAAAAATCATTTCTTCCCCACAAAACCTAGATATCGTTTTGAAAATTTGTTCCCTTAAAAGCCTCAACTGAATTTAAACAGTCAATGACGAGACAAAAGAAATCATTTTGAAGTCCTTTATTTTCCAATTCTCCGCACGTCTGACCGAGACTGCGGAGTTGGCTGCCAACTTCAGATTAACTCTTTCAGCTGGGAGAGAAAAGGCTCTTTACTCTGAAAAACCCCACAGTTTGATTCATCAGTGCCTACGAAGCTCTTTGTGTTCCAGCTCCATTTAACCAATCTGGGGTTTACTCACTGAAAGCATTAAATATATATTTTAATCAATTTACAATTTTTTTGTTTACATTTTTCCGGGGCATTTTTCAAGAGCAGACCTGAACCAGTTGTATAAATGAAAGGTATGAAAAAAGTTGATCAGAATTAGGTTTGCCTATTTCTCCTTTAATGCACAGCACTCCTGCAGGAACATAAATGCCAGAATCACAAGAATATTTACACACCAATATTTTCTCACATTCGTCTGTGGCTCCCTGCAGCGATTGATCTAATCAGTACAAACTTTGTGAGCCAGTAGGAGGCCGGCCGGCCTTGCAAGAATCTCCTTTTACAAAACAGTGCATGAAGGCATATCAAAATAAAAGCCTGTTTTTTTTGTTTTGTTTTTTTTGTTTTGTTTTTTTTTTTTCTTATGCAACCTTGTTAAACTTTCCAAAATACTTTAGGGGTAGCAGTTAGCTTGCTCCAAAGTGCATATCTTTTGCCAAGAAATCAAAACTCTGGCAAGCTAAGATTCACTGAATTGTTCTCCAATCAGTGTTAAATGATTTCTGCTCTGTGGAATGGACAAAGAATGAGGGATTTTTAAAAAATGCTAAATTTCTCCAGGTCTAAAAAAAAGAGCCAACTTAAAGTCTTTTCCTCTACGACCCATAATGCCCTGCAGCAGAACTCTTCATCCTGCTCTGTCCAGCTCAGTCCTGTGGTACCTGACCTCACCTGCATCTCATCAGACCAATTAAAGCCAGGTCTACACAACCCGAGGGCCTCCCAGCCCCTGGTCCTTCATTAGTGTGTCTCTGGGCTGCAGGGGCTCGGCTCTGTCCTCTCCTGCCCAGCTGAGTGTCCCTGACCCTGGACGGGGCCTGACATTGGCTCCGTGTTAACCCTGGGTTTAGACCAGAGACACAGAGATGGGGCAGGGGGGTGGGGCAATAAGGGGGCTTTCAAAGAGGTCCATTAATTTGCTTGAAAAGGCAAAGATGCTGCACTCTGTAAGGCCGGCGGTATCATCATATCGGGTAAATATTCTGTTTAGGATGTGCTTCCTGTGTCCTGATGTTCATGATGTTGCTGTGGTCAGATACTTCAGTCTGCAGTACCTGCTACATGGCCCTCCATTGGTGCTAAATACTGTATTTATTCTTGTTAATTAAAAGAGGATAAAACTCTTAAAGACAGCTGTGGGGTTTTCTGAGACCTCACTCCTCTCTGTTACTGCAGTGATCAAGTGATGCGTGAAGATCCACAAAGCTCACCGTCCAGAGTTGGTTGCACTTCTCAGAGTTTACAAACCAGCATGTTACTATGTGTGAAAAATCTGCAAGCAATTTGTGGTGGCTGCGTGCTAACGTGCCTGGGGTGGGCCGCGTGGGGTGGAGTGGGGGGCACCAAGCCGAGGAGGAGGCACGCACGGCACATTCCAACCCCACAAAGGGGCTCGGCTGCCTGGCCGCACTGCAAAACTAACCGGGTCCTCTGGCTCTGAATTTCCTTCGACTAACCACCAATACAAGGCTCAGTGTTCCACTGCATTCGACCTGTTTGCATGACTTGAAGATACTGATGATTCTTGTACTATGAATCACGACACAGCACACACACGAACTCAAAGGAAAAAAGGTTTTGCGTTCTGCAAAATGGAACAAAAGCAACAGAAATTATTCTCTGAAAGAGACGAGCACAAGATGAAGCAGATTACTTGGGTGTATTTTGTTTTTGCGATTCCCTGTAGAGATTTTATAAAATAATATTTGCTCCTGCTTGAGGAGGTTTTAATCACGTTCAGGCACGTAGATCTACTTGGATGAAGATGTCAGTATTGATGAGTGGAGGAGTGGAGGAACACACTGACATACATTTCACCTACAGATAGTGCTGGATCATGCTGCTTATGAGAGGCAGTAGGACAATGCTGGTGTCACACTTTAGTGTTTCTCGACTTAACTTTGAAACTGAGGTGGTGTCACCCTCCGTCTTACCATACACACACACACACACACACACACACACATTCAAGAAATGCTTTCCCTCCACCCCAAGCTGATTGCAGATGTCTAGAAAGAATTTGCCTTTGGATGAAGGAACCGCCCTGTGCCTCACTATCATGTCTGTGTGTGTGTGTATGTATGTGTGTGTGTCAGCACGTGAGCTGTTGGCCGTGCCCGGGCAGGCCGACTTAGAGCCACAACAGCCTTGACTGAGTGTTTTCTCACTGTGCCAGCCAACTGATGACTGCTGCTCACCCTGCTGCCAGAGCAAACCAAGCAATGGTGAAACTTTTGACGAAACGGGGACATTTTGCTTCATCTTTGTCGTGTCAAAATTATGACAATTTCAGCTCATAGAAAAATACACCTGTTCAGTTTTGCAGATTTATTAACCAAGATCGGAATATTAATCCTGCCAAAGTGGCAGGTAGAAGAGATAAAAACTTACAGACAGGTTTTGGCAGCACTTTGCCGGTGTTAATTTATCCACCAGGTAAAACCCTGGCCTGTAATTGGAACACAGTAAGCTTGGCCTGCATAAAAGAAATGTATTTAGCAAATCAATTCTGTTTGATCCTGCACGCCTCTTTTGGTTGGATAGGAGGTGATGCATTTTTGATGAACCTGTCGGTGACACTTTATCACACTAAAAGTGAGATATCATATCATCATACGCAGCCAGATCAAAATGGCCCTTCCTTTATACCACAGAATCTTTGATCTCCACCATGAGGTCGACACGCATCACAGAGAATTACAAGTGCATTGATTTATCACCAGGCTCAAAGCAGAGCGATGTTGCACCAAAGATCCCCTTGCATTGGATATTAGGATTTCAACACAGCCTGAAATGAAAGAGATCTTCAGGTTCATGTGTTAACTTGCCACTTTACAAAGCTGTAGGGCTTTGCTCCTCTTTTCAAAGAGTCGAGTGTGAAAATGCTCAAGTTGCCCTTTTCACACACAGGGCTGGAAGAAGAAACAACCCGACTGTGTTTTCAAACCCCGAGACAAGCAGCGCACTCGAGCAGAACGTCAGTGTTTGTTGCCTGTTTGGAGGTAAAACCTGACTGCAAACAGGGCTGGAGTAACCAAAAACAGCCTCTGGATTGAGTAAATGTACATCACTACTCATAATGTGTGTTTGGGAAACTCACCTCTGTAGAGTTAGAGCTTTGTGCATTGATATTAACCAGCAATTCAGTCAAATCAGAAAACTGAACCACAGAATGAGAACAATACAAAAAGACAATTTTGCTTTTCCTTTAAATTCCAAACAAGGAGCTTGATCTTTATTTTTTAAATTGCAGTATTGGTAGAAAAACTCAATGTATGATCATTTTCATCCAGCTCGGACTCGGTATCTTTAAAAATACGGCTGGGTTCACCACTGATCGCCTGTATCGATTGTATCAATTCATTTATAGGATATTTCTGTTACAATGCCAAATTTCGGTACAATAATCAATATCATTATACAATAACCAGAATCATTGTTTTAAAAATTGCAGTTTAGATAAAAATTAGGTTGGTTCTGAGAGCTCACAGCACTGCAACTTAAGAAAACATAAAAAAGACAAAACACAAACAAATTCAGAAAACATCTTCATCAATCTGACAACACATGTGCAGCATTTAAAAAACATGCAGCAAAGACCACAACACAACGGAAGTGTTTCCTGAGGACACTTAAAAGTGTTGCACACGTCCTGACCCGCTTGTCGTTGACGCAGATTTTGCGTAACAGCCCTTTTAGGGTTCTCTTTCTGTCAGTGGTGTTGAAATATGAGACAAAAGTGCTTTGATTTATGTCAGCATTGTGATCACATGATTCAGATATTAGCATATTGGCTAATACTGGACGTGTGCATCACTTTTAAGTGTCCTCTGGAAACACTTCCATTGTGTTCTGGTCTTTGTAGTGTGTTTTCTAAATGCTGTGCATGTGTTGTCAAACTGATGAAGATGTTTTCTTAATTTGTTTGTGTTTTGTCTTTTTGCATGTTTTGCAGTGCTTTGAGCTCTCAGGGCCACTGTAAAAATTAATGCATTAGTATTTAATTACATGAGACGCACTCTACAGTAGCCACATCAATACACGCTTTAAACCCTAACAGGTACAAGGCTCTCACATGGCCTGATCTCACCCACAGGACAGAAAACATACTGACAGACTGATCTGAAGATTTTATGAATCAATATCTGATCATTAAACCTCTCAGAGAACCCTACTAGGGTTCTCTCCGTTTTCCCCCCTCAGTCCAAAATCATACTCACTGGGCTGACTCAAAACTGTCCGTAGGTGTGAGTGTGTGTATGTGTGTGAATGATTGACCGTCTCTACGTGTTAGCCTTGTGATTGGTTGGCAACCTGTCCAGGGTGTACCCCACCTCTCTCCCAGTAACAGCGAAAGGCTCCCTTGACTGGGAAAAAGAACAGGGTAAAGATAATGCATGGATAAAATAAAAATGAATATGAATCAGGAATTCTTTATGAAAATGTTGTGATTACTAAGTTGGCATTTTTCTAAAGGTTTGGCAACAAAAGAGCTCGAGCATCAATGAAAAGATCAAAACTAAGTGAATATTTTAATCAAGTGAAACTACAGATCACAGCTGGTCGTTGATTCTAAGAAGAATATCCTGAAGTAATTTGACATGGTCTGAAAATAAAGCAATGTACTATTTTTTTTATATTAGATCAGGAAAATTGGGGTGAGTGTCACAGTCAAAATACCGTATTACTTTGTAAATACTCACAATAATTGTCCTGAAAGCCTGACATTATAACGGTTATCAGCATTGGTGGTTGCAGTAGTGAGTTTGGACTGGTTTCACTCTTTGTGGTCATAATGACTGCGGGTGGCTGGCCAACACTCCATATACAGTGCGTATAGATGCAGGGCCAGAAATAACAGGCCCACGCTAAATAATCGTCCCTTTCACTCTCGACTACCATGACATCACCACAACCACAAGCGGCAGGAGGGGAACAGCAGTGATGTGGCTCTGACACACACACACACAGAGAAAAAGCCTCTAGCTGTCTCTCATCACTTGTCTCCAGGCCTGTATTTATCTCTGTGTCCTGTGCAAACTGTAAACAGTTAAGAAAACGTCTGTATGTGGCATCAAGCTAATTCAACACTGTCCTCAGCTTTCCTTAGATGCTGGCAGCCAAACGGTGCAGACGTAAAGCTGGCCAGTCAGAAACATCCTGGTTTCCTGGTTCCACACGGTATAAACTCTGAGGCACATGTGCAAAGACGGCCACAGAGCGGGCCGAGACAGAGGAACTCCCTGCTACAAAAAGGCTCCAGGGGAGTGAAGCCCACCGCTGATGCAGCGTTGAACGCTTTGCAATCAGACAAATAAAGGGACAATCTACCACACAATCAAACCAGAGATTTAGCCTGCTCTCCTGCCAACAGCGAGGGACCTCCTCTTTCTGAACAAGGGATGCACTATAGACTGCACCCCCCATCCTCCTCTCTCTCTCTCTCTCTCTCTGTGTTTCTCTCCAGTCTTCCCTCTCTGCCAGTCTGAAAGGCCTGATGCCAACCTTTTCCACCATTGGGCAAGCTGCCCTGCCCTTTATGCAAATGCTCTGCCGCAATCCCTACCCCCACCATCTCACCCACCACGTCTGTGCACTCCCCCACCTCCTGCTTCTATATATTCTTTATTATTATTTTCACAACTTCCTGTTTAAGTAACAGCCGTCACTGTGAGGGACAAATGAAACCCTGATGATGATCTGACATTGTGCTTGCAGAGCTCTCAAGAGTAACTTATTGGCCTGATTGTGCTCCTGATGAAGCACAATCAGGAGTCAAACCAGCAACTGCTGCAACGTGTATTATAGCCTCATTACTTGGGACGCACCCTCAAACCGCAGGGCCAAGCAGCTCCCAACTCTGGACATCGAAACAAAAATAAAACAGAGAATAAGACAAAGGGGAGCGTGATGGGAAACAAAAGGTAGGAAGACAAAAACAGGGAGTGACTTCCTTTCAAATAGTCTCTTCTACTTACACAAGACGAACAATCTTAAACAAAAAAAATCTGACACACATTTAGAGACGCTTACTTCCTACATCTAACAAAACGAAATAAGAGATATGCCATTTTTCAGGTCTGATATGTTAAAGTTTAGATAAGAGGCTGACAATGAGAATTTAAACTGGATATAAAGGGGTTAACAACGTGACGAAAGAGACAGCCAATCATGGCGGCTAGTGACAGGCAGGTTTCACAAGTTGGCGCAGGGGGGTTGAATAAACAGGAGAGGTTCATAATCATGAAGAGAGGCAGGAACAAAAGACAAAAGAGTTCATGAGCACAAAAAATCAGGAGAAGTGAAGGTTTGGCAGAAAATAAATCTGATGTTTTAACAGTGAATATGAGACGTGAAGGCCAGCAGAGGTGTGTGTGTATATGTGTATGTGTGTGTGTGTGTGTGTGAGGACAGTGATGGGTTAACAAAACGGGGCCACAGGCTGAAGGAAGAGCCCTGCTAATGCTGTTAAAGCGGAGCTTCCGCTTCTGCCGTAGGGCGAGTGTCGAGCCGCACAAACAAGGCACAGCGTCCACACAGGCTGGACACACTCGGGCCCACACACACACACACACACACACACACACACACACACACACACACACACACACACACCACAGGAAAGGAGGTCAGCCTAAGGAAAACACAACTCCACCAGAGTGTCTCTCTCTCTTTTACACACACACACACACACACAAACACACACATAGCTGTCTCCTTATATGCCCTGGCTGTGGCGGGACATGTGGCGTGTAACACTTCCACTTGCACTTGGAAGTGAGAGAATAAAAAATGCAAATACATGCTGTTCAGTGATACAGTGTTTTCTTGCTGTATTGTAGTGAGCAGTTCTCCTTTGCATTTCAAATCTCCATCTCAGCGGCAACAAATGGAATTTACTTATTTCCAGATAAACAAACAAAGACGTCTAAACCCTAACAGTCTAGACCAACAACGCAGCACCGCAACAATCTCCAAATATAAACTTCGAGCTTTATTTCCCAAGCCTCCACACAATGGCTGCTCTAATCTTCCTGAAAGAGGACAGACAAATAAACAAAGCCAAACAGGTTGGTTAAGGGAGAATTAAAACTTTAACACCCTCTGGGAGGGTTATGTGAATGCCACTTTACACACGTGCACTCAAACACACACACAATTCTCTGTCGTTTTCTCTGTTATAAAAGTTTTTCAATACGCTTCACTGTGCCAGTAAGTGACAGCGGGCCGGGATGACTGATGTGAGGTTAAGGAGGGTGAGGCAGAAATAAAACAAAGGACAGGAACAGAGTGATAAAAGCTTCATTCAAAGAGGCATCTCGGTGACATTATGACATTTTCTTGTGGTTACACGTACACACCGCTGCGCTATCAATTAAAACTGTGTGTCGTGTCACATGCTTTAATTTTATCGTGTGGTTACATGAAATCAAACCACCAGTAGAGCACTGAGCTGAGCAGTCTTCAAGGTTAGCTGTAAATAAATCTGAGTTAATGTGGACCAAAATACATCTCACTCAAATTTCAAGTCCTAAATTTAAGTTACAAAAAGTAAATTTAATAAAAAATAAAATAAAATAAAAATAAACAAATAATAATGTAATTAAGAGCAGCAGGGTCATTCACACCATCGTCCACATTGCCAGTGTAAATACTCCCGTTCTGTATTCATGACCAGCTGAATACAGATCCATTCGCCTCCCATGATATTCCCCATTCAGACGATGACTGACACCATACCACAGCCACCCTATTTTAATAATCACATGCAAATTTTATTTCTAAACTATGCAAATGATTAACAGCTGTTGTTACATTATCCCGGCCTGTTAATACAAACACATACTTGTATTCCTCTGTAGTAATATGAACTGTGATAATCATCGTCTTGAATTGGTAATTGGTCCTCTTGGAGAGCACCACTGCTAAACTTAGTAAACCTTTAATTACTTTCATTGTTTAATTTATTGTCAAGACGCCAATTAAAACCACATCTTCAGCTGAATAAAGTTCACCCATAACTCCAAAAATAACTGTGATTTTTTACTTCCTTGTCTCAGACAAAAAACTATTCTTATGGAGCATATTTGTTTGTTAATTTGAATCTTTATTAGCTTTAGCGCAGCAGAACAGAGCCTATTCATCCTGGGGTCTGCAGTTTGAATCAGGCACTCCAATTCATAAAAACACACAACAACATACACAGTCATGCTGATTCGCTGAATACACACATAATAACAAACATCTAATGTAAATGAAAACAATGTCTTTTTTTCAGCTCAAATTTCGCTTCACATGTTTAACGAGGTTCCAGTTTGGCTCATCAGTTAATGCACTCACTGCCATTCAACAATATGCACCTGGCCTTAGCTGCAGGTCATTCCCCACAATCTGCTTCCGATACAACTCCTGTCTGTCTTTCCTTATCCTTTCTTACAAAGTTTCACAAATACAAATTATTGAAAATTTGCGGTTTTGACCCTCAGGATCTCAATCCTGTTGAGATGAAAAATATTTTTAAAAAACTGGCATTCACAAACCATTCGTCCAATCCCCAAACTGAAAAAAATGGGGTAATCAACAGATTCTCAAGCTTCTGAAGTTACCTAAATGTCTCACAAGTGATGTTAGCAACATGTCTTGAATCACTTGATTCTAACGCCTCCATTTTCAGTGAGCTCTGAATGATCCACATTCACCCTGTAGTCACACTTCAAAAACTCTTTGAATTTTTCTTCCCATGTCGTTGTCTTGCAGGTATATAATTTGCTCTCAGAGCCGCTCAGCTCTCTGTCTCATTACTGACAGAAACTTCTTTGCAGATGGACATGATGCCTCTGCAGTGTAGACTGTAAACTGTGTAAACAGTAGTGACAGTACTGACTGTAAATAGTTTATAAAGAGTAAATATCTTGTAATAATGTTGTAATAATTGTTTCATTCTGATGATGTTAAACTGCTCAGGAGACATTGTTGAGTTATCCTGAACCCAGAGAGGAGCAGGACTTCATACTGCAGAGAAAAATCAGACCACAGTCAGGAAAAACATTTACAAACAGCAACATCTGTAGATTCTTTGAATGTAGAGACAACACCAAGATTTTTCCTCTGTTCCTCAGAGGCTACCTGAAAATGAGTTGATACACTAATTCATTATTTTTCAATTTTTAATCAGAGAAATTCAATTTCTGTTTTTCTTTTTCTCTCCTGATTTGTAGCTTTTAAATTTTGTCACACTGCATGAAGACATAATTGAGTTCCATCAGTCTACAGCCATGGTTGACCTGAATCTATAGAGGAGCAGGACTTCACTTTGCTGAGAAAAATGAGACCACAGAGCAATAATATATATATATTTTTTTAAATGATCTGCTCTGGATCCTGAGGGTTAAATGTTATTTGAGCTCTGTCTGCAAATTCCAACCATCTCACATGAAAATATATCAGCTTAAAATCAGACGTTGAGTTTGCTGTGCCCGGCATGGGGCAGAATAGCCGTGTTTTACTTTTGGAGGCTACTAAACAATAAATCAACCAACATCAGGTGAAATCTTGACCCATTGACTTACCCGCTCTGGAGAACTACTGCAGTCTGCTTTGAATGTCATATCCATTTAGAAAATATTAAAGCTCAAATCTGTTCTGGTTTAGACCAACACTGGGTGAAATCAATCTGAACTTTCAGATAAGGATTAAAAAAAAATGTTGCATTGATAATAATAAAAAAATAAAATAAAATAAAATAAAAACAGTTTTACGACTGTTTTTACGACATTACCCAACTTTTATATGCTGTTTTACCCTCAGAATAGCTAATTATAGTGATAATAAAATGTTACAATGCAAAGGCAAACAGATATCAGGAGACGACTCGGGGTACGTTGGCGTAATTAGCTTCCATTATAGTGAACTCATCACAGCAAAAAGTGGAATATGCATGTGTGTATATGTGTGTGCATGTGTGTGAGAGTGCGGTGGAAGCAGGGAGGGAAATGAATGAGGTCTTTTTCTTACAGAAGAGCCCAGATCAGAGCTCCTAACTATGGGATTTAGTGCTGTTGCCTTTCTCCCCCGGGAGGGAGTAATTAGTTTAGGGAGGACAACCGCCGCATTGTTTTAACAGAGGAGGGATTGTGCAGGCCAAAGTCCCACCAGCAACATGCTTCCCTCACAACAAAAATGCCAAACGGATTCTGCGGCGCTCGGACACACAACCACGCACTCAAACACACACACACACACGTAGAGAGACAGAAACTTTTTAAGGGAGGGTTTCCTCTGTTAAATTCTGCACAGAGAGAGAGAGAGAGAGAGAGAGAGAGAGAGAGAGAGAGAGAGAGAGAGAGAGAGAGCGGGCTTTTCATGCACTATAAGCTTTGGTTTTGTGTGTGTCCTATGAAATGTCAAACTCAGTCCAATAGTGTCAGATGTCTTCTTGTGTTGTTGCATTTGTGGGATTCTGGCTCTTTGTGGGACTCCTGTTCTCCTGTATCCAGAGGCTTGGCAACACACACCACTCCTAACTAGTATAATATGGTTATGATGCATTTGCCTTTCTTCCAACCTCTTCGGAAATTCAATACGCCTATATCGTCTGTTTTAATCACAGTCTGCGTCCAAGGAAAGTAAAAGGAGAACACAAACAGCCACAGCTATAAAGAGGCTTTCCCAAATATACTTCAAGTCTGTTTAAATACATCCTCTGCTGATTGATAGAGAGTAAATCAAACAAATCGTGCTGCGAGGGAAAAGAAAAGGACGTAGAGCGCTCCGCAGTCTGGTTACCATACACAGACTAAGGCCTCTTTCATACCCTCCCATTCCTCTCTCCTGACCTTTCTGTCTCTCTGTGTGCTGTATTTTTTTTAATCTTTCTTTATTTCTCTACAGAAAGTAATTCCTTCAACTATTAAAAAAAACATACCATAATATGCACCCCTGCAAACCCGCCCACACCATCCCTATTCACTTTCACCATAAATCTCCACAGCCTGGGTGCAATATACGGCAAATTTGTGGTCCCCGTATGAGCCCTAACTCTAGTTTGGATAAGCCTCCGTGTTCAGGTGCAGATGGAGAAACAAAAAAAAAAAAAAAATGACACCAGGAAAGTTATAAATGCATGTGAAAGGATATGTGATAGAGTCCACCAGGCCTACAAAAGCCTTTTTCTTCACCTAAGCTTGCTGCAGGTGTGTGTGTATGTGTGTGTGTGTGTGAGTGTGTGTGTGTGTGTGTGTGTGGGGGGGGGGGGGTTGATTGCACTTTATTCCAGATGATGACCATAATGAGCTCGGTTTGAGTTTCACTGCCTTTGCTCAGGACGTGGAGCACGCTGAAGAGCCTGACAGCCGCTTGACACGTCAAACAGTCCGCCGCTATTTGGGGCTTGTTTCCTCCAAGTCCCTCTTTAATAGAGAGTGCCCCACACACTCACACACACACACACACACACCGTTTCTTCATTATGCTTGCAGGCGATCATATCACTACAGTGGCTCCTTGACTAGAAGTAAATCTAGACGTCTTAATAGAGAAGAGAGGAGGGCCGACTTGGGCTTTAAAGTGAATTTGGAAACATTAAAAGCACTAAGGATTGTCTCGCTCCACGGACTTGCGGGGTAATGCTAAATCTGGCCCATCTGTGTTTTATATTTTAGCAGTGACATGAAATCCTCATCCTGCGACGAATTTTTCCAGTCAAATATACAACTTTCCATGTAACACACACTAATCCTGTAGCTATTTCTCTGAGCCTAAACAGAGCAGAAAGTTTATATCTGACGTGCAGCTGTAGCTTGGAGAGTAAACGGGCTGACTGGATGAAAAGGTGAAGCCACAGAGTTGTGTCTGAACCTCGGAGTGCTCTTATCAATGTTTCTTATTTCAACAGGGCTGGAAATGCCTTCATCTGCTGCAAACGCAAGTCACACGAAGCCGAGAGTGCACGCTTAACACATACACACAGGCACTGCCACACAAACGGAGTCGGTTAATAACACACAAACTCACGCCCTCCAGCTCTGTTTACTCGCAGCTGCCAGGCCTCCTCAGAGTTCATCTGAGGTAAAGATATGTTATATTATGCAACCGAGTATAGATTTTCCACCCTTGGCCATGTGCCAACTTCCTGCTCCAAAGAGCAACATCTCGCGCTTTGTTCCCTCGGGTGACAGCTACTCCTTGCCGGACGGCATGGCTGAATTAGATACATGGACAGAAACAGAGGAGGAAGGAGGAGGGGGGGGTATAAAGTAACCAGTCAAGCAGAAATATGAAGGAAAAGCGTAAAGCTTTGATGAATCATAATATTTTAAAAAGGGATTCTGAAAATCATCCGTCTCTATCGACTCCACGTCTTTTTTCCCAGGATCTTGAAAATCAGGTCACAACTGTTTTCATTACTGTTTGACTTGCGGGTTCATAAGCCTCCTAGCATCAACGTTCCTCCACCCACCCCCAAGACAGGAAAAGGTTTTCCCTCCAACATTAACCCAATAAGTGCCTATTAGGCCTGATCAGATTGAGCCACTTTTAAACCATGTCCCTGATTCAAGAGGTGAAAAGCAGATTTAAGAGGTCATAGATAGAGTCACAACTGGGTTTATAATCTTAATCACTCAGCAGCACCATGTGGATTATACTCCTGCTTGGTCATTTGTTTTATCCTCAGTGCTGGGTCTCCATTGAGTCTTTCTCTCACTGCGTTGCGGCTGCTTCAAAATGAGGTAATGCGGCCTGATGCTGAAACAAAGCCTCAGGAAACCGAGGTACAATCAACAAGCCAATCAGTGCCTATTTATCCCTCCTCTACTTTAAGAGAATCCAAAGAAGTGGTGAAAAGATAATGAACGCTATGACATCAGCTATGATGTCATCCCTCGACATCCGAACCGATTCCCCAGCAACACCACCACATCCCAGCTGACTGTGGCCTCATGAAGTCTGCGTCCTTTGTTTTTATAAATGAATGTAATTTCCTCCGCGAGCTTCACCAGGTGTGCAGACATGTTTGTTTAGCCGGTAATAAAGGAGTAGATGGATGGATGGCTGATGGAGGGAACACAGGAGGGTTTTTTCTGATGAACTGAATGTTGTCTTACGCCGGCTGTCTGTATCAGTGATTCACATGCCCCCAGGACTGCTTTAGCACTGGCCTCATGAACATGCAGAGGGTTGAGGAGAAGCTCTAATAATCTGAAACATCATAAACTGCACTTAGGTTTAGTGTGCCAACACAGCTAATTAGCAAGCTAGCCAAGAAGTCTGAAGAGTTAGCCTAGCCAAAAGTGGAGACTAAATGGTTGAATGGATGATAAAAAGTTTTGGAGTCATGTTGAATAACAAGGCAGAATCTTGATAGTGAAATAAAAGCTAAATTTCAGCTACAGCTTAAGGTCCAAACGGTAATAAAAAGTTAATGATAAAAGTGCTAAAAGTATTATACATACACACAGATAAAATGAAGATTCAACTCAAAAGGAAATGAAGACATGTTTTTTAAAATGGAAATTTAGTATGTAACATTTATTTCATACTTCATTACAGATAGCATTTATATTATCATTACTGTCACCTTCTTTTTTTCAGAAGACGACCACGGCCATGGATTTTTTTCCTTTTTTTATACACTGTTATTTCGTGATAACAACTTATTATTTCATTACCACAACATAAAAAAGATTGTTTTCTTGTGATAACAAACTAATTAATAATATGTTTGTCTTGGTTTCAACCTTCAACAGCTGCCATGAACGGCTTCCAGTCACTGAGTGTAGCTGTAGCCTATCGGTAAGCTACACTATGTTTACATTAGAGGCTACAGTTAGCAGCAGAGAGGCTGACAAACTCCTACCTTTCTGGCTGCTTCAGCTAAGCTAAGGTAACGTATATGTAGGTTAACCTCAATTTTGGTATTTAATGTGAGACATAATTAAATATTAATTAATTCATTAAAAAGTGCTTTGGTCCAGCCTCTCAGCTGCTAACATGTAGCCCCGAAAGTAAACAAACTAAAGTGTAACTTAGCGGTAGACCACAGCTACACCCAGTGACTGAAAGCTGTTCATGGCAGCTCTTGTAGGTTGAAACCAAGACAAACACAATCTTTATTATATGGACATAACGAGATAATAAGTCATTATCATAAGATAACAGTGCATAAAGAAAGAAAAGTCCATGGCTGTTCTCGTCTTCCATAAAATACTTAACTAAAACTAGAAGTTACAAATTTGAAAGAGTTTGCCAGAATCGCCCTACGGTGAAAAGGTTGAAACAGGAAACTTGTAGCTATCAGAGTCTTTCACTTTCCACAAAGTTCGCCGTTCACAGACATGTGCAACATTCGCAAAAATGCCCCCTTTTTGTCCTCAAAGCTATGAATGCAGTAAATCCAAAATGAGGCCTTTGCAGCAGTGATATATTATTACAAGACTAAACTCCACCTGGCGACACTTGAAAGGATCTTTAATAGCTCTTACGTACGTCAAATCCCTGAGCCAAATATAGAAATTTTCAGTTGACACCCAACACCTGCAACAGTCAACACTGACTTCAGCAGATGAGGCTAAGCATGAGTGTAAACACTTGAACTGTGGGTGTTTCTATGATTGCTTTGAAACATTTTG
Source organism: Labroides dimidiatus (assembly GCA_030710495.1). Taxonomy (NCBI): domain Eukaryota; kingdom Metazoa; phylum Chordata; class Actinopteri; order Labriformes; family Labridae; genus Labroides; species Labroides dimidiatus. The sequence goes on from CM061163.1 coordinate 4,187,967, forward strand.
TACGTTTTTATGTAAATTCAGTCCTGATAAGCAGAAAGCCCAAAGACTTGGATTAAATCTTGTTATTGATTCTTTATAAATGCTGAATTGAATGTACATGGATGGAGCTAGAAGGCCTTTTTGGATCCATGCTTCCTCAGTTCTTTGGAACCTTTGTACATCATACTCTTAATGCAATACTGAACAGTTTCATCACATATTTCCACATTGTGCCTCCGCTTAGTTTTAAAAAGCTTGCTGACTAGAGTGAGCCTGATGTTTAAAAATATGTTTTTATTACATGAACACTGATTTAACAAATTTCAACTGAGTTTAGTTTCATTCACTTTGACCTCTATCCAAATAAACACATTTGGACCATGACAGACGGGCTCAGTGACGGGGCTCATCATACATCACATAATCACACTCTGCGGTAATGCATCCATACTGGGGTGTGAGCTTATTCTTAAAGAATGCACACCTGTTCTCCGCGTGATTAAGTATGTGCAGGTGTGTTATGCATGAAGTATAACAGAATATGGCGTGTGTACGTAGCTTAGCATGAAGTAAAACAGGCGTGCTCTGAATGTATAGAGAGTGTTTGTGAATGAACAGAGCAAACATGGCTGCAGCTCCCGTCTTATTCACAAAATGATCATATGTATGCATGCACCATGTTTGTGTGAATGCCTGCATCTGTCATTTTTTGGTTTTGTTAGTTTTTTTTTTATGCAGGTCTGAAACACTGACTGAAACGGTAAGTTAGCCTGAGGGAGCTCAGGGAGAGAAGGCTGCAGTTAAACACAGAGACAGAGAGTGACACGGTGCTCAGATTTCATCCAGATTAATCTGGAAGCTTTGTAATGAGGGGTCTACTGTATATATTTAGCCAGCACAGCGAGATGTGGGTCAGACAGACAGGCAGGACGGGCCAAACAACATGCCCAGATTGCCCACACTGAAGTGACCTTGAGTGGGCTGTCAATGCTCCGCAACAACAACTCTCTATCTGTATCTGTTGACCTGTGTCGGACTGATCGAGGGTTTGCACGCTCCTTATTTCACCACAAGTCTGAGCCATTAAGGTCTTCTGCATGGATAACGTGAATGCAATACAGCACCGTTCGTCTTCATGGAAACATAACTTGGTGATTAAAAAAAAAAAAAAAAAACGGAGAGAGAAAAACTGTTGACGTTCACTCTGCATGTTGACTCTGGCTTTGGTTCAAATTTATTCAATGCAAGAACAAAGCACCTTTAGAAACACTTCTCAGTCTGTCGTCTGCGGCCCTAGAGAGACACGTACTTACCAAACACGGCTAAATGTACAATCAATTACTCACTTTAAAACCTGCATGGTGACTCTGTTGACTGAAATCCTTCATGGTGTGACAGTTACCGCTACTGGCTTCAAGCTAAAAGCTTCGACGAAGTAAATAATTGACTGCACTCAGTGACTATCAGGGTAGTAGATCATATCTGTTTCACACCTATTCTGGAAGTTCCCCTTCACTCAAACTTGTTCTGCTGATTCCCGAAGGTGCACGATGATAAATGTGCAGGAACCATTTATCTACTGAAAATGCTCTCAGTTTAAAGGGCTGGATTTGCTTTCTGCATGAACGTGACGGGTGGAAAGAACACAAGTAGCTTTTATCCTTTATCACACTCCGCGCGGCGTCCGTTCCCAAAATGCAGGGGGCGGTGTATCGTAAACACATGTCTGCAACAATACTAAACCAGAGAAGAAGAAGTTGTTTAAACTGTTTACCAATTTTTTTTTCACAAATTCCTCTTCTCTGCCGAGTTTGGTCACAATTTCATGCCAGGAAGTGTTGATCACACGGTTATCACAGTTATATCACTGTGTGGTGAATCATATAAATGCTAGCATTTTTTTGTACTCCGGACACGAGGAGCTCCTGTTTAAGCTAGATATTTCCGGGGTTCACAACGCGGATATTTTTTTGCGTGAAAAGGACCGCACGAAGGGACGAGAATGCTAAAATGACAGCATTCATCTGCACAAAGCCATGCAGACCTAACAGATACATCAAGCATAGGCCAAGCTTAAGGCGTGTACCTGGGAGCATGATTTTTAAGACCAAAATGACTCAGAGGTCAAAGTTCAACTTGCATCTTGAAAGAGAAAAGCTGATGTTCTCTAAAAGATTCAAACATCACATGCAAACTTCTTCCCCAAACTGGAATCTTTAGATTTCTCTTCAGACTACTCAGAATCGCTTGAATCACACTACTTTGCAGGTCAAAGGGCACGTCTCTCGGAGCCCACTCCACAAGCTAGCAAAGCGTGACGGCGGCGACGGAGGTGGTGGCTAAAATTTTACTATCACACTGATACTCTCACAGATACAAGATCTCCTCCACACAAGTTGAACCCCGGGAGGGAGAGGAGGGAGGGAGGGTTAAGAAAGAAGTGTGTGTGTGTGTGTGTGTGTGTGTGTGTGTGTGTGTGTGTGTGTGTGTGTGTGTGTGTGTGTGTGTGTGTGTGTGCCTCATGGTGTGTCTGTGTAAACGTTGGGGGCCACACCCTCTCTCATAGAAACACCAGAGATATCTTTCTCTCTGCGTCTCATTCTTTCACACACACAGACGGCAATTGTGTGACACCGCAAACACCTTATCCTCAATTGCCTCCTCAGATTGGTTGTCACAACGCTCTGAATTCCTGCATAATAGTGGCACTGTTATTTAGATTTATGACTCAAAATCTGAGAGAAAAGAGCGGCTGATGTCTGAAGCTTTGCCATGACAAAGCTCTCAAACACTCGCCCATGCATCCCCGCTTTTTTCCTCTCTGCTCTCATATTCTGCACTCAGTATTTTTATGTTCCTCTGTATATTCTAGCTCACTTATGTAATTTAGCACCAATGTGTGTGTGTTCAGTAGCTATGGCAACAGCACAACATATCGCCGACCACAGAAGCAGGCTGAGGCCGCGGGCACTGCCGAGGTTGTGCCAAAGACTAATCCATGCCAGAGGTGACATGAGCGAAGGAAAAGTGAGGCGGGTGGAGACAACATGACACACACATGCAAAAATCACACACACACACACATGAAAACAGTCAGAGACACCCCAGAGTATTACTCTGTCCTCGCCTTCCTTTCAGAACACAGGCACACACACACACACACACACACACACTGGATATCCTCCCATTTTTTTTCTTGGCGGGAGCCTCCCATGGCAGCAGCAGTAGGAATCCATTCTCCACGGATGCTGGGACAGCTGTGCTGATATTGAATGAGACGCAGTTGGTTCTGCCTCTCCCTGCATGCAGCTCGAGATAAAAACTACATGCTACTTAATTCAAATCTATATCGCCCCATGCCAAAATGCGCCCAGCTCATCTCGTCTTTGTCTCCACCACCAAAGAGACAGCTCTGGATTTTATTTGAGGAAATTGCTGTAAATGTGCTCCTGCTGACGCACGGTGGCCCCCAGTCAGCTGCTGACAACGGGTGCAGAAAATGTATAGCCCTGAAAGACGATTGCTGCTGGAACCTTTGTGAAGTAAACACTAACATGTAACTTATAGTCGGAGGTTACGGCCAAAAAATAGACCTTTGACTTCAAGTCATGACGCAAAGATCCCCTTTAGTACGGGAGTACCTGGTGTACCAGCCCCTGGTGCAGATGGAATGTGTTGTCACGGCAACTGATCATAGATTACTCCTAACTAATTCTAAAGGCTACAACGAACAAATGGACAGAAGTAGCTGCACTGCTTCAATACCAAATTGTAACATTTTTGAAGGAGAAGATAAGAAAGGTCATTCTGATGACACAATTTTTTTAAGTGAAATTCTAATTTTTTTATGAGCACATTTAGCCCCCAATTTTCATAGTAAGGGGAATACCTTTGTTTTTTAATTTGAAACCTATTTTACTGGATTACTTGACCCCCAAAATGTACACTTTGACACCAAATTTGTTACTGCAGCTATAACAGAAGCAAAAACACAGGCTCTTGAGTATTTTCAGTGAGTAGGGGCGGCCATTTTTGAAGAAACGCAACTAATTCCAATACAAAGTGGGATCTCATTTGTGTCTTATGATAAATTCATCTCTATACCCCTAAGGTACTTCCATACCAAAGAGGACCTTTGCATCATGACTTAAAGCCAATAGTCACTAAACCTCCCTGCTAATAGTCTGAACCTGCATTAAGTATTAAAACTGCATTTGAAGCATCTGAGGTTGGATGACACTTCTGATGCAGGCTAAAATGAGGGATCAGGTATCACTGAGAAACAAACCTGTGATGATAACCCTCATAAGAGTTTTGAAGCAGGGGCATTGACGTCGGAGTTTGGAGGAGGAGAAAGAGGCGGGACTTTTGCCTCTTGGCTAACAGCTACAAGGTGCCAGTCTGTCAGTCAGATCGTAAACTTTAAATCTTCGAAAATAACAAGTCATAAAAGAAATTCACCTCCGTACAGGTGTGCAGATGGAGAAATAAACTATTAAGAATCAAGCCTTTGTTTGAAGCAGGCTGTAAACATGTTTATTTTTTCTTTGGCTTGGTGTGTATTTGGTTTCCAGTGTTCCCGTACTCTAGGTTACCCATTAGTATCCACTCTGATCTAGCCCCAATACTAAAATTTCCAATCATTACAGAAGAAGTTAACACTTAAAAAAAAGGTTGCAAATGTTTCATGATTTGGCTAAATTAAAGGTGTGGCCAGCTTAACCAACAGGCTGGCACGATGTAGCTGTTAGCCAGGAGGCTACAGGCCCACCTCAACCCTGCAGCTTTAAATGAATATTGAATGATAGTGATTATTAAATCACTGGCCGTAACTCAAGTTTTGGTATCAGTCTGTTTCTGCAAAGAAAACATTGGTATCAGAAGATCTCTTTTGGTGGCGCCAATGTGTGAAGCCAAAAATACCAAGTTAAATGAAGCAAACTGTGGCTAAGCGTATTTAAATGACTTGTGTTTTTTTTTTTAAAACATTAGACTGCTCTGCAACTAGCCTGAAGCGATGAATAAGTAATAGGAACATGATGTCCCAAGCAGGAGTCTGCCATCATGACCTCCTGGTGTCTTGTGATGAGGGGGGGAAAGATCTGCACGAAGTAGTCACACAGCCAATCAGAGAGTCCAGTTTCAACCCCAAACTCCCTGCCTCCCTCCTTTAAATGTGCACACACACACAACTCAGTTACCAGAGAGCACAATAGGTCAGCCTCTCCTGTCAGTCAAATGTGCTATGAGTTCATTCGTCTGTCTGCGGGCCAGCAGCAGAGTGCTTTACTGGCTGCAGGGTCACTTTTCCTACACAAGCTAAACTTCTTTTGGCTGTTTGGTATCAATGATTCAAACCGGGGTTGTATATATAGACTTTAGATGATTAAACTTGTGCGCAGTTGAACCAGAACCCAAAGCACTACCATAATTTAATCTGAAATGTAATACAGGCAAGAGACCAGTTCTTGAAATGTGATTTTGGTGCTTGGTTTCAAAAGCAGTGCAGCGATTCATTTAAAAGGATAAAGGTGAGACACAACCGCTCGCTAACTGGCATCCAGGCTAATCCAGTGATAACCACTCACAAGCCTAATTGGCATGGAGACATGATGGCACCAAAGGTTTTCACCTCCATGTTGTGTGTTTCCGTGCGTGTGTGCTGACTGCAAATATCCATGCAGTCTTTTATTTTGAAAGTCCAACATTTTCTGTTTATTCAGACTGTGCTTCCATCAGTTTTTAATCCTCTGAACAGCTGTTCCGACTCTTTCTGAAGGCCTTGAGAAGAGACACAGAGAAAGCATAGGAGAGAGAGGGAACAGGGAGGAGGAAGGGGGTCTTGGGATGACCTCACCAAATATGTGTGAACGTGAAGTTAACACTAAAAAGGCTCTGATATTGATTACACTGGTTTAATCAGATTTTCATATTAAAACAAACTAGCTCATGCTGTCTCCCTCTAAATATGACTTTGATGTTTTCAGTGAAAACAGTGCTCTCTGATAACGGCTGCTGATGACGTAGGAAAAACATCATACATCCTCTTGGAGCAACACACCATAGCGCTGATAAGGGAAATTGCTGCGCGCGCTTCAAACCGAGCAATAAGTCACGCGCGCTGAGACGGTGACCTCAAACAGAGGTGACTACAAACTGTGGGACAGACAGAAGGAGCAACACTTCGAACTTTTATAATATTTATATACATATATAGTGTCCGGTAGTCGGCTTACACACCTTTTGCTGCACGAGAGGGACGCACAACTTGCAGCATGACGCTCTTTTTTTATTAAAGCAAGAATACAAAAAGAATGCAAAAAGTCACAATAAAGCAATTTCATAAGGTTTCATTTATTTTATCCTACAAATAAATACATGTTTATGAAAAAATATTACGCTCAGAGGTGATATGTGTAATGTGATCCGTCTGCCATGATCTAATTTTCCTCTGCGCACACAGCTCGGAACTGTTGCAGCTTCTGGTATATTACACTTCAAGACTGGCCTAACGCATTACAAAAGAAAAAAAAAGTTCCTCATGGTCAGACAACTTGGGAAAAAAGATCGACAAAACACACAAAGTACAGTGAAAAATAATCATGCAGTGTGTGCGCAAAATATTCAGTGTTCTCCCGCCTGTCCTGCACGCGGGCCTGAAACAATTCCTCCTGCAGGTCAGCGTGGAGTGCAAGGAAATAATAAAAAAAAAAAAATCTCATGATGGAATATGTGAAAACACAGACACCTAGTGCGGAATATAAAGAGGGACTGAACAGGACTTACCACTAAGGCATTGTTTAGAAGGTGAGTAGGGTAATACTTTAGTGTGCAGAGGGTGTTAGGAGAGCAGGGGTCAGCGTCCAGGCGGGCACAGTGTGGGGGGGGGCAGAGGGAAGGAATAAGTTAAAAAGTCGCACCAAACAGAGTTGAAAACATAACGAGCTGCACAACAACACATTTTTAAAGGCAAATGACTTTTTTTTTTTTTTTTGTAAAGGTGCAGATTTCTGCTGCGTCACTGTGGCCTGCGAGGAGCGGGCACCTCAGAGGGCAAAACAGCGAGAGAGAGAGAGAGAGAGAGAGAGAGAGAGAGAGAGAGAGAGAGAGAGAGAGAGAGAGAGAGAGATGAAATAAAAGAAGTGTAAATACAGGTTTAGTAAGGAAAATGAAATTAAAAGATAAGAATTTTAAAGATGATGGGAAAATAAAAATTTGGGAAAAGAAATGCTTCTAATTCTCTCTGCAAAGTTATTCAAGTTTTTTTTTTTAATTAAAAATGTCAAATTTTACCCCTGTGGTAGATATTAAAGATAATAACCCACTTTAAGTCGCACACACACTCACACTCACACACACTCACACCCCTTGTAATCTTCCTCCATTAGGAAGCGTTCTTCTCCTGCAGGCACACCAGTTTTTTTTATATCACAGTTAATAATTCATTTGATTGTTTACAATTGTTGCCATATCCGAGGTCCAAGCTCGAATTTTCAATTATTAACAGCAATCAAATAAACAAAATATGCATTTCCGTCTGCAGACTACGAGCTGCGAGGGAATGCTGTGTGAGTGTGTGTGCGTGTGTGACAGAGGGGGAGTGTGTGTGTGTGTGAGAGAGAGAGAGAGAGAGGTTGCTGGAGCTGTTCACATGGAGAGGGAAGTTGTTTCTTCTCTGCACAACAAACATAAGATTCTTAAAAATGACAAGAATCAGTGTGAGGAGCTGCAGCCGCTGACACACTGCATGTTTAAATCATGTGCAACATGTGCAGCACATTGCACTGCATGAGCCTCTGTGGACAATTAGTTTTTATTCTAGAAAATTCATGCTGCTAAATAGAAGCTTTTTATTTTTACGCCAGTTTTCTGCTGTGGTTGATTTTTTTGTCTGATTGCACATTAAAGTCTCTTCTCTGGAATTGCAGGCTAATAAATGAGATCTGAGTTCAAATGATGATAATAAAAAAACTGTAAATCACCTCACATGCATTGTTAAATATCAAGGATAATTTGCTTGCTTTCACACTCATGCAATCTGTTTCATTTACTCTTAACTCTGAGGTTCTGTCAGTCACTTTCTTCCTCTGACTTGTCAGTCAAAATACCGTGCAGCCTGTAAAAGCCTCTTCAATGAAAAGCTTGAATTAAAAGAAAATCACAAAAATCTCCCTTCCTTTTCTGGTGTTAGAGAAAGGACGCCTTCTGATCCCAGCTAATAACGTTTTGAAATAGAAAGCAGACTTGACTTGTGCCCGGCTCTTGAGCATGCTATTCGCCTCTGGTTGCAGACGTTTAGGGGAAATGTGAAAGGAGGAAGAAAAAAAAAAAAAGAAGTCTTTTAAGGAAACCACTGTAAAAATCAGGAATGAATTACACATCAAAATGCACCTCAGGCAGTCCGGTGTCAGATGAAGCCAATGAGGGATAAACAAGTCTGCTTTATGAGGGAGAGACTTCCAGGAGCTGTAAAATAAGGGCAAGTTTCTGCCACTGGACGGTTTCAACTAAAACAAAAACCTTACTAAAGAGCTGGAAAACAGGAGCTCCAGCCTCAAGGACAGCTTGATGAAAGCAAACCTTTTATTTTCTAAGACTTCAGATAATTTGCAATACACACACTGGAGGACAAAATGATAGAATGAGTTTCAAACAAAGAGTGAAAGTGTGTGAAAAGTTGAAAAAAAAAAAAAAAAAGAGGTAAAAGTGAAAACTAAGAATAAGGGATTTTTGACCCTGAGGCAGAACTTCTTGCAAACTGTGAAAGCTTCCAGAAAAAAAAGTTAGACATGCAGGAATATATCTTCATTTCTGAGCGCTCTCCTACATGCGCGTTAAGTTGTAACCCTTATGAAACTTTTATTAAAAATTTAGGTTTTATGGCCATAAATCAGTCCTAAAGTGGAGTTAAAAGTACATTAAACTAAGGCTTCAAAATAAAACACAAGGAGAGCTGCTCGGCATTCACTTCAGGACTTTTTCTCACACTTTGTGTTCAGATTTCCTCGACAACATAAGAAAAAAATGGAACTTTATAAATAATGAGAGAAGTAGTCATTATAGCAAACATTAACCAGAATGATTCTTTTCTTTACATAATTTTAAAAAGGAAAGAGGAGCAAGTGTGAAGTAGAGACATGCAGTGAATAGAAGCCACTTTAAATAGCAATTATTAACAATGGATTTATTATGAAGGCTTTGTCTACACTCAGATTACCTCTGCCCCACTTTGTAAGAGGGCAAAAGGCAGCATAAGGAGGAAGAGGCCGAAATACTCGTAAAAAAAAAAAAAAAAAACTACTACACGCGCCAGCACGTGTTGCATTCAGGTGCAAAACTTACAAAACAGTCATGAGGTGCAGCAGAGGTCCAGAAAAATACACACTTTTTTAGAAGATGCAGAGTCCAAGCTTTTCTTAACTGTATAAAACACACACTCTCTCTCCCTCACACACAGGGGTGCGCGCGCATACACACGCGCACACACCAGCTCCACTGCCTCGCTCCTCCCGGTCACAGCTCCACATGAAAGCAGCCCTAAAGGCGGCGGTGTGCGCTCTGCAACTCGTGCAACCCGGTCGGACACAAACTTTTTGAGCCTCGCCACACTTGGGGGTGAAAAAAAAAATACCTAGCGGCAGAAATATGACTTTCCACTACGTCCTCTCTATCTGTCTCCCCCCTGCGCTTCTGCTTTCCCCTCCTCCTGCAGGCTCCCCTCCTTCTTTATATGAAATACATTTCGGGAGAAGCGCCATTTTACTCTCCTGAACCATGTGCGGTGGAAACGCGCAAGGAAAGTTTCCTGCGTCACAAACGCGCTCCGAGGCGGGACGAGCGTCGGGGAGATGAGGTGACTCTTGTAGAGCAAGTCAGAGAGCAGAAAGGCGAAGGCAACAATTAAACACATGTGAAACAGCAGACAGGCAGTGCATCAAAGAAAAAAAGAAAAGAAAAAAAAAAACCCGGCGTCCCCTTCACTGCCCACCCAAACGATGAGAGAAGAAAAACTGATTTACCTGTGTCAGGCAGTACGGGGAGTACATGGTTATTTCAGAGAGGAGATTTGGAGAGCTTATTTAAGTTGGATGGAAGCTCGGTATGGTGCTGCATTGCATTCGCTCGCCGTCCTGTTTCTCTCACTCCATGCTGCTGCAGCTTACAGTAACCCCGCCTAGAAAGTGAAAGCTTACACAAACTTTCAGAAAAAAACTTTGTCTCCCTCCCCTCTCCTCCTGCAGGACTTTTTTTATAACCACTCTACTCTTTTTTGAAACAAATTCTTATGAAAAGGCGGCAATTTTTATTCTAAGCGCAGATTGTTCGACTCTGTTGTTGCAGCGCTGGCTCAACTTCTGACTTTTTGAAATGGGATGAATGCTTCTTTTGATGAATCTTCGCTGGCTGTCTGACGCACCGCACAGAGCGTCCTTGCGTTTTTTTTTTCCACAGGGCAAAGTCACGTTTTTGTTGCGTTTCCTGACGCGATTATTCAGTGCAATAAATGCAAATAAAGATAGAAAGTGCGCGCTTAAGTTTGCAGCTTCTACATTTAACCTTGAAGGCAGCACGCAAACGCATCAAATTATAAAACAAGAAAAAACGATATAGATTGAGGGATATGAAAGCATTGTTTGCATCATGAAGAGACAGAGGCATGTCTGTCTCTGATTTCACTCAAACTTCAGTAATGTCATTTCATGCGGACGCAGCGGCTCAGAGCGCACAGCTCAGCTGCATGACTTAAACACAGGGTCACATCCTGGTTTCGGCATCTCGGCTCTTAAGCTAAAGTTTGCACGAGCTTAAATACTTTAATTCATTTGCAGGCATTTGAATCGGCGCATTATCTCATCGCGGCTGCAAAGTGAAGACTATTTATTTACTGAACCAAATTTGACCCAAGTCTGGAAGCCACAACTGTAGTTTGGAAAACCAGTGAAGTGAGTCCAAACCAAACAGTCGCTGCTGCATTCACTGCACAGAAGAAAACGAGCAAACAGACACATATAATCACAGCCTCTGTGATGTATCAAAACACTAAATCATGCTAAAATGGGGTATGAGGAGGCAGGAACTCTCTGTCACACTCAGACATCGGCAGGACTGAATGATGCACGTCTCAGAGCCTATAGGAGTCATGAAATATGAAACCTCTTGGACTGCATCCGGAGTGTGGGACGGGGAGAGTTCAGTGGAAGAGGAGTCGCTGCGGAGAGGCGGAGGTGAAATTTTTAGGCCTGCCGTTGGAGTCCCACGGATTTACGAGGCCTGCTGCTTGTGCAGGTCTACCGCAAGGCTCTGCAAAGCGAAACAAAAGAGATGTGTTGGCTCTGTGTGGCCAATTACTGCACATAGACGCGCGCGCATACGCAGCCAGAACGCAGAGAGGAGACCGCGCGCGTGTACGCCACAATGAAACACACTGACACACCTCTCTGTCCGTGTGTGCTCTGACGCTGCGTGCATTTAAGAGAGACTCTTTGCAAAGTTTTGCACAAGAGTTTATTAAAAAAGCACCGCGAGTGCAAAAGGTTAGAGCGCGTGGTTAGACCAGGATTACCCCCCCCCCCCCCCAACCTCTCCCCTCCTCCTTTATAGACTCGACTCGCATGCAACACACGCAAACACTCTGCCTCTGGCGTGGCTCCTTAAATGAGCCACACATTTAGTGGTCTGTGTGAGTAAATCTCTCATTAAGTAACACATGGTAGAGCCATATGCTTTGGTTGGTGGGTCTGCTGCGGCTCGGCGTTTTCACACGCCTCGAATATACATATTTACCACTGCTGGAAAGGCTTCAGCCAGCCAGCCGCACGGAGCGGAGCAGTTCTACAGTTGCATTAAAAGACCATCAGAGGACTCGATGTGTTAGTATTAATGTTCCTTTGCATCAGGGGAGCTCTGGGTCTGCAAAACAGGCCGCTCAAGGATGACAGTAATGGCACAGTTGGCCTGAGATGATCCCAAGCGGAGTGATGGCACATGCAGGGGTGATGCCACACCTGGCTGCAGAGGGAGCTCTCTGAAGAGAGCTGATGGACAGGAAGTGAGGCTGTGCTGTGGTCAGTGCATGTGCAGAGCTTTATCTTAAAGTGTAGGAGTTAAAGCCGTATCGGGGTCAAAAGGTCACAGCACTGTCACTCCTTACCAAGTTGGATGTTGAGCTGAATTATTACTCAGAAATCTTCCTTTTTGACAAAAGTAATTTCCTGCTGTGGTTATTCTTTTTCTCTGATGTGAAGACTACATTTTCTAAAGTGTCCCTTTGAAACTTCAACCATATCACTCATGAGAGACTTTTATTTTGAAGAATGGTGACCCCCTGTAGACTAACACAAATCGAACCTAAATTAAGCTGATTCTTACAGATTTGTCCTTGTATTTCTGTTTGTGCTGCCCCTCATGAAGGCCTGAGGGTTGACTTTGACAAGTAAAGTGAAGGACAGTGTGTTTGATTAACTCATCTCTCCATTTCAAGGCGGTTAATCGAAATGCCAAATGAAAAAGATACAAACTCAGTTCAAGTTAAAATCTGAGGAAAAAAGGTGAAAATCTGAAAATATGATTTGATGTACAAGCAGAGGGTGAGAAGAATTACTGAAGTACTGAAAGAAATATATTTTCACCTCATTTGACTTCTTAGAATCCTTCAAATGGAAAACTCTGACTACGCTGACTGCTTATGGCTCATATCTGTGCATTCCAGCACACCTCGGAAAAGACCTTGTCATTATAAGACGTCAAAATTTGCTCTTTCAGGAAGTTTAATAATAATAAATGTTATCAGCTATTCAGACCCAAGCTGTTTTGTGATCCAGGCTGCAAATATGTTTAATTTTGCTGTAAAAATCTGTTTGTTTGTTTATTTTTTTGTCTTGGTGTGTGGGTGGTTCTCCATGTTTCTGCAGCCAGCCTCTAGCGGAATCCTGAAGAACTGCAGTTTTCAGCTCTTTTGCTCAGGCTTCATGCTTTCAGACGAGAGCTAATGGGAGAAAAAAGATGGTCCTCCCCTGATTGGATGTTTCAGACACAAAAAATATAATGTAACTTGCCAAAAATAATCCAAGAGGAAGAGGAAAGTTTTTAAGTTGTATGAGTACAAATCTTCTAGGTCGCGCAGTTAGCATTAGCACAGTTAGAGCAACACACCCTGTAGTGCCATACATGTCTGAATAACGTTTACTACAGAAAACAAGAAGCTGAAGAAATTCATGAGGAAAATCCCCGGACTGACAGCGCTTGATGACTAACCCTTCTGGTCCAGGGTTTCATCAGCTAATTGCGTTTTTGGAAGAGTAACCCACGTCACCGCTTCGATGCAGACGTATCTCTGCTGCCCTGTCTGATTGGATCCGTTCACATTCAGCCCGATCAGATGAAATATCACTCACTTAAGTTTTAACACGGACTCATAGACACGGACATGGGTCCAGTGCTTGAGTTTGATCAGTCGACCTCCTGGTGAGAAGCTGGAGGTGGACACCCTCCTGTGGATGTTCTTGAACTCGCTGCCCCTGGAACCCAATCCCTGCTCCACTGACATGTCTCCCTCCACCCCCCCAAAAAAATCTCCTTCTAACAGCAGTGCTACTCAATTACAGCCATAATGGTTCATTTCTGTACCCCAAGACACACGACACACTGTAGCAACCCAGATACTCTGTGAGACTTGGCTTCAAATCTTAACTCTGGGAAACAAAGCCTGTAGCCTAGAAAACTGGCTCCCACCTCACTAACAATCACATTTTCAGTCATCCACGGACCCCCCACTATTCCCTCTAATTCCCCCCATGCCTTCTCTGCTGTTTTTATTACCACTGCATTTCATTTTAATCACTGGAACTCTACTTATCTCTCTGATTGAATTTCACTTTTTTTTTTTTTTTTTTTTTTGCAGAAAAAGCTGCTCGCTCTCTTTAACCCTGAGCTTCATTTTGGTTTTATACAAGCAGGCATGCAGCACATTATCGTCATCACTTTCACTCCCATGAGGCAAGGGCGCTTCGGCGAAGTTACAAAGTCCCTCCCTTTTTCCCCTCACGCACGCACCCACACACACACACATACATACACACTTTCTTTTTTCTTTAATGTGCGTGTGGAAATAATGATGGTAATGGTTTGCAGCTGAGTAGAGGGAGCTGTGAATGACATTATGATTGCGGTGCAATTACCACGAGCATGAAAACAGACTGTCAGTCATAGTAATGAGTAATGACTCAAATAACACATTTAATACCAACACATGTAAAAATATTGAAAAAAAAAATCAATGAAAATAATAATAACACAATAATAATAATAGAAGCATACCCTGTATGAATCTGATACTACAAAGCATTCAGGCATCCCAGGACCTCTGGAGGGTTCTTCGTTCAACAGAAAGGTTTCGGTTGCCTGAAATGTAACACAACAGTCATTTATGTATTAGTTTGCAATGTATTTAGGTAAGGGATCATAACAACACATAAAAAGCTAGCTGCACGGCTGTAAAGGCAGACTTTGGACACAAAAAACACCTCGTTGTGTTTATTTATAGACTGATTATCAAGTCACACCTCTATCAGATACACTGGTTTAATCTTTAAATTCTGCACATGCTCACACTCTCATTCTCTCTCTCTCACACACACACACTCACTCATACCCACACAGAGTTGTGGGTGTGTGCTGCCTGCCTGCCTGCACCCATATGCTACTAGGCCTGAGGCCCGGCCCTGCCAGTCACCCAGCACTTGAATGGGGAGCAAAGTGTTTAGCCGCCGTCCCTGCACACAATCCTCCAACACAATAGCACTTCCTGTCCCTGCTGTTTCACCTGCATGGTCACTTTTCTGTCACAATTCAGCACAATTCATTCACACACACACACACACACACACACACACACACACACACACACACACACACACACACGCTACACACATTCAGGCGAGCCAGCCACATACAGAGGCCATACATCTCTGCTGCAAACACAAGTTTTTGGCTGCACTACAGGCTCTACGCTGCATTCACTGATAGATGCAGCTTAAGTATTTATTCTAAGTGTTTGTTTCTATTCAGCGCAGTTCATTTGTATGCTGTGGGACGCGCCGGCATAGACTTGGGCTCTGAATGAGCATCCATTGCAGTTCTGCTGTCAATTGAGGCAGTCGGGCCAGACAACATGGACAGGAGGGAGCCACAGACTAAGGATCTGGATCAGGGATGGGAGCTCCGCCTGGTTAGCTGGCCTGTAGCTATTACTTTTAAGTCCAAACTACGACAAATTGGTTTTTTCGCTGGGCTAAATTTGAACGTCTGTTTTGGAAATCATCTAAAACCTGTTAGACGAGGGCTAAAAACAGCGAGGTTAATGAAAATAACTCTGTGATTTGAGGAAGTTTTACTCATGGGAGCTATAAGTTTCTTGACAGAGGAAAGGAGCAAAAATAATCCTGTTTTCCAGAACTTAACGTCCTCATTTCTGAATTCTAGTGCTAGCAGAAATGTGCACTCAAAACAGGAACAAACATTGCTCATAGCCAGCAACGAAACGTAAAGTTATACCATTTAAACTGGCATGAGAGATAAACAGGTTTTTTTTTTTTTTTACAGGGGAATCCAAACAGACATTAAGTATCTACAAAATACACACACTCAAACACACACTCAGTGACATGAGATTGCACTTGGACAAATACATGCGCAGACCCATGCATAAACACACAGCACTATAATAAGTCCCAGACTTGGGCTCACCGAGCTGCGGCTAGAGACACAGGCTATTCATATCCCTGAGAATGAGAGGTTACAGCCCGAGTCTTTTCCCTTTCCCTTTCCATGTAACAGGAAGAGCATCTGTGTGTGCCATTTCACCCCACGTTTGTGGCAAAAGGTCGAACAGGCGCATGATAAACACAAGATTAACCTTGGTTTTGTTTGAAACGGCCTCTTTGGCTCACAGTGATTTCAGCGAAAGGCCACACGAAGCGTTCAGTTAATGACACAAAGTTAAAGTCATCTGAGCGACTAAGAAAACACATCTTGTTAAGCGTTAAGCCTCAGCATCCGACCTCTGGCCTGTCATCATTAATATGTGGTGAAACGCTGGAGGAAAACCATTTGAAACCATTTGTCCCACTAAATGGTGCCCTCGTCAAGCTCCCTGGGCTTTTGGTTGAGCTCTCAAACTGCCCTGACCAGCTGAGGGATATATTTTACTCTGTTAGTGATCACAGAGCGGCACAGAACCAGGCGCAATGCTACTACTAGCTGCAGTTAAAATATATATTTATATATATACTTACAAATTTATTTTGCCTTGAGTGGCTGATAATAATAAAAAGACTTCTCTGTTTTATTTGATTTCACATATTATGACCAAATCTCTCTTTATCTCCATCAAAACCTTTAGAGAAGCTACATCGTTTGTTTCAAGCAAATTGTTTGATGTCGCTCCCTGCAGCACTGGCCTCTTTTCCCCTCTCTCTCTGTCAGTTTTATGGAGCATGGTATTCATTATGCATATTTGTTTCTTAATATACACATATATGCAGCATATGCCCTATCCACATGGCCAAGCAAAGCCTGGTGTAACTGTCATTGAACAGGCTCTAAAAATCAGTCAGATCTTAACAGCTGACTCTTTTAAAGGAGAGTTTATCAGAGATGCTTTTTCTGGGGGGGATTTTATTGAGGGAGATTGCAAACTGTTTTTATGACTTCACGGCTGGACTCTTTCAGGACTTTTTACAGCTCTACAGATATTTTTGGTCAGTTAATAATGTCGTAATCTCTTTACACAGTATGTGTGGTGGGATGGATGGACATTTGTTTTTGTTTTCTTCCCACAGGAGAAGAATAGGAGTATCATGTCTGTGAATGAGTTGCATCAAACAATGGTGCATAAACCAAAACATCGTTTTAACTTCTACTCAGCTGCTAAGACGTCTGTGAAACCTAAATTGCCTTCAGAGAATTTAAATTTAGTAGTTTTACAAGCACAACTGATTATTTGGTATTTTTTGGAGCAACCAACCTGCAGCAAATCATCCTTTCTCTCCTGTTAGCATAAGCGCTACAACGCTACATAACGTCTTTCGGCTCATTGTTGTAGCTTTCTGGCTCACACCTTTACAGTTCTGTTCCACTCTTACAGCTCTCATCCTGTTGTCAACAGCAAACTGCGCCTGTTTGCAAAGAAAAGAGCTCTGAAATCCCTCGTTTCACTCCCTGCCCAGCCTTAAATTGAAGACACTCTAAGCAACTAGCTAGCAGGAATACTTTATAGTAGAACCAGATATAACCTCAGTAAGTAGTGAGCAAGGGACAAATCTGAGCAGGAACATCTGCCAGCTGGATATTTATTTCAGTAATGTTAGCTTAATGTTAGCCACATCAATTTGTAAGATGATATGTAACCATCAGTTTGCTTTTTGTTGACAAAAAGTTTTTTTTCCTTTTGACCTTTAGTCTTTGTATCATCTGAAGGCGAACAAGCTGTAATATGAACAGCTCATACTTTTAAATGAATGTTTATGCACCTGATGTGCATCTTGCACTAATCTATGGACAAAGGTAGCTCATGTTCATCAATGTGGTATTCCTCAAGGAGGCATTCCTGGAACCCTTATTTTCCTGCTCAACCCCTAAGGTCCTCGAGTCCTTCCTTTTTCAATGTCCTGCATTTTTCATGCAGAAGCACTGGAACAAGTGTTTTCTGATTTTATACACCAAAAAGTCTAAAACTCTGCCTTTGGACATTAGAAGAGTTATCACTCTGTGTGTGTTATTAAAACTAAACTTGTGACCTGTCTTTTTAAATAAGGTTTTTTTTTTTTTTATTTCTGGGAGACATTTAAATTTTTTTTTTACCACATTAAAAGACATTAAAGGACCTTTAGTCTTGTGACTTTTCTACTTTTTATTATGTTATCATGTCAAATCTGATATTGACATGTTAACCCAAGGGGAAACAAAGAGCCTTACTGTAAAGTGTATAGATGAATAGAGCATAGACCTGGAGTTAAGGAGTGTTCAGCTCGTTAAACATAATGATGCACTTGGGGCAAAACAGCTAGCCTTACTCTACCACAAGTGAAAAATGATCCTAATCAACACCTCTAAGCTGTCTTTCATTCTGTGTGTTTTTGTTTTATAAAACTATAAATGAACAGTGATTTAGAAAAGGCCAGTGGTGCCAAATCTGCCAACCTGAGCATGATGGAGAGACTCTGAGAAACGAGAACAGTCACAGCACTCAGAGACTGTTCACTCAGTAGGTGTTAAGTATTTATTTTCCCCTGAAACAAATTTAAAGAGGGGGTATTGCACTTTTTTTAGGTTTTATATTGTCTCTCTGGTAGCACTATAGTAGCTTTACATGATCTAAAAAAAAAAAAAAAAAAAAAAAAATCTCACTCTTCTGTTTAAGAAAATCCTTGCTTACAGAATCTTTCTAAAATGCTACAGGCTCCCTGTTCCACAACCCCCCTGCCCTCTGATTGGCCAGCTGTCTAGATAGAAGCCTGCTGAGGGGTGGAGCTATGGGCAGATCTTGGTGGTTGAGGCCCACAGGGTTAGGAGATCCTTAAGCAACGACCTCCTAATTTCATCAATTCTTATACAGATGTGCTATTTATTTATTTATTTATTTATTTATTTATTTATTTATTTATTTATTTATCTATTTATTTATTGTTTTGTTTTTAAATGGAGCATTTTGAGCAGTTTGCAGACAGATTCAATGATGTGTGAAACATATGAATATGTAGAGGTTTGAAAATCTGGGCTTTTTTTGATATGAACATTTAGCACTGTTACCTTATATCCACGTTTAAAATACAAACATACCCCCTCTTAAAGTTTTCTTACTTTTCAGAAATCAATCGATATCTACAGGTGTTAACAGGTACTTGCTAATTTTTGGAAAACATCTGATTTTGCCTCTATTTTAACATTCTCTATGCTAAGCTAAGCTATGTTTTCGGCACTGGAGCATGGAGCTGATTTCATTTTTAGTTTCTGACTTTTGTAAATGATTTCAAATTTGAATCTTCTGTAAATCAAAGCCTTTTTCTTGACACGGAAATCTTTGGGGCCATTGCAACACACCCCTCCTCCACTGTGTGATTGACGATTGAGTAACATTCGCCTCTCACTTCTAAACTATGTTTGATCCAAACCCAAACAGGTTTGATAAAGATAAATGCAAAAATCAGAGCCTGTATATCTTACAAGGCACACCCTTTCCTGTCTATCTCATTTTCTTTATCATACACTAACACACAACCCACAAGGGCTTTTGTATTTCTGAACACATGAGCATGAGTTCAAGGTGTCCTCACGATTACTTAATAACCACTTATTATTAACCTCCTGATCCTTCCACTAGAGTTCTAATCATTCACAGCATCAGTTCAGTAAGCTCAACACTTTCCAGAACATCACAGGCTTCCTTTTTCCACCGCAAACCATAACTGACATCCTCCCAGTCCCACTTCATTCAGCCTTAATTGTATCCTCATTCTTCACCTGCTAACAAGCTAACAAACCTGTGCAGATGTGGCAAGCACATCAAAGAGAGGGAGGGAGGGGAGGGGGAACTTGTTTGTAGAAAAAAATGTGTGGGGGAATATGAAAAGGGAAAATTTACGTTGTGTGAGTCCAAGCCAGCGCCACCTCAGGGAGAAATGCTGGAAAAATGTGATATTTTACACCTGCATCTCAGGAGGTGAGGAATGAGACAGGGAGCAGGGGAGGCGGTAATTAGAGGAGAGTGTGTGTATGTGTGTGTGTGTGTTTGTAAAGGATTTTTTTAGTGTGTTTCTGGGGCTTGCCAGTGGTTCTTTTTCAGCATTCAATTTGGAAGGCTGTGTTGGATGCCAGATTATTAAAAATGCTAAACCTGGTTACGAATGCTATGAAAAAGTGTTGAAAATTTAAACAAATATGCTAATATTGTTTCAGTGATAAATAGCTGGCAAGCTCTGTTTAATGAATAATGCTATTGGCTCTAATTCCTCATTAAGGCCCTTAAGTGGAGAAGGGGGAGGAAATATACATGTATTGTTGTTGTGTTTTTTTTTTTCTTCCTCCAAATTAAACTCAGAAGGCAGAAGATACCGACACCTTCCCAAATTAAGTAGATTCAAATTACTCGGTTACACAGCTGCTGTGCAGTCTGGGGTGTCTTCTGAAACCAATTAATGTTTGGGTTAAGTCTGGATAAAGTAAGTGAGGCAGAGGTAGAAATGAGATGAAAGATAGCTGAGTGTTAGATGAGCTTGTTGAGACAAAGTAGGGCTGGGAAAAGTCAAACCATCCCAATAAGTCTGCTCTTACTCAGTATAAGGTCACTTTTTTCTTAGAAAGCTTTGAAAGTGTTCCTCTCTCTGTCCTGCTCTCTTGGTCTATCCCATCACTGATTAATGAATCTGGTTCTGCACGAGGTTTCTGCCTTGTTAGAGTATGAAACATTACTAACTAACATATATCTTCAGATTAACTCAAAGCTAGCTATGCTAACTGAGCCCTAAATAGCTCCCACTATTGTATAAATGTATAAGAATAGGATTAACTAAGGCCTGTTTATACGACAACGCTTCACAGTGTTTCACCCAAAAACGCAAAAAACGCAGAGAAAAAAAATCTGCATTTATACGGAAACGCTGGGGGACTGAAAATGCTGTAGTATGCATACACGGCCAGTAGATGGCGATATAACTGTAGGGTCTTTTGGTAGTCTGCCGCCGAAGAAGAGGCGGGCTGATCGTCTGGTGGATATATTAAACACGTCTTATCTGAGTGCAGAAGTGGAGCAACAGATGAAAGTTTTGTAGTCAGCAGATTCAGCAGCACAAGCGCAACCCGGTTAGTCCGCCATTTAACCGTTGTTGTTGTCCGGTTCACAAAAGTTCCCACAACGAAAGTGGAATGCACGCGCACAAAACAGAGCTTGACGTCAGCGTTTTCACTGAAAACGCTGGCTTGCCATTTATACGGCAACGGAGGCTTCAGCGTTTCAGAAAAATTCCACTCTGGAGGGCGTTTTAAAAAAGTTTTAGGTCGGCTGAAACGGCCTTTCCGTATAAACGAGAGGCCGAAACGCAACAAAACTTTTGCGTTTCACCCTGATACCGTAGTCGTATAAACGGGGCCTAATACTGATGGTACCTTACCATAGCAGTCATCACAGTGTGAGAATGGATGGATGAGACTAATGATGTGAAGCACTTCGAGCGGTCAGAAAGATTAAGAAAGCATTCTAAGGGGCTGTGAGGACTATCTGAAAAAGCCATTGACTAAAAAATATACACATAGTCTCCACAACGTCACCTGCTGTTCCTGATGCTGACTAATGAAGCTGATCGTCAGCCGGGGCCATCTTGAACATGACGCGGGCTTTGAGCTTCCTTTCTAACTGCTAAAGGGCACCTGTCAGTCACATGAGCTGAGCCGAGGCTCTGATTGGACAAACTCATGATCCTGATATCTTCTAAACCCCTGAGTTAGAAAAGAATTTACCCCCCGTACAGTGTGCTGATAGAGGAGTTAGGGTTTCAGACCAAAGCTGTTTATGAACCAGGCTGTAAACATCTGTTTATTTTGGCTTGGTGTGTATGTGACATCAGGTCTTTCTGCAGCCAGCCTGAAGCAGATTCTCGATGAACAGCAACTTTTAGCACTTCCACATAGGCTTCATTTTTCCTAACTGGATTGTGCCCATTGGGAAAAGCTAGTGTTTTTCTGTGATAAAGAGTCCACTTTCCATGAACACTAACAATACCCTGTCACAAAGATAAGAATCTTACCAAGATGTACATTTGTTTTTGAAGCAAATGAATGGAGATCAGATCTTCTTTTAACACTACTTTTCTTTGTTCAAGGTATTTATTAATAGTTACATAGTGCTATTGTTTGAAACAAGCAACAAGCAAACTTTGTAAACTCCGACTACATTTAGTGCTTCTCACAGCCCGGTGCTCTGAGACGTATCCGTAGGCTAACGTGTAACATTAGTGAATCCTTATGTCCTGTTCATCTACCAATCAGAGCTAACGTAACCTCACTCTTCATTTGATTGACAGACTCTCAAGTTTGATCAGATCACTGCAGAATAACTGCTGCATGTGGGTTGGAATGAACATCATCACAAACAGTTTAGCTCATGGTTTAGCTTTTAGCTTGTGTTTTAGCCTTTAGCTCCTGTTTTAGCCTTTAGATTGTGTTTTAGCCTTTAGCTCCTGGTTTAGCCTTTAGTTCCTGGTTTAGCCTTTAGCCCAATGCTCTATAACTCTTCTGTTTAGCTTTCTTCTGCTCTCACTTCCTTTTTCTTTTTGCCAGTCCAGCTCCAGTGCCCTCCATCACTACAAAATTGATCCAAGAAATCCTTATCAGCAGAGAAAAACTCAGATTCTATGTCGGTTCTGATCATCTCATTTTAAGTTGTGGATTAGGATCAGGCAGATATCTAGAAGAGAGATTTTTCAAGACCACTTAGAAACTCCCCACGGTCCCTTCAATAAGCACAGTCCTTTTTACCATTTATGATTTTCCAGTTGGCTAAAAAGTCACTCATATCTTCTCCTTCCTATGATGTGCTTACTGATTCAAAAACATGAAAGTAATGTTTTTTTTCTTCTTTTTTTTACCCTGATCTGTTAAAAACAGTGATGAACATAAACATAGCCCTACAGAGTACTGAAAGTATGCATGGCACAGTTGTGGCTCAGACCTGGGAAGAGTTTTTATTCAGAAGTATGACATTACCACTTGGAAACTCTAGATTTTTTCATATACTGAATGCTTCCTTTTTTTCTCATAAAAGTGTATTAAAACTTTAATCATTTCATTTTCATAGTGGAAAAAAAATAACTTCTCCCATATTTTTTCACTCCTTACTGGTTAATTAATTTAATAACACACAAGCATTGGAAAAACTAATTGATTAGTCACTAGACCCCTCAGTAGAGCTAAATATTCCCCTTTTCTGCACACTGCACCTTTAAAAAGCAAGTTGCATTATGGGAGTTTTACAGTTTAGCTCTGTTCATGCCTCAGATACTACATGTGAAGATATCTTTGAACAAATTTGATTGATATGTGTTTCATTAAAATACTGGGAGGTGGGAGGGACTAGTCTAGGAAATTGATTGACATCCACGGTAGCCTATAGGAGCCAAATATGACCTGTAGCTTCCAGCTGTCGAAGTGACCGGGATATGAGTTTTAAAAATCATTGAGGATCTTTACAAATTAAAATTTTATAGAACTTTTAAGTGAGATGCTGATGTACAGGTTGATAGACATTCAATAAATATCTTTATACATATATTTTTTTTATCTAATGAGAAGTTTAAGTTTGGTGTTTCCTTCTTGTACAGCTTCCTGGCTTTCCAAAAGGAAACATACAAATTGACACAGTTGAAACAGCTCAAAAACTAATTCACCTCATAAAACCCAGCTGAGCTCACTCCTAATATTTACACTCTTTGAGCGAATATCAGAGTTTCCATGTTTAAAGCTTACACACCACACAAGCTATCGTGGCCTGCTTGATGTCTTATTTATTATTCCAGGGAAATGTCAAGGCCAGGACAAACATAATGGCATAATATTCTGTATACAGTGCGGGATGACATCACTGGCAGCGAGAGCCAAGAGGGAGATCACACAAGACTGGAAAAGTGCTTGCCTGATCACCACGAGGAAGTCAGCACACACACACCTACTTTCTCTCTCTCTCTCACACATACACACACACTCTCACAGATGAACATAAACTGTGCAGGATATTATTACCCCAACTATTTAAACAATATTGCACCAAACATCACATACTGTCAACTGTGAGAGGGCGTCTGTACGATAAAATAACATGATTTAAAAATGTGGCTCAAACATCAGATTAACTGCTGATTTTGGACCACACATGCATCAAGTTTACAGATTCTTGACAGCCTGTCACATGCTTTCTGCTTTTCAACACATTTGTAAAAAAGAATCCCTTCACCTGTTTTGCAGAAATACAAACACTAATTTCAACAGAAAAGTAAAGTCTGGGTGTTAATTTGTGTGTCAGAGACAGAGCATGAGCCCCGGGGGGAAGCTAAAGGAGTCCTGACTGACTGACAGATGCCTCCAGTGCATTCTGACTAAACTAACGTGCAACTGAAGTATTTGGCACAGATTCTCAATATATCCTCTCCTTCTTAAAAAAAAAAGAGGTGAGTTACTGCTATAAGTAGGGGAATAACAAGCTGAGATAATCCCATGTGAGGCCTGTCCTGAATTCTGTATCATTTTTACTGATGAGCTTCTTGGGCAGCTGCCATGTCAGCTTGGATGCTCGTAAACAAATAATTATTCATACTAATAATCTTCCATATTCATGTGCAAATAAGATCCCTTCCTGCTATCTGAGCAGCTTCAAGGTTGTATGTGGGAGGTTCTCCTAACTAAAGCCTGACTTGACTCATTTCATGCCAAAACAAGAATTTCTAAGGGTCAAGGATATGTAAGCTGTACATTATAATTCTGTGAAAAACAGACTTCTTATTACTAATCCTGAGACCTACATGTACCACATTTAAATGGATGTTTTTAGAACCTGACAGAGAATACATGTGCCACTTTAACAAGCATACCTGCAGGGGTAAATGTGGATAAAAGTGAAAAAATAAGATCAATATCGTTTTGAAACATTAAAAGGACTTTCAAATGTTGCTGAGCACATTTTCAGGTCAGGCTCTAAACTTTTTCACTGTGATGACACAGGATTTATCTAATCTGCGTGAATGAATCACCTGCTCCATGACGGAAATGGTTTGAACCTGTGCGTAATTACGCACGGATCAAATATGCGCATAACGGGGCAATGGTGGAAAAAAAAAAAAGTTCCATCCTCTTGCAGCCAAATTACTCACATGTCACCATGCAACCTTACAACGCTGCTTGATTAGCTGCTTACACTGTATGACATGCGATAGCGCGTATCATATATGATGCTATTAATAGTGTACAGACAGGCCCACATGAGAGACCAATGCAACGAGAGGACTCGTGTTCTCCATGTGGATAAAACGGGTAAAGTGAGCTGAGAGGGCTGGACACTGATTTGGCCAGGAGGGTGGAAAGAAATATTTGGCAACATGCAACTATTAAAATAAAGTTTGCAACAGCATTTTAAATGCACTTGTAATGTGTCAGAAAGGTCAAGTCTTTGAATATAAACTTTCACCACGAGGGTGTGACTGTGACAGAAGGTGGAAGGACTTGAGACACTATTTTGGTGACTATACAGGTACACACATGCAGGTAACTTAGCCTATGTTCCTGAACAGTTCTGACCTTGTATCATTACACTCACAGCTACTCTTAATCTGGCTGCATAGATGAGCATATTATTGGTTTACATAGCACGTACCATTGTGGTGTGTGGAGATGTGCCAACTCTCTCAAAGACCCATTTTCCACTCTCAAAAGTTCGGCTTCCAAAAAAAAGTGTGTGGGAGAGAAAAAAGTGCTCGGTTCCTTGTTCAGCTGGGCCTTAAACCCAGCCCTGAAACACGGCCTGCTGCATGGTAAACATTTTGTTTTCTTTTGTAAATTGTTGTCAACTCTTCTTAATCCACGCAAAAGAGAACAGCGCCGGATATTCCAAGAGCTCTTCTTCCCGACTTTTCATACAAGGTGTTTACGTTCAGCTTCAGCTCGTGGTATTTCCAAGAAAATCATCCGTGCTCGTGCGCTGCTCTCTCTCTCTTTCCCTCTATCTCTCTCTCCAGTCTGTCCCGGTACCGTAATGTCCACCGACTTCTCGCGCTCTGCGCCACCAACACAGCCCCCGCCTGAGCCCGAGTGACAGAGCAGGAGTCTGGCTGTGCTCACACACAGTAAGTAGCTTGCACTCTTTCCTTTCGCGCTCACAGAATCAGCTGTTGCTCCTGCAGAGGGAACAACGCCGAGCTTTCCCCTCGTCGCATGCTCCGGTTCTGCTGGTTGGGAAAAGTACCGAGCTCCACGTCGATCCTGCGACCCCACCTGCTCCTCAGTGTCCCGTGAAAGTTGCGGAGAGAATGGCAACTGAAACAAAACCCACCATGTGGCGGAGAGGGAACAGAGCTGATGATGAGAGCAGCGGGACCTGGAGGGCAATGCCAGCCGGGACTGCTTGAAGGCTGAACGGTGTGACAAGGAGGCTGAAATGAGCGGTTCTCCGTGAAAGACACCGAGCACTCAAAATAAAGTAAACTAGAGCGAGAAAGCGGTGCGGGCTGCACGCACTCACCGGCTGGGACGTGCGGTGTCCTGCGGCCGCGGCCGGAGAAGCGGAGCGGAGGGCTGGTGAATTATTAATAACCCGAGCGGTTCACAGTCTGTCGTGTGCAGTGAGTAACCAGGGCGGCAGCTGGGGGTTTAGAGGAATTAAATACGGGCTCAGAGTAAACCATGGACGCAGGGGATTAGTAGCTCTCACCGGCGAAAGTGTAGGGGCAGCTCGGGGCCGATGGAGAGGGCGGGAGGAAGCGAGCGGAGGTTCTAATAAACCCAAATATTTTTTTTCTTTTTTCCCCCTTTTTTGACTGTCAAATACAAAAAAAGAAAGAAATACAAGAAATTGGAGGCTTAATGTTTGTGAAAACCCAGAAGAGTAAACGTCCTGTCAGTCAAACTTGATCTCCAAGTGATCCACTACAGGAACCTGGATTTGGGTTTTTTAAAAGTATTCTATATTATTCTGTAAGATGATAGACTGAGATCAAGAGGGGTTTCACCTCTACAGCTATTATTTCTATATTTACATGTCAATTTATTGATTATATCTGCACCAGTCCTGTGCTGGAAATAGTAATAGAAGTTTAAACTTAACCAAATATATGTCACATGTATCATTAAAAAAAAAAATCACTAATATGTTGCTGTCCATCTCTCCTCAAAGGCTTCAAACTACAGGTCTGCGAGGGGAAAATTTGACTCCAAAGGAAGTGAATCAATTGATCATTAAATACAATCACTACAAATAGTTCTGTTTCATCCAAATAAACTTTATCCGGAACAGAGCAGGCGCTCTGGACCGAGAGGTTACAAAGAGCAGGTGCACGACTCTTGGCTGGAGCTTGACCACAATATTTATTCAGCACAAATGTCAAATTATCCCCGAAATGTAGATGGAATTTCAGCAGCAGGCTTCAGGGGGACTGGCACTGTTATGAATAAATTACAAAAAAAATGTAATGTTTTGACCTTTTATGGGAAATAAAGCTCTTTACGGAAGTGCGCAACTGCAGACGTCATACAATAAAATGATGAGCTCTGGCAAAATGGCTTCCACCTGCCACCAATTTAGGCTGTATTGGTTCAACTTGATCACTTGACAAACAGACAAATAAAAAGCTTATGGGCTCGGAGTGAGAGGGGCTGCGGATGAAATGCTGCACTCTGAGGGAAGTTTGTGACTCTGAATCCCATGAAGCAGCAGTTTTCTACATCAGCAGGAGAACGCAGAGGAAGGCCCTGCTTTCATGTGGATTGTAAATTATTATAAAAGAAACAGGAATGAAAAACTGAGCTTTTGATGAGGAGGGATCATTTCATTTTCCTCCACGGCCTGTTAATATTTATTTCAACAAGAGAGCAGGACGGAAACACAAGAGATCTGAGCAGATGTTTATTTAGTTATCTTTTATAGGGACTACATCCATCAACAGTCTCTATAGGAAGCTGCATCCCACTCTGATTTTTATTATAACAAAGATACAAAATTATCAGATTAATCACAACTCTTTGATAGTTATACAATTTTAATACATGAGTGGTGCTTCTCTTCTTTGATTAAAATCGGGAGTCGTTTCATTTCATGGAAACAAACATACAGTAATTATCTTAGTTTTTAATCGTAATTTTAACAGTTAGGTGTCTCTTTCAGGCATTTATGTTTCTTTCGTTACTAAAAAGGCGAATTTAATTCTAAAAATATTCACCTTTGTGACAGTGTTGGAAATACGAATTTAATCTTTAATAGACTTTTGAGATCGTTCATTTTTAATCAAAGCATTCGAAAATTGTATCAGATGATGTGTAAACATTTTTGTTTTAATACTTTAAAAAAAAAGGAATTAGGGTTTCGTAATTAGAGGACAAAAATCCTCTCATTTGGATCATCAAAGTCTCAACGCGTTTTAAAACAGCCGGTATGTGGAGTTCATTAGAGCGGCGGTGTGTAAAAGCGTGTGTGGCCTTCTGCACAGCGCGGCCTGTGAGAGAGAGAGAGAGAGAGAGAGAGAGAGAGAGAGAGAGAGAGAGAGAGAGAGAGAGAGAGAGAGAGGTCTTCAACTTCAGGCCTGCAGGAGCAAAGTCAGCTGTTCACGTGCGTGCGCGTGCACCAAGGACAACGCCCAATTTACCTGAACATCAACCAAAGAGAAGAACAGATCTATAAGACAATAAATATTTTATAACAGACAATAAACTTCAGTTGCCTTCTTTTTTTGAAAATTTTATCTTTATTTGAGTGTCCTAAAGCTCCAAACTGGAACCTAAATGCATCACTGAGCTTTTTATTTATTTATTTATTTATTTATTTATTTATTTATTTATTTATTTATTTATTTATCTAAGTATGATATAAATTTATTATTTATTTTGTCACATTTAGGTGGGCTTATAATGCAGTCTCAAGAAGTTCCAGTAGAGCAACAATCCATCAAGATGCACTAGTTGTGCAGACAGCAGTCGTCATGAGGTGACCCTGAAGGCCACAGCGTCTCTGAAACCTCCATGACTTCTTTTCTCAGTCAGAGAAAAAATAAACTATAGTTGATTCATTAAGATTGATTGCAATGCAAAGAACAGTCACTGATTCAAACGTTCTTGAAATATGAAGGATTATCATTTCTGACGTAAGGTTAATGTTACGCAAGCTCTTAGACTTTCAAACAGGTACAGCGCGCTGGGTTTGTGCGCGCACCTTTCCATACATCCCTCGTGCACCATGCAGCCAGTGTTTTTTTCTTATAGCAGCTCGCGCTCATTTGTAAACTTTTTTTTCCCTGCTCTCTCGCTCCTGTATAGCCCACCGCCTCTCCCCCCGGAGGTTTACTCAAACCGAGAAACAAAAGTTCCACCAGGCAACGGCCCGGCGAGGAATGCTGACCTTGGCACGGACAGTGGAACAGGGCCGGCTCGCGGCCATTCTCTCATTTTCTTTTAGTCTGAATTAAGACACATTTGACCCGCGCCAACTTCCAAGAGGTGCCACGGTGGTTACAGAGGCAGAGCGGAGCTATAGGCTGCAGCTGGTTTGCACCGACTGACCCTGAGATGAAGGGAAATGTTCTAATATGTTACCCCAATTTTAACTGTCACCTCAAACTCACTGTCTCTGAAATGAATAGAAGAACAGGTGAGCTAATTTAAAGTGAAGATTCTGCACACCTCTCTTCATTTTAAGACTTCTTTGAAGAAATGACAAAAACAAACGAACTTAAGACTTAAAATTCCAACACAAAACTCACCACTACTGAACATTCATTACAAATTAACCTTAAACCACCAAAAGCAGAAGCACTCATTGAAAAGCTAAAGAAAGCAGTGTGATATTAGATATTAAATAATGGAGTCTACTGTTTTATGTTTAAGCTGATGATGTGGAGCACATTTTGATCAGTTAAAGATATAATGATAGATATCTCTGTAGAGTCAAAAGTTATAAATTAAAGTTGTAACTGGGTAACTGATGTGGAGTTTGAAGCAGAATTGATTTTTAAAATAAATCTTAAAATAAATGTCAGTTAAGTGAGGATGCATCAAAACGGTCAGCTGAAAGTTCCTGCACATGACGTGCTGCAGAATCCCACTATGATTCATCTGCTGTGATGTTGTGTTTTTAGTTTACAAGCATACATGAATTAAAGACAAACCTCCACACATTCTGAAAAATCTCAAACACACCACACTGAAAACCAAAAAAAAAAAAAAAAAGAACTGTTTAGAGAGCTTGACTTCATTTGTTTTACTTGTGCCATGTGCAAACTTAAAACAAAGACAGAATCCACAAAGGATGTGAACTTTCAAGGATGCCAGGTTTGAACGCACTGCAGAATCAACAGCTTATAGCTTAAAACTGCAGAATGTAAAAGTGCAGACACTAAAGAAAGGCTGATAATATATGTAATCACATGTGGTTTGTCTGTTTGATTAAGTTAGTAAGGTCAGGTTAGACTCCAAAAACACAAGCGCAGAGGTCACTGATGGCAGGATTTATTTATTTATTTAATAATATATTTATTTATTTATTTACATAAGGTTTTTGGATTTAAGAACTTGAAACTGGGAGAAACAATCGACTGATTTTCAGCCGATTTCCAGATTTTATTTTTCAGTTTGAGCAGCAACGGTGGATCTGATCAGTTTTATCTGGGATCAATTATCTCACATGCAGCTGATTGCTTTGGCTTAAACTGCACAGCAAATACATACAACTGCACGCAAGCATACACACACACACACACTTCACCTGCAGGCCAAGCGGTGAGATTAACAACACCTGATGGAGGAGTCTGATTGGTGCAGCCTCAGGCCCTACAAACCTGGGATTGGATCCGTGGAAGCCCTGGATAAGTGACACCGAGCAGTGTGTGTGTGTGTGTGTGTGTGTGTGTGTGTGTGTGTGTGTGTGTGTGTGTGTGTGTGTGTGTGTGTGTGTGTGTGTGTGTGTGTGTCTGGATCTCTCAGGGTATCCCACACTCCCCTGCCTTATCAGGCGGCTCCACGGCAGCGCTAGAGGAGTGTAGCTCTCAGGAGGGCAGGGCTAGCAGCACACTGCTTATCTTCCAGCAGCAAGGAGGGTTTATAGGTCTGATTAACTCACTGTTTGTATATGCTGTGTATATGAGAAAAGAAGAGAGAGCCGGAGTGTGTGTGTATGAGTGAGTGTGTATGAGTGAGTGTGTGTGTGTGTTGTTTATGCAGCAGTGGCTGAGTAAGAGGATGTGAGTGTGAGAAAGGTGTTTACTCAAGAGCAGTAGGCACTTTGTGAGCTACACAGTGAATGATAACACACACACACACACACACACACACACACACACACACACACATCTAAACACTCTTGTTCTCTCAATGAAGCGCAGCTCTTCAGAGGAAACCAGGAAGCAGCACAAAGAGGTTTCAGTGTTGAAGGTAAAAGCGGGGGGGGAAAAAAGCTGCGGTGCATTACAAAGCTCCAAACTTTCAAAAAAAGAGAGAAAAATCTCCCGTCTTTTGTAAAATCTGTAATAAATTGCGTCACTTGTCATCGAGAAGACTGTAAAACGGAGCTCAGTGGTGTGATTTCCTCTGGTTCGGGTCCAGCCGGTACCACCAGAGAGTGTCATCATCTGTGAGGAGGGGGAGACAAGGGGGAGGTGGTATTGGGAAAAGTGTGGTCACCCCCCCTCCCCTTCTCCACCCCCCCTCATAGGGAAAAAAAACAGGGCTGCTATAATCTCTTTTCCTGGCTCTCCATGAAAGCGAGAGGAAGAGCCACCAGAGCCTCAGTCCGCTTAGATCTGCTGCCCCTCACCCCAACTGTCGATCATCTATCCGCTATCTCCTCGCTTCCCTTCTTTCCTTTCTTTTTCGACTCTCTTCTTGTACATTTCTTCTTTTAGCTTTAATTCCCAGGATCTCCTCATCCACACACTTCATTGTGTTCAACGTCTTACACTTACTGATTTTTCAGAAGAACATGGAAGACTAAACAACTCCTTGTGTTTCCATCTTCAGTCATATCATTCATATGAGCAACAAGGCTTTAGAGACGAGGTCTACTTATTCAAAGTTTTATCTGTGTCACCCAGACCAAAATACTCCAACAACAAGGTGATGGTTTGCTCTAGTGTTGCTGATATTCATGGTTCCAAGGGGATGAACCGAACTGTCTAACGAGCCACCACTTTCCATAGCAAAAACTGAACATTTAGGTCTTCAAACAGAAATATTTTTATTGCACTAAAAGGCTTGAAATGACATTTTGCATCATTCATGGTTCCCTGATGTTAAATCCTTGTCATTTTAATGGTTCTCCAGCACACCACATGGAGCATGGGAAGTGTTACATGTCTGAGAAACTGCTGAAATTTGTTGCACTCTTTCAAGAATAGATTGCAATCACCTTTTGTGATCTATCAACTTGATTTGTGCAACACTTCAAGATCAACTTTCAGCTTTCTTCCACACAAAAGGAGCAACCCATCACTGTCTTTATACACACTGAATAAAAGTTAGCATACCAACTTTTCTAGGCTTTATATCGTCTCTTTGGTTCCCTGACTGGCCATCCCACTTGAGGCCTGTAGGAGGTGTAGCTATGGACAGACCTCTGTATTTGTGGCCCACCCAAGGGGCGACATCCGGTTTAAGTGCTAAAATCCACAGTTCATTGAGTATCTGCTTGAGGTTGGCTACAGAAAGACCAGAAACTTTCAAACCAAGCCAAAGATTAGACATTTACAGCATTAAAAAAAAAAAAAAACATTTACAGCCTGGTTCAAAAAACATCTTGGGTCTGAATTGCTAATTTCACTATCGGCACACTCAATTTTTTTCTAACTCAGCAGTTTAGAAGATATTAAGCTCACAAGTATGTCCAATCAGAAGCGCGGCTCAGTTCACATGACCAACGGGCATCCAATAGCTGTTAGTAAGGAGGCTCAAAGCCCGCCTCTTAAGTCAGCAGTTCCATTTCCCCACCGACAGCTGGCTTCATTACTCTGTATCAGCAACAGACAGGTGATGTAGACTACGTCCATATATCATACAGTCTATGGGCCTCCCCTACACTGTAAAAATCAAAAAGTTGTGTGGACATAAAATTTTAAGGCAACTGTCTGCACTGTTTTTTTTTAGACCAATTATTTACTTATTTTATTTTCTACATTTGAACTAACTGATAAGTTTTTGTTGCGATAATTTAAAATTTTGAGTTTTACACACTAAAAATTCTGAAAAGCAAACATTGTGCCAACTTGCTTTTTGTAAAGAGAAAGTATTTTTTATTTTTAGTCTCTTTCACCACACACTGGAAGCACAGACTTTTATGGCCATCACTTCTGGCTGACACATTCACATGTGAGTGTTCTCATGCAACTGCTGGAGCAGGACTCCAGCCCCGGTCTCCTGATTGGAAAACAGCACAACTGAGCCAAAGCCACCCCACAAATCCACGACACACAAACTAATGAGCTGATGATCAGTCCACAAACTGTAGTTTCAATACGGTATTCAAACAAAAATATTCACCTTTATGGCGATAAAATTCACACTGGACAGGAGAACAGGGGAGACGGTGGCACATGTGGGAAACTGACGAGTAGATGAAGACCCCTGTAGATTTGAGATGGAGACCCCGATCTTTGCAGAAGAATACTCAAAGAACGAATGATTCAGGCCAACAAGTTTACAGTGTACTAACATATCAAGAACCAGTTTGGGGAACCTTTTGTGGTGACCTCAACAGAAGGTCTAATGAAGAACTCATCCTTACTCAGTGGTCTGCCGCTACATCCTGCAAAGTCTCCTTCAATCATGAATTAACAGTTTCTGGTCCCTTCAGCTGAGCTCACGTCACTGCTGTAAGAGTTCAATGATTGAAGTGATATTTCTTTGTTTATCTTCTCTGATCTCATTTAAACGTTTTTATGGTTATCTGACTGCCTCAAAACTCTAAATGTGCAAAATATTCTTCCACACTCTCACCATCTCCCTTCAGCGTCAGTCCTCCCCTGCCCTCCTCTCACAGCACTCCCTCTTTCACACCTCTTGAGGTGGGGGGTGGGGGGGGTATCATTTTATGGATCCCTGCCACTCAGTCTGGTCCCCCTACTCTCCCTCCCTTTGCCTCCATTTCCCATACTCTCCCACCTGACTCCCCTATCCTCCCTGTTTCCTCCTTCCTTTCATCCCTCTGTCCCACTCAACACCCCCCTTCCTAACACTTTTTTAGTGATGGGTGGAGCCTGCTACGTGGTGCCATTTTCTGTTTGGTAGTACATTCAAGAGAACATGAATATTCATGACTAATCCACTCTCCATCCTCCACCCCCAAACCACCACCACCACCACCACCACCACCACCACCACCCCTCCATCTCAGCCCCGGCAGTCGGAGGCAACACTTGGTAGTGGCACATGGCGAGACAGCTGTTGCGAACCAAGCCAGGCATCTGTGCAGTGGGAGAGGATGAGGAAAGGGAGAGCGAGCAAGAGATGCTGTTTGAAACGGAAAGAGAGGCCAGAGATAAAGAGACAAAGAGGGGACAGAGAGAGACAGAAATATCTCGAGATAGAACGAAGATGTTACAGAGCAGGCAGGGGTTTGGAGGGTATCTGGGTAAAGGAGAGCCAGACAGACAGAAGGAACGGGGTGGTGGCAGGGTCATCTGGGTGAAAAGGAAGGGGACGAGCCAGACGGAGGGAAATGGGCACTGATGGGAGGGTCTGTCTGGGGGTGGAGAGGGAGACAGATTGAAAAAAAAAACGATGGTAGAGAGGCAGACAGAGAGGTAGAGAGAGAGAGAGAGAGAGAGAGAGAGAGAGAGAGAGAGAGAGAGAGAGAGAGAGAGAGAGAGAGAGAGAGACAGGCGTCTGAATGTGAGGGACAAAATCCTGGCAAATGTAAGGACAGACATCATCCACTTGACTTTGATGCTGATGTATGATGAAAATAATGAAATACAACAATCCCACAATAAATCTGAACAAGCAGACAGGAAAGAGCCGTAAACCAAACTCCAAACGGTTTTTCACACCTTTTTTCTTTCTACCCCACAAATGAGAATCACCTTTTAAAAACAGAAATGTTTTAGGAAACACATCCATACAAACCAAAGGGAAGAAAAAAGAAAAAACACATTTGACTCAAATTTGGTTCAATTATTTAAGATGTTTCATTAAAATGAGACTTTGGTTTATCTAACCATGATTTAACATCTCAAACCAAAACAAGAAGCCGATACACATATTAAAAAAAAAAAAAAAAAAAAATACACCCTGGTACCAAAACAATTTTGGTCTGATTAATATTTTTTCTAGAAGCACACATGCACAAAAATAAATTTATTTATGACTAATTTTTCATAAAAATAAAAAAAGAAGTCTTGCATAATTAGAGGTGTGGCTTATATGACTGTCAGGCATGCACACTGTCGCTAGGCTACTCCGCTTCTTTGCCTCTTATTAGGTCATCCAAAAGTGAGTCAGCGTTTTCAAAATGACTTCAGCTGATAATGGACATTAAAAACCAGCCGCTGTCATCATGGACTTAAATTCCAGACCTGGAAATTATACCTTCAAGAAAAGAGGGTGGTCAAAACACATGTTGTTATTGTTTTGTGACAAAGAGAATATCATAAGCTCCTTTTTGATTCTGATTGTTCTGTGATAAAGAAATGACTGACAGGCATGGCTTTGTTTCAAAAGATGAATTGTTTTCAACAAATACAAAAATCTAAATCTAAATTTAAAATAAATTAAAAAATTATCCATAAACTTATTTTCAATAAAAAAAATGATTGAAATTTATTTTAATGGGAAAAAAAAGAAACGTAAGCTGCATTAAATTCAGTTTTGCTGATTAGGGAGAATTGAATGGTTGAGCATAAGTGAAGAAAAAAATAATCCAGATGATGTCATGGTAATGTGATGCTGATTCACTGTTGTACATTTTTAATTAGATCTGTGCTGTTTGGAAAAAGTGAGCATGAGTTGGATTCAGAGGAAATTCTTTCAAAACTTTTTCAATCTGCATCTTTTAAACCACTCGTATAATAAAACCAATGCTTAATTGGTGTAATTCCCCTTTAATCATTTGTTAAATCAGTTTTAAACTGACTAACCATAAACTGTGTTAGCTCATTTGTCCCAGAAAAAAAAAGTCAGGATCAGAAACCAACCAGGAAATAAATCACACAGAGGAGTACTGTGAGGAAATGAAGAGATCTTTAAATTTAAACTCCTGTTAATGATGTTACCAATGAACCCCACACACACACACACCCACACACACACCCAGCTTTGTGTATGACAGAGCGGTGAAACTTCACGTCCACAGACGGAGTGAAATGCTCCTTTGCCAGCTGAACCGTTCTGTGCCCCCTGTAGCACCCTGTAACCCCTCCACCCCTCCTCCCTGCTCTCCATCTCCTGCATCCCTGCATGGGGCCCCAATGCTGGCTGCCATCCCTTCGATCCACCCCCCCCCTCCCCATCCCCAACCCAGGCGGGTCTAGCTCTGCCCTACATAGCAGTGAGCGCAGCAGGCTGGCGCAGAGAGGAACCCTCGGGTTTCCAAACTGTGTCAGGCCTCGAGACACCTCTGTGATCAACACTCAGCGCCAAAGGAGGGGGAAATAATAACGCGGCAGCTACCAAGAGAGCCGAGTGATTGATGTTGTCAATATGTGAAATCTGGAATAAATGAGCTCTAAGATCTGATCCAAAGTGTGGATGTGTGTGTCACAGAAAGAGCTGGAGGTCAAAAGCACAGGAATCAGCAAAGAGAAGACTTTTCCCATTCGTCAAGAAACTCAAACACCTTCAATCCTGTTTTTCTTTTTATATCCAGACCAAAGTTATTATTATTTTTATGATGTATTCTTAGAGATGATGGAGACCGATAGAAGACAACAAGCAAGGCTGGTTCAGAATGATGTAGATCATGAGAGTGTATCATGGCCTTAATAAATTCTGAATCCTCTGGTGACGATAACAGGTTTTAATTAAAACGTCCCTTCCTTTGGGACGAGTCCCAGATATCTGTGATGAAGTCAATCACCCAAATTATCCGGTGATTACAATTTAATAAGACAAACTGAGAAAAAGTATCTCCATCTCCAGTCCAGCTTGATTTAATTCAAGAAATGTAAAATATATTGAAATATATAACTCTTTCATTGCTTCATTCAGACTCTCACAAACTGAAACCTGATCAGTACACGACTGCATCTTCTCCTTGGCCTCAAGCACCAAACACCATCAAGTGGCGGGACAGATGCAGTGTGCAGGAAACGTGCAACGTACATGTTAAAAATCACATTCTGCAGCAGAGAGATATTTCACCCAAAAGCATGATGGGGATGTGAGAGTCAAAGAATGTGACGCAAAAGAACAGAAAGATGGAGATACAGACAGAGAGAGAGAAAGAGAGAGAGCTTCCATCCTACCATCCACCATGACCTGGCAGAGAAGTCATAACACAGCTGCCACCTGAGCCCGGGGTCACTCTGCCTCTCCCACGCCATTCCACACACCGCCGCGCCGCCTCGCCCGAGCCAGAATCCTCTTCCTGGGACTGGTGAGAAATAAAAATCAATATTTAAAACACAGTGGACGTGGGAAAAACACAGATGGAGTCACCAATCAGGAGCTATCTGTTACCAGGATGCTGCTGCGGTGTGAGTGATGGAGAGGGTGTGTGTATGTGTGGGGATATACTGTATGTATGATCTGTGTGTGTGTTTGTGTGTGTGTGAGTGTGTGTGTGTGTGTGTGTGTGTGTCTGGAGGAAGAGGGGACACAGAAATGCCACGGAGCCCTCTCCAGGCAGCTGTGCCTCTCGCTTTGCCGGTCCAACAGCTCCTGCTGCCATGTGCAGACTCACAGAGCCATCGAACACTAACGCTACACACTTGCACCTTGTCACCATGTACACACACGTTTTGACCTGCACACGCGTGCTGCAGTCATTTCTCCACAGTCAGTGTATTCCTAAATGTTTCAATGAGTCACAGTGTCGGTCAAAAACAATATTTTCTCTCAGCTGTGCTTTGTGCTGATATACATTTTCCAGGAGGCCTCGAGCCAGGCTCAGATGTGTGAGCCAGGTGACTGAAGAGCTTCCATTGGACGCTCAACATGGCAGATTGAAAACAAAGCCTGTGATGTGTCCTTTCATCAACTTTTTCATTGATAATGCTCAGTTACAACCGTGCACTTTATTAACCTTTTAATGCAGAGGTCACTGGAAGCTACACTCTGACATGAATGGAGAAAAATCACCTCATTAGGACTTGGATGGAAAATATTTACAACACTAACAGTGGACGGCTGATTATTGTACACTACTTCATTTTGTTTTTACTCTACGGATATGACACAGAGGATTTCCTCCACAGTTGAAATCCTTCTTTTTTTCCACACACATTCCACGCACATATTAACCCCTTGATTACAGTTGCCAGAAATTTGCAACAAACCTGATTTTTGACATCAGGTCTTAATGTAGCTGAGATAATCTTTGTATCTATATTCTACACATACCAAAGATTGTATTAAATGCACTATGTCACAACGTATTGGTCAGAGGGGGAACTGACGGTGGCCCTGAGAGCTCACAGCACTGCATCTTAAGAGAACACATGCAAAAAGACAAAACACAAGCAAATTAAAGTCAGGGTTGGTAATCAGATTTAGACTTTTTGTTATTCTGGTTAAAATGATCTTTATGTCCTGATGTCAATACATGATGTGTTCTTAAAATAGAGTGAAAATATCTGCTGTCTACAGCAGGAGTAAACCTGGGAAAACACCAACCAATCCTAGTGATCAGGATCCAATTTATCAAACCAATCAAATCACGTCCTGCTGTTCTGCCCGCCTCCTGTGTGTACATTTCACCAGCGTGCACTCACCCTGATTCAATGCACATAACCAAGAGGGATCCAAGAAAACAACGGAAGAGTTTCTAGAGGACACCTGAAAGTGATGCACATGTTATTAGCCAATATGCTAACATCTGAATCATGTGATCACAATGTTAAAATTTATCCAAAACACTTTTATCTCATTTTCCAACACCACTGACAGAAAGAGAACCTTAACAGGGCTGAGACTCAAAATCTACGTTAACAACAAACTTGTGCATCACTTATAAGTGTCCTCTGGAAACACTTCCATTGTGTTGTGGTCTTTGCAGCATGCATTCTAAATGCTGTGCATGTGTTGTCTAATTGATGAAGATGTTTTCTTAATTTGTTTGTGTTTTGGCTTTTTGCAGGTGTTTTCTTAAGCTGCAGTGCTGTGAGCTCTCAGGGCCACCGTACAAACGTATGATATATTAAAACTTAATTATGTCTATTGTACGTGCTATATTCAAGTTTACAATCACCACTTAATTTAGCATCTGTAAAAATGCAAAAACACACAAAAACATTTTTTTAAATATACAGTCACTCTAAGGTAATTCAGGCAGTAAAAAAATGAAAAGTGAAAAACGTCTCCTCCTACAGGGTTATGATAAAGACATCTTGCATTCAATAAAAACATATGGGACATCTCTGATCTAAAGCAACTTATACCATTTCCACCACTGATGGGGCTGTGCTACAGTGAACATGGCAAGAAGTTGAGTACTATATTGATCTGCTTTGTGCAACTAATTGTGACCATCCAGAGGTTTGTTAAATCAGTTAAAAAACTTCAACATCTTCTACTCCTCATTCTGTAACAACTTCCACATATTTCTTTGTTCGTTTGCTTTTCTAATATTGTTTTTTAAATTGTAAAGAGACTTTAGGGACACCCTGTATAAAAAAGAGAGGTGGGACACAGGACACATATAGTCAACCATTCAAATGTATGGAGGGAATTTATATGAAAGGTTGTGACAAAAAAAAGAGCCCAAACCCCTCAGAAAGGTGCTGTAGAGTATGTGGTACACAGCCGGGCAAACACAAACACACGTCCTGGACTCGCCCCATGAAGTGGACATTCAGGGACGGTGTGTTTAAGACTCTTCATGTCGCTGTGTTGCACTTGTTTCTTTTTCCAACGTTATTTTGATCTCCGTCCAGCACCATCAGATTGAAGCAAATTCCTTGTGAAAGGACAAAAAATGATATGATGGTGATAAATCTGATTCAGATTCTATGATGACTTTTTTTCTGACATGCCAAGAAAAATCGATCTGTATCACACAAAAACTTTTCTTTTTAGAACAACAGCCTACTGATTATCTTCTTATAACGTAATATGCAAGAACTTATACTGTTATGATATATACGGTTTCACATTTTAACTTATACTGATACTTCTAATAAAAAACTCATGAACAGAGAGAAAAACAGAGAACAGATTGCTAAATAAAGGATTATGACTTACCTGTACAGTTTTGATTAAATTTGAATTAAGACCAGACATGGTTTTTATCCGTTAAACCAGACCTGGGCAAATTGCAGCCCGGGGGCCACATGCGGCCCTTTGGGCGTCAGTGTTTGGCCAGTGCTACGTCAATCATAAATTAGAACATGAATTTTTAAAAAAGTATGCTGTGCACACAATACAGCTGTGTTGTTTTTATTTTGAAAAGGGTGATGTTTGCATTATTTCTGTACAGATGTACTTGCAAGCATGAGCCCTGCACGTGAACAGAGATGTTCACATGTGATGTCCGGTGATAAAGTTCAACAAATCCAAACACAGCTCCTCCTTCACTGATGATCACCGTGGCCTTCTCAGAAATTCAGACAGATTTCAATACCCTTGTCAAGTCCAAGGCAGACTAGATTTCTCTCACTGAAGAGTTAAAATCATGTGGAAAACATTCAA
The DNA here is from genome assembly GCA_030710495.1 of Labroides dimidiatus. Lineage (NCBI taxonomy): Eukaryota > Metazoa > Chordata > Actinopteri > Labriformes > Labridae > Labroides > Labroides dimidiatus. The sequence continues at coordinate 4,228,515 of CM061163.1, forward strand.
ACTATTGTTTTTTTGTTTGTTTGTTTTGTATAAAGTTGTTATAAAGGTTTTCAGTATTTGTGGAGACTTAAAAGCTAAACATAAAATGAAACTGATGCAATGATTGTTTTTGTTTTTACTGTTTATTACTTCTGTCGTCGTATTTCCCTATTTGATCTGCCCCACAATTTCACATATTTACAGAATATCCCTTTTTCTTCTGGTTATTATTATTAATATTATTATAATCAAAATATAAGTAAGTGCATTTTCAAATGGGAAAAAGTTCATACTGAGCAGAATTAAGTTCATGTTATTGTTGGTGCGGCCCTCTGACACAATTCAGGTTTCTCATTTGGCCCCTGATAAAAATTAATTGCCCACCTCTGTGTTAAACTAATAGCTTTATTTTAAGTAAAGCAATAACCAAAAGCCAAATTAAGACCATAATGCAGTTTTACTGCTGTACCCAAAGTAATGGATCACTTAACTTTAAATATAAAATAACTTCCTGTTGGTTTGATACTGACTGTGTCATCAGAAAAAGGTTGTTAAGTAAGACTTGCACAGTATATCTGTTTTTAGCTGAACAGATGCAGAAAAATGAGCCATATAAAAGTACATAAATATAACAGTGTTGTGTTGCTGACTGCACAGAGAACAAATGAGATCCAGTTGATCCACTTTGTTCATCTAAGACGAAGAGAAAGATCAGTTCCAAATAGAAACGTGATTCAAATGACATTCTGATATTCTGCCTCCAGAATCAGAGTGAAAACACAGGGACCTTTGTTTTACTTCTGACTCTTCAATAAACGGATTACACATCCTCATGTTCTCACTAATTTTATGGTTTGCAGATCAAAAGAACAGATTTGTAAGTCACCTTTAACTCGGGCCAGCAGAGCTAGAGATGGACTGTTTATTCTCAGTTTGATGAGGAAAGAAAGAAAGAAAAACCATCACAGCTCACATCACCAGGCCCCATGTTTCCCTTCTGCTCGCTCTGTGCCTGTAAACCAGAGGGATGTCTACTGCTGATCAACACAATTAAACAAACGAAAGTCATTTTCTTCTGCGGTATAAACATTTAGTCCTTTCACATACGGACAGCATTATTGTGGATTTCATTTAGTCATGCTTATTATAGAAAATAGAAGGAAATGTCTGAGAGGAGGCCGGGTTTGCCCTTTTGTTTGAATTTGGTGCTCAATCCAATGGAACGGCACATTTTATCTGGAGCATTCTATCTATTTGATCTGGCCGCCTGTCTCTGCATGTCTGCCCTGCAACACATGATGCTGCCTCCCTCCGTGTCCTCATTTCTGTCTCCTCAGCTCCTCTCCTCTACCTGCCGGCCTGCACACAGCACAGACCTGGATGTTTATGTATGGCTTCATTAACAGCCAATGACAGCTTGTGAATGCAAGTGCCATTAACATCGCATGTATTCCCCAGTGATGATCCCGCCGCGAGTGTTATGCCGCGTCTCTGTGTTCTACATGCATGGTGACGGAGCGAAATGAAGGAGAGGGGAGGAGGTGTGTGACGAGTGGCAATTACAGGGCTGGTTACAGCGTGATAGGCTGCTTGATGGGCCTGGCTTGGCTTGGATCCCTGTTTTAAGGGAATTTAAAAGCACTTGAGGTGGCTCAATTGTGTGACTTCACCTATTCTCCTCCATCTATCCAGTCATGATTTAACCCATTTTTTTTAACCTCTCAAGGCCGAAAAGCAGAGAGAGTGGGCTCTCTGCCTAAATGACCCAGGTACACACCCTACAACCCCTTCATTTTCCATCAGACCTGTTTCACCTGGAGTATTCCTGCCATCAGAGCAACCCTCACCTCATTTTGGAGCCCTTTTGTGCGCCGGCCCTGAGAGCTCACAGCACTGCAACTTAAGAGAACACGTGCAAAAAGACAAAACACAAGCAGATTAAGAAAACATCCTCATCAGTTTGACAACACATGCGCAACATTTAAGAAACGTGCTGCAAAGACCACAACACAACACGTGTTTTTGATTTGTTTTGACATCGTGATCGCAGATTCAGATATTAGCATATTAACTAATAACGGACATGTGCATCACTTTTAAGTGTCCTCTGGAAACTCTTCCGTTGTGTTGTGGTCTTTGCAGCACGTTTTCTAAATGCTGTGCAGATGTTCTCAGATTGATGAAGAATTTTTCTTAATTTGCTTGTGTTTTGTCTTTTTGCATGTGTTCTCTTAAGCGGCAGTGCTGTGAGCTCTCAGGGCCACCGTACTTTTGTCCCCTCTGCTGCAGAAAGGTCCAGGTTATGTAACTGCACCAGATTCCGGCCTGCACGCTCGCTCTGCAGGTCAAGAGCTCAACATTCGACTGAAGTGCAAAGCTACTACATTTCTGTTAGAAAAGTCACCCCTCCAGCGCCAGCCTTCATGCATGCAACAGACCCAGTGTGTGTTATTTTTTGCAAAGTTTTAAGTCAGTGAAGTCTTCCAGAGTAAGCGTGCTTGTGGATTTGTGATCATCTTGCTTCATTTTTCCTCTCAAAGGGTAAATTTAGATTTGAGGGGCACAACACGATCAAACTCCAAATTTAACCCTCTCCCCTGCTCTCCCTCACACACACTCCCATCGTAATTTGTCTGCCCACTGGTTTCACTTATTAAGTTTCAAAAGGTTTCTGGGCAACGCGGTTCCAGAAAGAGGAAAAAAAAAAAAAAAAGGAAGCATGGCATTTTTTTGGCACATGGCTCTGCCCGTCTTGCCCAGAACGAGGAGGTTACCATGGCATCAGTGGGCACCTCATAAAGCAGACCATTGTTGGTGCTAGTGTGTGTGTGTGAGTGTGTGTGTGTATACGTGTGTGTGTGTGTGTTGGGGGGGCACATTGAGTTGCATGGCAACAACCTCTGGGCACCACCAGCCCTAGCAAGAAGCTCAAATCCAGCATGGGGCAGTGCCAGCCTGCAGTAAAACATAAACATGAACTCTTGTCTGTCTTTTCAATCAGTTTTATTTTGATTTCCTTCTCTTCTGTCTCCCTCCTCGACCTGCTTTTCCATCTGTCTCACATTTCCTTTCACACACACTCACATGATTTTTCCAGCAAAGACTTCAGTCTGCCTGCGCTTTGCAAAGAAAGCGAAAGATCCTGTGATTGTTTCCCCGCGATCATGATTTACCATCCGCAAACACAAGAGTAAAGGGCTGTCAAAGGTTAGCAAATCAGGAACGGGCTGCAGGGTTTATTTTATTTTTTCTTTCGTGCAGTTCATGCATGTGCAGATTTTCATTAAAGCTAGAAAATGAGTGAGAAACATGCACTGCATGCTTAAAGAATGGCCACCATAATTAGAAAATGAGCCTGCAATCTAAAACAACCTGAGGGGAGAAAACAGAAATGCTTTATTATCTTGTCCTTTCTACTCGAATCCATTAGTGGAGACGGGCTATGATACAGGTTTGTTTGTAATTGTTTCAGTTCCAAATTGCCCAAAACACTAAGTTACTATGTGTGAAAGTCTGGACGCAATTTGTGGTTCCCTTGGAAATAAAAAAAAGAAAAATGATGAAAGAGGAGGGAAGGGAAAGGAGCTATTTTGAGTTTATAAAAGTTTTGCTGGGACTTGAAAGGCGTGGGTGGCAACAGCCTTTGACAGGTGTACACTCGCTGGCTCACTGCGACCTTTGTGTCGGGCTGAAGGCCTGACTGTGTGGGGAGTTGTGAGCTGCAGATTAAGTGAGGAATAAAGATGAAAGCAGATGAAGTGAGATGCGGGTCCTCTGGCACTCTCTGCTGGAGAGCTTAGAGAGCTACAAACACTGCTGCCAGCGTCAGTCGTTATGAAGAGGAGGGTTAAAGTGGCGAAAACCAGCACGGAGTGGCTTCGTAGAGTCACGGCAAATATAACTTCAGATACACAATTTTCAAAGAAAGGTCAGGAAGATTTTTTGTGCATGAAAAAAGACAAATTTTAGACTTTTAAAAATGTAAAATGTACAGGTTTTTACATGGATATTTTCATACTTAAAAGTATGTGCAAGTGTGTGTAACAAATCCAGTCTATTAGAAGGTTTGAAAGAAATGAGAGTGAGTGTGTTTCTCCTCTCTCTGCGGGGGGAGTGTAAACAAGAACAAATATAAAAATGTGGAGTCATGATACTCTGTGTAATACAATCTGTAGAGGGCAAAGTCAGCAATGCTGCATTTGAGCTTTAGAGTTCAACTACATGCAGTCCTGTTCCATTCTGATGATGAATGAAAGCCCGTTTTCCTGTACTCATAGGACTGAATCGTTTGGAAGAGACAAACAAACAAACAAACAAAATTAACAAAAAAAAAGTCAAAGTATAAAAAATAAAATTTAATACAGTGTATTCAGTACCTCAAAGTTTAACAGGTGAGGTATAAAGTGACTAAAGGAGCAGCTCTGATGCCAGAATTCAAAACAAACTCAACGTTGAAAGATTAAGAACTTACACTTCAAACAGCCGAATAAAAAGAAGAGCCAGAAGATAAAAGATAGTATCATCTGCATAAAGACGAATATTACAGATTACAGTGATAGAGAGAAGTTTGTATGTGTGCTTGTTTGATTTGATTTTGTGTCAGCTGCAGCTAACACAAACATTAACTCATGAACTCCCGACATGACATCAAGCCTCTGACTTTCAAACACACTTTATTAAAATGCGAGTTGTCAATTTTCCAACGCCTTTTTTTTTTTCCTTTGATTTGCTCTTCAACATGTTACACGCTCGAGGAGAGATCTCGAAATGACCTGATGCTCCACTCCTGAGCTGATTCACTGAGAAGGATGTCACATCTTAACAATAACATGTGATAATAAGTTCATGATGAAAATAAAGATTAAAATAAAATCGACCGTGAGAACTGGCCCCTTAATTTTGTATTTCTTTTATTGTTTTATTTTAAAGCACTAATGATAACAAGCAACCTTTGTTTTATGGTGTTTTAGGAAAGACATAAAAATGAAACTAGAAGCTTTTATATGTTCAGTAATTAGAATTTAATAACAGTGAAAAATATTGTTGATTTTTTAGTGTAATGACCCTTAAGTTAAGTAGAATTCCTGAAAACAAAAAGAAAAAAATAAAATTAATGATGATGATGATGATAATAATAATAATAATAATAATAATAATAATAATAATAATAATAATAATAATAAGAAGAAGAAGAAGAAGAAGAAGAAGAAGAAGAAGAAGAAGAGAAAGAAAAAACTTAAGCTCTTTTTAAAAACTGCTTTTTCAGATTTGTAAATGTTAAAACTTAAAAATCTTCTGGATGTAAACTTTGGAACTCCTTATGAAAGCTGAAGATGTGTGTTGATCCAAAGAAAGTGTTACCGGTCCTTTATGGTGACAGTAAAGTGACAGTGTGCTCAGTAAAAAACAAAAACAAAATCAAAAATGATGCACATGGAAAGTGTCTGCTGATTTGATTTCCATCAGGAAGGAAAATATAGGATAGAAAATGTATGTCTGCAGTCTTTTTGGCACTACTGTAAAGCAGTTGTGAAAGGAGCACAAACACGTGAACGAAGCTGTGAAATGTTGAGACAGAGAGCAGGTTCAAACCGATCACAAACCTATACATGCAGCCACCTGGAACAGACGTCCCAACGTGCCAAATACATGCCATGTTTAGCCTGGGCAGGCCAGCGACTCTGAGAGTGTGTGAGCGTCTATATGCATGTGAGTGTGTGTGTGTTGTCAGGTCTCTTACTGCGGGTCCTCTGCAGCATGTGGCCCACAGATTAACGCTTTAAATGAGACTCTCTCCTGTTCTGAATGCCCCCTCTGTTTGCTTACAAGGCCCGGGTGAGACAGAGTGGAAGGATTTGAGAGGGGGTTTTGTATCTCCTCCTGTTCGGAGGGGGGCATCCTTTCATGAGTGAAATGCTGAGGGAGGGGATGGTGACAAAGGGTTAAAACCTGAGAGTGTCTTTTTTGGCGTTATGTGCAGAATTGGCTTTTTTTTTTTTTTTTTTTTTTTTTAAAGACATGTGGAAAACGGCTCCAAACAGATTTTAGTGTAAGACAGGTGCCAGCTCTGCCATCTGCTTTCAGTTTTACCTCCCCCGTCTGTCTGCACTCAGCCAATCCAGTCCTCTCTCATCCATCTCTTACTCTCTTCTTCTTCATTTTCCACCAATCAGAGCACTTCCACACCCTCCCCATCCGGCGCTGGCACACACCCTTTAGATACTACCTGGAAGACATTTAAAGTGGGGAAAAATCAAATTGAAAGGGAAATTTGTTCACTTAAGGTATGACTTCTTTGGAATATATTAGGTATTAAATTTATAAAATCATGCATACACTTAAAATACAAGAATTAGGGGACCATGTGAAAATTATTTGGGAGCACGGTGGCTTCAAATGGAAGAAGGTTTTTAATTTCTTCTTTCCATTAAAGGAAAAGAGTTCAACTTTTAGGGTTGGATGATGCTCTTATCTGTTACCAAAGCTCAGGGATGGTCTGTTATTCTATTTGTGTTAATTTGATCAAAGATTTCTGTCACCACGAGGTGATAGTTGGGCTAAACAAACACAAAACTTTCACCAAGGAGAACAAGGTTAGTTTAATGTCAGTTCTGTTCCTGATGTGACCCTGAAAGAACAAAACAACAGAAGCATCTTCATTTTCCTCAACCGAAACAAGTACAAAACATTCTTGTGATGAGTGTATAGAAGTGAAAACATCTATTGTGGCGCCATAAATGAGAGGAAATTGAAATGACTAGAAACATGTTTTATTTAAAGACATGACAAGACAAAAAAATGCCTGAATTACTTTATAAGTTAAAGATAAATCTGCAAAGACCAACCAGCTTTATTTATAGAGCACTTTAAAACAACCAGAGCTGACAACAAAGTGCTGCACAGAGATAAATAAAACCAATACAAACAGATAAGAGAAACAAACACACATAAAAGAAAACATTAAAACCAAATAAAAACAAATAAGAACAAATAAGATGAGACAAAAGAATGAAGTCTAGCTGAGATTAAAAGCCAAAGATTAAAGGGGTATAACAGGGAAGAAGCTTTTACTTTTTGAGTTTCTTTTTTATTGATTTCATTTCTCTTTCAAAAAAAAACCAACAAATAAATTTCTCTAACCCCATTCCAAGATTGTTTTTAATAACAGTTTACTTATTACAGACAATTCAGGCATCACTTTGTCTTAATAAGAAATAGTCTGAAAAAAAAAAATTTTTTTAGACTTCTTAAGTGAATTTGACTCATATTAGTTCAAATTAGGGATTTTTTAAAAAAAGAATATCAAAAAATAAACACTTGATTAAAAAAAATGTATTATCTAAATGTGTTCTGTCTAAAAGGGTGGGATAAATAAATAAATAAATAAATAAATAAATAAAAACATAACAAACATAAATAAACTGCTCTCTCTCTCTCTCTCTCTCTCTCTCTCTCTCTCTCATTTTACTGTCCCTTGTTTTGTGCACCTTCTCACCACAGACAAGAACATATTCACGCTAATAAGCAAACAAATTTATTATGAAAACAATGAATGACGGCCAAATAGCTTTCTTCTAAGAAAACAAAATCCTGTGCACTCTCCAACAATTCCATATTTCGCTTCTTGTCCTAAACTGTGGGGCTTTAAATGTGCATCCGTGCTTTTTCTTTCCACAGTAAGATGAATATTTAGGAGAAAAAATAAATCTCAGGCTTTGATTTTATGATTTTCAGTTAAATTTGTGAAGTTTTAAACTGGAGATAATTCCATCGGACCATCTAAATTAAACCAAACATCTCATCCATCTGTTGTTTCTGTCTTTAGCAGGTGAATTGGACCTTCGTCAGAGGTCACTTATCTTCATTTGTCTTTATGGTTTTTGTGAATAGTTATTCTTTAAAAAGGCCCAAAACGGATCCTGGTCAAGCTCCTCATCCTTGTGTTTAATTGTCATATCTTCTTGCTTTTAATTCTTACTATACCAACATTTTCTCTAAATCTATAAATGAAAAATTACATCATAGAAAACAACACACTTGAATCAGTTTGGTACTTTTTTCCTTTTTAAATCTTCACTAAAGTAGAACAAAAATTAAATCTTTTATTGATTTGTGTTAGAAAAACATGCCTCTTATTACAACCAGCCGACTGTCTCCAACCCCTCTACACACACACACACACACACTTCCATATTCTTTAAATAAACAAATTACTGTTGCCCGATCCTTCCTTGTGTCTATAAGGAATCTATTACCAAACAAAGATATTAGCTACCAGGTGTATAAACCAGTGAGGCCTTTAGATGTTCCGTCTCTTCTCGTAGGAAACGTGTATCAAACATGTTCCCTAAACTTTGTGTACGACCTCTTTTCCTGGAGAAAGAGGGTTTAAATTTAGTAAGAGCATGTTCCTTTTTCTGGAGGACGTGCAGCTACTTTTGAAAAATATCCACTCTAATGGGCAGCAAGATGACTTATGAAAATACATAAAAGTGAAAACACATTTTTGGCTCCTCTCCCTGCCGTTCCCTAGCGAGAAAGGGGGCCAAGCCTCATTTAAAGTGCGGCGCCTGAGCTGTGTCGTTCGGTTCACAAAATGCGGGGCTTAAAACCTGGTGGTTTTCTTCCTGGAATGGGGCCGCCGCTAATGAGCCCTCGAGGACAAAGGTGAGTTATAAATGAGCAGAAAGAGGAGTAAACAAGCCAGGTGACAAACTGCAAGTAAGCAAACATTTAGTATCCTCGATGGAGACTCTGTCCACGCATACAGACTTGCTGGGAATAAAACCAGTGGCTGTCAGGGTTGTGAAGAGTTGTTGAGGCTAGACTCTTTGTTTTTGAGACTCTTATAGCGTGCAGGTGCTCTTTGCAAAGACGGCCCTCTCCGCCGGATGCTTTTTGGCCGGTGTTGAATGTTGGGCTCCTAGTGTGTTTGTTTGGGTTCTGTTTTGTATGCTCAGTGTCTCTGCCTGCTTGATACCTATTCCTCTTTTCTTCTGTTATTCAAGAGCACATTTTCTCAGAGAACGCTTGCAGGGCTTTCCATATCATATAACCTGCTCACAAAGATTGCAGGTCAGTTTTTCCATTCAGGAAAAAGGAAAGAAAAGAAGCAACAGGAGACTTTCGGAGTTTCAAGTTCACAAGCCTTTTATAGTCGCGGCGCAGGCCAGGAAGAGCTGAAACAGTTCATTACTGCACTGATTTCATGGCTCGTTCTGTGGACACTTGTTTTCCTGAACAACCTGGTGAGTTAAGATCTCAATTAAAAGTAAGTTTTCAGCTTTGCACTACATTTAAACCCGTTCTGTAATCCTGGCCCTGAATCTCCCATTGTGTGTGTGTGTGTGTGTGTGTGAGAGAGAGAGAGGAATCATCAGTGTGTCGGATGGAGCATGTTGTGCCAGACAGTCAGGCAGTGGCAGTGCCACTCTGTGTGGTCAGGGCACAGTGTGTTCTCTCAGCTGCTGTTCTGAATTCACAACTACCACCACGGCAGCGTCCTCGCTCATTCATTGCAGCAGATGGTGGCGAGCTTGCTGTTTCGCATGTGCGTGTTTGCCCATTTCTTTTGGAGAGGCAGCTGTGGGAGGCGAAGCTTTGCCCACTGCTGCGTTCAGTTTTTCGTGTGCAGGCAACAAAGAGAAGGACAATCGAAATCAAACTCTGGAAAGTGAAAGATCAGAGAATCTCTGAAAAGAATGCAGGCGGACAAAGCTTGCAACAAAACCTCCTATATCACTCCGCATCATCCAGAGGGGCTGCGGCGAGTTTCATCAGAGAATAATCCTTGAGATTATATCCCTGCATGATGGACAATGAGCATATTGTTGTGATCTTGTTGCCATAATCCAGCTCAGCACCATATGCAATAGGCAGAAACACTCTCCAGAGAGCTGCAGCGGTGAATCATTCACTGTCCAGTCTTAGCACTGAAATCCATCTGCCACTGGCTCTGAAAATATCTCAAATAGGATCAACTCTGGTGCAGCACAATAAACCGTATTCCCAATCCACTGTTCTCCATATTTATTTATTTTAAAGCAAGAAATATGACCATAAAATCTCTCTTAAAGGGCTGTGATATTGTGATGCAATTCAATCCTTGAGTAGCCTAAAGCAGGTCACACACATAAAGATCATCGGGCTTCCCCCCTTCCTGACCAAGGACGGTAAATGCCAAATTATTTCATGTCATATCATCTTATGCTATCAGATTATCCTGTGGTCTGAGGTTAAGAGTGAAACTGTCCTGATAATCCGCTTTGAAACAGGTCAGGGCTGACAATCGTAAATATTAAACTTGTTCAATATTTATAACCAAAATCTTCATGTGTGTGGGGAAAGCCGACGACTCCTGAGTCATGACGAGTTGTAACATAAAATGGAATTTAACTAATCAGGAGGCGAGCTGACTGAGGAAGCAGACGTAATCAAAAACAAGCATGGCTGACCTGACACAGAAAGTTCATGAGGAAAGTCTGTGTTCCCGCCGTCTCCAGGATTTTTTCTACAGTCTTTTCTTTTTTTGGTTCGGGAATTTTCCGTTAAAAATCGACTCAACACCACCATCATTCCCTCTTCTATGTCCTCTCCCATGTTGCGTTTGGTGTTTCCTGGTTATTGCTTTGTGTAGCTATGTTTCTTCTTCTACGTTTTTATTAGATCACGTTTGGTCATGAGAGATTTCTGTCTTGGAAAACTAGATTCTCGATCGGTGGTGGGACAAAATTACTATGTATGTGTTGGAGCACACCACACACAGTACGATCAAAACTGTTCAATGTCTGATTTGTGATCTTCATATGTGGGCTCTGTAACAGATAAAACATCTCTCCACATTTAGAAAATCCTTATGTGAGGACCCGGCGTTACAGGAACCAGTTTTTGTCATAACCTTGAGTGCAAGAAAGAGACAGTTTTTAAAAAAATGAGAACAGGGCAAGCCATCTGTTTTGCAGTAAATTCTGAGGGAAGACGGGATGATGGAGTCTGAAAGCACCAAGCAGGGAGGCAGGGAGAGCTGGGATAGGGATAGAAAGCTGGTCTTTATAATGAAAAGATTGTCAGTGTGGCACAATTAACATTGTTGTAAAGTCTTTTCAGAGGTCAGGGTAAGACATCTGAAAATTCAGACACATTGCTTTCAGCATTTTCACTCAAACAGGCAGCAAAGCAAGACGAGAGACAGAGAGACAGAGACAGGTTATTGTAAATCTTGGAACCTGTCACTGATGTCCAACAACTATGGATTTGAACTCAGGTCTTCTGGTAGGTATCTGTTTTGCATTATTAGGGCCGGAGCCTGATGACCAACGGGTCTGCTAGGACTCTATTGGAAGCTCAGTGACAAAACACCAAAACCCTAGAAGAAAAAACCAAAGGGGGGCCAAAACTGTCAACATGACCCGCAACAAAAAATGAACTCAGTGGTAACAACCCACAGATTTTTATTGGAATCCTCTGGATTATTATTATTAATTCTTCAGCCTCTATAACCCTAAATTCTGTGCCTTCAACTTGCACCAAAACTCACCAGACTTTGCAAATGATTCAGCCCTGCGTGAAATTTTATGACTGCAGTGTTTTTGTGCTGATACATGCTCCACAGCGCCCCCTAGCCACTGAAAAACCAGCCTGGCCAGCTGGTTTGAGTTACTTGCCTGATTTTTGGTGTGCATAACCATCATGCCAAGACCTTGAAAAAAGTCTCCTACAACAGTCTCCTACATGGTGAATTCAAAACAGGAAGTTCGGGAATTGCATTTAAATATCGGATTTTGACAATTTATAGGGTATATATTTGATCAAGCTTGTCCCACAGGTTTTTTTAGACCTTCTTTTCTTCATGGTGTGCACTAAATACACTGTCGATTAAAAGTTATCAAAGTATTCTTTGTAACTCAATGGGCGTGGCCAGGGGAGGTCGCCAAAGTTGACAATTCAAACCTTCACAGCTCTCATGTACAATGTTGGCTCTAGACCAAAATGCACTCACACATTCAGTGTCACAGTTTGAATGCATCTATATGTTTGCCTCACTTCAAAGTATAGCACCCCACTGTCAACAGGAAGTCATGTGTTTTACTCTGTTATTAAAAATCACAGTCTTACACATCTGGACACATCTACACATGTGCAGATCTAGCTACACATGCGCCAACGGGACATGCCCAGACAGGGCCCGCTTATTGCTGCTTGTGGCTTTAATTATGACATTCTTTTTCTTTTGCTCGATGCAGACTCAGCCAAAGCATGTGATAGTGGACAATTCTTCAAAGACTTTCAATTACAGCTCGAATTTCCAGCACCAAAACTGCATTTTTGATCAGTTTCTGAAAATAGAGATTATAATGACCGGCTGGAATCTGTAAGATAAATTTTTCTACCGTGCACCAAAAGCTAAACTGAACTATAGTTTTCAGTCTTACTGCTGGATTTTATTATCCTTGAATTCAAAGGGTGCTGCAGCAGTCTCCTTCATCCACTCAGCTTAGGCTCGTATAAACTCGGGCCAAATTGTCAGTCAGTCAGCAGATGAGATGTCCTGCTAGCCAGACATGCTAGACAGCCGGGCGACGACGCCTGAGGAGGAATCTGACTATTTAATGCTCCTCTGCAACCCAGCTGATTCACCACTACACCATCCAGTCTAATAGGTTTTGTTCTGGTGAATCACTCCAGGTTTCCTTAATGGAAAAGCCAAACATACTGCTCTAACACTGGGTGACAAGGGCACCTTGGGTTTGCAGATGTTCACGCAGATGACAGATGGTGCCGGCGTAGCTAAGGGAGCAACGGGGAAAGATGTCTGCGCCAGGCTGGTTACACATGTGACACCCTCCACCCCTTCACCCCCACCCCCACCCACCCCACCCCGTACTGCAGAGTCCAAAAAGCTCCTAAATGCGGGGTGTATGGTTGTTTGAAGGTGTGTGAATACCTTCCTGAATGTGTCCATGCTTTGACTCAGCACCCTGCTGTTTGCACTGCACCGCCTCAGTGCATTAAATGTGTCTGAATCATGGTTTTCCAGGTTCAAACAGGGTCAGATAGAAGGACTCCTTTCAGACAAGGACGTTACATGGAACCCCAAAGGGTGGTGCACACAAGATGTTGAATGACCTTTCTCTAAACCACATCCTCTTGTAGACACACATCTAATACCTTAATTTGAATGCATCTGCAAAATCCATCAGTTTCCAGATGAGGTTGAGAATCTTTTTTTTTTTTTCAGTCAGCTAAAGTGTTTCACTAAATGTGCAACTGATTAAAGATGACTTGATTGAACTCTCTGCAGCATTCAGACCAAGGGGCAACATCCTGTTTGGAAAAAAATGAAGCCTGTGTGGAAGTGCTGAAAGTTGCTGTTCACTGAGGAAGACCAGATACCACATACACACCAAGCCAAAAAAAAAAAAGAAAAACAGCCTGGTTCAAAAAAAGGCTTGCGTCTGAAAAGCTAATTCCTCTATCAGCACACACTGTACAGGGGGTGAATTTATTTTTCTTGCTCAGTGGTTTAGAATTTATTTTTCCAATCAGAGACTCATCTTAGCTCACGTGACTGACGGGCGCCCTATAGCTGTTAGACAGGAAGCTCAAAGCCCGCCTCATATCCAACATGGCCCCAGCTGACAATTGGCTTCATTATTTTGCATAAGGAACAGACGGGTGACTTAGCGGACTACATCCATATTTTATACAGTATATGATTAAAACATACCAAAAAAAAGAGACAAGTTTAGATAGAAATATGTGATGTGATGATATGTGATATGTGAAATATGATAAAATAAAACACCATCAACCAGACAGAAAAGGAAAATGCTGGATCTAATGTTTGAGCCAGGGGCGCTGGAAGTCAGTGGTTGGTGTTGCTGAAAGAAGTCTGGTCTATGTGAGTGTTCTGAAGGATATTTAAAATGCTAGCTTTGACAGTTTCAGAGGTCAGTCCTTGAACCTCTTGTTTGTTCTTTAAATACATAAAATCAATCAAACTTTACCCCGTAACGCAGACTAGGGCTGCATGATTAATTGTTAAAAGATACCGTTCTTGATTCACACATGGACGTGATCCAATTTCTAAACATGGACGGCTCCTAACGATTTCATTTAATGGGTGTGCATTATAAACCTACCACCCCCCAAACACAGCATGCTGCTGCCTTCTCCCTCAACCAATGGTAAAGTGTTTTCACAACACATGAGCCTGCTACTGCCAGCTGCAGAAAAGTGAGAAAAGAGTGAGTGGAAATTACTGAAAGGAACATCTGTAAGAAAAGGAAAAAGAGTGATATGGATGAAAACTCCAGCGGAAGTGAACAATAACATGAAAGCATTTTTTTCATGATTCACAACTGGTTTCAAACAGGAAAAATATATTCAAAGACAAAATCTGAGCCACCAGACAGGCCTTCAACCTTCAGTTCTCAGGGTTCATTGGTTGAGTTACCAAAAAAACAGACATCCTGATATTTCAATCCATATATCTCTCTTCTCATACACAGCAGCTGGTAAAATGAGCAAAACTGCTGACCTACAAAAAATATAAAATCTGTGGGGAGCTGTACCACAAAATACACACATAACTGTATCATCTGCATAATGTGAAAACCTGAATCTGTTTCAGTGATGAATGACCACATCTGTGAACAATCAATTTGTTCGACAAAATTGTGGACTTTCCATGAAATCTGAAGATTTTTTTGAATGCCAAAGGCGTCTCTTTTTTCACTACCAAAGATGGATGATTCAGTTGAAGTTCTGTTAGTACCAGTGTTAGGCTCATTACTGAAAAAAGGTAATATATAACTCATTACTCTTTTTAAAAGTAATATTACTTTACTTATTACTCCTTGTCAACAGTAATATATTAAACTACTGGTTATATTATTTTTCTTTACAGCCCATAAAGTTGGTGTTTGTGTCCTTTCTCCTGATTCTGAGTTTACACATGGCCTCTGTGTCACATGTTAAATTACCACATCAAAGTTACAGACTATCTTTAATACACACCTGGTTCAACTGAGGACGAGTAACACAATTTATGAAATCCAGTCTAAGTTGGTCTAAGCTGAAAGAGACCAGTAGGGACACAGTTTAAACCTGACAAAGATGCTGCTGTCATCTTTCCTCTCAACAAAACTAAAGAGACAAACGTAAACATCTTCATCCTTCGAGCCAGGGTTGCAGGTATGTATGACAACAGCTGGAAAAAACAGCTGATCAGCAAAGAAATAAAATAAAATAAACTACCCGTAGCAGTGCCTGAAAAGATGCCCGCAGGAAAACCACATACCTGGCAACCATAAAGTGAGCGACCTTGCTGCTCGGCTGATGGGTGCGATCAAATTAATGTGCTAATTGTTGTATTTTAAATCATTAGAGGGTTAATAACAACAGTAAGGGAGTAACCGGTTAGTTTTGTGTGAGTAACTATAATTATTACTGGAATTTCAAGAGTGATTCATTGCACTACTTGTCACCAGTAAAAGTAATATTATTACTGTGATGTGTTACTAGCAATGGGTTACTGCCCATTGCTGGTTGGTACCCAAAAGAGATGACAGTCCAGCTGTGTAAAAGTTCTGTCATATTAACTGGAACTGCTCATTCAGTGGTCACTGCTCTGTGATTTGGCAGAAAAGAAAGCGTAGTAAGTGCTTCTGGCTGGAAACCTGATAGAACCCAATGACATTATACAACAATGCCAATGGGAGGTGCAAACATTTAGAGCTCTGATGACCAAGTGATAGTCGCAGCTCTTCTAATGTGATTGTATTAAGAGAAAAAGACTAGTGATTGAGTCTTTCTGTGCCAACTTGCAGAGTGACATTTTGTGTCAGCTGAGAGCAGCAGTACATTGGAATTATCTCTCACTTCAGAATCAATAAAGATCTATCAATAATGAGACCAATTTGATTATGGCAGCAGCCCTTCATCCAGACTGATTACAAGACCTGGAGCCCCAGGAAGCCTTGGAGAAGAGGAGGATGGCTGTGAACAGGTAGAGCTCATAATTACCTCCATTCATCTTCACTGGACCCCAGCACTGTTTTATGAAGGTGCATCCGAGAGCAGGCCTGGGTTTGATGAATATTCTCTTAAATTAGCGGTCGCTGGTGAATCAAGAGCCCCCATCACTCCGTCTGCTACAATCCATCATCTCATTAAGACCCTGAGATGAGCTGCACAGGCCTGAGGACTCCCAAAGAGAAGGGAGAAACCACACGCTTCATCATAACCAAACATTTTGTCAATGATGTTGTTGTTTACAAATCTGTCAAATCGAGCACTTTTTTTATTTTTTTTGAGAAGCGCAATCTGTTCAATTCCCAAGGCTGTTTCATGATTTGTAGGACAGTAATGTATCAGGGGCAGAGAGTGGCACAGTTGTTTACTACCACGGGAATCAGGAGCCATTACAGACTGGGAACAAATGCCAGATCCTTATGTAAAGCCAGTGTGTGCATAAATGTGTTTCTCTTTAGGTGTTTACATGAACGTGAGTTGTAAAGATTTGTGATGCACGATAATTTACTGAAAATGTTACAGCCACTGTAGGGTAGGAAAATTAGGAGTCCAGGGAGGCCCAGCTCGCCATGTTCCTGCACTCTTTGCTGCAAAGTGAGCAGAAATAAAAGCCCTCTGGTGGTTCCTCTCTCTCTCCATCACCCTTCTGCCCAGGTGGATGACACTTCCTGGGAGCTTCAGCCACCACAGAATTTTTTTTTTAAACCACGAATGAAGTGGAGAATGCTGCAGGACACTAAGACCCCCACCCCATCCCCTCCAAATTCTCCCCATTCAAGCCCCTGTTGGGCTCCAAATCGCATCACTGACTGGATCTCCATGTGGTACATCCATTACTGTAAAATACTCCGCTGCTCCCCGCTGAAGGCTCACCCTCCTCCTCCGCACTCACTCACACACATCAGCCCCCCTCCACCTCCAAAACACCACAACCCTAGCCCCCCAACTGTAGGACTGCTTACGCTGGCAGTTCTGAATTGGGCAAAGTCCAAGTTTAACATTAGAGGGGGGCTGTTGGGGTGTTTAAAAAGCAGCCTGCAGAGAGCTGGTCCATAAAATATCCTGCATCCGTCCTTATTGTTTGTTTTAATCGTTACGGCATTTTTAAACCACCAATTGAGAAAAAAAAAAAGAATCATACAGACACCCAGGAAGGAAAACGTGTTTATTCGTTAAGTTATCTGAGAAAATGTTTCCTCCATGACGCACTTAACAACCCATGTTACCTTTGGAATATTTATTTCTGTGTGATGTTCCTGCAGAAAGCTGTAATTTATCACCAGCGCAGCAGGGACTCGTCTTAGCGAGGAGGCTGTTTTCTCTCTTTTTTTCTCTGCTTTACTTTGTGCTGTGAAGCTGCAGTCTGATGTCATTACCAGGAAATAGAGATATTTTGGGGCTCAGCTCTCTTTTATTTGGATTTTGTCCTCATCCCATGTTCTGGGGAAATGCTGACAAATCGGATTCTCTGTGCCAGAATTCTGAGTAAAACCCTGTCATTGTTGAAGGCCAACAAAAGAGTGGTTCATTTAGACTCAATTTATTATGATTTCTTCTTTGTGTCAACAAATAGTCACACTGGCTTGGCAATTTGCTACACCAAACCTTGGCAGTGTGTGTGTGTGTGTGTGTGTGTGTGTGTGTGTGTGTGTGTGTGTGTGTGTGTGTGTGTGTGTGTGTGTGTGTGTGTGTGTGTGTGTGTCTGTAAGTGAGAGAGAGAGTAACACATGTACATTATCACATGAAAAAGGTATTTATAACATAACTGTTTATGTAAAGCTCCTGTACGGACTTTTTTATATCTGGTTATAAAACAGAGTGAAACGAGTACAGATGTCCTTACACGACCTACAAAAGAGAGCAAAGAATGGCAACAAGACTGATTACTTCACAGTTTTCAGCCTGAAGTAACTGCAAGAAAAGAAATGTCAAGGGAACTGATCACCTTTATACTGTCAAGACAGCATTAAATATTTCTTATTTTACATTTCGCAATGCTTTTATTTGATTATCTTTGGTAAAGTTTTACTTGCTACATGCCGTCATCACACTATGGTCATCCTACCTCATTGGCAAATAGGTTTTTTTTTACTCTTTACAAGCAATTCAGTTGTTGTTTTAATCTTTTGATATCTTTAATATCTTTCAGATTAATGCAGCTCTAATAGTCTAATATAAAGACTTTCACCAAAACTATTGGTTGTTGAGCCTGTCAGTCATTTTAGGGAGGGAAATTAACCCTACCCTAACGCCAAACATATCAAATTTGATACATGAGTTTCAAAGGCCTCTATGTCATCAACATGATAAATGGTTTCCTTAATAACCAGTTAAAAATGTTTTCTACCCCTCTTGAGGATTATGATTCCTATGGAAGAGGATGAAGAGGATTAGTGCCACTGGAAAAAAAAAAATTAACGTCCAATAATTTTTAAATTATTACTATTATGAGAAAACAGAATTCTGAGATGAATGAATGAATGAATGAATGAATGAATGAATGAATGAATGAATTTTGAAAATGTGGAGAAAATGTGAATGGACAAAAGAAACTACAGACAAACAGTCAAAAAAAAAAAAAGTGCAACTTTGAAAACAACCAAAGAAGAAGAAAACCGTTAAATTCCTGATTTAACTTCATCTACATTTCCAAAAAGGAGCAGAAAGAAGTATAACTTATTAATTCCCCACATTCTCTATTAATAATTGATAAATGAAAATCCAGTCAGCCAGACTTCTGACTTTAATTTTAGAGTTTTTTCCAGTGACTCTAATCCTCTTCTATTCATTTCACTACAGGCAGCCAAAAGTTGTAATTTTGCCTTCTTCAAAAACGGCTGCTCTCAGGAAATTCGTTGTAAATTTTCAAGAAGTTGCTGTAAGAGCAACATCCAAACTGTTACTCGTTTTTTAAATAAGCATTTTCTGCATTGAAAGAATGCATATTTACTAAAATAAAAAACTTGACAAAACCACCCAATGAACTACCAAAATGTGATTCAAAAACATATCATAAAGTGATAAAGCAATATCGAAAAGGTTAATGAACATCTCAGTAAAAAAAAATAATTTGGGGGTATTTTTTGATGGGTCAGGCTTTACAGGGTTAATCAAGTAGAAGGAATTAATCCTAATCTGTTGTGTTTTATTTATAAAATACTCTGAAATAAAATATAAATACAATTTAAAGTTGAATAAAGAAGTATACGTTTGAGAACGGTAGCAACTTCTTACATTTATAAAGTTTAAACGTTAAATATTTCAACCTGTCTAGAGATGTAAACTAACCAACACCATAAGTAGTTAACATGAACAGGAAAACTAACTCCAAGTCACACATAAAAATATATATTGTTTAAAATAACGCATAATAAGCTTGAACTTGAAAGTAGGCCTTGATTCTAATCTAAGTATAAATTTTACTCTTTCAGAGTTGTGATGGTTACCTTCTCTTAGACCACAGACCCCACTCTGCTCTGATGTAAATCATTTTCCCAAATCCAAGATTCTCTTTGAGATATTCTGCGCCTCTGTGGGTCTAAAGTAATCTCTGAGTTGTAAGAGGAGAGAAGCACCTTGACTGTCTGGCTTTCTGTTTGCCACATGTGCTCTTGGGTTTTAGTCCAACACAACCCTGATTAACCTCTTCTGAGAGATCTGCCTTCAGATGACCAGATGTATCCGTCACACTGGAGGATGAAGTGTTTTGCTGATCTTGTTGACCTCTCAGTCTGTATCTGCATCACTGCAACTGCTGAATACTTTCAGCAGAAAAGTCTGCTGCTCTCTACGAATTCAATGCAGTGTGCAAACTGATGCAATTTCAAGAGCTAAAGAGTCATAATTTAGGTGAGTGTGTCCTACATAACTTCCTGAAACATGTATTAATATAGCTCTACTCCTCCCACGAACACACACTCAGAAATAGACCTGTCATCTTGCCACCAACCCCTTATCGTCTAACTACTAACAAGCCTATTTGCCTGTGACTGACGTTGATGTGATCCCTAAAGCCCTGAGCTTGGCACCCGATCGCTCCTAAGCCAAATTAAGCCTCTGTCATGCCCACCCCCACCTCCAGCCTAGTGCTCCCCTTGCCATGGGAACCCTAAATCTTTAATGACGATGGAGAGCTCCGCGCGCTCCCACCACACAAAAGCGGTGACATCTGTGAATGTGAGTGCGGCACTCCAGAGCAACCCCATTTGTTCCATCTATCTCCGTTTCTTGAAAAGAAATCAAATATAAAAGTTGAGGGAGGGTGGTGGCTGCTATAAGAGGAAGGAGGAGGAGGAGCCAAGGAGATTGAAACAAAGAATCTCTCTTCTAAAGAAGGTTTATTTCCTGGCCCAGTGGTCCTTAAATGTTCAAAGAAGGTGTTGAAAAGAGTCTCAGCTCAGATTTTCACTCTGATGCTCTAACTATGGCCCACCTGCTTACAGCTACTTCCAAGTCAACAGGGATGTTTAGAGGAAATCATGACTCCACAATCACTACTGGTACTTCCTGGTACGTACTTGGAGAATTAGATATCCTGTACAATTCAACACACAGGAACACCAAAAAATATTTGAGAATTTATACAGTTCATCATCACTTTTAGTCCCCTCAGATGACTTCAGGACCAGTTTGATTGTTTTGGGACAAGTTGTAACCTCCAGTCTTGAAATTCAAAGCTAATGCATGGGTGCTAAAAACTGCAATTCATTGAGTGTCCACTTGAGGCGGGCTTTGGAAACACAGGAAGTCACGTACGCACCCATTCTCAAAGACTTATCCTTACAGAATGAATAAAAACATTTATAGCCTTATAAAACAAAAGATTTCACTTTGTATAAATAATTTTATTATTATCCTCACACATTGCATTTTTTAACTAACTGATGAGATTTAAATTCATTCAAGCTTACAAGTTTTGAATGGAAAAGGGGTATGTCTGACTTGCTGTGGGTGATTAATAATTTTCAATAAGGTGACCACTATAGGCTTCAAAGCATAAACTGTATAATGAACGGACATAGTCTCTGTGACGTCGCCTGTCTGTTTCTGAAAAAGAGTAAACAAGTTTGGGTAAACTTGTGTTCTGAATGTTTTCTGAACTGCTGAGTTAAAGAAAAAAAAAAGTCTGCCATTCAAAGAATCAACTATTCAGTTGGGACATTTTTTTGTACAAGGCTGTAAACATGATTATTTCTGCACTTAAAATTACTTTTTTTTTTTTTTTTTTTAACTTGGTGTGTATGTGGCTTTGATTCATAGTTTTAGATTGGAGGTTGCCACTTGGTTTTGTTGACAGGAGCCATATTGGAAACGGAGAGGGCTTTTATTTTTGCTGTTAATTTTTATTTATCTATTTATCTATTGTAAAGTGTCTTGAGATAACAATTGTTATGAATTGGTGCTATACCAATAAAGATTGATTGATAAAGATTGATTTATTTATTTATGCTTGTTGTGTATATGGTTTCTGATACTTCTGGAGCCAGCCTCAAGTGGACATTCAACAAGCTGCAGTTTTTAACACTGACTGCATTGCCTTATATTTTTAGACTGGAGGTTGCTAATTGCTTCAAAGCCAAAGGGTTAGTGTCGCTATATAGTAGCAATTAGCTTAAATTTACTTACACATGTTGTAAAATATTGTATTTAAATTTTCCATTCGCCATTGCAGTAACTAAACATTTATAATTCAAATTATGTCATACACACCTGCATGAAAGACGTATCGTCTGTTTCGTTCAGGCGTTGCGGTAGTCACCTCTGCCCATGGGTCCTTCCTCTAAACGAAGAAAGATGGCGGCGTCCGTGCTGTGCAGGAGGGCGTCAGTGTTATGTAGAACTTTAAATGGAATTTCATCCTCAAAAACTGTATTTTCAGCGAACCGTCAAGATTGGACTTTAATGCAAACGGCATTTTATAATCCAAAACCTCTGAAGCTGAACCTTCGTGATCCGTACATCCCAGACAAAGACAGTGAGAAGACGCCGGAGTGGCAGAAGACGGCCCGGTATGACAGGAAGCTGTTTGGTCGCTACGGCTCCGTTTCGGGCATCGACCCAGCCTCGCTGTGGCCCAGCCATGAGCAGCTGGAGCAGCTCATTGCAGAGGAAAAAGAATGGCACCCTACGTTGGAAGTCATGCTGAAGAACATCGAAACCAAAGAGAAGGAAGAAACCGAAAAACGGCTGGCAAAGTAAGTAACAACAACACGCGCTTGTTCCTCAAAGGATCAGAATATTCCCACTTTCAACCTCTTCATAGACATGCCCCAAACAATTCGAGTTTCCCACAGTGCAACTCGAAAGTAGGAGGGTTTTTTTTGTAATACTTTGCAGAAATGTTCATCTTAATAATAAAAACAAATATATAAATAAATAAACAAATTTGTGTATTTTGCCTTGTAAAAATGTGCAAATTATTATTTTTGAAAGTCGTAAATTAATTAAATGTTCATCACAATGTTTGCTACTCTGGTCCAGGTGTCAAAAATGACCAATAAAGCAGATACCATTAGGAGGCAGAGTGTATGCATGTTTGCGCAAAGATAACGTGGAAAAATATTTATTTATTTAACTTGTTGAATAAATTGGAAGTTTATATGTTTTGCAATTCTTACTGAATATTTTATTTTGTTGATTTGATATGAGCTAAAGAATAAGATTTAGAGACTAATCTTGAGCCACTTGGGACACACGTTACTGTTTTACTAACAAACTACCATTTGTATGGTACCCATATAAGAGTAGCCAAGATTTCATTTGCAATGCACAGCTAATGACCTTCCCTTGCATTTCACTCACATCAATCTTTTCCATTATCATTTCAGGGAGAAGCTCATAGCAGCCAACATGGCCAAAATGCCAAAGATGATCGCTGACTGGCGTAGGGAGAAGCGTGAAACCAAGCGAAAGCTTAAGGAGGAGAAAGCTCAACGTGACAAGCTGCTGACAGAAGCCAGAGAACGGTTTGGCTTCGCCGTGGACCACCGCAGCAGCAAGTTCTTGGAAATGGTTGCCGAAATAGAAAAGGAGAAGAAGAAGAATCAAAAGCTAATGAAGCGAAGGCTAAAAGAGGAGCAGGCAGCGGCTCCTGTCACACCTCCTGCTGCCTCCTCATAGTCGAGGATCAGTTTCATTACAGATGGTTATTTCTGTTGAGACTTTGTTTTGAAGTTGTTTCGTACAACAAACTATTGAGAGACTGTTCTGTAGAGAAAACCTGCAAATTAAATTGATGTTTGACTATATGTATTATGGAGAATTAAAGAAAATACAATGTATGTTTTTCTCTCTTGTAAAAAAAAAAAGATCAAAAGATGATGGCACAGTCTGTGAAGCATATGTAAATTTGCCATGACCCTTACATCATATTCAAATAAATTAAACTGTACAGACTGTATTGCATCTTTAAACATAACCATGATAAAAGTACACATTTATATGCAGGAAATTCAAGACATAACAGATGGTTTTATGTAGACTTTATTTGTGCAAAAATAACTGTACATTTTGAAGTTTTTTGAAAGAGCTAGCCCTACCTAGAAGCTGCAATAACACTCAGTTTTAAAGGTTGATAAAATGAGTTTAGAACAGCAGTTTATGGTTGTTTTGCCTCCTGTATAAGCTTTAGCTGTGGCCCTTTGGTGCACGGGATGCAGTCTGAGGGTTACATTTCTACCACACAGTTAATAAGCAGGATTTAAAACAGTTGTATGAAATGTTTTTTCTTTTTTTTTCTGCTAATGGGTTTGAAAATATCATACAGCACATTTTCTAAATCATTTAATAACTTATAGCTTTTCCAGTACAGTAAAACAAAATCATTAAAATACATTCCATTAGGTTGTAAAATTCATTTCATATATATCAAGTAGCTTAAATCAACATTAATTTAAATGTAGTGTATTTTAATTTAGAATTTAAAGATAAATAATGTCCACAGAATAAAGCTGTACCCTGCACTTCATACTCTATGTACTGAGGAGCCAGACTCAATTAGAATCTGTCTTTAATACGTTTCTTTTTTTACTACACATATTGACAGATAAAGGTGGCTAGAATTGTTACCTTAACACCTTGTTAAATTGTCCTGAACTCACTTGTTGGAGATGCTTGAAGGTTAAAAATTGTATTGAGTTAAAACAGGCACGGGTGTGAGACAAAGAGTCCAGAGCGTCTGAGCGTGGCTCAGACAGCCATGAAGAAGGCCCCCTCCTACATGTGAGCTTCTTCCTCCTCGATGTTCTCTGCCTTGAGTTTGGCCAGTGCAGCATGGACCCTGAACTGCGTGCGAGACTCCATTGAGTATTCTTTGTAGTTGTTTCTACAAGTTTCACCAAAAGGAAAGGGTTACAGTGTAAAAAAGACAAGCAGAATGAGTCTTTATGAGGTTTTTGTTTTTCCATACAATACATGCTGTCAGCACCTTCCATTGAAAACATCAATCTTAAAGATGCCAAAACATTTCCCCAGTGAGAGGGTTAAAACCGGTCTGCAGCCTATTCCACTCATATTTAAAAGGCAGAGAGCGACCTCTTGTGTTCTTAAAGCTGCTCTACACTGAAATACCAAAGGACTACAACCTGTGGTTTATTTGTTTGACCTTTTCCCAACAGCCTTACGACAAAAACTTGTTTGAATCTGAGCTTAAAAAAAAATTAGAATGACCTAAATCTATAATTCTAATAAGATTTTACATTTTATAAACACTGACTAATAGACACACAGTGTTGTTTTTGGCAGCTAGCATAGTTTAAGTCTTCTGGACGAAATTCCTTATTAGTTTTTTATTATTTTTATTATTTATTTAGTTTTTTTATCACATTTTATATGTGATAGTTTAAGTTCAGTTTTAGTCAACGAAAACTCAAAGTCTGTTTTAGTAAAAGTAAAAAAAGAAAAAAGTATTAGTCTTTTAATAAATTAATTGGACAGACATTTTTAGTGTATAAATCCAGTGTCTACACAGAGAGGGGTTTAAACACACAGTCACTCCATGCTTATGACTTCATCAAACGATGACACTGACCAGACTGTGAAATATAAAGACATGAACTGTGTCAATAAAGCAGAAACCCTCCCAAACCAAAAAGAGCTCACAGAGAGCTGAGTCTGAGACCTGGGTCAGAATAAAGGATCCAGAAAACCAGGTCCAGACAGAGAACTGCTCCAAATCTATCAGAATATTAATGCTTTGATATTTTCAGATTACTAATCAGACTGCTTCATAGTTTGATAATATACCGTAGTTTAACGCTGAACTTCAAATCTGTTTCTGTTCATCATCATTTATAGCTTCACTTATTATTTCCTCTCCATAGTGAGTCCATATTTGGTCAGAACCTTGGCTCCAAACCAACTTTTTCATCAAACACTCAAAGTAAAAACTGGATTTAGAATATCAGCAGTTAATATTGATTATTGGTGCTCAAACCTGGTTCACTGAGGTTGGATAAAGAAGACACATTTAATAACACAGCTGCAGACGACGCTGGTGTTTCAGTGTAAAGTGGGACCCTGTTAACTGGAGACTCTCAGTGACCATCACTGACACGTTCAGCTGAGAGTCTCCAGTTAGCACGGTCACTCTTTACTCCAAAACACTGGTTGCTCTGTAACGCTCTGAACTCCATAGAAGTTGACTCCATGGTGTAGTGTTGTTTCTGACAAACAACCACAGAACAACCGAACATTTTTATGCTGCTGACAGTTTGAATTTAGTGTTTAAAGAACGAGAACTCGTCTGAGACGCTGCTTCCTCTGCCCAAATATGTGCTCATCTTTATGATGATGTAGGTTGTGAAGGGATCTGTAAATTCAATGTGTCAGTGCGTGTCTGTGTGAGACAGGTTACACACACAATAGGCAGAATTGTCCTGCATTTTGAATGTCTGACAGACCACACACTAACATTTTCATCCAGTCTCATCTCGTCAATGAAAACTTGCAAACATCTCGTGGCATTTTAGTCATCAAAGAGCCACGTTTAGCTCGTCACTGTCTCGTTATCGTCATGAAAAAAAGTTGATGAAAACACTGTTGGCACAAAGATAAATGTTTCTCTGTCCTCGTTATAAATAGACAAAATAAAAATTGGACAGACCAATTTGACTGTAATGTAACTGTAGCTCTGTGAAATTACTTCACTGTGTCTCTGACGTTTGGTTAGTGAGTAAATCTAATTGATAGGAATGACTTACTTGGCCTTGTGCAGTAGTTTAATGGCTTCGCTCCTTCTGCCTAGGTCTATGTAGAGTAAACTGAGCTCCACCAGAGTGTTGGGTACCAAGTAGTGGTCAAACCTGATCTTCTTTTCACTGAGAGCAAACACAAAAGGAAGATAATATACAGTGTCTCTCTTTGTCACACAGTAACATTTTCCTGCCTTACACAACACACACACACACACACACACCTTACGCAACCTTGAATACCTGTTAGCCATAGACACTCTGTGTTTGCACTAATCAAACTTTGGATTATCAAAACATCCAGCAAGCTGCTCTGTAACAGTTCATCCATGAATACTTGAACAAAAGGGAAGCAAAACCTCTGCTTGAACAGCTTTTTAACTCTACAGTGGTGTCAGCAGGATACATCCAACAGCACTCACCTGGAACACACAGTTTTGAATAAGTCCTCTGCTTCCTTTAGAAGACCCTGGTTCTTCAAACACAGACCCTTCAGCAGGTAGATCACACAGCGATCATCCACAGAGTACTCATTCTCTGTAACAGAGAGGGTAAATGTTTATCTGCTGTTCTCTTAAGCTATGAGAGGTTTGTGATGGTGCAAAGTTTGCTTTACCTGGGGAATCCTGCAGCGTTCGCTCTGCTTCCACCAGAGTCTGCATCATGCCTTCAGTCAGCTCTGGTTGCTTACTAATCATACTGAAACCATTCCACATGTACATCATCTCCTGTAAAGGAATAAGAATGCTGTTGAGAGGCTTTGTGGGTCAAACATTTGGCAGTTTTGCAAAAGTTTCTGTGCATGGACTTTTACCAGAACTGGCACAGGGAGCCTGGCTGGGCTGGAGGCCTTGTAACGTCTAGCTTTGCGGATTGCAAACTTCTCAGTGGGGGGAGACTTTCCAGCTATTTTCTGCTTGAACATGGGAACTTTTCTGGAGACAAGAACGTAAAAGACGAAACATCAAGAATGTTTGAGTTGGGTCGTAAAATCTGTGAGTTTTCAAAGTTGGAAATTCCAGGAATTTTCATAAGTTAATGTGAATTAACAGGAATTTGTATTAAATGCATTTACCCATAAACATTTTGGTTTGTTATAAGCAGACATGCATGCAAACATGTCTGATCAAATTTTTTTAAATTCAAGTTGGTAACAAGAAAAAAAAATCCTGGAAATTTTTAGAAAAATAAATTAACATCAACGGCAACAAAACCCTGAAAATGTCCATTATTCCTGAGCTAAAATTCCCATGGATATTTTCCTGAAATCTTCCCTCTTTGCAACCCCAAATCCCATGAAAATTTTCAGGAAACTTTCCTTAAATTTTACTTGGATTTTTTTCCCACCCCTTTGCAACCCTACATTTGAATTTTAAAAATAAATTTATCTGTATTTGATGACTTGATTTCTATTTTTATAGAGTCATGTCCTTGTCCATCACTTTTGCCTGAGTCTCCTATTTACAGTGGCCCTGAGAGCTCACAGCACTGCAACATATGAGAACACACCCAAGAAGACAAAACACAAACAGATTAAGAAAACATCTTCATCAATATGACACCACGTGCACAGCATTTAGAAAACATGATGCAAATAAACTGCAACACAACAGAAGTGTTTCCAGAGGACACTTAAAACTGATGCACATGTCCCGACACGCTTGTTGTTGACGCAGATTTTGAGTCGCAGCCCTATAAGTTTTCTTTCGGTCAATGGTGTTGGAAAATGAGATAAAAGTGCTTTAGATTTATTTTAAAATTGTGATCACATAATTCAGATATTAGCATATTGGTTAATACATAGACTATATAAAATATGGACGCAGTCTCTGTGACATCACCGTCTGTTCCTGATACAGTCAAATGAAGCCTATCGTTGGACGGGGCCATCTTGGATATGACGCAGACTTTAAGCTTCCTTTCTAACAGCTATAGGGCGCCTGTCAGTCACGTGACCTGAGCTGAGCCTCTGATTGGACAAAGTCATAATCCTAATATCTAATATACCGCAGAGTTAAAAAAAAAAATCACACCCCATACAGTGTGTGCCAATAGCGAACTAAGCATTTCGGACCTAGGCCATTTTTTGAACCAGGCTGTAAATATATTTTTAATGCAGTAAAAGTCTGTTTTTTTTACTTGATATGTTTATGACTTCTGATCTTTCTGCTGCCAGCCTCTAGTGGATTCTCCATGAACAGAAACTTTAAGCACTTTCACATAGGCTTCATTTTTTTCTACCAGATGTTGCCCCTTGGCTAATACTGGACGTGTGCATCACTTTTAAGTGTCCTCTGGAAACACTTCCATTGTGTTGCGGTGTATTTTCTAAATGCTGAGCATGTGTTGTCAAACTGATGAAGATGTTTTCTTAATTTGCTTGTGTTTTGTCTTTTTGCATGTGTTCTCTTAAGCTGCAGTGCTGTGAGCTCTCAGGGCCACCGTACCTATTCACTGTCAACTGACTCTTCATTCTATATGCAATTGAGTAAAAATATGATAATATAATATGCATCCAGGAAATGAATTTCCGACAGAGTGCTCCAGATTCAGTAAAACCTCAGAAACTTTTGGTGCTGGGCTCGCAGAGTTTGAAAAAGTTGACTGTTTCAAAGACACTGCTCTGGTGACTCACATTGGTTCAACCCAGTGTTGTTGTAAGCTTCTGGATAATAACACTGAGCTGAAGGTAAAATATTTGACTGTTATGCTGCTCGTGTTTACCTAAAGAGCTCTACCTCGTCTTCACCAAACGGCCTGGCTTCATCTTTCGGCAGCATGCTGAGGTAAGCAGCTTTCATGTACACATACATTGCCTGACAGGCAGAAACAAAGTCAAGATTAACCATTTTCCAGAAATACTTCACATAATCATGAGTGAATTTGTCTGTTATTATACTGTGCTGTGTACGCTGTGTTACATTCACTACCTTGGACCAGCGGCTCTCCTGGCTCAGCAGGTCCGCGTAAAAGTATGCCATCTTCCACGCTCGCTTGTACGTGAAACACCACATCA
Source organism: Labroides dimidiatus (assembly GCA_030710495.1). Classification (NCBI taxonomy): domain Eukaryota; kingdom Metazoa; phylum Chordata; class Actinopteri; order Labriformes; family Labridae; genus Labroides; species Labroides dimidiatus. Next base: position 4,257,735 of record CM061163.1, read on the forward strand.
GCTCCCAGTAGCACATGTGGTGGAACTGCTTCCATGCCTGCTGTGCCTTGCAGCCATCTTCAAAGAGAGCCACAGCCTGGTAGGGAAGTTTTATTACACACACAGCATCCAAATAAAGACATGTGACAGTAAGGCTGCATGTGAGATATTTTGTATTATAAATATTGTTATTGGACTATTTTTCTTTGATCCACCAACAAAGACAGTTTGCTAGGTTTACAGGTATGTAACGTCTAAGAGGAGAAAACACAAAACATCCTATGAACACAACATGAAACTCTTATGTTTTTTATTACGTACCCCATCAATGTTTCCTTTTATCTCTTCAGTCCTGCCTGCAAAGAAGAGGAAGATTGCCCCCTGGATTAAAGAGAAAAATACAGTTTAAATGATCAGCTTTCAGCTGCTCATGAGACTGGGTCAACATACAACCCCAAATCCAATAAAGTTTGGATGTTGTGTAAAACGTTAATAAAAACAGAATACAATGATTTGCAAATCCTGTTTAACCTATATTCAACTGAATACACAACAAAGACGAGATATTTATTGTTCAAACTGATAAACTTTATTGTTTTTTTAGCAAATATTCACTCATTTTGAATTTGATGCCTACAACATGTTCCTAAAAAGCTGGGACAGGGTCAACAAAAGACTGGGAAAGTTGAGGAATGCTCCAAAAACACCTGTTTGGAACATTCCACAGGTGAACAGGTTCATTGGAAACAGGTGAGTGTCATGATTGGGTATAAAAGGAGCATCCCTGAAAGGCTCGTTCACAAGCAAGGATAGGACGAGGGTCACCACTTTGTGAACAACTGCGTGAGCAAATAGTCCAACAGTTTAAGAACAATATTTCTCAACATACAGTGTCAAAGATTTGATGGATTTGATCATCTACAGTCCATAATATCATCAAAAGATTCAGAGAATCTTGAGAAATCTCTGCACAGAAGCAGCAAGGCTGAAAACCAACACTGAATGACCGTGACCTTTGACCCCTCAGACAGCACTGCATTAAAAACCAACATCATTGTGTAAAGGATATTACCACGTGGGCTCAGGAGGACTTCAGAAAACCATTGTCAGTTAACACAGTTCATCACTACATCTACAAGTGCAAGTTCAAACTCTACCATGCAAAGACAAAGACATATATCAACAACACCCAGAAACACCGCCGGCTTCTCTGGACCCGAGCTCATCTGAGATGGACTGACACAAAGTGGAAAAGTCTGCTGTGGTCTGACGAGTCCACATTTCAAATTGTTTTTGGAAATCATGGACGTGGTGTCTTCCAGGCCAAAGAGGAAAAGGACAATCTGGATTGTTCTCAGGTCAAAGTCTCAAAGCCAGCATCTGTGATGGTATGGGGGTGTGTTAGTGCCCATGGCATGGCTAACTTGACCATCTGTGAAGGCTCCATTAATGCTGAAAGGTACATACAGGTTTTGGAGCAACATATGCTGCCATCCAAGCCACGTCTTTTTCAGGGACGTCCCTGCTTATTTCAGCAAGACAATGACAAGACACATTCTGCACCTGTTACAACAGCGTGGCTTCATAGTAAAAGAGTGCAGGTACTAGACTGGCCTGCCTGCAGTCCAGACCTGTCTCCCATTGAAAATGTGTGGAGCATTATGAAGCACAAAATACAACAACAGAGACCCCGGACTGTTGATCAACTGAAGTTGTTCATCAATCAAGAATGGTAAAGAATTCCACCTCCAAAGCTTCAACAATTAGTGTCCTCAGTTCACAAACACTTATTGAGTGTTGTTAAAAGGAAAGGTGATGGAACACAGTGGAAACATGACCCTGACCCAGCTTTTTAGGAACGTGCTGCAGACATCAAATTCAAAATGAGTGAATATTTACAATAAACAATAAAGTTTATCAGGTTGAACAATAAATATCTTGTCTTCGTAGTGTATTCAGTTGAATATAGGTTAAACAGGATTTACAAATGATTGTATTCTATTTTTATTTCTGTTTTACACAACATCCAAACTTCACTGGAATCATGGTTATACATCAGGTTAAATTCCCCTCCCATTTGCAAGCAGTCTCAGAGTATAGTAACAGCTTTTAAGATGTGTTTAACTAAGACACTTCCATCTTGGTTGGGTACACATTGTGTCAGAGCTTTGAGTTTGCTCTCTGGGATGGGCTGGCATGTAGGTAATAGGTGGCTCGGAAACAAGGGTTGTGACTTTAGAGAAACACAGTCGGGTATGTTTGTATGAGTGACAGGACGGAGGTGTGAAGGTGAATGTGTTATATCAGAAAGATGGTGCTTTTCTGTTGCGGTAAAGAGGAAGTGAGTGTGAGACCAAAATTATCATGGTGGAGTCACAACATGAACGACTTGAAGGGAAATGATGAGTCCAGGGAGGGGGCGGGGTGCAGGATTAGAAGAAAGTGCTGACATACAGAGAGACTCAATGACTGTGTAATCATAGTATGTAAAGAAAAACAAGATTAAATAAGAACCTGACAAGAGATGAGGAGGAACACCAACTGAAACAAATGCATGCAACACATTCACCAGAGCTTAAAGTCACTGGTTTATAAGGATTAATCTGGATTATTGTGGACAATTACTGACTCATGCACTAATTTTCGTATTTTTTTAACTCACTTTAAAATTAGTTGCTGTGCCAGTAACTTTTTGTAACAAAAGTAAGAACACTATATTCCTTTTTTTGGTCTAAGATTTTGATGATGATGTCATTATTGAACTGATGTTGCCTCATGTCCCATTATATCCTGATGACACCATTGTAAGCTACAGCAGCCTTTTCCACTTTGAATCTCAGGTTTCAATCTTTTTCAAAGCTCAAAACTGTCATGATACTGGGCAACAAACATTTGACTTTATACAGAATGGAAAGAATCACTTCCTTTCCGCCCACTGTGAGCTTTGAAGCCAAAAGATCGCCTTCACAGGCGCCGACATTCACGCTATTGGAGCCAAGGCATGTGTACAAGCAGCTTAGCTAGACGCCTCATGGGGCTGACATCACACTCACAATCTCTGCGGTGAGTAGAGTCCAGAGCAGAACTAATCCATGTGTTGATTTGACGCAGACACTTCAAAAGTTCAATGACATTTCTCTCTTCGTCTCTGCTGATCTGGGGGAGCCCTTATAGATCAACACAGCTGTGTAATGTCATTTTAATCTTCTTTTTGTTTCAACCATGTGTAAATGTATGCATTTTATGCTAGGTCTTCTTTTTTCCTTTAGTGTCAAGCTAACGTTCCTTCATTAATGAGCCAAAAGGTAAAATCTTCATGTATCAGTGGCTTAAGACAGGGACAGTAAATGAAATGAGGAAGAGAAAACCCTCAACACTGGTCAGGAGAAGGAGCAGCAGCAAGATGATTCAGCCGCAGAGAGCATTGAGGACACCATGGAAGCTAACGTGAGCACCAGTGCATGTATGATGCCAGTTTATATTCCGGGGCTATTTAGCTTGGTGGTCCTTGAAGTATTTTTTTTTTTTTTTGGGGTGGAGGGTGGTAAGTGGTCCTTGGTCTGAAACAATTTGAGAAACACTGGTCTAGGTTGTGCTCCATATGGCATAAAGGAGGGGGGGGGGGTGCTTTAAATATTTTGGCTTTGACCTGATCCAAATGGAGAACGCCGATTTTAATAAACAGTCAAGAAATCGAAGAAACACGTTTTCTTTCAGAGCAAATGAGGAGATTTGACAGTTTTCTTCTGTCATTAGTTGAAAATTCTTACACCTACATTAAAAGAACTGCTTTGCTCAAGGCACAAACTTAGTTTTTGTGATGAATATTTTCATAAAAAGAGGCCACATTTGCAGGTGAAAAGTACAAATAAGAAAAACAGCCAGCTTATTTCCAGACAGACAGTAGTACCCAGAAGGTACCCGGTTGGTCCTGGAAATGGATACACTCTGAGAACAGATGCTACCTGCTGCCACTCACCCTTGGATAGCGAAGCAGGAAAGGTTTCAGAAGGCTTTCGGCTTCAGCCACTTCTCCCTCACCCGTACCTGAGTGGATGAACCAGCAATAATTCACCATGAGTTAACACACAGGAAGAAGATATGAGAAGTTATGAGACAAGGTGAATATATACTACCGAGTATGAATGTGAGGAAGGTGTAGTAGCAGAGGAGTAAGAGAGCGCACAGCATGGAGCGCAGATTCATCCCTGTTGCACCATCACGAAGCAGGGACAGACCATATTCCTAAAACAACAGCACACATGTACAAATCATCCATGAGTGTGTCAGACTATAAGTAATGTTGGTAAAGAAGGTTTATAAATATCACACCTTGTCCCCAGAAAATCCTGCAAACTCCAAAAGTTTGAGTATTCGTGGAGGGAACAGAGAGAGGGTCTGGAAATAAAGACAGTGAGTGATGAATGTGTGGTACCAACACACAGTTAGAGAAAATACTCTCATATGATGGTGTTTTAATAGTGTTTCGTGATATACCAGATTGAACGCCCCGATTCCAAATGATATTCCTCCTTCTAAGTGAAGGTGGCTCGGTCCTTGGAGGAAGCTTTGAGACTTTATGAAGGAATGTAGTTCTCTGAGTGACAGAGGAGGGAAGAAACCTTCTGTAAGTTTCTGTCAACACAGCTGAGCAATAACAACAACACAGTATGTCATGTGAGTTTTAAAAGTCAGGTGCAGCAGCAGTTCGTTTTGTTGTTTTAGTAAAGCAGGAAAATTGTAAGAGTTAGAAATCAGAAAAGAAGGATGAAAATTGGACAGAATTCAACTCACGTCAAGACATTTAATTCTAAGAAAGTTTCCTGTAAAGCGGCAAAAATATCATCACAATATTTCTTTTAGCTCAGGTTTACTCTTCATGACCGTTAAAACCATTGTTCATTTTAGTGATGGGGGAAACAGTTCTTTTCAGTGTACTGAATCATTAGAATCAGTTCAGTAAAGTGATTCGTTCAAAAGATTCAATCACTGAATCGTTCAGTACTCTCTGAACCTCTGCCTGTGAATTAGAATTCTATAAGCTGAAGCACGGCTGAATATTTAGTTCTACTCGCGATCGTACTCCCGCTGGTGAATAATAACCCAATGAGCTGAGAATCTAGTGGGGCTCTTTTATTGCAAACTGAAAGCTGCTGAAACAAACATATTTTCCTGACTATTCTGTTTATTACGCTCAGTTAACAAATCCCTCAATGGCTGTCTGACTCAGAGGCAGAGCTGCTCTTCAGTACATTTAGTAAACTGACTGAAGCTGGATACTCGCAGTCCTGCACATTCAAACTCAGTTACACACACTCATTGTACAGACTGAAACACAACTGAGTGTTAAAACGTTGAGCTGATTTATTTAAGTTGTATTTATTAACAGTTCACAAACTGAGCGCACATAAATAGCTTTAAAATGCAAATACCTTTTCGGGACACTTAACTATTAAATAAAATATTTGCTACTTCCTCGATTTTGGAAACATGAGAAGGAGCTGTCAGGGCGGGCTTGAGCGACACAGGGCTCCTGACCAACTCTGTCCTGTTGCTTTAGAAATTACATATCACTGACATGAAAGGGGGAGGGAAGGTGGGCTTGGGAGACTCTTACTTTTATTTTATTTTATTTATTTATTTTGGTCACGTCAGCACACATACAACATCACACATTGTCAATAGTTGAACAATTTGTACATGTCCGAAAGGGAAGACGGGAGAAGCAGAGCTTATCTAGTCCCGTCCCCATTCACCAATATTTAATATTTTGTCTCCTCTTTTCCACATATCATCAGATTATCATAAATTTGTATTACATTTACAGAATTTGACATATTTCTTGGTTTCCAGTTCTTTGTTCCGCTTAAGGCCGCATCCAGTCCCTTTGAGACTGCATGTCCCTTTGTAGTTAGTTGGATATATACAGCTGTATTACATCATCACTTCGTTCGCTATCATTGTTTGAGTACATTTCGTCTTTCCTGCTGTTTTACTGACTAAACAGCCCACAGAGTTGTTATGCTTCATTTAATCACATTTTCACATTCATATCCATCAAAGCACATGTTGACCATTTTTTTCTTAAATACTCTCAAGGTACCGCTGCACCTGGTGTCTTCTTGTAAGTTATTCCATTGATTGACTCCACTAACTGTGATAGTCATGGCTTTCAACGTGGTCCTTACTGTTCTCCTTTTGAAAATCATTTCACCTCTTAAATTATGTTTCATCTGTCGTTTTATGAACCTTGTTTGTAGGTTCCTTGGTAGCTGATCGTGTGCCGCCTTGTACAATACTTGCACAGTCCTGTATTTTATTAGGTCATATAGTTCCAGGATCTTTGCTGCAATGAACAGCTGATTTGTGTATGCTCTATAGTTTGCGTGATGAATAATTCTTACTGCTTTTTTCTGTAGTGTTAATATACTTTTAGTATTCGTTTTGTAAGTATTTCCCCATATCTCGCTGCAGTATTGTATGTGCGGAGCCACCAGAGCCCAGTAAACAGTGAAAGTGATTTCTGATTCAGCAGTTTTTGTGCTTTCCACAGTATTGATACACTTCTGGCTATTTTTTTTCTGTATAAGATATGTGAGGTTTCCAGCTTAGTTTATCATCAATGATTACTCCCAGAAATTTGAGTTCATTAACCCTTTGTATCTTGGTACCGTTTATATTTATATTAGCATCACAGACACTGTTTTTGTTGCCGAATATCATTAATTTTGTCTTGTCTAGGTTCAGAGATCTCTTACAGTCTAGAGAGAAGGAAACGAGACGGGAGAGAGCAGAGCCGCAACTAAGTTTTGAGAAATGGAGAAATCTTTTTAATAAGTGATTAAGTTCAGTTTTTCACCCCGATGATTTGTTCGTTTTGAACAAATCGTTCACGAACGCCACATCACTAGTTCATTTGTGAAATTTGGCGAAGTTCCTCCTTGACTTGAAACAAGTACTGCAAGTTTGGTTTTAAAATAAACAAGTTTCAACCAATAATTACCCATCAGCATTACTCAGCACTGACATAATTGAATACAGTGTTCTTCTCTTACCACTCACTTGTAAATAAGGTAGCTGTTTCGTACTTTAATCCCTCCTTTGATGAAACTCACCATGTTCTCATCCTGTGAAAATGGATATCGTTGAATAAACAATAAGTAGGTGGAATTATAATGGCATCTGTGTGCCTTTCTGCAGGACAGACAAATGTTAAAAGATGTGCAGCTGTTTTAAACAAACAAATGATCCTACTACACCTGTAAGAAGGTGAGGGCAGCTCTTTGGAGCTGGCACTCTGCATAACACACCTCTGCATGAAGCTGCTCTGGAAAATACACACACAAACACACCCACATTTATATATACAAACACACAGCACACATTAAAATAGAATTCCTGCTATTTTGAAATACTTAAAGAGGGAGGATTTCTCACATTTTAAACATGGACATAAATTAAGTGCTGGATGTTAATGTGCAGATATTCACACCTCTACAAATGAATATGTTGGAGAAATCCCTCTATCTGCAGGTGAACTTTTCAAAACGATGCGTTCTAAAAATCTTCAAAGACTTGCTGAAAGGAGTAAGTCATCATCTTCTAGATTTTTCATGACACATTGGAGGGGCTAGCCTCAAAAAACAAGGTCTGTCCACAGTTCTGACCCTGACAAGGGCTAGCCAATCAGAGGGGAGGGGGTTTGTGGAGCAGGGAGCCTTAAAGGCACAGCAGCCAAAACAAAGGCTGAAATAAGGGGTTTTTGAGGGTGCGGTCACACTGGACATCCAAACCGTGCTGTACTCAAGCACAATTGCCCCTCCACTGGCCAGTACAGCCCCTGGTCACACTACTCCAACATGAACCAGACTTTAGGCACACGCACAGCCTGCCTACGTCACCATGAAGCGTGGTCTCATCAGAGTCAGCACAATGAGACACAGAACATGACTATGACTTTAATGACTTTTTGGCTCATGTTAAGTTGTTTTGGTTCGATAAAGCCCTCTAACACCCCGTTATTTTTTAAAATGATTTTCATCTGCGTGCTCGTGCATGAAGTATACCGTGCTAAAGTGCATCTCACCGAAGCGTGCCAAAGAGGAGAAGTGAACCAATCTGAAGCACGATACACTTGTGGTCACACTGGCCAAACGAATTGGACTTTAGGGTGGGGTACGTTTGGCCAGTGTGGCCGCGCCCTAAAACACCAGCATGGGAAAAATCAAGATTTTCATGTAAAGCTACAACAAGGGATACCAGAGGGGTAGTACATTTTCAGACTGTATATAACAATCTGAGCCTGTTAGTGACAAAACAAGCATGGTTACATTTCATTGCCCGCAAACAACAAAAAAACAGTAAAAAGTCTTTTTATAAATGCTAAAAGTTTGAGTAAGAAGCTTCCAGACTAAAACATTATTTTATGACAGTGATCCTCTGGCTATGAGGCAGCACTGCATTCAAAATAATCTATAGTGGAAATCTATGAAGTGTCAAGTAAACACAGTTCAGGGCTGCATCCATGCAGGTAAAACTGCATCTGCAAAGAGAGAGCCATATATAACAAAGACCTACATATGATCAAAAAATGTCGTCAAATTTTCTTGTGATCAGACATAATAAAATCTGTCCTATCATAAATCTTGGATGCCACATCCTCTGCTCTGACCCTTGATGTCACACAATTTTCACCAGGTTTTTGTGTACTGCAGCAGTACAAGTCAAAACCTCCGTCTCTCCTTTTATTCCAAATGGACTAAAGTCAAACTTTAAAAAATTAATACACCTCCTAGAAATGTTTCTCACATCTGCATAATGTGGTGATATGAAAATTTTATTAGGCTGCATTGTGTTGAAGTCCGATGACTGACAGCTGCTGTTCTCAGCAGTATTTTTCTATACAGTTTATGTTATCAGTCGCTGAAGCTCACACCTGATCCGCCTGTTACTATACTTCGTTGTTTTTGTACGACATTCAGATGAAGTTACTGAATAATCTCCAGTAGAACACTTTGAAATGTGTTTAAAAATATCTACAGCTTAGGGTCAGATTTTAGTTGTGGTTCCCTGTGATATCCATGCTGTTGTTAGAACTTCTGTATGCACAGTTGAACACTAAAGCGATCGCATTAAAACCAAGCGGCAACATCCAGTCTGAAGATATAAGACAATACGGAGGTGCTAAAGTCTGCTGTTCCTTGAGTGTCCGCTTGAGGCTGACTCCAAAAGTACCGGAAGTCACAAACACACCAAGCCAAAAAAAAGCTGTTTTCACAGCCAAAATAAGCACATTTACAGCCTGGTACAAAGAATGTCTCCTGTCTGAATCGCTAATTTCACTTACACGCACTGTATGGGGGGTGAATTGTTTTCTAACTCGGCTGATTAGACAATATTAACATCCTCAGTTCGTCCAATCAGAGGCACAGCTCAGCTCATGTGACTGCCAGGCGTCCTATGGTTGTTACTGTGGAGACTCACAGCCTGCCTCATTTCCAACATGGCCGAAACAGCCGTTTTACTTTACTAGTTTTTGTTTTTTTTTAATCTGTTGATTTTTCTTTACATTTGTGTAGAACTATATATATTTGTGTGTGAGTCAGAAATGCATTTGTGAATCCTTCTGTGTGCACTTGTGGACTTTGAGACTGATCTGACTCCATACGTCTCAGCTTTTTGGAAAGATGCTGCTGGCACCAGATTTAAAATGATTGGTATTTACACACACACACAAAAAAAACTCTACTATTGATCAGTATTACACATTATGTCCATTGAGATACAGGTATAAATTTTAACATGCAGACTCAAAAGAATGAAAAATTAACTAAAAATAAATAAATTAAGTCCATATAAATGTATTGGGTTAGTTGAAAACAATAATTTTAGGGTCAAGTTAGCAGCTGAACTTGAAATTATCGCTTTCAAAGAGGATTAGGGCCACTGAAAGAAAAAAATCAAATATTGTTTTATTTTTATTTTATCATTATTATTATTATTATTATTATTAGAAAAAAAGTCAGAATTCTGACTTATTTTTCAGAATAATAATTATCAATAAAATTTATTGGCCTTTTTTTATCAGTGGCCCCAATTCTCTTCCCTACATTTACATGGAACCCCTTGACATTATAAACTTAATTTAAGTCAATGTTTCAGTTTTTTTCAGTGTGTATACCATGTTCACTGTGTTTAAGGTTGGAATTAAATTAGAGTCAAAAAGTCTTTTACCTTCACTGAGTGATTCCCCTGCTGGTTTATTTGCCAATCCCTGGGATTTACGCCGAAATCTGAAAGCAAATAGAATAATAAATAAATATTACAGCCAGGCTTCTGTCTTTGCATCTTAAATGACACCAAACACAAAAATGACACAGTTATATCAGCTATTCTAGTGGCTCCTCTCATGCAAACATATTTAAATCGGTCATTTTTGTCCAAAGCAGGTCATGTAAATACATTCAGGTTTATTTGCCTTTAATGATTCACCGACTACCCCTTAAAAAAAATGAGGTGCTTTGTCTGACCTCTGGCAGACTTCCTGGGCGCACTTCATGGTATTTCCTGCATTGCTGATGTCATCATGTTGGAAGGTCATCATAGCCTGCATTTCCAGGATTGTGGCGTAGATAAGAGCATGGTACATACTCTCATTCACTCTACAGAGAACATGGAGTGCAGATCAGTATTGTACACAGCATACCATGAGCAAACACAGCACAGGTTCAGAGCAGAGCTACTGTAAGAACTGAGCTTTTTCCCTGCTGAGAAGATATAAAGAGTAAACATCTTGTGCTCTTTATTCTTCCCATCTTATCTGCCATCCGTGCATGTCTTGTTCATGGTGTTTGTTTTGTAGGGTTACACTTCTGTCGGCTGTTGAATCAGTCAGACCTTGGGCGTCAGCTTCAGCAAACACCTCATATCCTGGACAACTGAAGCCTACCAATGCCACTCCAGTGTCTCTGACAGCAGCACACAACTTCTGAGTTCTCACCACAGACGTTTCTTGTTATCACCCACAGCCCAAAAAAAACTGCTGATATGGTTCTAAAACCACCATGAATCTGCAAAAACATGAAGTTTGAAGTGCACTTCAAATATTGCCCTCAGATATTAGGAGCCACTTGGAGCTACAAAGGCTCAGGATTGGTCTGTTACCTTGGCCGCAGCCTCTCCAGGCTCTCACTGAAGTGGTTGTTGAGGAAGAGATCCAAAGCCTCCATACACTCATCCAGGCTTTCCTTCAGTGTTATCTGCGAGGAGCTGCCAAAAAACACAAAACACACAAACATGGAAAATGCAAACGCACTGTGCAGCCTGAGCTTGGGCAAAGGGGGTGCAAAAGAAAGCAGCAGCACAGTGCCCACTGATAAACACACATGGTGCATGCGCAGTCCACAGCGACCTCAGGTTACTACTTTCCAGTTTTAAGTGTCCTTACAAATTAAATAAAATGGGAAACATGCTACAGTATATATGTTTGTCCTGTTATGCTGAGGGTGTAAGTGTTGTTAAAAAAACAGATTTGTGCCATCTTGAGTGGCAAAGAGCGAACTCTTTTGTGAAATGAGGAAATGAATTTAGCAGACTATTATTTCAGTATCCTGCGGGATAATTAACCATAAAGAAAACAAAAAAAAAAAAAGGTTATCTGACCAGCTTTTCAAAAACTAAGGGGTAAACCAGTCTATGAGTTCGCACAATTGCCTGTACTCACTTTTGCTCAGCATTTGCTTCTTTCCCATTGGACATGTTTTTCCACCGAGCGCGTGCCCTGTTAGGACACCTGTTAGGAGCTCACTAAGGTGTCCCTGAAAAAACAGCTGCGTCCACGACGTCCACCGTCAGATCGGGCTGTCAGAAACTAGTTGCAGAGAAGTCTGAGGCCAATAGCAACAGCTTTCCACGCTGGATATACTGAGCTACAGTGCTGTGGTGTGAAGGCATGCGCGCATCTGTGTGGATTCAACAGATTGTGTGAATGCAGCAGACTCCTCCTCTGTGACATCACTGCCACGCACACATTAAACAGCGTGAATCAGCGGAGCTGAGGGAGCTGCTACCAGGTGAGAGATCATCCAGACAGTAGGTACCACAACAAACGACGACTGACAAATGTTTGATTTTTATTAGCTTTAGGCTACCATCCATCCATCCATCCATCCATCCATCCATCCATCCATCCATCCATTCATTCATTCATTCATCCATCCATCCATCCATCCATTCATTCATTCATTCAGTGTGTGTATTGAATTGCTTTGCACCTACTCCAGACCAAGCTTTGATACATTTACAAACTACTTTTTATACAATTCAACACATTTTTGTGGCTTGAAATACAGACCACAAATATTAAGTTGGGAGGCACAGGGGGTACAACAAATAAATTTGGGGGGAATGCACCACAAAGACAAGATACTTATTGTTCAAACTGATAAACTTTATTGGGCTTTTTTGTAAATATTCACTCATTTTGAATTTGATGGCTGCAACATGTTCCTAAAAAGTTGGGACAGGGTCAACTAAAGACTGGGAAAGTTGAGGAATGCTCCAAAAAAACCTGTTTGGAACATTCCACAGTTGAACAGGTTCATTAGAAACAGGTGAGTGTCATGATTGGGTATAAAAGGAGCATCCCTGAAAGGCTCAGTCGTTCACAAGCAAGGATGGAACAAGGTTCACCACTTTGTGAACAACTGCGTGAGCAAACAGTCCAACAGTTTAAGAACAATGTTTCTCAACGTACAATTTCAAAGAATTGATGGATTCGATCATCTACAGTCCATAATATCATCAAAAGATTCAGAGAATCTGGAGAAATCTCTGCACGTAAGCAGCAAGGCTGAAAACCAACACTGAGTGACCATGACCTTTGACCCCTCAGGCAGCACTGCATTAAAAACCAACATCATTGTGTAAAGGATATTACCACGTGGGCTCAGGAAGACTTCAGAAAACCATTGTCAGTTAACACAGTTCATCACTACATCTACATTGAGTTTTTCACTACCTATAATATATCAGACCAGCAGGGGGTTGTGTGCACATGAAGCCCTGAAATGAACCTTTTTGTGAACCACTTGGCTCGAGAGCTGCAACTGCTGCAAGTTTTCTGTCTGTGCTTGATTATGGTGATGTTTTACATATTCATGCCTCAACACAAAGCTTGCATGCTCTGAATACTGTGTGTCATGGAGCTTTGAGGTTTTCACCACTAATTTTAAAGCATTGACTCATCACTGCTTGCTTTATTCTCATGTAGGGTGGTCTTTCTTGTCCTTGTCATCACACAGACTGACTGGTATTTTTTCCATTTATAAGTGTATCTTATTTCTCCTTCCCTCTTATCTGCAGGAACTTATGGTAAATGGTAACAGGATACTATCTGTTCTGAAGGTCAGGACTGAACTTTGGAAGAAGGCTTTCAAGTTTGTTTCTCCCTCCAGCTGGAACAACCAACAGAAAGACTTGAAACTTTGTGAACTGTGCTAACTGGATGCTTTTTAACGGATCTTCAATTACTTGGATGCAGTTGCATTTGACTGCAGATGTTTTTCTGTGATGTAGCCTATATTATGTATACTTGTTGCTTTGAGTATGATATGTGTATTTGTATGTGTTGTTATGTAATTGCTGCCATGTGTCCTGGCCAGGACACTCTTGGAAAAAGACATTTATAATCTCAATGAATCTCTTCCTGGTAAAATAAAATAAATAAAAACAAAATCCAAAAAAGTTCTATTAATCATTCAATGTCTGGATCTATTAGAAATAGATATTAGAAATATTATAGCTTCTCTTGGTTCACTACTGCAAACATTAAATTACAATTAACAAAGTCCGAGGTAAAACATAAACACAACAATAATAACAATAAAACACAATGATTTTAAAACCAAGAGAACCACATTTTATGTATTTATTTATATTCATTGGAGTCTGTTGCCTCAATTTTACTGAGTCGATATAGGGTATGTTTTATAGTGTAAATATATGCTCAGATTTCTTCCAACATAAATTTGATATTATTATTATTATTATTATTATTATTATTATTATTATTATTATTATTATTATTATTATTATTATCATTATTATTATTATTATTATTATATTATTATTATTATTACTATTATTATTATTAATAACAATAATAATAATAATAATAATAATAATAATAATAATAATTATTGTTATTATTATTATTATTATTATTATTATTATTATTATTATTATTATTATTATAGTTGTTGTTTACTGACAGAATTACACATTACATCTTATACCAGTTGGTGGCGGAAATGCAACAATAAACCGCAAAGAAGAAGAAGGCGACGTCACGTCCGGTCTCCCCAGTGCTTCACACGGTTCCAGCATGGCTGACACCGGTGTGGTGGAGACGCTCTTACAGCGTATTGAGAAGGTGGACGATGGCGTGGATAGCCTGGAAGTGGCGAACAGCCTCGCGGTGGACCACCAGGTCATCGTGGGAGCCGTGAAGAGTCTACAAGCTCTTGGCGACGTGAGTTTTCTGTCTTTTAGAGGCAGCGGAAGTTAGCTAGTAACCGTCAGACAAGTGGATTTACTTTGACTGATGCAATAGGAGCGTCGGGTTTAAAGGGCTGAGATGAGAGTTTGGCAGCTCTTTGAGTCTCCTTGGAATAAAAAATACTCCTCTGATGTCACAGTTAAAGGCGCTAACTGCTGTTATTACTGTGTCCTGCTGCCTAGATCATCTCAGCCGAGTTGCGCTCATCCAAGCACTGGGAGGTGACGGAGGAGGGCAAGGAGATAGCCGAGCAGGGAAGCCATGAAGCCCGGGTGTTTGGCTCCATCCCGCTGGAGGGTTTGGCTCAAAGTGAGCTTATGGTGAGTATTAACAGATGGATAGGAAACCTGCTCAAGTCAAACAATCAAATAATCACACATGTACTCACACCTTCACTAACTTGTTTCACTTTTTCGTTTTGGATTTATTGGAAACAGGACTAAAAGAAGAAGATCTTCAGATCATTCATAAAATCATTGTGACAATTCAGAAAAAAATGCCCCTGTATTTTTAAGTTGCAATTTAGCTTCTTGAAAATACCAGTATAGCACCTGAAGGGACAGCAAACTGGTATGAGTGTTGATGTTTTGTTAACATCGTTGCAACTCTCTGTCTCTCCTTGTGTAGAAACTGTCCTTTGGGAAGATTGGCTTTAGCAAGGCCATGTCCAACAAGTGGATCAAAGTGGACAAGACACACGAGGGTGGCCCGAGGATATTCAGGGCTGTATGTAAACAACAAGTTATGATCACGCTCTGTTTTGATCTGGACATGCCTGTCTAAATGGGAGTGTGTGTGCACATGTGTTGGTCCGCAGGTGGAGAACATTGAAGACCAGGTGAGAGGAAAGCTCCTCCTGGTCCAGGATGGCAGCAGCTCTCAGCTGGAGGAGAAAGAAAGAAATGAGCTGAAGAAGAGAAAGCTGCTGTCTGAAGTGTAAGCCCCACATTTACCAGTTATTTACCTTTGTCTTCCAGTAGATGGAAGTAAAGGGTTTGTTTTATTCAGTTTTTAAAGGGTTGCATTAAAGTTTGAACAGTAAAAAGTGTGATTAGAGCTAAGTAGAACCCTCTTTTCCTGCTGTCTGCATTCATTTTATAGACGTGTTACTCACCAGAAACGTGTTATTTTTTATGACCTCTGTGAGTGCTGTAGCTAACCAGCAGAGTGAACAAGGCCTTTAACCCCCAGGATCCCAATCCCACCAGCAGGATCAAAATACTGAAATCAATTTCTGTTTTTCTTTTTCTCTAACGATTTATAGCTTTTAAATGTTGTCACACTGCATGAAAACATAATTGATTTCCATCAGCCATGGTTGACCTGAATCTATAGAGGAGCAGGACTTCACTTTGCTGAGAAAATGAGACCACAGAGAGTAAAATGGTTAGAATAAGATTAATAGCTCAGGATTAACTCCAAATCCAGAGGTTGGTTCGTAAATACAGGTTCATAAAAAGCTTGTTTTTCGTCTCCTTTTGTGTAACATTAAGAATTAAAGCTTCACCTGTAGGGACTGTTTACACATGGGGGGGAAACTATTATGACATAACACTGACATAAGATTTAAAAAAAGAGCTCTGAGCTTTAAACTGTAGTTTGAATATCATTGAACAGCATGGATTATGTTTTAGGTATATAATGAAAGAGAGTCTCAGGAGTTTAATAACATGAAAGAAGCAACAAGATGATCTAGTGAATATTAAATCTTCACAAAATTATTCAACCACTATTTTAAGTTGTTTATCACTGACAGTAATTCTATTAGAAAATCAAACAGAAGATTTATAAATGATCTTATAAAGATTTTAACTTGCACTAAAATCAAAGCAAGGGTGGATGTTTTATTCAGAGTAAAGTTTGACTTATTAGACTTCACATGAGCCACATTCACCTGACGAGTCCAGAAAATGTTTTATTTCTGGATTTTATAAGATGGAAATGACACCTGAGTTGTTTTATAAAGAAAAAAAATATGCCAATGGGTAAGAAAATTTCTTTTTTCTTACTTTACTGGCAGATTTTTTCACTCTTTATGAGAAATTCAGGCATCGTTTTTGTTTTCCAATATCTGGTGTCAAGTGGACCCCAGGGTCAGGTCAGGGTCAAATCAGAGGTCAGGCCTTCAGGACAGGTAAACCCCTTAAAACCTCAGAGTGAGACTCACCGAACACACCTCAGCAGCAGGAGCAGAGATCATGGCATGAAAGAAGGGAAGACAATCAGAATCCAGGCAGAAACGAGCACAGAGAGTGATGTTATCAGGAAAAAAGGATCCTCAGTAATGATCGATAAGAGAGCTTACGTTTACTCTTTATAATGACTAAACGTTAATGTTAATCATAATAAGTAAGTTGATATATGAGTCTTAAGTCTAAAAAGGCATTCCCATATTAGAGTTCAGTTTTTGCAGTGTAGCCATGATGCAGAAATAATCTGGAGCCTTTAAACTTAAAATGCACGTGGTTTGGGACATTTTTGTCATTGGTGGTGGCGTAACATAATGTTCTCTGGATTGAAACCAGAGGTCAGATATGTCCATAATCCTCTTATTCAGATTCAGTGGTCTCTTGTGAACGAGGATCAGATGATTCAACCTTATCCAACTCAGCATCTAATCAAAGTGTGCTGACCACAGAGCAGAAAACACATGGCTGTGAAGAAGCACTGCTGCTAAATATCACGTGTTATACAGTGTGTGAACGCCAACCTGTAGGGGGGGGACACATGAGGCAGTACAGAGTAATGGAATTGTCAGCAGTGGTCATGCTAAAAGATTAAAAAACAACAACCTGATTGTTTGATGTCTGTTAATGTTTGTCTCTGTGTTCAGGACGGTGAAGTCTTACTGGATCTCTAAAGGCAGCTCCTTCAGCACCACCGTGACCAAACAGGAAGCAGAGCTCACTCCTGAGATGATCGCTAAGTGAGTAAAGCCGCTTTTTTACGAACATGTACAAAATATGTGTCCAGTCTGCCCTCGCCTGTCAATCAGTGACGGTGTGAAGGACTTCAGACAGAGGACACAGAATAAACTCTGCCCATTAAAAGGGGACAAGCCCAAAGAGGGGGGGCTTTGTTCTAAAGGCAGGGCAGGACAAATGAACACTTCATATAGACCTGTGTGTAGAGCACTTAGAGTTGAGATGAGAAGATGCAACAACTGCTTTGTCCTAAAAACTCTTCTCCAGGTTGCCTTTCCTTTTATCTATCTGTACACCTCCTGTGAGCGCAACATCTCATGAATGAAATGATTCAAGGAAGCTGTCGCTGGGTGTGCAGAAGTCATTGTGTCATCCAACAGCTTTCAAATACCTCCACAAAGCTTTAACACTCTTCCCTCATGGTTTGCATGAAATGATCTCATAGAGAGGATTTAGCTAAAAGCAGCTTACAGCTGAAGAATATTACCTTTTGTTACAGGATTGCAGATAATCCTGTGACTGTAAAAGACGTGAAGTTGTTTTTTTAGATAACAGCTGTCTGACTTGTTGGAAAATACAAAGTTTGGTCCCAGAGGTGCATTTTCATAAGTTAAGTCAGTTATATCTAGAACTCTTACATAAAGTCAAGATTAGTAGTTGTGTGTAGAGCGTTTTTGCCGCTCTCATCCTCCTCTAAAGCCGTGTGTTGTGGCGTTGTGCTTCAGTGGCAGCTGGAAAGAGAAAACCTTCAAACCTTACAACTTTGAGGCCTTGGGCGTGGCCCCTGACTCGGGACACCTGCACCCGCTGCTGAAGGTGCGAACACAGTTCAGGCAGATCTTTCTGGAGATGGGGTGAGTTCAACTAATGATGTCTCCCTCTCTGTCCATCTCACACATGCACGCATTAAAAATCTACAGTGAACTTTTTTGTGTGTGTAGTTTTACAGAAATGCCGACCAACAACTTCATAGAGAGCTCTTTCTGGAACTTTGACTCGTTGTTCCAGCCCCAGCAGCACCCAGCCAGAGACCAGCACGACACCTTCTTCCTGTCTGGTGTGTTGAAGATCCCCTCTCTGTCAGCCTGTAAGACTTCACCTCATCCAGCTTTTATAAATCATTCATTCTGAGTGACTCTTTCAGACCCAGCACTCGCCCATGAGTTCCCACAGGACTACCTGGAGAGAGTGAAGAAGGTCCACTCAGAAGGAGGCTTCGGCTCACAAGGGTGAGACATGGCAGCACAATGAGTCACATGACCTCAGGTTACATCAGTGTTATTAATATCCTGCTGCTTCTTAAACCAGGTTCATGTGTGAGGATTTCCTTCATCTGAAGAGATGTTTTATCTATTAGAGAGCCCACACATGAAGACCAGAAAATCAGACATTGTTCAGTTTTGGTCGTGCTGTGTGTGGTTTGCTCAGATAATCTCAACACACCTCACCACACACACAACCATTCTGTCCCACCACAGATCTAGAATCTCATCCTCTTTGAATAATTTTCGAACAGTTACCTGAGAAAACGCAACATGGAGGAGGACATAGAAGAGGGAATGATGTGGTCTTGGGGTTATTTTAACAGGAAATTCGTGAAACAAAAAAAAAAACAAAAGACTTTTGAAAAAAATCCTGGAGACGGCAGAAACACTGACTTTCCTCATGAACTTTCCATATCTGTTCAGCCATGTTTGATTTTATTTACGCCTGCTTTCTCATTCTTCAGCCAGCTCGCCTCCTGATTGGCTACATTCCATTCATGTCACAACTCACAAAGTCATGACTCGGGAGTCGTCAGCTTTCCCCACACACATGAAGATTTTTGGTCGTAAATATTGAACAAGTTTAATATTAATGATTGTCGGCCCCGACCTGTTTTGAAGCTGATTATTAGGAAAAACTCTCTCTTAACACACCTCAGACTACAGAATAATCTGATAGGATAATCTGATAAGACATAAAATAACCAGGCGTTATGGGAAGAAGGAAATTCGGGACAAAAACGGCCTGATAATCTTTATGTGTGTACCCCGCTTTAGGTACAAGTATGACTGGAAGATAGAGGAGGCCCAGAAGAACATCCTCCGCACTCACACCACAGCAGTCAGCGCACGCATGCTGTACAAACTTGCACAACAGGTAATCCAGACACACAAACATGAAGCTTCTAGAAGGTTTCACCTTTTCGCCACCGTTTGTTTCTGAAGATAAGTTTTATAACTATCCTCCAGGAGAAGTTCACGCCCGTCAAGTACTTCTCCATCGACCGTGTGTTCAGGAATGAAACCCTGGATGCTACGCATCTAGCCGAGTTCCACCAGATCGAGGGTGTGGTCGCCGACTACGGGCTCACGTTGGGGGACCTGATGGGCGTCCTTCATCAGTTCTTCACCAAGTTAGGTAAGAAAGTCTCTGTATGTCAGTGCGAACCGATTGACTGTGTCTTCCAACATTTCTAAGAAACAAGTGTTGATGCTCATTCACACAAAACCTAAACTACATTTTCAAGACGCTTCATTCAATCAGACTTTATAACTGAATGAAATTTGAATACAGAAAGGAATGATATGTTCTGCTCTTAACTTTCTCAAGCTTTGCTCATCAGTTTGTTTTCAAGCCACATAAATTCAGTCCGTCTCGTTTCTCTTCCAGGAATTACCAAACTTCGCTTCAAACCAGCGTACAACCCATACACAGAGCCCAGCATGGAAGTGTTCAGCTACCATGAAGGTTAAACTTCTCTTGATGATCCATTTCTATCAACAACCTTGTCATTTATCCGTGTATCACTATCTCTTCTGCATATTTGCTGCACATTAGTGCTTCCTTATACATACAAAGGGTGAAATCGAAAGGTTTGGATACTGTCATTACATTTCATCATCTGACATTTTTTGACCTTGTCCCTCTGATAGAGAGATGCCTGACTCACGGAGTCATTAACGCTCCCTGAAAACTAACTTTTGGGAGGATGGCTCTATTGTTTTTCCAGTTGGCTCCATCATCTTGTCTCTCTCTGTTCACACAGGACTCAAAAAGTGGGTGGAAGTGGGGAACTCAGGGGTCTTCAGACCAGAGATGCTGCTTCCCATGGGTCTACCTGAGGATGTGTCTGTAATCGCCTGGGGACTGTCCCTGGAAAGGTAAACACACAACAAATGCACAGAGAAATCTGCCTGACTGTTAAACCTTGTTAACAATCTCTGTCCTTCCATTTATATTAAATAAACACAGATATGTGAGATTTGGTCTCTCGATGGACGTCATCAGTCCTCAGACCTACGTTTCAGATATTTATTCTAGGATAAGGAGTGTGCCCATTTATGATCTATTGAGGTTTACTCCTCACTGAATAAACTGGAGTTAGTAAGCTGAGGAATAATAAAAGTCAGCACTGGGCAGCATTATGTGCCTTTTTACTGCCCAACAAAAGCTCGTCTGTCAATCACAGCTCTATGAAGAGAGTCCCTTTGATTAGGTGTGTAATGATTCGTTTTAACAATGATTCGATTCGTATCGTGACTCGGTATGAAATAATAATGGACATAAACAGAGCCAGGCAAAAAAAATCTGATGTAGGATATGTTGGCCTATGACTGATATACCAGCGGATGTATGAAATAAGACCATTGACAAACACAGGAGATAAACTGTATGAAAACAAATTCTAATAATAACCAAATATGACTCAAGACAAAGAACCAGAACACTTCTGAATTAAAATAAGGAACTTTAATCAGTAACAATAATCTAAACTAAAACTAAACGACTAAAATAAAAACCCACAGTTTTCATGAAGACGTTAACTTGTGAGTTTATGAGCCGCGGTAAATTCTGAATGACAGCATGAAGTGAAGAGAGACGCTGCACAGTGGTCTTATATTAATAGAGGACATGAGAGTTAACAGTTGTTTATCTTTATCTCACAAAGACCATTCACACAACTTTATAACTGTATAATAGTTGTATTGTTTCATGTGTTATTGACTGAAGGAGGCCATCAAGTGTCTGGAAGTGGTTTTTGTGATGCTTTATGTTATTTGGAGCCTTTTTGTCTTTAACCTTCCTGTTTGAAAACATTTTCCTGTGAGCGTTTTGACATTTGGAGTTTTCAGTATTGTTTACAAAAAGTAACTGTGAAATGTTTCTGTGATGAGAGTTGAAATCCTGTTTGAAAACCGAAGTTATATCAACGTATGCTAACCGCTAGCATATCAGTGCAATTTCCCGTATACGTTAGCAACATGCTAGTGTAATTTTTTTTGTATTATTTTTGGTGCATTAGATTTTTCCATGTGTTCAGTTTGTCAGAGCTTCCTCAGTGAAACTTTAATTGTAAAATTCAGAATCAGAGTTTTCTTGTGGAAACAGTTTTCTATCTGCTGAGCTGAGCCATGGACTGTAGGCTGAGCGCGTGCTGATGATGTCACAGACAGGCAGACTCAGTGGAGTAATGTTTAATGTCTTTTTCATTAAAAGTGCACAAAAAAGCACATCCATATGAAGTCTGCTGTGCTTAAATCCAACGTGTTACTTCTTAGTATCCATACAATCGATTTATTATCCTTTAAAATGATTTTAGATCGATTTATGTCGTCCAGAAAGCCAACTTCCTGAGCACAGATTAATGTAGTTGGATCGTAGGAAAATAAATCAATACATAGATGAATCGTTACACCCCTACCTTTAATACGGTAAAGTTATACTTGAGTTGACTCCAGTGAAAACTTGTAGAGAGCACAGAAGGACTCTTTAATCTCCTGTGAGTAATCCTCCCTCTTTAAGCCACCCTCTGTTGTTTTTCCTACGACCTGTTGGACCTGGAATTAGACTCATGGCAAACACTTTGGCCTCTGGCTGCTACAACTGTTGCTTACTTGGCCTCCTGCTCTCTCTACAGGCCCACTATGATTAAGTACGGCATCAATAACATCAGAGAACTGGTCGGACACAAGGTGAACCTACAGATGGTCTACGACAGTCCAATATGCCGACTGGAGTCCTGAGGCTCACCCCAGTCGCTTTTATTGTCATGATTTTGGATGGACCCACTTAACCTCACCGCAAAAGCCTTCCAGCGTTCTTCCACTTGGACTGGAAGTGAATTAAGCAGGAAAAGGAGGGTCTGTGTTTCCCTGAAACAGAAACAGCTCACTGTACAGGGAGGACATGTGGAAAAAAGGAGCAGCCTCTGTACTAATTTAACACTGAGTAACATAATATACATCATGCTGCCTCAGTCAAGACAAAATGACTCCTTTGTACAGGAAAATTGATTCTTTTGAAGGTCAATAAAACTTTTTTCCAAATACCAGTACTGTGTGAATTGGGTGATGTTTTTTTTTTTTAAGATTATTATAATTGCAAAAATCCCACAGATTAAAAGTGCTAGCAGCCCAAAACAAACAAACAAACAAAAAAAAACCAAGCCGTTTGGGACTTGGTGAAGATCTGACAAGCCCTGCCTGTCTGTGGAATCACTTCATTACTCTATGACAGAGGTCGGAGCTACAAAGTAAAATGTTCTAACATAAATTTCAAAAGTCTGACATTACTGATCTTTAGAGATGCTAAATAACTACACTGCAAAAACTGAAATCTAAGCAAGTTTTGTCTTTTTTGTAAAAGTGTCTTATTAGTCTGAATATGAGCCAGATTCACCTGACAGGTTCAAAATGTCAAAATTTCAAGATTTTAAAAGAAAAATGATGTCTAAATGTTTGTAACGAGTAAAAAAAAAAATCTGTCAATGGGATAAGAAAAGATTTCTTGTTACGTTTCTTAAAATTACAAAAACATCTTAATACAGGAAAATTTTCATTAAATCTACTGTACAGATTTTTCTAACTTGTTACAATTCAGACCTCATTTTTGTCTTTAAATAGCTTGAAGTCAGACCTGTTTTTGGACTGCTCTGGTGCACGCGGCTCATAGTAAGTCTAAAAAATAAGAAAAAAATACACTTGCTTTGATTCATTTTTTTGATTCATTCATATTTTTTTGCAGTGTAAGAAAATTGAGCTGAAGATTTAAATTTCCAGATCTTGCTTTGTTTATCTTACAGACTTAAGTTCAGAGATAGCTCAGTGCTCCAATTAACTCACTAAGCCCTTGTTGTAAGGACTGGACAGGTGACTCTGGTACGTGAGGACTTTTGAGTAAAATCAGTATTTTATGCAGAAAATGAACAATTTCCAGCCATGGTTTTCACTTCCGTCCACAGCAGCTAGTTATTTCCAGCTGTGCACCATTCTTTCTGCTTCAAACATGTAAACATGCAACATAAGATGCTGTTCTAAACCGTCTTATTCTTTATTAAGAGTGAGATGAGGTCTAAAAGCCAGAGCTGCTGTGAAATGGTATTAAGCAGTTGGTAGTTAGCTCACTCTCCCAGCAGGCTGTAAAGCGAATACTTGTGTGCTATAAGCTTCACTGATAGGCTCAGCAATCCAGACAAGGAAATCCATGAGTACGTGCGACACCTGTGAGAGAGGTTGCAGGATTAAGCCCTGCTGTGTCCATGCTGAATTGCTGGAGTTCCGTTAAGTCGTCCTCTTAAGATAATCCCTCAGTGTCTGGAAATAACATTTTACTGGAGTGCGCCAGACAGCTAGCTGGTTGGCTCTTACAGGCTAGATGCAACCTTGTTGTTGTGGTCCCGTAGTAACCTTGAGGAGGGCTCTGAGCTTTTGATGCTTTTTCTTTTTGTAGAGCATAAGATATGTCATGAAAGATGTAAACATTTCTTTCCATAGTTTGTTTGATAACAGTTGCTTCTTCTACAGTGAACATACAGCATTTTCACTTTCTTATTGTTCAACTCAATGAGAAAAACTTTTATTTCATCAACAAATAAATCCAACATGTAGCATTTGTTAAGATGATTCACACAAACAGCTTCTTTCTGAAGCTCAGGCACACAGAGACAGTAACTTCTCCAGTAATGCATTTCGTCCTTGTATTCCCTCCTCTGACTTTTCTGTTTGAGAATATTATCTGAGGCCACAATCTTCAGTTCTGTCACATAAGTTAAAGAAACGGTTGGAAGTGTTGGAGTCAAGGACACAGTGAAGGATTTTAAAGAGTTACTGTACAGCTCTTGGCAAAGAAGAGGAGTGTGGGGTGTCGTCTCTACACATTGCATATGACAATGTTTGTCTATTAGCCACATCAGACACATTAAAGTCACTTCATGTGTCAGAGGGGACTGGAGGACCACATGCTTGGATCATGTAGTTTAAAGTCTTTGTATGAAACAACAATAAAAAAGAGTCAGATATCTCTGGGGGCATGGGTCTCCTTGGCCAGCCCTGGGCTGTTAGAGAACGTCATAGAGGCGTGACTGGTTGGGCTCTGCGTGTGCGGGAAGAAAGAAGGAATGTATGGCATTGCTGCGAGAAGCAACGGGCTTAACTGGGGGCTTTCATCATCAGGGGGCAGAGGGATGACCACATCGTCCTGGTCCCACACATGAAAGGCATTGTGGGCAAAGGGATGTGCTGGAGGAGGAAAGCTGGCGGCCAGTCCCATTGGGTCTTGGTCCTTGTTCTCTTCATCCCCAACTGGACCCAAGACGCAATCTAAACAGGAATCCACGAGTAATAGAAGTCAGTGGTCATCTTAGAGACCTTTAAAGACCTTTATTTATGGGATTAAGAGCACATGACAAATTAAGTAGAGCCTTAAAACAGTTAACTTAGCTTAACGTTAGGATTTAGCTGTAGAAATAGCTGGCTAAGAGTTTGATGAATGAGATGTAGAATAACTCAATTAATAATTCAAATCATAAGCTAAAAGAAATCATTCGATACTAAATGCTGAAACTGGATTATTTGGAGGAATTCCTAAATAGCTAACAAGCTAGGGCTCAAAGTATTAAGTGCTGTAGTGTTATTTTTATAGTACACCAAATTAAAGATCAGTGGCTGAAAGTGACAGACATTTAGACATAAAAACTTTTAGAAAACATTGGATGCTACAAATCAGGCAAAATAGTCTTTTTAAGGTGATTGTCAATCAGCTGAAATAGGACTGTTTTCTTCCTTCATACAAAGGTCACAGTTACCTCTTCACACCACATTCAAAGGCTGCTGGCAGAGGCTGCTGTATAAAGGGCCCATCAGTATTAACCAATCACTGCTAGCATAGCCATGGGGAACAGTTTAAGGGTGAAGGATATTGCCCAAGGACAGTGGGACCTGGGATTGAACCCTCAACATTCTACCTTCTTGTCGTGACTAAACAGTTAAAAGTTATACCAAATATAAAGATTCATTTTAGTCTATAGATACATGGGTGATAAAATGATTGTTGAGATATTTAATCATCTGAAAGCAGTTTTGTAAAATGATATGAATGATAGTTGGTTTACAGTCACCTGAACATAGAGTGGTAAACATTGTACTATTTTTGTTTACTTAGTACGTGCCCTTCCTATCCATTCAAAGAAGGCTGCCATCTTGCATTATTTTGTGTCTACAGTAGCACAGAGTGGACAAACCTGTGAGGACAGTACACATTTTTAAATTTGGATTGCTGGCACCAGATGAGAAGACACTAAATACAACACACTGTGCCTTTAATTGTGTGAAAAATTATTATTATTATTATTTTTTCCCCCAAACCTGACCAAATAAACTCAGACCACTATGGATCAGTTATATTTTTTATATTATATATATATATATATATATATATATATATATATATATATATATATATATATATATATATATATATATATATATATATATATTTTTTTTTTTTTTTTCTTCTTTTATATGGCTCCAGTTTTGATTCTGATAACCATGGATTTGCAATGGGACAATTGATTAGGTTATCAGGGTCAGGCCTACTCTGTGGAGCAAAGTTTTACTCACTATCACTGGTGAAGAATCAAACAGCTTAAAGGGACTGGACTGCGTCATTACAGTAGTTAGCTACCTCACACTTTCACAGTTCAACTAGATACACACTACATTTATCTCACTGACCAACACTGAAAAGGTTACAAGGAAACAGAAGTTAAACCCGTGCTGCTTACTGCTGTATATTAACGTGTTTGCTGATAATTAGAGGTCATACCTGCTATGTCGATGGCCAGATCCTTGATAAGATGTCCTACGATTGCATAGGCCACTCCAACAACTACCAGGCCAGCCATGAGCAGATACACCACTGCCTTTGGTAAAGCGATAAGATCCCTCGGTTGAGGCTTGAATTGCTTGTACAGAGGCTCATCTATGGTCAGTGAAAACGGATAAATTTGGGATTCGACTGAGGAGTTCAAGCCTGTGACATTATAGCCATTCATGGTGAGGGACTTTTTACTCCAACTGTAAGAGTGTGCTTCTCCTCTGCCTCGCTCCTGACTTCAAACTGGACTCTTCTCTAGAGATGAGACTGATATTCTGGCAATATCCATTTCTGCAAAGAAAGCAAAAGAAGGGGATAAAAATGAGGGAAATTCGCTGAATGATAGAAAATTTAAAAGTTCGAATTAAACTTCTCTTTATAGTCCATTTAAAGTGAATAATACTCACTGTTACCAGCAGTTCCAGTTGGAGGGTTATGGTCCGAGAGCAAGGTGAGGTGAGGTCTCTGCCTCTGTCCTTGGTGCTGAAATAACGCGCACTCGCCACCTGCTGCGGCTATATCAGTACAGTCTGCGGTGCGTCAGAGCTGGGGGCGGGGCGTTCACGTAAACATGTTCTTTCCTCCAAAACTTCAATACTGCGAGAGCACAGATTTTAAAACTATCGTTACCTGAACCGAGACATCACTGTTAACCGACAAATAATGATAAATGACAGGACAGAGTTGTTGTCAGTGCGCTAAAAAGGACTGAACGGACCGGTGACTATCACCGTGTTCTTAATTCCCTCAAGGTACCGAGAAGTCGTTTAACTGGAAATCAATCACCGAAGCTCTCTCATGGTTAAGGAGTTCATTGAGATAATCCGAGACGAGCGGAATTTCCTCCGAAATGGATACTGTCTGAGCTTTGGATGAAGAAGGGGAAAGGTTCACAGAAACTCTCAAATCCAACACAGAAGTACAATGTCAGGCTGAGACACAATCATTGAAATATGCTGAGGTCAAGGTGACAGCCTGCCCTGTGTATCAACACAATAGTCTTAAAGGTGCAGGGGGTTAAAAATAGGTTATAACCTTATAAGACTCCGAGATCAACTGATCTTGTTTTGTTGTTTCAGTGGATTAAAGGTGCCACAAGAAGTTTTCTTGACAAAATGTTTACATTCAGCAAACACAATGTACACAAGTTTGGATGAGATGTAAAACTTTGGCCTGTATTGAATCTTACACTGTCACTTTCTGTTTATGGGTGAAATTCAAAGTCGATCAAAACAACAACAAACCGCTGGTATTGAATATCACCTTGAAGGTTGAATAGAGTATGTTTTCCTGTCTCAGGATTTGGTTAAATCCAGAGCCAACTTGTCTGAAGCCTGAAGAACCACAGGGACGAGCTCTTAACCAGCCCTGAACACAGTTATGTAATTTCATAATGAAGTGAAGTCACAGTTTGAGTCACGCTTGTGTTCCCTGCTGATGTGTGATATTTGGAAATCATGTCAAAACAGCTGAAAATTTCACGTTCAATGGTTAACAGTCATCTGGATTTTATACATGCACATGTTTTTAGTTTTCTTTTGGATTATAAATTATGTAAACCTTTTGTTCCAGCCTCCTGTTTCCATCCTACAAAGACTCATGAGTAACATCAGCTTTCGTGCTATTAACAGACACTAAAGCCTTTCCCTGCCATTCCCCCCAATTGATCTCATGATAACCAAGGAATAGCAGGGGTCAAACTGATCGAGTGAGAGGAGGATTATCAGTTATGTGCTCGCCCGAACAGCACACGACAGCTGAAAGAAAAAAAAAAGTCATTTTTTTATAAATACACAGAAAAAAAGAGAAACAAACACTTGGAATATTAAAATAACTTTTATTCAACCTCTGATCAACATGTTGACCTCTCAAACCATGCAAAGTAAAGACATCTTATCAGAGTCCGATCCAGTAAAGTGCCGTAAGTGATCACCATAGTTACACAACAAAACATACTGATCTTATCATCTATGTAAGAGTACCAGCTATACAATGACAACACTGGCATAAATGGATCAAACTGAAACACCACAGGCAATCAAAAATAAGAAGTGTCTGTTAATGCTTTGTTTTTTTTACAATCCCAGCTTGTGATCACACTGCACACAGGAGTAACCAGCAGCAAGTCTGGATCTTTGACCTCATTCAGAAAAGTTAACCCTTCCCAACCGTAGTGTTCTAAGAAGTCTTCACAATGAATTTTACTTTGTTGTGAAACAGGGACGAAGTTTCATGAAATGAAGTCTGAAGTCGGGGGTAAGGAGTAGAAAAATAGCCCTCTTGAAGTTGAAAAATCTATTGCAAAATGGTTATATTTCACGACAGTCCACACATCTGACTCAGTCTTGTTTTTAAAGACAAAGCTCAGTGAAAATCATTTTTCACTTTACAGTTAAGAATCTGTAATTATATTTAACTGCAGGGTTAACGCGTGTGTTGCACTCCTAACAGCAGCTGTCTGTTGTTTTGGAGCAGAGGTATGAAGAGGATTTATTTGCCCACGGTGAAGGACTGCAGGCCTGTGATGGCTCTGCCCAGGATCAGGGCGTGGATATCATGAGTGCCTGCAAAAAGAGACAGCAGACATTACACAGAATGACCTCTGACCCTGCATGTAGAAATGATTCATCTCAATCTACAACCAATTTCAACCCCCAAACAACCAACTCATTCCACCTCCTCACCTTCATATGTGTTGACGGCCTCCAGGTTCATGCAGTGGCGGATGATGTGGTACTCATCTGAAATGCCGTTTCCTCCCAGCATGTCTCTGGCCTGTCTGGCAATGTCGAGGGCTTTACCGCAGCTGTTCCTTTTCAGCATGGAAATCATTTCTGGGGAGGCTCTGTTAGGAAATTGGCAGATTTTCTGCATTAGTTTAAGTAAGCTAAATGCTACTACCACTCTACTGTCACATCATCAAAAACATTTGTCTGTGTTTATGTATGAAACAAGTTTCAAGGCTTCAGAGTTAAACTCCATTTCGACTGAGGTGATGTGATCTGATTTACACCACAAACAGAAAGAAAGGATTGTCTTTACTTCTTCTGATCAATGAGTCTTCCCAGCTGCAGACAGGACTGAAGGCCAATGGTGATCTCTGTCAGCATGTCAGCCATCTTCTTCTGCATCAGCTGATTTCTTGCCAGTGGCACACCGAACTGGATTCTGGTGTAGAAAGATAGATACAGTCGGCATTAAGAGGAACGCCCACAAAACGTCATATCCGGTTTGCACTGAGGGGAAAACAAACCGCTTTCCGCAATGGCAAGGAGATGTTGTGTGCCCTTTTGTACCACAAATAAGATTATAAAAAAAACTGATATCAAGTTTTATAGTTAACCAAACCAAAGCACAGAGCAGAGGAGACAAACACAGTGGCTTCAAGCGATCTGGCGGGAGGATGAGTTTGATCACCTTTGAGATCTAAAATCAAAACATGTTCGTCTTCATGACAGGTACGATAACAGTATCTACACCTCATTCAATCAGTGTTAGATTGTTTTTTATTTCACATGAACGTTCAGTTGTTAGTTTTAAGAGCATCACACCTGAACAGGAAGGTATCAGAGGCAGGTATTTAGTGATGAAGCACAACAAAACCAGCTGTAAAAAAGTTATTTCTCCTCCAGGGAGCGACAGTTCTTTAGGCTGCTGTGTGTGTAAATCCCTTTGTGATATATCGGGTCATCAATAAGCTTTATAAAGGCAGCTCATGGGGGCTATTGAGCAATAACAACCACTGTGTGGAGCATAAACTCACTAAAACCTGTTAATTTCCTCGTCAGACGTTGAAATGATGTGAGGTTTAATTCATCAGTAAAGGTGATTTTTGTCTCTTACCAGGTGATTCAACCAGGTAGCAGAAGGTGTCAGGAAATGACACATCAGGCCATTCAGTAGGATCATTCCTCCACTCTTTAATAACATACAGACAAGAATCTAAACCTACTTGTAGTGATGTTTTTAAGTATCTCTCCTTTTGAACTGGCTGCAATGAATCAATGTATGACATTTTAGTCATTGGCATGGAAATCTGATTTTAAATCGGCGTATTTACAATGCTGCAGACAAGAGGAAAGGATTGTTTTCCCCCTCAAATTCCCCGCCCCTAACTATGACGCGTCTGTGACGCGAAGCTGACTGTATCTATGAGGAGGAGTTGAATCTAAAATCCAAAAGCAACACCAACAGATAAGGCTCAGCTTGTTTCTGACCTGTCAAGCGTGTACTGTCGAGCTGCATGGAAGCAGAACTCTGCTGCACCGAGTGCTCCCCAGGCAATGCCGTAACGTGCGTTGTTCAGACAGCCAAAAGGACCCTTAAACAGGAAACATGATGAGAAATGACTGCACCTTTCAAGACAATCTCTAAGCTGAGCTCCTCAAAGAACAACAACATTATCAGCTGTCACAGGTTCAGTGAACTCACCCCCAGGCCTGTGGCTTTGGGCAGCAGGTTCTCCTCAGGGACCTCCACCTCGTCCATGAGGATCATACCGGTGGCGGAAGCTCTCAGGGAGAATTTTCCCTCGATCTTTGGCGTTGAGAAGCCTTTCATCCCACGCTCCAAAATAAATCCTCTGATTTTCCCATCATCACATTTAGCCCAGACTACAGCAATGTCTGCCTCTGGGGAGTTAGTGATCCTAAAGGTGGAAGCAGAGGGAGACAAAGAGAGGTAGATTTGTTTATATACTGGTACCATATGTTCAATCTAAAGAAGTGCTTTACCTGATCTGTAGACTGTGTTGAGACCTGTACTTACAGACCTTAGAAAATGTACAACTTTAACCTGTGAACAGTCCGTAATATTGCTTAAATCTGTAAATATTTAAAAAGTGTTTGGTGCTGAATTTACCAAATGCCACCCAAATAAACTCTACACATAACAGAGAACACTTAGTGTAGGTTTTTACAAATAAAGAGCTCCACCCTGTGGACAACACATGTCATTACAGATCCCTGAAGCAACAACCTTAACACGTACACAAACTTTATATCAATATGTCATAAAAATTCATCGAGGGCACAAAAAATTTCTGTAGTTTGAACCCTTTACTGCCGAACGTATCATGTTTGATACATGACTTCAAAGACCTCTATCTCATCAACATGATAAACATTTTCATTAAAAACTTATTTAATATATTTTTAAGATGTTTTCTACCCCCTTGAGGATTATCATTCAACTACAGGCAGCTGAAGTTGTATTTTGGCCCTTTTAATGATGGCTGCTCTCAGAGAATCATCCACACTTTTTTTTTAGGAAAATCATTGATCATTTTCAAGAAACTGCGGTAAGAATAACACTGTAATTGTTACTCATTTAAAAAAAAATAAGTATTTTTCTGCATTGAATGAATGCATATTTACTAAAAACTTAACCAGATAATTTGCCAAAACTAACCAATGTGTCAAAAATGAAACTTTTATATTTTGTTAAAGAGGTCAAAAAACATCTCAGTTCCAAAAAAATAAGATTTTCTGGCTCTTTTTTTGATGGATCGGGCTTTTAAGGGCTAAGGACACTATATTTTGTAGATAATTCTTTCAGAGCAATGAAAAGTAAATATTTAATTTAAACATTTACCCTGCCATCATTTTTAATGTGATTAAAAACATGCTGGTTCTTGATCCAACGCACTGCTAGTTTTCTCTATCTGCCATCGTACACAGTTTTCATCTGACTCTTTCACACTGCCTTGAAATAGGCCTCCTGGGCTAAAAATAGCATTGGTTCATGCTCTGTTTCAAATAAACAGTCTGATTTTAAACCTATATTCCCTTGTTGGAGGTTCAAAAACAAAGTGATGAGAGTCTGAGATGAATTTATAAAGACACACAGTGACATAAAATCATCAAAATGTAGCTATTTCCTGAAGGAAACGTAAACTCTGCTTTAATGTTCTATCAAACTAAACTTTGAATCATGTCGTGAGGCTCCTCATCAGGGTGACATTTGACACACCCACTTTTCTGCAATAGCATGCATCGGTTGAGGCATATCTCCATAAACATGTGTTCATGTTCTGTAAGTCTGTGCTCCTCACCAGGTCTTGGAGCCAGTGAGAGAGTATGTGCGGCTGGACGGATTGTATTTAGCTCTGGTTTCCATGCTGCTTGGGTCACTGCCATGATTCGGCTCCGTCAAGCCAAAGCAACCCAGGATCTCCCCTCGAGCTGAAAGAGACAGCCAGGGGACAAACTGAGAGCTCAGTTCCTCATTATTTCCATTATGAATGGATTAATAATGTGTCACTACATGATATCTATGTATGATAGAGGAAGTGACAAATGATGGTTGACTGGTTAAATGAAACTGAATGCTCAAAATACGTTCTTACCCAGCTTTGGGAGATACTTCTCTTTCTGCTCCTCAGTGCCGTAGGCATTAATGGGGTGCATGACCAGTGAGGACTGTACACTCATGACTGACCGGTAGCCACTGTCCACTCTCTCTACTTCTCTGGCAATTAAACCATAGGCCACATAGCTTGTCCCAGCACAGCCATAACCTTTATTACAAAGACAAAAGAAGCTGGCTTAGTGTCAGTGTTGTTTTAAAATATGATGTAAAACAATATGAGAATTACAGTTAGGGAAAAAAAAACTCAGTCAAAACTAGAAAATTTAACAGATCTGTCAAAAACAAACAATCAGTCCAGTTCTGGTCATGGCCAAAGTCCAATTCAGCCAGTTACTTATTTGAGAGAAGTGTGGTTGTTTTACCCCGAAGGACAGAGTAACAATAAAATCCAACAATAAATATAAAAGTGGTCAGTTCTGTTTAGGTCATTAAAAAAAAACTACAAAAGGAAAGATCGCCTCAGTTTCAAAAATGTGCCTATTGTCACCTTTAATGGTAGGGCCAAGGACACCCATCTCTCCCATTTCTGAGACAATTTCTCTGTGGAACACTGGAAAAAAACAAAAACAGCTGTCAGATAACGTTAAGTAAAGGTTAGTATATTCCTATACATCAAATCAATAAAAAACTGCACTATATTGCAAACAGTGTATTGCAAATACATTGCTTGGCCTACAACTGTCTGCTAGATAACACTGTAAACAAACACCTCAGCTGTATGTTTTTTACTCATAGACACCGTGGGAACTTAAAACTACAATTAGAAAACCAAGAGATTAAAATGGGTGAAGACTCTGACCCTCATTCCTGTTTGCCAGGAGAATACGAGGCATAAGTTTCTCTTGGCAGTAGGTACGGAAAGAGTCTCTGATCATGATCTCATCCTCCGTCAACTGGCCTTCAAGGTTCAACGCATCAAGCCAGTTGAACTGCACCTTTGCTGCGAGGTAATGAGAAAACAAACACTTAGAATCTGTGATAACAATGATAAACTATGAAACTGATTTTTAAAAATGAGGTGCACCTACTTGCTTTGGGCTTCTGCTCAGTCTTCTCTGCATCTGTGGAAAATATGACAAAGAAAAATATTTATGGCTGTCCAAGACATTTTAGATTTTATTAATAACATTAAAAATGAGACTTAATGATTAGCAGGAGTTGAACCCTTTTTTTCCTGGTAAGAATAGTCAATAAGTCTTCCTGTAGTGGGTGTGATTGCAAACAACACTGAAACTATAAAATGTTTCAATTGCTTGAAAATCTGGTCAACTTTTTCCTGAAGGGGGTTGTTTCAGTGTTATAACATTTACCCCATCTGGCAGCTGCTGCAGTCCCCTGTGCTCTTGAAGCTGAGATGATAGCACATCTCTGAGGGTTAACCAAGAGACGGCACAAAGTGCTTCTCAATGCCATGATGGAGATGAGCCTGTAAAATAAAATCACATACAAGGCACATTTAGTCATACACAGAAATAGAGCTAACAATGATAGTGACGGCTAAAAGGGTGAGAATTTTCTGGTTTGGGTTAGCCTGTTGTTTATGCTGTGAGAAGTAAGTCTCAGACACATGAGTTTATAAAGCATTTATAAATTTAGAAAGTGTCACATATGTTACTTTCTGCGTCATTAGCAAAGTGTTGAGAAACGGACGTGCAGTTTAATGTAATTTAATGTCTATGGGGCGGTTTTAATCACACAGGACAGTATCAAACTGTAATTTCACCATCTACTGAAAGTATTAATTACATAGTCGACGCATCACTTGGTACGTAGCCAAACCGCTTTGATACACAGTCAAGCAAAGGTAGCTTAGCCTATGTTAAGTAACCCTGCTGTAGCAGCAAGCTAACAGCTACATTTTTGACGTTAACTCTTTAGTACAGGGAACAAACACGGTACAAAAAATGTATCACATGACCGCTTACATCGCTGTAATATATGTATAATTTTATTTACCTGTGTTAATAAGACAACAGCTTTTGTCCTGGTTTGATCTCTGCCTCAGGTTGACAGCAAAGCAACTCGGCAACACTGGGCGTGAAACTACAACCTGACGTCATGACGTACAGCAAATCAAGCTGGGGGTGTCTCCAGCGGCTTCTTCTTCTTTTTCTTTTTTTTTTCATTGGCGTTTAGCAAACAACGCATTTACGCCATCTACTGGTATGGAATGAGGCTGAGAACAGCCTCTGTGTCCTACAAAGTAATAATTGTGATAAAATGCAAGGAATGAATATTTATATTCTAATTTAACAAAACTGCATCACAATAATAATGTTTATTTCGTAATGAGGTTACAATGTCTATGGTACTGAGACAAAAAATGCAATGCTCTTATTTCGGTGGCTCTGTTCTAAAATTTCTTTAATATGACATCCAAGCAGCTGGTGCCAATGTCTCACTGATTTATTGCACTTTTGTCTGCTGAGGACTCTTCTCTTTCACCTACTTAAAATCCATTCAAAATTTAGATAAATGGGGCATTTGTATGAGCTAGTAAAACAACATGCCAGTTAGACAATCAATTAACGGTGCGATAAATAAATGCAGTTCCCAACACTTGTAACTCCCACCCTCTCTTAGGGATTGGCTCTGCCCCTGTCCGTCAACATGCCTCGCGTCGTGATTGGTCAGCACTCTCTCCTTAGAACTCTCCCTTTAAACAGTAGCAGAACAGTCAAGAGTCAGGAGCGGATTTTTCCCAAGAGTTGAAGTTGACTGAACCGCTGCACGAAAACCTCTGTCAAGGCTGGAATTATGCTGTAGTCGTCGGCTGTGTCCTAGAAGAAACAGTCTGCAACCATGGAGCTTGAGGAGAAACCGAAACATGGTATTTATTTTTTAGTTCGGAATGTCCACGTTTCACTTTATTTTGTGTGGGAAAGCTGCTTTACACTCTTCAGTAATCACCCGCGTATTTAAGTGGAGTTGGTCTGCTTTCTGAGGCGCAAGACTCTGCAAGAGCGAAAATAATTGTTGCAGCTGTTGCTTTGTTAGGTCATTTCTTATTTCTCTCTAAGTTACTGGGTACCAGCGGGACCAGAATCTGCGCTCTGTTAACTTATTCAACTTATTTACCATCGTGTGTTCAGATACACACCGACACTAAGAATGATCTAGTTATTTAATACTTTTGCAAAAGTCAGGTCAGATTTGGGTACACACGTTCCACACTGCCTCGCACATTATCAGACTGTACCATGTCCCATAGTCCCCTATAGTATCTTCTGCTCGTCCAGTTGCTGCCACATTCTTCAGACTGGTATGGCAGGCAACAGGGGCTTAGCTGACGCCCAGCTATGTATAGAGCTTAACAGAAAATGACAGAGGGTCTCTGTTTGTCAACTGGATGTCTCCAGGTCTTCAGTGTCACTTACAAATGAAATATGGCGCTCATTTTCAAACTAAGGTGACACATTTGTTGCAAGTCCAGTGTCAACATGTAGTAACGAAGACGGCATGCTTTTAGTTGTTTCCATTGCAGATACCTTCCTTCTCAAAATGTGTAACTGTGCTCCTTGGTGACATAAAGCTGATGTGAACTGACATGCAGTCTTTTGTTTGTCTGTCAGGGGAAGTGTATATTATGAGAAGAGAAAAGAATTAAAAATTCATACACAATTAAAGCCATGTTTTTAAAGCAAGTATACAATCAAAGCTTTCCTTTTAGGTCCATTATTCCTGCACACATGAAATAAACTGTATTGAAAAAGACAGATGTTTTAAAATCACATGACATGTTGTTTTTTAGTGAGATTTTCTGGCTTTTGTCAAGAGGAAGTAAATGCCACCACAGAGCACTTTTGTTATATGGCTTTAAAAAGTGTTTTCTTCGTTCTCAGTGTACACACCCTTTTCTTTCCCACTCAGCCTGCCTCATGACGGCTAATTGCCTTCCATTACCAGCCCTTAACCAAAGTCAGTGCAGTACATTTAGCGCCTGATTGTTAAATGCTTCAGTTTAAGAATGCAGCGGATTCAGACGGTTTGACTCAGGGTCAGCTGGCAAATATAGGCAAGGTAATTGTTCAAGATCGTTTAAAGAGGATGGTTGTGACTTGCAAAGCTTGATGGGGAAACATCCTCTCCTTATAGAGCTAGAATGAAAATAGATCTTTATTTTATTTTAACATAGATTCTACATTATTTCTCATAAATACATTAAAGCTGCAAGTGGTGATGAACAAGCCACTCACACCAGTGTGCATGTTGAGGCCTGTTGCCACCACAGGAAGTGCAGCAATTTTTTTTCTGTGTAACAGCCACTGCTGTGAAACAGTAAGTGATGCAATCATCATGAGTGTAATGCAAATGATTTCATACATGTTGAAAACTATTTATGAAAGTAAATGCCATTTGAGCCAATAGGTGGCACTAGCGCTGTGACCGAATATGTAGCTGAACTCAGTCTGTGGTAATGATCATATGAGTAACATTTGGAGTAGGTCAGATGTTGTTAGTGAAAGCTACGTTAGTGCCTTATATCCTCAGTCTCATATTTTAATGAGCTATGCCTGGGACAGTTATGATGGAAGACTATTTTGGACTTTCACCTTTGACTGTCCACCATGGCCACACCCTTAAAGGCATGAAAAACACAATGATAAATATTCACCTTCGATTTGTCTTTATTACACTGAGAAAGGATAAAGCTGATTGGACGAAAGCGAGTGGAGTAATTCTTCTTGAATGAATCACCAAAATCTGACATTCACTACAGTCTTCTGCACTTCCTGTGGGATTTGGGACAAAAACAGACTTCTATTGTGGGTCTTCATAATATCTCCAGCCATTTTCATTTATGGAAGTTGAAGCAGCTGCATATTTAAAGGATGAAGGGGCGTAATAGGGAGCAGGTTTTTGTGTGAAAACCAAAGACATCATAAATTTTACTCTTGGCCTGAATTCTGTGGAGAGTTTGTTGTGTTTTGGGGCACGTGAAAGTCTCTAAATATAGGATTAGGTTTGTGTTAGGGCTGGGTGACATGGCCTAAAAATAAAATACCACTCTTTATCCCCACAACATTCGATTTATGACTTTAATTGATTTTTTTTTCCTCTCAAAAAAAAAAGCAAAACAAAACAACAAACACCCTTCCGGTGATACAAAAATTACATGAATCAAGTTTTGCCTCTGTTGTCAAAATATTTTCCCAAACCAAACAGCTCTTAGAGTTAAAGTGTGTGTCATAAAATGTAGATTATGTAGTTCAAATGTAGGCAGGTTTGACATAAACACTCGAGGCTGAGTATTTTCACAGTATATTAACATGAAACTCTCTGATCAACATTTAATCTCATTAAAAAACAAACACAAGCCTTTAAAATTCATTGTTCAAAACCTAACAGGACCTACCATCATGAAAACTGGACAGTTTTTCAAACACTGCAACAACTAACAATTGGACTAAAGCAAGAAAAAAAATCTTGATTTTTAATTTTTTAATTCTTCTGCAGAAAATATTTGAAATGACTGATTTAATCGATATATTGCTCAGCCCTTAATTGTGTTAAAACAATAATAAATTCTGGGGTTAAGAAACGTTTGCAAACACTTTCTGTTTGGTGACTCATACTCCAGGGTGAAAGTTTTCCAGATCTGTCCACTGTCTTTAACAACTGTGAGTGGTTCCCATTTCCTGTCATACTCGATGCAACTGGAAAATGATTCTGCTGATGTTGGGTGCTTTCGAGTGGGTTTTCTTGGTTGTAGTGGCATCTTCCAGTGAGATGCATTTCTTCCACTCCAGCTGCAGACCTCTGTTGTTGAAGATGTTGAAATAAATTGGTAGTGCTGACTTTGGTACTTGGGGAGCCCAAGAGGAACTGGCAGAGGGAGTTTAAGAGAAACCACAAGTATAAATAAATAATTGGTTTATTACCCAGTCCAATGCTCAAGTCTGGGTACTGGAAACAAAAACAGAATCTGATCCACTTTTCATATCATAAAACACAAGTGATGTACTTGGCCCCTTTAAGAAAAGGATCAAAGAGCAATGATCTACATGCTGCAGTGGAAACATATTTAAGAGCATGCTATAGGATCCACCCCAGTTTCAGAAGTTGGAGTAATTTCAGGCCTGGATATATCAGGAAACCTCAATGACAGGATTGGAAACAGACTGTCAGCCATGCCCCTCGTCCAGATTGGGTGTAATTATAAGCCATATTTAGAAGAGCTGGTTTGAAACCTGACACTGGTTTTCTCCAGCCTCCCTTTTATCTTCCTTCACTTTGTTAAGCCCAGATTGAGCCACATTTACAGGGTTGTGTCAGGGATCTTTCCTTTTTAATTTCAGTATTGGGATAAAGTTTTCTTCATCTCTTCTGACAAAGAGTCTCCAGAGTATCTGCCACCTGTTTCTTTCTTCAACATGCTGCCTCATACCCTCACAACCCAAACATGTGATCATGTGACTCTGCTAACTGTCTGCCAACTGGTGGAAGGACTGAAATACAAAGGCATGTTCAGAGCCGTGTAAAACAGATTGGTTATTAAGGTCAGGGAAAATGAGTTTTGGTAGAATGAGGAGATGAACACTGAGGGGTTAGATGTTGGTCTTCGCTGACCTTGGCTGATCTGACCCTCCTTGTTCAGGAATGTCTCAATGTGTTCAAAGGGAAAGCAGGCTGAGATCATGCTAAAAGTTAGACTTTGGTATTGTCTGTGCTTAAACTTCCCATTTTCCCCTTGATAGCATGACATAAAGTCTGCATCATAGTTTCACTTTCTGTCACCTGTGTACGAGTTACAGAAATAGCTGTCACCTGTGAAACAAAACGGATCAAGTGCCAAAAGTTATCTAAAGTAGAATCAGCATTGTTGTGAAATCAGCAAGGTCCCATCCTGATCATGCAGTGCCATCCTTCAATTTCCTGCTATTGTGTGAAATTTTGTGGGTGAAAATAGAAACTTTTTCAGAAACGGGTCGCATTTGTGGCTGACTGACATACTGACAGATGGTTGACGTTAGGATTCATCTCAGTGGTGGCTACATACGGTAGGTTTGTGTGTGTGTGACTGTGGTTAAGCTTCCTTTAAAAATAGAGCTTAACTTCTATTTGAGCACTCCACACCCCTTTACTGTAATGAAAGATGTGTGGGAAGTGAACAGGAAGGGCCGCGGCCCTCACTCTTGGAGGTCCTTAGGTCTGCCTGTATTGTCTGGATATGAGAGCAACAGGATATCTCATCTTTTCTTGAGAAATTCAGAATGTAGATGTTCTTAATAATAACTGAAGCAGAGAGACTCAGGAATGTAACAACACATGACATCGCGTCAGTGCTGCACCTTGTGGAGGAAAAACCCGAAAGAACACAGAGGAAATCAAGCTTGGTTTCAATTTTCATTTCTGTGAAAACAAAACTGCAATGCATCAAACATGATGTAAAAACATGTCATTTATTGACTGTGCTAAAAGTGTATCACTTAATACAATCCCAGTTCCAGTGAAGTTGGGACGTGTAAAATGTAAATAAAAACAGAACAACACTACAACGACAAGAAAGATATGTATTGTTCAAACTGCCAAATTTGTTTATTGTAAATATTCACTCATTTTGAATTTGACGTCTGCAACACGTTCCTAAAAAGCTGGGTCAGGGTCATGTTTCCACTGTGTTCCACCACCTTTCCTTGTAACAACACTCAATAAGTGTTTGTGAACTGAGGACACTAATTGTTGAAGCTTTGGAGGTGGAATTCTTTACCATTCTTGATTGATGAACAACTTCAGTTGATCAACAGTCCGGGGTCTCTGTTGTTGTATTTTGTGCTTCATAATGCTCCACATATTTCAATGGGGGACAGGTCTGGACTTCAGGCAGGCCAGTCTAGTACCTGCACTCTTTTACTATGAAGCCACGCTGTTGTAACACGTTCAGAATGTGTCTTGTCATTGTCTTGCTGAAATAAGCAGGGACGTCCCTGAAAAAGACGTGGCTTGGATGGCAGCATATGTTGCTCCAAATATGTTGCTGCTTACATGCAGAGATTTCTCCAGATTCTCTGAATCTTTTGATGATATTATGGACTGTAGGTGATGAAATCCATCAATTCTTTGTAATTTTTTATTGAGAAACATTGTTCGTTGTACTGTTGGACTATTTGCTCGCACAGTTGTTCACAAAGTGGTGAACCTCGCTCCATCTTTGCTTGTGAATGACTGAGCCTTTCAGGGATGCTCCTTTTATACCCAATCATGACACTCACCTGTTTCCAATGAACCTGTTCACCTGTGGAATGTTCCAAACAGGTGTTTTTGGAGCATTCCTCATCTTTCTCAGTCTTTTGTTGACCCTGTCCCAGCTTTTTAGGAACGTGTTGCAGGTATCGAATTCAAAACGAGTGAATTTTTACAAAAAACAAGATTTTTATTGTTCAAACTGATAAACTTTATTGTCTTTGTAGTGTATTCAGTTGAATATAGGTTAAATGGGATTTACAGATCATTGTTTTCTGTTTTTATTTGTGTTTTCCACAACGTCCAAACTTCACTGGAGTTGGGGGTTGTATTTTTGCACTGTGCTTCTTATAAATACACAGACAATTTTTTTTTTTTTTTCTGAGTTGTCTTTTTCTGTTAATTAGAAAAACAATACATCATTTAGAGATGACACTAAAAGCTCTTGTACATGTGTTCTTCGTCCTTTTCTAATGATTTGAGTAGAGGCCCCGGGCTGTGTTGTTGCACAGAGCTGCTCTGCAGGAATTAGATTACATCCTTTTTTCCAGCTTTTAACAAATTAAAACAGTTTTTCAATGCCAGAAAAGTAGAGGAAAAACAATTTAGTGCATTAAAAAAAAGGATGGCGTCTTTAACCTCGCTTAGCTCATTCTTTGGTCCCAAATGTCAAAGTGGCTTTTTGCCAGGATAAATAAAAGATTCAGGATCACTGGAGGACTTAAACCTAAACTTTAATTCCAGACTTAAACAAAGAGTACCAGCTTCTTAAAAAATAAAAGTCCCATCACAGGAAAGTTGGCTGTAAAACAAGAATAGGATGGATGGAAAGTCTCAGTCATTCCAGATGGATTTTCTGTTTCAGCCAGCATCTGTAAAAAACATCTGTGGTATTCAGTCCTTCTGTAGACTTTTTGTTTAGGATCTGAAGGACCTTTACTCGGCAGTTTTGATCGCCATCGGTTGTTGGAACACAGTGATACTAATTTTTTTGACTTTATGAAAGCACAAAGAAAAGGAAACATAAAAGGGAGGGAAGGAGCAGAAAAAGATGTTTTGAATTAGGGCTTACCCTGCAGTACTGCCATGTTCCCACAAGATGGGAGAAAACACCCTCTGAGTCACTATTGAGAGAATTCAGTTCTAAAAGCCCCAAGAGATTGTGTATGTTAGGAGAAATAACTAATGTGGTTTAACTGTTTCAGAATAGTATAAAACTGATAAACTGTTGATTAAATTCAGGTTTTATTGAAGAATGAAAACTAAAAACATCACCGGAAAGTTTTGCTCCCTCTGAATATTAATCTCTGTATTTATTGTCCTCGTGTTGGAGAGTTCAAACGGATGCTGACTCGTACAGATATGAGGAACACAGAGCCTTAAGCATTTTTAACACAGGGAGATTTGATTTGAAGAGATCCATTTGGAGCTACTCCAAAAGTGGTGTGAAAAAATTATTCAACATAACAAAATTATTGTTTCCCTTGTGAGCATTCTGCTCACCGCATGTGAGCATTTGCAGCTCAGATTCGTCTGCACATCTGATTCTAATCAGGCCTCCTTAACAGACTGGAGGCAACATTGTAGGCGGTACTTTTCCTGTTTACTCCAAACACATGTTTGGTGTTGTGTATCAAGTTGAAACTACAGGCAAAATGTGAGGATGTTGCCAAAAAACAGTCTGTTTGCCTTGTTGTTTCAGACACATAGAGCATGGAAAAACAGACAAAGAGGGGGTCACTGGGGAGGGGGGAGGAGACAGTGAGAGATGCACAGGTGGGGCACGGATTGGAGAGGCAGCAGTTTCAGGATAAACACAAGAGGGGAAGTCTGAGGTGAGGTGGAGCGTGGCTATTCAGGGACAGGTCGGACTGGTTTCTCTCACCACAATACCTGCGCTTCCCCGCTCATGCTCATTTGTAGCTGAGAAGGGAGGAAGGATTGAATAAGACGCAGGGAAAAGAGTTAAAAAAGACTCATCAGAACATTTCAACTCTGCCTTAAGAGGAGCGTAAACATGCCTGAGGATGAGGAATATTTTGGAAAGCATGGTAACAGCTTCTTTTGATGATGTTCTACATTGTTTGCAGCTTTTGTTTGTTCTGTGTCATTCTGAGAAATGTCAAAGTACTTGAGGATTACTGGTTTGTTGTTAAACTTTGATCATATTAATGTTAAAAAAAATGGGCTCATTAGGTGTGGGAACTGTGTGAGTGAAACTGGAGCAGCAGTATCAGCATGTCAGAGCTTTGGTGGAAGAATGGGTGTGTGTGTGTGTGTGTGTGTGTGTGTGTGTGTGTTTGAGGAGAACCTGCTCGCTGCTTTTGCTGATTTTGCAGGTGTGTAAGTGCGGCGGGGCTCTTTTATCAGTTTGCTCCAGTACAAATGTACAAGTGTTTCCACAGCTCTGGCCTTCTTTAGTTTTATGAGCCTGACTTTGATCCATCAATAATGTTTATGATTTTAAAGAAAAAAAAAAAACATGTCAGTTTTGTACAGAAGAGGATTGGAGCCACTGAAAAAATAAATAATACCCAATATTTTTTAATATTTTTTTTTAAATAATAAACTTATTGGATGTTATTTTTCTCAGTGGCCCTAATCCTCTTTCATAGTTTTGCTAGTGAAAGGTGGATGCATAACAGAAACAAGTGCCCATGATCTTTGTAACAGGAAGATGTGGCTTCCCTAAGAGCTTC
This sequence comes from Labroides dimidiatus, assembly GCA_030710495.1. Taxonomy (NCBI): domain Eukaryota; kingdom Metazoa; phylum Chordata; class Actinopteri; order Labriformes; family Labridae; genus Labroides; species Labroides dimidiatus. The sequence continues at coordinate 4,301,585 of CM061163.1, forward strand.
TCTGGTGGACGCTTCCTGCAGCATTATCATCTGAACATGCATAATTCATATGCAAATGTACTTTAGAGGACATCATGCTTCTCTGTCTAGACGCTTGCTGTTTGGCACCAAAGCTACACATTTGCATTCATGCTGTTGTTGCACGTAGTTCATGATAACAGAGTTTTTGAAGTCAGTCAGTCTTAATGTCAGATTTGACTCCATTCACAGTCATTCCCTCCAGCCTGATCAGTTCGATGATACATGCTTCAGATAGATCAGCCTGTTAAAAGATAACTAATGAAATAACACCTCTTAATTTGTTTTGTAACCATTCCATCATTCAGTAACAGAAGATGTTTGGCCTTGTTATTAATTGAGAACGTTCTGAGCAAAAAGTGGAGATAACTTCCTTAACAGACATGTTCAAAAGACAGCGTTAAAGGTTAATGATTGCTCAGTAATGTGTTTTAATGTTGAGCCTGCTTTCCCTTTTCCTTCTTCTTTCATTTGCTGTTTAATCTGAAGTACTCATTTAATCACCATTTCTCAGATTCTTCAGTTTTTGTGTCTCCAGAACTGGAACAAAGACATAAAACCAAAACAGAATTAGATTATTGTCTGATGTCAGGGGCCATAGGAGACAGTTCAGGCATGATGGAGATACAAACAGCAGTCGTCTCATTAATCTCTGTGATCTCCTGTTTTCACTCTTCAGTAAACACATAACATCACTTTCCCTTCTGTCCTTAAGGGTACTGACGAGCTAAATGAAACTGAACTTTGCTCCGCCTCCTGACAGTGACGTGGCGTCCTTAGAAAACCTACAGTGTGTGTTTGAGATTTTGATATGCTTTATGGTGCAGACAGGTGTGTTTGTCACCTTGGAGGGAGTTCGGGTGTTAGTCTGTACAAGCAACATGAAGTTGTATCTGTTGATGCAGCATAGTCTGTCACCCCTCTCTCTCTCTCTCTCTCTCTCTCTCTAACTCCAGCACAGTCTCAGCTGATGCCTGTCCGCTGCTCCACATTTCTGCTGGTTTGAGGATGTTTTCCTTGCTTTTGTAACTCGCTCGATGCTTCAAAGTGCTCTTTTCACGGCGAGTTAAGATGAGATAAAGCTCCGTATCTTGTCTTGATGTTTTGTCTAGACCTGTTACGTGTAGGTAAAACTTCTTGAGATAAAGTTTGTTGTGATTTGGACTACATAAATAAGGATTGATGGGTTGAGATAGATGAAGATGCATCTTAAAACTGAGATGAATCCTTTGGATAAACATACTGGAGAAAAAAAGAAGGTCGTATTAATTAAAACAACACAAGAAATGATCAGTGATGAAGAAATGTTGATTGAAACAATCCAAAATAAAAGATTCTAAATTTTACAATGTTTTAAAAATGAGATCTGATTTCTATTCTCTTTGCTTCATGTGTGAAGTTCAGCGTTTTAAATTCAAGCCCCTGCCAATATATAAGTATATCTTGGATGATCTATTGCTGGCTTGAATTACAGCTACATGATGTCGGCCTTGCTATGTGCTCCGTCTTTCTCATGAAGTTGCGGCTTCTGCTTAGTCACCAGGGAGGAATTTGTTGTGTTGCCAGGCGTGTCTGCCCGAGGGAAAAGTCATCTGATGGAAGAAAGGGAGGAAGGGGGGAGTAATGTGTGTCATAACCTTAAAAAAAGGCTTCTGTTTGAAAAGTGAGTGAGGCTTCAACAAGGTGCATTGTGTTTCATCCACGCCGTCAGTTGTCAAAACATTTGGATAACCCCCCTCCCGACACCACGTGCTCTTAAATCTCCTCACCAATCCAGGCTGTCAGTTCTCAAAGCACTGTTTGAGTTTGGACAGAGACTTCAGGTCAGTGGCGCGCACAGGCTTTTGAAGGGCAGGGGTGAAAAGGAAAAAAAGGCACATACAGCGCGTTCTCGCTACTGAAGAGGGCACAGAGTTCCACGTGTTTTGCAGGGACGAATACTTTTCAACAACTGGGCTACTGAGGGGAAGGCAGATTAACCTTAATGTTTCCCTTGTATTCTGTCTATCATTCGTTCAGTTGATATTGAATTATAAATAAGACAAAAAAACACTGAAAAACGGTTTATTTTCTGTTTTTTCCTTTTTGAAATGAAAACAAATAAACAAAAATTTGTTCTTTTTTAAATATTCTGTTTTAATGTTTTGCCTTTTTATTCATAATTGAATATCAGGTGATGAAATGAAACACAGATGGATGCAAATGTATCAGCTGATGTTTTGGTACTTGATCAAAAACATGGTGTAGAAACATCAATGAGTGGTTTAAAAGAAAATTTGTTTAAGAACAGTAATTAACTACAATTTACAGAAATTTAGTTTTTGAATAAACCTGATTTTTACTTTTGTTCGCCATCTTTCAAACATAGTTTCTCTCACTTTCCCTGGTCACAGTGATGCATGCATGTCTTTTTGCTCTGTCTTGTAGGTGAGCCAAGGAAGTATGACCCCACCTTCAAGGGTCCGATCCAGAACAGGTGAGCTCAAGATTTAAATCTGACTTTTACTGACTCAAAGTTGCAAAGCGGATCTTTAAACGTGTCTGTCTTTATTCCAGGGGCTGCACAGACATTGTGTGCTGCATCCTCTTCATCATCGCCATTCTGGGTTATATTGCAGTGGGAATACTCGGTGAGTAAGAAGCAGTGAATTGTTTTGAAATCCTACCTTTGAAAGCACCTGAACAAACTGTTGTTTGTGTTTCCAGCCTGGTCTCAGGGTGACCCCAGGAAGGTGATTTATCCCACAGACAGTCGTGGTCAGTTCTGCGGGCAGGCCGGCACTCCTCTTGAGTAAGCTGCGAGTTAGATTGACAGTCTTTAAAGTGTAGATGCTGCATCCTCTCTGGGATTGTATGATGTGACTGTCATTGTTGTTCTTTGTGACTGTTAGCATTAAGACAGTGAGACATCACTCTTTTTCCTGCAAACTGTTTTCTCTATCTGAGCATTCAGTGTTCGTTTCAACAGGAAGAAGCCTCTGCTCTTCTACTTCAACATCATGAAATGTGCCAGCCCCATGGTGCTGCTGGAGTTCCAGTGTCCAACGACACAGGTGTGAGATTATACCACATCCTGCACATTTCTATGTAGAGATTAGAACTGGTGTTTCAGCTTTGGACGCCTCTTTGTACGGTGGCCCTGAGAGCTCACAGCACTGCAACTTAAGAAAGCACATGCAAAATATAAAACACAAGCAAGTTAAAAAAAACAGCTTCATCAGTTTCACAACACATGTGCAGCATTTAACAAAACACGCTGCAAAGACCACAACACAACAGAAGAGTTTCCAGAGGACACTTAAAGTGATGCACACATCCAGACATGCTGGTTGGTTAATATCTGAATCATGTGATCACAATGTCAAAATAAATCAAAAACACTGAATTTGATCTCATTTTCCAACAACACTGACGGAAAGAGAACCTTAACAGGGCTGTGGCTCAAAATCTGTCAACAACAGGCGTGTCTGGACATGTGCATCACTTTTAACACTTCAGCTGCTATGACCGAGAATACTTTGTTTTGGTCAGCCCTCTGACTGTCTGGTTTTTGTTTGGGATCCACCAAATTTTTTTGGGCTGAAAATGGCCCAAAAGTGCATTTTTGGTTTTCAGCCGAAATACTTTTATCACTTTAAAACAACACAGCAGAAACAGCATGTTGTGATGATGTAAGCAAAAACTGTGGTCAGCATGCTGTTGTCTGAATAAGAGCTGACGTATTTCAGTGTATCTGAGAAAGACCCACGGATGGTGATTTGTAAAGAGTGATGCACGCATGAGAAATGATCCAGGCAGAGATGACTGCGGAGAACCTGCTTGGAGAGGAAGAAGCGCAGAATGCAGAAAAAAGGACTCATGGCTCTGAACCAGATGAGGATCATACCTCTCTTATAGATCAGATCTAAACCCTGTTCTTTATCTAACAGACTAAACAGCCTCATGTTATTTATCTGATTTATATGACCGGATGGTTAAGCCTTCACACCTCTCCTCTGCTCTCTGTGTTGTGCACAGCAGTTCTGCCTCAAAGCACAGACACACATATGTGAGCACACGCACACACACACACACAGACAAGCACATTTTTTGTTGGACAGAGAGTCCAGAAAATTGTCACAACCATCACGAGAGATGCAGAAAAAAACTCTCTTTTTAAAGCGCTCCCAGGTCATCTCTGTGAAGATCTCATCTCATGTTTAATGATTTTAGAAGCTGCAAGTTCTAAAATAAATTCAGGGAATTCAAATTTAGCGGGCTAAGGGTTAAGTGTCCTCTGGAAACTCTTCCGTTGTGTTGTGGTCTTTGCAGCATGTTTTTCTGAATGCGGTGCATATGTTGTCAAATTAATGAAGCCGTTTCCATAATTTACTTGTTTTGTCTTTTGCGTTTTTGCGTTTTCTTAAGTTGCAGTGCTGTGAGCTCTTATGGCCACCGTATCTTTGGCCTCAATTGGCGCCCAAGGTTTTGCTCCCTGTTTGTTGTTAATTTTTTTTTTGTAAATTTTGCTATAAATATTTGATCTCCTCAGATATGTGTGGAGAAATGCCCTGAAAAGTTCATGACTTTACTCAAAGCCCACACAAACAAAAAGGACTTTGAGTACTACAAGCAGTTCTGCATGGAAGGCGTGACGAGTACGATGGTGAGTGTGAAGCTGATTGTTGTCATTGACATTGACATGTTGACATTGAAATTTAAGCTTGTCTCTTCTTTTTCCATAAATTGTAATAATCCATATCTGGATATTCTGTGTGTTAGAATATTCCAGAAATCCTCAAATATGACCTGTGTCCTGCCATGCTGACTCCAAGCAGGCCATGTAAGTTGGATCTCTATCCATTCATCAAAGCGAGATGTGTGTTTTTGTGTGTCAGTAGAGTGTGTGTAAGTTGTTATTAAAATCGTAGTCGTTGCTCCTCTTTCTTTTAGTCACTCGCAGGTGTTTCCCCGCATTGGGACAGAAAGGAGGCGTGATAACCGTGGGAAATAACTCCCACTTTGACGATGGGAGTGGAAAAATGCGAGATGCTAAGGACCTCATGGAAGGAGTTAAGTAAGTATATTTCTGGAGTTGTGACACCAGAGAATTGTGTATTCCATCTGTACATCTGTAGCCCAGCCTGCTGAGTGAAAAATGATGAAAAATCTAAAACATTCCCCACAGGAACGCCACTGTGGTCATCGAAGCCCGCCAGGTGGTCATGAAGATTTTTGAGGACTACACTCAGTCCTGGTACTGGATTCTGCTGTAAGTCACAACCTGCAAGTTTTTCTCTTCAACAGGAAATTGATCTGCTCGGTCACTCTTTGTGTTTCCTTTCATGTCTGTGCAGAGGGCTGGTTATTGCTATGATCACCAGCCTGCTTTTCATCATCCTGCTGCGATTCTTGGCAGGGATCATGGTCTGGATCATGATTGTCTTGCTGATAGCAGTGATAGGATACGGTAAGGCGCCAAAGCGTGCATGCAAATCCAAGCAAGTGTTTGTGTCTTATTTGACTTAATATGAGCCACATTCACCTGACGAGTTCAGAAAAATGTCTCATTTCAAGATATTAAAAGACAAAAATGACACCTCCAGGACTTGTAAAGAGTAAACAAATCTGCCAGCTGGGTAGAAAATCTTTGCTTGTTTTGTTTCTTGGGTTAAGATCGCTGCTTTCTGACCTCACTTGCAGATATTTGAATTCAGGCTTCATTTTTGACTTAATATCTTGAAACGAGACATTTTTTCTGGACATCAGGTGGGTTAGGCTCAGTCTAACGGTCGTTTTTTTATTCAGACTTTTCCTTTTTTTCACTGCCTTGTTTGTTGCGGTTTGTCGCGTCCAGGTATCTTCCACTGCTACATGGAGTACGCAGCCCTGAAAGGAGAGCCGGGTGCTGATGTGACTCTCCAGGAGCTGGGCTTCCAGACGGACTTCACGGTGTACCTGCAGATCAGACAGACCTGGCTCGCCTTCAGTTAGTATACACACCTCACCATCCACAGGTTTATAGACTCTGACATGTCACTCCACAGCTAAGACACTGAAATGACATCTCCGTCTGCCGCTCTCCTTCCGCAGTGATTATTCTGGCCATTGTAGAGCTCATTATCATCCTGCTGCTCATCTTCCTCAGGAAGAGGATCCTTATCGCCATCGCTCTCATCAAAGAAGCCAGCAGGTCAGACGTCCATCAGATTAAAGTGTCAGACTAATTTCACTTGCATAGATTAAAAATGAAGTCATTACTCATGTTTTTGTCATGTTCACAGAGCCATTGGGCATGTCATGTCTTCCCTCTTCTACCCGCTGTTCACGTTCCTCCTGCTCGCCATGGTCATCGCCTACTGGGCAGTTACTGCTGTGTATCCTTTCATCCTTCACTCTGTTTAGTAGACTTGCAGACACTCACATGGCGATATAATCATGTGATGAAACAAGACTCAGGCTGTAGAACATGTCAGTCAGTTATGATCACTTTCATTCACTCTGAACTGGACTCTGAACTCCAGGAATGAGAATGGCTCATGTGAATAAAAGCGTCTTCATGATTGTTCTCCTTGACTGCACTGATCAGCTTCTTGTCTACCTCAAGTGAGGCGGTCTACAAAGTTTTCAACGAGACAGACTGTGAGCACTCCAGAAAAATCTGTGACCCAGCTGTAAGTTTTCACACTGAGATTGTAATTGATGTTTGAACTTTCAAGCCAAAAATATTTGAGTTTCCATGTTACTGCATTGATTGACCCAACCTTCTTTGATATTCAGGGTCTAACTTGAGTGGATATTTATGTTAAGAAATCTGTTTTTGTGTCTTCATAACGTGTATCTGTGTGCAGAACTTCACAACCAGTCCAATGAAACACGACTGCCCTGACTCCCAGTGCCTTTTTGCCTTCTACGGCGGAGAAACCATTTACCACAAGTACCTGATCGGCCTGCAGTTCTACAACGTCTTCCTCTTCTTCTGGTGCGCCAACTTTGTCATTGCTCTGGGACAGATGACTCTGGCCGGGGCCTTTGCCTCATATTACTGGGCCTTCGTAAAGCCTGATGACATGCCCACCATGCCGGTGTTTTCTGCCTTAGGGAGATCTCTCAGGTGTGTATGGAAGTCAGGTACGCTCATGACCAGCTGTGTTTGTGCCTTGTTTAAAAAGTCACTTATCATTTATTTTTAGGTATCATACAGGAACTCTGGCGTTTGGTTCCCTTATCCTCTCAATCATTCAGATCATCCGGGTTTTGCTCGAGTATCTGGACCACAAGCTGAAAGGTAAACATTTAATCAGAGTACTTGTAGTAAGATAACAGGGTTTCTCATATAGGGAGTTGGTTAAAAAGTTTTCAATCTCCTGTTCAGATATGTCTATAACAATGATGTCGTCTGTCTCAGGAGCCCAAAACAAGTGTGCCAAGTTCACGTTATGCTGTTTGAAGTGCTGCTTCTGGTGTTTGGAAAAGTTCATCAAGTTCCTGAACAGAAATGCCTACATCATGGTGAGCGGTTCATTTTCTGTACTCCTCTGTTCTCAGCTAAATTAAACAAAACGATGATTGTTTTTTATTTCCTTTGAAATGTCTGTAATAACTGTATTTGGCCTCTAGGTGGCAATATATGGCAAAAACTTTTGCACCTCTGCCAGAGATGCCTTCTTCCTGCTCATGAGGAACATGATCAGGTGAGTGCAGATGATAGGTGGATCACAAAATGATTCTGCCAATCATTAAATACAACTCATGCAAAATAATATATAAAACAGATTCTTTTCTTGGGGGATTATGTTGGTTTAGTCACACCCAGACATAAAACAAATCTTTAAAAAACACACATCTTCTATTTCTAGGGTTGCTGTCCTGGACAAAGTGACAGATTTCCTCTTGTTTTTGGGCAAACTGCTCATTGTTGGACTTGTAGGTGAGTCACCATAATCTATCCTGCTGTGGTTTCCTTTATTATATACTACAACTCCAACTCCAATGAAGCTGGATCGTTGTGTAAAACGTAAATAAAAACAGAATACGAGGATTTGTAAATCCTGTTTAACCTATATTCAACTGAATACAAGTATACCTTTGTGTATTGTGTGCAGTGTGTTGTAAATGCAGTGTCTGTCTAATGTAGCTGTTATCTGTGTGTGACCTTCCTACATGCTTCCCTCCACAGGAGTCTTTGCCTTCTTCTTCTTCTCTGGCAGAGTGAAGGCCTTTGAGGACACAGCTCCCCATCTTAACTACTACTGGGTGCCCATCCTCGTGAGTCTTCATCTTTCTCTTTAAGAACTGTGTGATCCATCAAAGTGTGTGTGTGTGTGTGTGTGTTGTGAAAGTAATGTCTGTTTTTGTCCTCTCCAGACTGTCATAATTGGCTCGTACCTCATTGCCCATGGATTCTTCAGCGTGTATGCCATGTGTGTGGACACACTCTTCCTCTGCTTCTGTAAGTGGCACCAGTTTTCTGTCGTTATGTTGCTCAAAGTTAGTTTGTTTTATGTCCATCTGACATGAGTGTAGATGAACAGTTTGCTGCTCTGAATGAAAAGCAGCAGGAAAATGAAAGCTGAATCAAAGTTTGCATCTCCTCCTCAATGAGTACATTGCTTCTTTCATTGCTTTGGTGTTGGGCTGTCACTAATTCTAAAGAGCATGAGTTTGGTGTGTGAATCTTTGGAAAGTATCTCTATCATTTCACGTAACTGCCTGTGGCTCACAGGATGATAATCTGGAAACTCTGCTTGGTGATGAACTGAGAACTTTCAAATGCCTGTGGGTTCCTTTGCTTGCTTGCTTTTTGACAATCTTTCTCTTTGTCTCTCTCTCTCTCCTTTTTTCTTAATTCTCACCACCCACCATCCCTCCGTCCTCTCCCCACTGTGCCTCTAACACCTTCTCTATAAACCCTGATTTCTGTACCAACCTTCTGTTCTTTCTATTAACACTTACAACTACACACACACACACACACACACACACACTCATTAAGGTGAAGACCTGGAGCGCAACGATGGTTCAGCTGAAAGACCTTATTACATGTCGTCCACTCTTCACGAGATTCTGTGGAAGAAAGAAGCTGAAGAGCCCTCTTCACCTTCTGCTCAGGAACAAGATGATGAAGACAATTAGCTGATGTCCATGTTTTCAGTGTCGTCACTTTATCGATGGGGACTCGAGTGCCTTGTGCTTTTTCCTTTGAGGAGATCAGTTACTGGAACAGTGTTTTATTTGCTTGTATGCAGGTGATGCACACTTCCTGTTATCTTAACAGTAATGACAAAGAAACTTTAAAAACTTTAAGGATTTTATTTTCTAAATCATTTTCTCAACGTAACAAACAATAGTTGTACTATTGCCCATAAACACGGCAGGTGGGTATTTCTCCACATGTAGAAACTGTGTGTACTGTTAAGAGTGTGCAGTGTTGATATTTTTTGATAGCTTTTCAAACTTATTCAGAGAAATTAATTTACATATTTGGCATTAAATTGCAAAAGGAGTTAATAATTTACACTTTTTAAATGTAAAAACCATAAAAAAACAAACAAACAAACAAAAAAAAAACACTTGCATGAAGTATTGTACGATGGGAAATTAGGGCCATGCTAAAAAAAGAAAAGTAAACTTATGAGACTTAAGTCATAAATTTATAAAAATTGTCAGAAATTAACAAAAATAGTCATAAAGTTATCAATATATATATGAATACTGGACTTGTATTTATTCTTCATCCTCAGAAATGATAATCAGCTGATAATGGTTCAGAATTCAAGCAGGGAATAAGTTGTAAAAAATAAGTTGTAAAATTGCAGTTCAGGGTTCCTTGGTGAGGTGCAACAAATAAAAAAAACAAAACAAAAAAATCCTAAAAGAGTATTTTTAAGTTGCCGCATTGACTTCATATTTAATTATATCCTTGTTTTTTGGCTATTAATATTATTATTATTATTACTATAATTATAATAATTATTATTGTTTTTATTATTGTCAAACTGAATTTAAGTTTTAATTTCATTTAATTTAGCACAATTTAAAAACCTTAGTGAAACAGTCTGTCAAAGACATTGAGAACAATTTAAAAATCTACATTATTTCAACTAAGTGTTTTGAACTTGTGTATTACATAATATTTCTAAAATAAGTTACATTCTTCACGTTTCCACTCATCAGAAACCTCAAGCTGTTCAGTTTCCCTCTTCACTGTGACAGTTTTTCTCTTGGCACCTCTTACCTTGCAGTTTCAGGTGTTAATAATATTTTATATAAATTGAAATCAGATCCAGAGATCATTAAAGCTCATCTTTCAGTTTGAATCACCACTGATGCACTTTAACTTCTGTTTTTACATACTTTATAGCAGTGTTGTTTTTTGAATGAACAGTTTTTGAGGACTCCACTTGGACTCTTACAAATTAACTTTGGAATTTATAGTTCCTACTTGTTTATATTCATTGCAAAGTCTGTCTAGTTTAAGAGATTTTTGTTGGTCTTGTTGCTTTGAAAAAATCTTAAATTTAAAAAAATTGTGAGAAAAGAAAAATTATAATCTGTTAAACATTATTTATTGAATCTCTTTCCAGTGGAGGATCTGGAGAGGAACGATGGCAGTGCTGAGAGGCCGTACCTGATGCCTGACAGCCTACGCAAAGTCCTGAACAAGAAGAACAAAACACCACCAGCTGAGTAAGCCCCGCCCACTCCCAGCTTACCTTCATAAGGCGAGTCGGTGGGTTTTAATGGACTGTGGTTTGAGCTCAGTGAGAACTTGAACATGGAACTGATGCATCAGTCACCCTGAGCCTGCGCGTGACAATCAGCAGAATCCTCCATTGTTACTTTTAAATCAGACACTTTGTTTTATCTCTGTCTGCTGTTCAGTTTGAGGTTTGAAGGCCTACAGCTGAACTGTTTTAAAACTTCACTTCAATTTTAATGTGTTGTATTTTTTTTTTAAAGAATGATGAAGTGTTACACTCAAGTCAGCTGGACTTTTATCTAGTTCAGTCAGTTATACGTTTTGTGCTTTTATCCCGTCATAGTGTCATTTTAGAGATGTAAACTTGTGTTTAATATAAATACATAATTAATCAAGTGTTACAAAGCCATTTATTTACGTTTTATCTTTATTTTGCATGTGCTGTTGCAGTGCATCTTTTAACATCATATGCAGATAAATAAAACCAAAGGTAGACTCTTTAATTTAACTGATTTGAATTGTTATACATGTTGCATCTTTTGTTTGTTGAGTTTGAATTGAGGGCTTTTTAAAAGAATAAAAAATAGTTTTATAAATAATCCTTCGACCTATTGGAATCATTTTTGTTGCTGATTCAACGTTGTGAGGTTGATAACTCCACAACTCAAAGGGAGAAGAGACCTCCTCATGCCTCCAGCTTCTCCACCCTGACGAAAAATTTATTTTTGTGACAGAAGTATCAGACGGATGAGCTTCTATTTGAATTTTAGGTATTTATTTAATGTGTCCTACATTTACATGCATCATACACAGACCCCGAGTGAACCCTGTGAGTCTGACCTCCAAACACTTTGTGAAGCTCTGGACTGCTAGTGACGAAAACAGGTTGATGAATATTTGTGTTTTTATGAAATCTTTTCAAGTCAGTTTCTCCACAAAAAGGATCAGTTTCTTAAAGTATTTATTTCTTTTTTTCTTCATTGAATAAGGACCGATTTTTGAAGTCAGTTATGCTAAATGACCCATCAGCCAATCACATTTAAATAAAGTGACGTCATCATTAACCTGCATTTCTGTTCTGTGTTTTATTTGGTATCAAACCTTTGAGTGCAATTTCACAAAAACTCCTAAAACGTTAATTTTGTGCGTCAGGGCTCACATAGGACCAAACTTCAGAAATAAGAACTGATGTCTCAATAAAATGTACAAAAAAACCCAAAAAACTGAAAAGTTATGAAAACTTGCTCTACAATAATCACTTGCTTTACTATCATTGGCCACAGAAATACTTAGAACTATTTTCTCACTCATTAATACTGTCATCTACCTCATATTGTACACTGAGCCTCAATTGTGCCGTGCACAAGTCTACACTTCCTCTACACTTATATATCTTTTGTATTTAAAAGACCTCCTTGCAACTTGTTAAATCTTTTTCCCCCTCTTTTTTGTATACTTTAACTTAAGCACCTATTGCACTGAAAGGAGAAGCTCTCCAATCCCATTGTACATTCTGTATAATAACAATTAACAGCCATTCTGATTCTGGCCACAAGATGGAGTAAGTGCGCTTACAGTTTTTCTTGATTCTTTACACATTTTCTGAAAGCATGCCTCATACTCTCACAACTCCACACACAAATCAAAAATCACACACAGAGGGCAAAATGAAGCTTTACATTCAAAACAATATTTCTTCTCAAAATAGTTTTTTGTTTTCAAATGTCACACAAATCACCACGTAAATAGACATCTATGAGAACCAGTTGAACACTGATGTGCTGAATATAAAACACTTCTTTTCTTTCTCAGTGTTAAAACTCACTACAGACAGTACATAAATAAATGTGTTGTAAAATAATTTGGAATATTGATTTTTTTTCATTCAGAACACACAAATACACAGTAACAAATATTTTATTTTTGCCACAGAAACAACAGAAGACGTTCCCGACCACCTTGAGTTGATGATCTTTCAGTTCTGCAACACAAACAGCAAAATACTGTAAATACTGTAAATTCTGTGTAGGAATACATTTCCCAAATCAATATTATTTTTACAGTTCTACAGAACAGTCCTCAGGAAATACTGTACTTCTGTACTCATTGAGTTCTGTACTGATTTGCTGTTCTGCAGTTTTTCTAGTGAGAGTGAATTTCTGACCTGTTCTCATTTCAGAAAGTCTGGATGATGGATGCTGCAGTGCACAGTCATGGCCAAAAGTTTTGAGAATGACACAAATGTTACATTTTCACAAAGTCTGCTGTTTCAGGGTTTTTAGGTGTTTTTGTCAGAGTTTTCTATGGTATAATAAAATACAAACAAAATCTTAATGTTTTGTTCCCCGAGCCATTTTGTTATGACTTTTGCTTTATGGCGAGGTGCTCAATCATGCTGGAAAAGGCATTCTTCATCACCAACCTGCCCTTGGATGGTTGGAAGAAGTTGCTCTCGGAGGATGTTCTGGTACCATTCTTTATTCATGGCTGTGTTTTTAGGCAAGATTGTGAGAGAGCCCACTCCCTTGACCGAAAAGCAACCCCACACATGAATGGTCTCAGGATTCTTCACTGTTGGCATGAGACAGGACTGATGGTAGCACTCACCTCGTCTTCTCTGAACAAGCCTTCTTCCAGATGCCCCAAACAATCAGAAAGGGGATCATCAGAGGAAATGACTTTACCCCAGTCCCCCGCAGTCCAGTCCCTGTACCTTCTGCAGAGTATCAGTCTGTCCCTGATGTTTTTACTGGAGAGAAGTGGCTTGTTTGCTGCCCTCCTTGACACCAGGCCTTCCTCCAAAAGTCTTCGCCTTCCCTCGTCCTCCTCCTCTCCTGGCTCTGCTGTTTGACATCCACTGCTCCTTAACAGAAACGCTCACCTGTTGCCCTTGTGAACACAAGGCACACATGCTGGCTTTATGTAAGCGTCATCTGTGCAGATTGCAATCATTTTTTTTTTTCATCAGGGGTTTGATCAACATGCAGCTTATCAAATGTGTCTGTTTGAATGCCACTGTGTCAGTCTCAGATCAGTCAGAGGAATCACAGACTCCTTAGCGCCCAACAGGACGATTGATGGAACCAAATTACTCAAAGTGTTATCAGGTTGGTCTGCCTGTCCCTGGTGTCTTGGTGTTTCAACTTTGTGTCACTTTAACCTGAAACTAAATCACCGAAGGTTCTAAAAAGTGAACAATACACAGTGAGGAACAACAGGAAGTAGGTGTTCCTAGTGCTGCAACATACACATTAACCAGTGTATTCAAGGAAACACTCAGAAGCATCCTGCACTTTGTTGGCTCTAGTAGCTCAGAGATCAGTATCTAACAGACATTATGTAATGACAGCTGGCTGATAGTTTTATATAATGTCTACTTCTGAAAAGTGACACCTGTGAGTGGAACATTTCACAAGCTGTTTTTACCAACAACATTATGCTGCTAGATATAATCATACTGTTCATGAGTAAAGAGTGCAGCAGTAAGCACTGAGTGAGCAGCAGTGACAAACCTTTAATAAGCATATCACAGGTAAACAGTGCTGACACACCACCTGTATGATGGTGGGCAGTTAGCCTAGCATTTCAAAATGAGTTGCGATCACAAATATTGTTGTAAGCATTCACTTTATTCCCAATTTCCAAATGGCACGTTAGGGAGCTTTTCCACTGCAGGAACAGGGATGTGCAACATTTACTGTCAAAGGAGTCGTTTTGCCTCATCTCTCCTGGAGTAAAGTCAGTCCAGGAGCCACAAAACCTACTTTACCTTAACAATAAAGACAATACGGTGTACATTCTATGCAAGTCTGTATAATTTAAGATTTTTTCTTTTGGTCTTTGAAAGAATCTTAAATAAAAAAAAGAAAGAAAAAGAAAAAATTATGTTTTTTTTTTAATTTATAAAATTGTAGAACTCTTAAAAGAATACTTGAATCTGATACCATATATTGGTAATGTTGCTCAATTAATCACTTTTTTGTTGTTTGTTAATTTCTTGCCACATTTCACACACGTATATTGAGGCCAGCATGTTGGCTGTAAAAAAAATCCTTCCACACAGAATTAAAATCTGTGTTTTCTCACAGATTTGAATTTATTTTGATTTAGTTATCAGTGGAGTAAAACTTGAGGTGAGCCACAGGAGCAAGGAAAGTTGGCGGGTTGTTGGTGTTGCAGGAGATGAAGTCGAGAGGTGGATGGCTTTATTATGACATGCGAGGCATATGTAGTTCAACAAAATGTTAAATCATGGTTTTGTTTAGTGTCAATGACATTAATTTTCAATACCCTCTGAAAGAAAAGAAAAATTCATGATTTTAATATTTTTTTTTAAGGCTACGGAACTATGTGTTTTTTTTCAACTGCAGGAACTTGAGTCTAAAATAAGTTTTGGGTCAATTTATCTACCAGTGAAGAAGTGCCTTCAAGAGCTTGAGTCTTCCTGAATGATGGAGAATCCACTTTGTTTTTATTTTCCACCTTCCATCCATAATAACATCACACAGCTGTGATTCCCCTGGGTTTAATTACTCCCAAACAATCATCTTCTCTGACCCTGACAACCATCAGCTCCTGGTGTCATGGTTTAAAGAGTGACCCCGTGAACTGGAGACCTTCTCAGCATCCAATATATTTTTGGCTCTGCTAGCTCAGAGATCAGTATCTAACAGACATTATGTAACAACAGCTGGCTGATAGTTTTATATAATGTCTACTTATGAAAAGTGACACTGATGAGTGGAACATTTCACCAGCTGTTTTTATCAACAACATTATGCTGCTAGATATTATCATACTCTTTGTTAGCCTAGCATTCCAAAATGAATTGTGAACATAAATATTTTTGTAAGCATTCAGTTTCTCTCCAGTTTCCAAATGGCAATTTGAGGAGCTTTTCAGCTGCAGGAACTTCCCCCAGGAACTAGGGAGTTTTGGAGGAACTATGTGCTTGTATTTGATTGCAGGAAATAGGGTCTAAATTAAGTTTTTTTCAGTACTTTCCAGAGGTCCAGGAAATGCAGGGCCTGCAAGGGGAATGTTTCCGATTTGTGGAGCAGCCATATTGCTTTTACTTCATCCTCCATTCATAATAACATCACACACAGCTGTGACTCATTTGGTTTCAATAACTCCTAAAAAATCACCTTCGTTGAGCCTGATAACCATCAGCCACTGGTGTTATAGTTTAAAATGTGACCCCGTAAACTGGAGACCTTCAGCTGAACATGTCAGTGGATGTCAAGTTTACAACCGCTGTTGTAACATGGCTGATGTTTAGAAGTTTCATTTGCTGATGTCTCATCAGAAAAGTATTCAATGATACTCTGCAGCTGTTTGAGAAAGAAGCATCCCGCTGAAAGTCGCCATTCAACCGAGTCACTCTGGAAGTCGAAACGCCGCTCGATCTCTGCCCTCTTCATCCTTTTTAGACAGGAGAGAATGACTGATGATATCCATGCTAACAGGCTAGCTGTGGTGCTATGATGACACTGGCATCTGTGCCTTCAGTGGCATCATCCATCACGCCCCTCGTTGTCTTACTGCCCTCTATTGGTCCGGTGATTTAGACACGGTTTACATGACAACGGTTTTAGGATGAAATGCAAAATTATTGCTGCATTTTGGTTTCTTGTTTACACAGAAATGGCGTTTCAGCCAACCTAAAATGCTAATTTTTTGGAAAGGCCCTCCAGAGTGGAATTTTTCTGATATGCTGCAGCCTCCATTGCCATGTAAACAGCAAGCTGGGGTTTTCAGTGGAAATGCTGACGTCACGTTCCCATTTTGTGCATGCGCATTCTTTCATTATGAGAACTTTAATTGCCATGCACAGACCAGACGACAACAATGGTTCAGTGGTGGGCTATCGTGTTGTACTTATGCAGCTGAATCTGCTGACTGCCTGTCAACAATTGAGCATCTGTTGCTCCACTTCTGCACTCAGATAAGATGCATTTAATATGTACACCAGACAATCAGCCCACCTCTACCTTTAGCAAAGGGATAACAAAAGACTGTACAGTTATATCGCCACCTACAGGCCTGATGTGCATACAACAGTGTTTTCAGTCCTTCAGTGTTGACTTGTAAGTGCAGATTTTTTTTTTTGTCTCTGCATTTTTTTGTCTTTTCGAGGGAAATGCTGTGAAACTTTGTCCTGTAAATGGGTCCTCAGTGCAAGTAGGCTAGTTTTATTTTTCTTCATACGTCAGTCACCGGATTTGCATAATCATCACAAGAAAAAGGCCTCAGTCGCAGAAAACAATGGGCCACAGGAACCATTTAGTTCCTGGATTTAGTTCCGGGAACTTTTAGTTCTTTTTAAATTTTATGGTAGAAAAGGACTTTTAATTGTCTGCTAGCTTCAATATCGGGTTAATGTTGCTGTTTGTTGCAACACTGTGACATACTGAGACATTTGGTATGAAACAAAGCAATCGCTAACAGAGTCATACTTTTTACTGACTAACTTTTTTGTTATTGACACAAAGGCTGACTAACATTCCACATCACTGGCACCTTCACTCCCACATTGGTTGTTCCGCCTTAGGAGCGCTCCTCGGTACATGCACGTATCAGCTGTAATAAAGTGAGACAACTGCAGCCTGCCCAACCTCGAGCCAACAGAGGGAACATGGAGCAAATAAATCATGCACTCACAGACACAGTACGTTCCCAGGCTTGTGGAAAGTTATGCCATCAAGAGACTTGGGATGTGTTTGAAAAGTAACGTAAAGTCATTCTGCTGCTTTATTAATTAACCCATTTCTCATTGTGTCCTTGAATCCATCTTTTTGGGTGTATCATGAGGGGGCTGCAAAAGAATTGAGTTCATATTTTCTTCTGTTAAAAAATGCCACTCCTCTCTTAAAGGTTATAGCCATTCAGTGTGAACAGCTTTTGACCTTTGCACAGTAAACAGTTAACACAGAGCACTGCAGCCGACTCATGAGCATCATCAGAGTTCCCACAGAGCATAAGGTGTCAAATCTTATAGTTTACAGTCAAACAGTGAGCGATAACTGAGGTGACAAATTACAAAAGAGGCTGTTTTCATAGCTGTTATTGCGTCAGAGGTCTTGAGTGGTTCCCAAGGTATGTCATCCAGTGAGAGCTTTCATGCATTCCAGTCTCCATAGAGAACACCTGAACGGCCTGAGCACTGGAGTCGTAGGAGTGGGGAACTTCTTGAGAGGGACTGGTATGCACTCGATGTGTGCCACTGGGAGTTATGAAACAGCCAAACCATTCAATATGTTTACAATCCAAATGTAACAAGCTTATTTTCCCCATTTCCACCACACCAGAGGTTGATATGTGGAGGAGACCAAAGGACGCCCCTGATGAATGAAACCTGCAGGCATCTATTTTTTAGCTTCAAGTAAACTTGGCCAAAAGTGTACAGGAACTTGTGTTTGGTAGATTATTTCTTTATTTTAACAATGCTTCTTAGTAATAAATCTTAAACTTTTTAAATGGTGCCACATTTGTAAGGAACATGCCTTTTTTGGCACGAGCAGCAGAGATGAGTATGTGGGTCGCAGCCATGAAAAATTTGTCAAATCTTCTCTTCCAAAGCCAAACAAAAAGCTCTTTCTGTCATAACCATCATGGAGAAGGAGTCTGTGTAATGGTATCTGTGTGTTGTGTTGTGATGTGGTGATAAAATACAGTCTGCCTGCATTCCTTACCACTCCTGTTACCACTCTGCGTCATTTGTGCTCCGAGGTCTTTGAATTCCTGAATCAAGTGACCAAATACCCTAATTCTGTGAAGGGTTTGAGATTTAGTTTGTGTGTCACTCAGTAGGACAAGGATCACTCAGGTATCTGGACCCGGTCAGTCAGCATTGATCAGCGCAACGGCTTTATAAAAGTGACTTGAACCCAAGTGAGCCAAATTCACTGAACCCTCAGAAACACTGATCAGCTGATCTCTGCCAATGCTGTACCCAGAAAGTGATGACGTGCTAACAGCAGAGGGTAGGTGGAGCTGTGCAGTGCCGCTTCAAATTGGTGTCAACAGTCTGGGTTTTGTATATTATGCTATCACCATCAACAATGAAAAGCTCTCAGGGGAGAGCCACACCTTAAAGGCATCACTGGGTTGACAGGTGTGGCCTTAATGTTCAGGATGATTAAAGGAAACTAATATCTGCATCAAGATGAAGACAAAACATCGACTCCATCCACTTGTTCCTGTGAAAACAAAGGGTTTTTATTAACATGATGAGCCCTGTTGTGAGGGTTGTAGAATGATGTAGGATAACACTATAAGTCACTCAAAACATTTGATTGGTGTTAAATCCTTCAAGCAACAACCAGATTAAAATGTTTTGTTGTCCCATTCAGAAGGAAAAGGTAAATCTAGCTTCTAACATGACAATAACCAGAAGGTTTTAGTTCAGTTAATCAGAGTAACTTTAACTCAAATAATATTGAATAAAAGTATTAAAAGGCTGATGTGCAAAAATTTGTTTACTGATATTTAGCTAATTGGGAGCAGCTATTATCAGCTCAGGTATTTCTGCCCCTGCTCAGATATACGCTCAATGTAATACTCCTGGCTGAGGGTTTTTTTTAGTGGCCTTTAAGAGGAAACAATGACAGAATATTCCCTCAGTCTGGGAAAGATTATTATAGTTTCATAACCTGCTGTCACTTGATATGAATGTCAGGCACTCAGGATGTAAGTTGAGTACCACTGTAGAGTTTCAAACAGCATAGATAATGTACAATGCAAAGAACAACTTACGATCGTTAAACATTAAAAAATATAACTTAAAAACTCACAGGGTGTGAAAGACACAAAGGGGATTTTTTTGTCTCAGTACATGGAGTAATATTATGGAACAGGCTAGCACAGGGATCAAAGCAATGTTCAAATATGGTGCAATTTAAGAAGCTGCACAAAACCATAATATTCACCAGGTACAGGTCTGCAGAGGGGGATATAATATTCAGAAAAGGTTACTCAGAGAATTTTTTTTTTTTTTTTTTTTGCTGTTCTTTTTCTTTTTTTTTCTTTTCTTTTTTTGGACTGATAACAATTGTAAATATAAAAAAATATAATACATTTTCAACAAGTTGTTTTTTCGTATGTCTGTTTATATATTTTAATTTTCTTACATTCTGTTTAGTTTTGTTTGTTTGTTTGTTCTGATAGGCATTCGAAGTACATTTTTTTCAATCACTCAATCAACACATTCAGTGCTGTGAATAAGTCGTTCAGGTAAATCACATGACAACCCTCAAAGGTCATTACTTGAGTCACTGAAGCGTCACTTATATAAAAATTAATGCAGACAGAATGTAGGCTGTGAGTTTTTTTTGACAGTAACCATTTACCTGGTGGTTTATAGATACATCAGTATCTATAATGACCTTTTAATATTTACAACAAACTGTGCAGGTATTGATGAACCTTGTTTTAAGCAAACTCTGATAAATCATCAGTGTGATGCTTTAAATTCACTCAGCAGAGCTCTGAGTCAGACCCAGCCCTCAGGAGGCCTTTTTGCTCCTTTTTTCTCCTCTTGTACGTGTAGTAAGCCTTCACCCTGGGCCATCTCAATACAGTAAGATGCACTTTCAGTTGGTGTCCTCCTGCATGATCATGTAAATCTACTCCAACTCATTCAAGTATAATATATGACAGAGTTTACGTAAACAAAGGGGGAAGTACCAATGGAAGATTCCAGTGCTTGTTGTATAAGCATTTTATGATCAATGTCACTGCCTCACTTGTATTTAAATTTTTTTCCAACAAAATAAACTTTAACTGAGCTGCAATGAACTTTGGATCTTTTAAATTACACGCCATGTGGCCTGAAATAGCTGCTTCACCCTGGATCAGAGGGAACAGAATGTTTAGCAGCATCTCAGATGGAGGTTAGCTTGTTGGTAGACTCTAACCCTACCTTGAGGTGGAGAACATGACAAGTTATGCTACAGCAGGACAACAAATGATTTTAAACCACAACCCCAAATCTCAAAAAGTTCGGACATTGTGTAAAGTGTAAATAAAAACCAAATGCAAAAATTGCAAATCTGATAAACCAAAACTACTCACAGTGGAACATGGACTACAAATCAGATGTTTAAAGTCAGACATTTTTTTCTGTTTCATGCAAAATAGTAGCCCTTTTGAATTTGATGGCAGCAACACTTTTAAAAACAGTTGTGATGTAGTATGAAGGCTCAAAGATCACAGGCATCCAGTACTAGCTTCCTCCTTGTCCATCACCAACAGAGGTTTCTTCAGACTGTTGGAATCTTTGATGACATTATGAGCAAGAGATTTTGGAATATTCACAGTCTCCCCAATTTTCCACTTAGGAACTAATTTTTCTAAGACTGTTTCACAATTGTTGGACTGTGTTTCACAGCCCAATGAACCTCTCGCCTTCTTCACTTCTTCAGAGACTCAGCCTCTCTTAGATGCTCTTTTTATACCCATTGAGCTTGTGGACTTGGGGCCAGTTAATCTTATTGGTTTCAAGATGCTCCTCCAGCCGTTTCTGGCTTTTTCAGCCTTTTGTTGCTCCTGCCTGAACTTTTTTGAGAGGTGTTTCAAAATGGGATAATATTTCGCATGAAGTGGCAAAATGTCTCATTTTAGACCTCCAAAATGTTGTCTTTGTTCTGTTGTGAATAAAATACAGGTTTCTGAGGTTTGCAAGTCATTGTGCTCTGTTTTTATTTACATTTCACACCATGTCCTATTTTTTTTTTTTCTTTTTTTTTTTTTTTTTTTTTTGATCGGGTCTGTTGATAAAAATTGTGTTTGTATCACTTTAAACGAACATTTAGAAGAAACTGACTTATGGATTCTTAATGTCTTTGCTATTAAATCGCAACATTAGTAAAAACATTAGTAATAGTCTTTTTATAGGAGCAGCATTAGGTGTCTTCTGCCCAGCCCCCCCCTCTCTCTCTTTCTCTCGCTCCGTTCCACGGACACACCTCCTCTGACCCCTCCTCCAGTCAACACTTGGAGCAGAAAGCTGCCTCCCACTTCAAACCACTCCTGTGAGTTTCACTCCAAGTGTCCACAGTCGCGCTGGAAACTTGTCGAGTCGTCCCTGTGGACAGAAATCCTTCACCGCTCAGTGAAAACAAGTCGGAACAGTTTGGATTTTGTCAGTTTTAGCGGAAATTTAGGCCGGATTGTCATTTGCACTTTACTATGCTGGTATAAAATGTAGCGATCTCTGCACAGCGAAAGACCTCTTTTTATTTTTATTACAGGAGCGCTAATGTAGCCCTTAAAGACAATTAAAAAAAAAGCGTTTTTATTTTATCAACATGAAGCCTTAAATCTAATAATCCTCCGCCTTAAATCTGACGAGTTTCTGTCCTGCAGTCAGTGAAGATGGACAACACTCAATAGGAGACGAGACGAGATGGGGAAATGGGAGCTAACCATGGTAAGACTTTTTCTTATCTAACCAAAAGAAAGAAAAACATGAATTCATGAATTGTTTTCGATGGGATCTTTTTTCATAGATTTGAGATAATCCCTTAATCTTGTGTAGGTTCAAGAGATGGCTCTGTGGAAAAAAAGTTCCAGAGAACCAGACTTTGTTTGTGCTTCTCATGTTAGACCCAGTTTGCATTTTTTGTGGCAGTATTAAATGAAAGAAACAATCACTTCTGAGAAATAATTTACTTCTGTTTCATGGTGCTAAAATTGGCTCTATCTGTGCTCAGATGTGACTGAAGGAGGAAGAGCGATCATGAGAGACAGAATAAAGATCTTTGGCTGTGGTGCAGGAGAACCTTTTTCATTATCTTGGAGTTTCTGTCACTTTTGATTGTGCACGTTTGGTTTAACATTTCATTTTCTTCCATTTAAATTTTTTGAGTATTTTTGGACATGTATCTTGTTTTATTCAGACTGAAAATGGCTGTTTGTGGTGCAAAGTCCCACCATCACTGTCCCTGACTAACAGAAGGACACAATACACTGTTTCCCATCTATGCAGGAACAATCCCCTGTCTGTCAGGAACAATGGGGTTTGTGTGATACTGGTTAATACTGGCAAGCACAGCAGTAAAACATTTCACTAGACGTTTTAAAAAATGAAGAAATCATTTCCTAGTTAGTCTCCACTTTCTATTTCTGCTCCCAAAGCATAAAGATGATTTGATATGTAAAGGGTTTTGACACACATGGATGTCCACATGCTCTCAGGGCCTGTTTGTTTTTGCTGTGAGCATGTAAAACCTGATGCATTGAAAATAAGAGCTTTTTGATTTTATCTCATGAGGTTTGGTTTAACCCTTCATGGTGGGACTTCTCAGTCTGTGAAACCAGCTGTGTGATGTCTAAGAAAATAACCCTGAGGATGCCATAGAGCAGGGGTCTCAAACTCAACACACCAAGGGGCCACTGGAGGTAGTGTCTGGATGAGGCTTGGCCGCATCAAGTGTTCCACAAAAAAGGGCTTCAAGTATTTAAAAAAAAAAAAAAGTACAACTGATCCAATCGTCTCAGTCTTATCAGGTCAGAACATGCAGAACATGAACAGTTCTTCAGAACACTTGGCTTGAGGGAGGAAGCAACTGAGACCCTCAGTATGGCTTTAAGATGCTCATCATTAAGTTTGGACCTGAACTTTGACTTATTAGAGTTCATTGTGGAGAAGAGCTTTTCACACACACCTCCACTCGGTGACACAAACATGTTACAAGTGACCAATTGCTAATTCATGTTGTTGTCATGAGCCTGAGCTACGGTAGCCCACGAGTGTTAAAAAATATAAAACGTGCAGATGCATGTAAGAAAAATCACGCAGGCCACACTAACACAAAGCTTTGATTTCAGGCAGGGGGCCACAAAATATTGTTCTGGGGGCCGCAATTGGCCCGCGGGCCACGAGTTTGAGACCCCTGCCATAGAGAGTGTGTCAGGATTACCTTGGTTTGAGGTGTGAGATCTGACAGTTTAAACCAGAAAACCTGTTTGAAAAAATAGGTCATACAATTACACCGTCTGAAAGTCTTATTAGACATAATGTGAGACATATTCACCAGAGCAGAAAAACGTCAAGTAAAAAAAATATCTGCCAATAGGATAAGAGAAAAGTTTCTTGTTTTAACATTCTAATTCTTTTAACTTGTTACAAGAAATTCAGATCTCATTTATGTCCATAAATATCTTGAAATAAGACATGTTTCTGGACTTGTCAGTTGAATGTGGCTCATATCAAGTATAATAAGTCAGTTTGTACAAAAATATTAGATAAAAACACTTGCTTAGATTTCAGTTTTTGCAGTGTAGTTTTAAGTATTGAAATTCTGCAACAGATATTTCAGCTGAACTGTCAATACCTAAAGATGTACTCTTTTTGATTTAATGTTTTTTTCATGAAAATTTGAAATAAAGTAAATAGAAATGAAATTGAAAGCTACATCAAGCCTCATTGCACATTGTTTGTATTTATACTTACATATCAATTCTACATTTTGATGAGCGGCTTCTTTGAATCTCATATAGCCTTTGTCTCTCTTGGTGCTCATGTTTGATTAACTCCTTCAGCGCGTGTTTTGTATCTTGTATCCAGTGCTCTTGGGCTGCAGTCACTCAAACACTGATTAGGATCCACCTCTTAGATCAAACAAAGCCTGTCCTGTCCTCTGTATTAATACTAAAACGCTGTCTTCAAACAGAATCATGTAGGCCGAGCCGAGGAAACAATCCACAGACCTTAAAGTCTCTTCTGTTGTGTCAGTCCTCAAAGGAAACGAGGAGCTGTGACATATTAAGGCCATGTTTGAGTGTGTTTTGATATTTTGCAGTGATTTCTTTTCCCGTGTACTAACCTGAATTTGTTTATGAATCTTTATCTTGGACTGTGCATTGGTGGGAAATTTTGGGTCTCAGTGTACCAAGGCAAACGTTAGAAATGAAAACCACATCACATGAAGCTGATGTCCATCTGATAACTGCTGTTGTTACTGACATACCTGTTTGTGCAGTCACTGCAGTGGTGAAGCAATATTAAGCTGTTGTTTTGGTTGGTATTGTGCTCAGATGAGTCTTGGTGTTTTGTCACTTGTTTGTGTAGATTCATCATGAAGGTTTGCTGCTATTTTTACCTCCTCAGGGCCCAGGCTGACCTCTCTATTGTGACTACTACATTTACGTACGAGTCTTAAACCCATGCCTGTATTTTTCCCTCATTGTGTTTGTTGACCTTAAACATTATTCCTTATCTTTTACCATCCACAGAACCCAGTGCAGGAGTGGGGAGAGGAGCACGAAGGTGACGCAGTGTATGGTGTCACCCTGCGACGGGAGCGCGTTCCCTCCTCGCCAAACCCGGGCGAGACGAGCCCATGCTGTGCTTTCGTCCAGTACCGAACCTGCAAGGTGCGGCGCTTGAAGGCTGCTACCTTGAACATCCTGGTGGATCAGCTCCTCAACCCTTGCTGCCAGGAGCAGGACTACGGCAGGATCTTCCTCTCCACGTATAGAACCTTCACTGGGACCTCAACGCTCATTGAGATGATCTTCCAGAGGTACTGGCTCGTTTTTTTCATGGCCTTGCTCTCATGCTGCTCATGTTTACTAACTTACAGCAAGAAGACAAGCTCTGCACTGAAAAAACTGAAATCTAAGAGTTTGTTTTGTTTTTTTGTAAAAATTGTCAGGGGAAGATGGCTCGCTTAAGTCCAAGAAGACAAGTCCAGAGAAATGTCTGATTTCAAGATATTAAAGTCCCTGTGAGGACTCTCCAAGTGATCTTGAAAAATTTTCGCTTCTAGATATCTGCCTGATCCTAATCCACAACTTAAAATGAGATTATCAGCACCAATAAAGGTTATTACTAAATGCTATTTCTTAGCTTCCTGATCAGGTTTTACAGTACTGGATTGATTTACAGCATGTTGAAGTCTGTATGACAACACCACGTCGGCTGATGAAGTTTAGCAGTGAGAAGAGAGATCTGTGTTTTTCTCTGCTGAAAATGATTTCTGTGATTTATTTAGTAGTGATGGTGGAGACTGGAGCTGAACTGACAGACAGATAAAGGACAGAAGAGAAGAAGAAAGATAAACAGGAGAGTGACAGAGCACAGGCTAAAGGCTAAAACATGAGCTAAAGGCTAAAACACGAGCTAAAGGCTAAAACACAGGCTAAACTGTTTGTGATCATGTTCATTCCAATCCACATGCAGCAGTTATTCTGCAGTGATCTGATCAAAGTTGAGAGTCTGTCAATAAAATAAAGAGTGAGGTTACGTTAGCTCTGATTGGTAGATGAGCAGGTCATAAAGAGTTGCCAACGTCACACGTTAGCCTACAGATATGTCTCAGACACTGGGCTGCAGGTAGCGCTAAAATAGCCCGCAAACTTTGTTTGTCGTCATGTTTTAAACAGCAGCGCTGTGTAACTGTTGATAAATATCTTACCTTGTCACGTTGTATCTGGTAAAAAGTTGTCTTGAACAAAGAAAAGTAGTGTTTAAAAGAAGATCTGATCTCCATTCAGTCGCTTCCAAAACAAACACGTCTTGTGAAGAGTCATGTCATCATGACAGTTTGCGAACGATTCCAGCCAGAAGGTGTCGCTGTGATCCACTTCAAACAAGCTAATTTCAAGACGAGATTTTCCAGTTTCATGTTTTTACGCTTTTCTATGTTAACAGTAACTGTAAATGTTCCTGCTGTCTCCTGTGTCCTTGCTGGATGGGTTAGCATCCCAACATTAGAGTGGTATCATCCTTCCAATTAAACCAAGAAAGTGAGAAAAAGTATAACCAAAATGTCAAATCGTAATATCCGGACTTAGGCTATCATTTCCATGACATGGCACGAGTTGCTCTCTAATGTCAAGCAGCTTCATGAGAAGATTCTGGAAAAACAACATTCTGCAGATGCAAAGTCAGTGTGCTGAGTCAGGGTCTTTTTTTGGTTTCCCTGACACAGCAAACCAGCCCTTGCCAGCTTTGATGCAATAATAAGTACATGGCAGGGGCTCATTATCTCCAGGCTCTCAACAACAACAATTATGCACAGAGCAGTTTTAGACTGTGGTTAGCATGATGCAAGGCTCAGGTGAGCTGCAGACAGGAGCAAATAATGATTAAAGTATTTGATGAAGATTCTAGAGAAAAACAGCCCTCAGAGATGATTTGTTGTGCTGTTTCTCTCCTGTAGAGAAAGTGCTGCCTCTGATCTCGACAGCAGTGAGTACTACAGAAGGTAAGAGAACCATTTCTACAAAGAAGTTCATACATTTTTCAAACAGAATCCCCAGTGGGATGGATTCCCTGTTGGGTCCATTTGCTGTGTGTTAATGTTGCTTTAAGTGAAGCTTAAGTATTTAACTGTAATGATTTTTCCACTTCCCCCTCAGCCCACTCTTGGCCTTTGTCCAGACATGGTTGGATGAGTACAGTGAGGACTTCAGGGACTCTCCCGTGCACCCAGCACTTAGGCTACTGTTGGATCACCTGAGGATCAGCTCTGCTGTTCATGATAACATTCGCTGCCAGCCCAACTTTTGCTCTTTGGCTGGTCAAGCTGAAGCTTTGCTGAAGAGGTTCCAAAATGAAGGTGATCACCTTTCTTTAATGCAACTTACTGCTGTTAAAACTGTTGGATCCTCCTGCTAAAGTCTGTTACTTTTGTTTCCGAATCCTTCACTACTTCTCTCTAGAAACTGAGACACACATCAGTCCCGCTCATACTGAT
This sequence comes from Labroides dimidiatus, assembly GCA_030710495.1. Taxonomy (NCBI): domain Eukaryota; kingdom Metazoa; phylum Chordata; class Actinopteri; order Labriformes; family Labridae; genus Labroides; species Labroides dimidiatus. The sequence goes on from CM061163.1 coordinate 4,328,990, forward strand.
CTGGTGCAAACTGACGAGGGTTCATGTGATGAGGATTCAGGATGTGACAACTCCTTGGATCAGGGTGGCATCATGGACTTCTCTGCTGCAGCAATTGCAGAACAGCTCACCCGAATGGACTCTGTATGTGTGAAGATGCATTTTCTCCCCAAGTTTTCAATAATTTACGATCGGAGGCTCATGATTGTTTTTGTGTGGTTATTCAGGCTCTGTTTGTCAAAGTGGTGCCCTACCAATGTCTGGGCTGCGTTTGGTCACAAAGAGACAAAAAGGAAAACATGTCACCCACCATCAGAGCCACCATTGCACAGTTCAACGCCATTGCCAACCACGTCATCATGTCCCTGCTCTGCCGACCTGCAGATGCAACATTCAGCCCACCTACCTCTCGACAAACTCCTACGACACCAGCTCAACGGGCCCGCGTCATAGAGAAGTGGATCAGAGTAGCCCAGGTCAGTAAATGGTACAATGTTGAAAACAAGACAGTGTTAGTGAGATATTTGTTTTCAAAGTACGTTATCCTTCTGCAGGATTGTCGTCGGCTGAAGAACTTTTCCTCCCTCAAAGCGATCCTGTCAGCCCTTCAGTCCAACGCCGTTTACAGGCTGAGAAAGACCTGGGCTGCTGTTAGCAGGTAGAGTCATGTAACAATCATTTCAAGGTCAAAGTTACGTTTTTATTGTCTTCTCCATAAACATCATTTAATGAGGTCAATGAACCTTTATAGTCTGCAATCCAGTGTCAGAGCTGCAAGTCAGCAAACGTCTTGCTGTTGAATGACCCATATTCAATGTCAAGTCACGGACACTGAAGTCAGTAAAGATAATTCTTAAAGTAACTGAAGTGTAGCTTTGCTGTGTTTGTTATGTAAAAGTCTGGTTCCAGACCAAAAACACGAGTTACTGTGTAAAAAAACTTAGTAAACCAATAACCAGTGTTGTTGTTTTTTGCTAAATATCTGCACATTCACTGCGTGTCTCTGCTCCTTCCTGTAGGGACAGCACGGCCATGTTTGAAATCCTCTTGGAGACCTTCCCTGATGAGAACTGTGTCCTGACTAACAGAGAGCTCCTGGTGGAGGTTAGAAAAAAAAACATTCACCGATAGATTTAAAGGCACAGTGAGGACTTCATAACTGATTCTGAGATTGTTTCACTTTTATATATTTGCCTTTTCTTAATCCACAATTTAGAGTAAGATTATCAGCATCAGAACTGGTTAATTCTAAGTGCTGTTTTTCTGTACTGGTGAACAAATTGATGCAAAGTTTAGCAGTGAGAATGTGAGGTGACCAACTGAGAAGCAAAATCCTTCTTTTTTTCATGAAGAAAATGATTTCATGGATGTATTTTGTAGTAATTTTGGACAGTGGAGCTGGACTGGCTAAAAGGAAAAAGACGGCAGAGCAGAAGAAATCCAAACAGGAAGGAGAGTGATTGTCTTGAACAAAGAAAAGTAGTTTTAAAAAGAAGATCTGCTCTCCATTCAATCGCTTCCAAAACAAATGTACGGCTTGGCTGGAGTCATGTCTTTACAAAAGGGGGGAATGGTGTTTTTATCTCAGAAAAACACTACCGATTCTGCAACCAGTGCCTAACAAAAGTCCTCACAGTGCCTTCAAATTAAGATCAGCCATAGGTGTTTTATTCTTACAGGAGCTCAATCCTTCTGCATAATATTTTGTCCGTTAACTCCAAATTTTTCTCTGCAAAATAAATGCATGCATTTAGTTTCATTCCTTAGACACCTTGGTACATAATATATATGACCTCTTTCATATTATTTTATTTAATTATCATGTTTATTATTTTTTATATCATGTTTATTATTATTTTATTATTCTTTTTTATTTTATTTTTCATTTTTTATTTCATTAATTTTATTATTATTATTAATATTAATATTAATATTAATAATAATAATAATAATAATAATAATAATACCCAACCCAACTCAAACCAACACTTTCCAGAAATTTCCACAAATAATAGTAAAAAAAAGTGCTGAAACTTTTGTTGCCTGTGGGATTAAAGGGATAAACACTACTGAGCATGGAAAGGTACCAGATTGCATAATGTTCTCTACAAGTCATTCCCATCTACAGTGTGGTTACATTAACATGAGTCATTTCATAGTGTAGTTGGATTATGAAAGCACTATGTGAAAACAGCTGTCCTGTATCACAAGAAAGTAGAAGTTATTCTCATGGCACACTTATGAAAGAAAATGCTTTTTCTGTCCTAAATATTATCTCCTGACAATTTCACAGATAAGACAGAATTTTTCCATTAAGTTGTGCGCTAAGTTCATTTTTGACCTTCACATGCATCTCAGGGTTAATGTTTACTGACGCAAATGGGTCAGCCAGCTGCAGCTGTTTCATGCTTTCATTCCCAGAAGCCACTTTGAGGTGAGGGCTACATAAGCCATTGGTCTACTGAACTGAAGGGATCTTAACTTAAATTCTGGAGTGACAGATTTTGGAGTGTTTAATAATAACCAAAAACTTCACAGGATGTGAGCTGAAGATTCACATCACATAAGGAACGTTTAACTAAGTGACTGGCCTTTCAGAAATGATTATCTTCAGCACCCAGAGACCATGGATTCCTCCTTTTAATCATTATAAAGAGTAAATTTTGGTTAAATGTTAAACTGAGAGTTAATGGGGAACTGTAGCTCTCAAGAACATCATGTTCCTTTTTTTTCTTTTATGCAGTCCGCCTTAGGCAACTGCGTCAGAGGAGGCTTGTGTCTAGTTACAGTGGAGGGACTCCCAAGTCAATAGATCACAAATAAACACGTACTCTCTGCACTACCCTCTGCAAACAACAACCAAGTAGCTTGCATGTGCTTTTGCCACTTTCGGTAAAATATTTACATTTCAGGTGCCTGATGCAAGCTTTGTTTTTATTCTTTTTACTTTTCAGTGTGCTTTCTCTTCAGTGTGCAAACACAACCAATCTCACGAAACATAATCTCTGTACTCTCAAACAGAAATGGCTCAGAAACACCTCAGAGTGAAAGATTTGACAAAAGCTTCAAGCCTTTTAAAGCCTTTTTGCATGAAATTAGTTAAAAGTATTGCAGAAGCAGAAAATTCTTCATTTTTTTCTCGTTTTATTCTACATTGGGTAGATTTCTGTGCCTATAACCTTCAACTAAACATGGCCTCTTCTGACCTACTTTAACAGGATAGAGGCCAAGCCGCCGTGGATACCATTTCTCCCAAGATATCTAAGCGCAGCTCAGTCAAACAGACGGTAAGCAATACCTCACCATAACGAACGAGTGAAGAAGGAGCCCAAGCTTGTGCCGTATATCACTGAGGTTCAGCCTAATCTCTCTCTGTATTTATGAAGTTAACATGCCGTCTTTTTGTCATGTGATTTCTTCTGACAGTCAGAGTTAAGTTCACTTCCTTTCATATTGTATAACACTGAAACCCCATAAGAGAGCTGATTTCACTCAGTGTGGCTCAGGTCTCCTTGGCATGGCAGGGACCCAAACCTATCTTTAACCTCGCTGTGTGTTAACAAGTCTTAAATGGCCTCAAATCACCAGGATTATAGGACAGTAATAATAGACCAGACTGGAGTCTTTTATGAGTCATATGCACATTCTCCTGGCCTGTAACATGAGCCCATGGTGCTGTGAACTGGGACTCCCCTTATGTGACTGGTGTTCAATCCCAAACCTCTTTAGGAAAACCCAAACTAATAACTGTTTTTAAAGGATGTAAAGAGACAATGACGCTGCAAAACTGCTGCTGTTAGCCTAATGGGTGGCTTGCTTGGATATCTCTCTCTCTTTCTCCCTCTCTGCAGAGTACTTCCAGTGGATTGGTTCCATACTTGGGCACCTATCTTACAGTCCTCACCATGCTGGATACTGCTCTGCCTGACACTTTGGAGGTGCATGGTTACTTGTACTTGATACGAGTGTTCTCACTTCAGTTGAAATGTTTTCTTGATCATAACTCTTTTTGATGTGTCATATCAGGATTCAGGTTATAATATGATTTTTTGTAAGTTCACGCATCATCTTAAACAGTACAATTATGTTCTTTGCAACATTTTGTTGAAAACTGACTGACCTTAAATGTGAAAAACAGCAGTGTTTCTTATTTATATATCATGAAGCACTTGGTCATTAAAGAGGGGGTATTGTGCCTTTTTTAGGCTGTATACTGTCCCTCTAGTACCCTCAAAGAAGCATTATATGATTTACAGCAAAAAAAAAAAATCCATATTTTTCTCACACTCATGTTTTTAAAGCCTTATTTCAGCCTTTGTCTGAAACACTTTGTTTTAGCTGCCGTCACTTTAAGGCTCCCAACTCCACAAACCCCCTTCCTTCTGATTGGAGGGCAGGTTCTGGAGGCCTGTTGGGCACAGAGCTATGGGCAGACATAAGTGTTTTGGACCCTACATGTCATGAACCATTTAGGAGATTTTAACATCATTTCAACTAGTCTGGTGAAGATCTGGTACCTTTTTGTTAGAACACCGTTTGTTCAGTTTACAGTCACATTCAGGGATTTCTGCAACAAATGAATATGGAGTGGTTTGAAAATTTGCACATTTTGAGTATGTATATCCCTGTTTGTTATTTTATGTCCATGTTTATAATATTGGACATCATAATACCCCCTCTTTAACCTGCACATTTTCTTGTAAATGTGAGTAAACCTTGCCTGACAGTCTTCTCTTTTGGCAGGGTGGGCTCATAAACTTTGAGAAGAGGAGAAGGGTAAGCTTTTTCTTTATGTCAATATTTTTGTACTCTCCATGTGTTGTAATCTTCATTTTATAATGTTAAAACAAAAAAAAAGGTGCTTACGTAACATTCTCTTTGTGTGGTGTGTAAAGTCTATTTGCTTTGTCTGTGTAAACACAGCGGGACATTTTCTGACTCTTGATTTTTAGTGCACATCGACCTTTTGAAAGGCATGAGACCTTTTGTTTTCCCATTTTAAATATTTACAATTGTCGCTTTTGGATTACCACTGTCACTTTGCTCCAGGCATGTTGTGTAGCCACACAGATGTCAGCAGTCAGAGCATCTTTCAGCCTGTCACTGACCTTTCTCTCTCTCTCTGCAGGAGTTTGAGGTTCTGTCACAGATCCGTTTGCTGCAGACATCATGTTCCCAGTACAGCCTGCCCAACCATCCCAGAATTGCTGCCTGGCTGCAGGGACAAAAGCTGCTCACTGACCAGGAGAGGTGAGCTCCTTTAAAGTCCTTTAAACCTTTCATACACAGGAGCACCAGCAAAAGGGAGTGCAATAAAAGTTTAGTAGCAGCCTGATTTATGGATTTTATAAAATCTTATCTGAAAAAGGTGTGACTTTGTTATGATACCATGGATCCCAGTTAAACACCACATCACACAGCGTTAGTGATGTAAATGTGCCATCACACTGAGTAATGGCATGTGGATGGTAAGTTAAGTAGTTCTTAAGTACTAAGTTCAAGACAGTTTAATGAGGGTTTCATTTTCTTATAAAAACCTAAAGTAGATGACCTGTTTCATAAAACAAATAAAGAAATAAAACTGAGTAAATGATCAAAAAAACAACAGCGGCAACAAAAAAAGATGTTAAGTGAAAAAGCAGGAACACGAAAAGCTGACGTTGTGGCCCATGATATGGAATTAATTAACAAAAATCATACAGTCACATGACAACTCACTGCATTGGAAGACACAGCAGCAGCAAAGTGCTGCTGCAGGTTTTTGAGTGACCCGTCTAGACCTGACCCAGTTTTATCATGGTGCAAAAAATCACAACTTTTTCAACTGACAGTGACATGGGTGTGAGAAATATCTTCATAATGTTACAAGAAGGGTTGTCACAACACTAAAAGTGCAAACTCGATATCAATACTCAAGGAAGGTATTCAAAACTTTCCATACCATTGGGATATATAAAACCTTACAAAAGACAAAGAGAGTGTTATCAGGAAGCAGTAAAAAGGTTCACTCACAGTAGGACCAAGATCTTAAAGTGGTGTATGGTATGCCATTGATCCCTGAGTGACACCTGCCAATCCCTCGGCTGTGTCATTGGCATGTGTCACTGAGTGATCAGTGCCATACCATTAGCCTCTTTTGGATCTCTGTGTCACTCTGTTTTCTTCTGAATACCAAACTGTGGACTACAGGACTCTTTAATCTTCTCTTCTCTGCAGCTATGAACTGTCAAAGCAGCTGGAGCCTCCTGTGGACTCATGCTCACCTACTCCATGGAGCCACCGGACGCTCACCAAGAAACTCTCAGCGTGAGTATCACTGTTGCAGACTTATTTGAATGTGCAAACACACGGAGTACATACACATAATACTCTACTGACAGACCTGTGCACAGCAAATAAACAACAAGGTCAAACTTGGTTCAAACAAAGCTTTTTTGACCCTTTCCGTGGCCTAGAATAAGGGGGATTTATTGTGTCATAAGTGGAGTTTAGTAATAATTTCTGTTAGTTTTGTTCTCATACAACTTCCACATGAATCTGTCCTCAGTCTCCTGGCTGTGAGTGAAGGATCCAGAAAAGTCCCAGCCGATCAGATCAGTGTTTCATCTTCTGGATCCAGTGCATCTGAGCTGGAAGATCTCTCCTCTCCAAACTCGGCTTGTTCCATCAGACTGCAGGTTAACAGAAAGTTGCGTGTGTATTAAATGATGATTAAATCATTTGAAATGAGAAATATTAGCCATGAATGGGTTTTGAAACTGATCTTTCTTGTTTCCTCCTCTTTCCAGTCATTCCACAACTCCTGCAGCAACGTGTCTGAAGCCTTCCACTCCTCTCCTTCCTCCTCTTCTTTTTCTTCCTCCTCTGGCGAGTCCTCTTCAGACTCCCCGACTCCCTCCAGTGCCTCTTCAGACTGCCAGATAGATCACGGTGTGCCAGCAGCCTCCTGTAGCAATGCACGTTCAAAGCCCACTCTCTCCTCCCACCACAAACGCTCCGTGTCCATGACCTCTCTGCCGGTGTATAACCGCCAGGTGGCCGACTCCTGTATAGTCCGGGTGAGCGTTGACATGGGCCAGAACAACGGGAATATGTACAAAAGCATCCTGGTGAGTTTTTCCTTCAATAAAATGAAGAGTGAGGTTAGGTTAGCTCTGATTGGTAGATGAGCAGGACATAAGGATTTGCTAACGTTACACGTTAGCCTACAGATACGTCTTGGAGCACAAGCTACTAAACTACAGGACAAACTGACAGAGTTTACTTGTTGTCACGTTTCAAACAGCAGTTCTGTGTAACTGTTGATAAATACCTTACCTCATCATGTTGTATCCTGTAAAAAGTTTTCTTGAACAAAGAAAAGTAGTGTTAAAAAGAAGATCTGATCTCCATTCATTTCCAAAACAAACACACGCCTTGTTAAGAGTCATGTCATCACCACAGTGTGTGTGTGATTCTAGCCAAACAGTGTCGCTGTGATCTACTTCAGATAGTCCTCACAGACCCTTTACCCTTTTTTTTTTTTCTTTTTTTTACAAAATCCACAAAAAATACTGCTATGTCATTTCGTTTATGATTTATTTTTTGTATCACATTTGATAAATTGGTTTCTTTTTGGGTAATGTTTTTAGTAAATATACATTCTTTTAATGCAGAAAATGCTTATTTTAGAAATTAGTAATAATTTAGATGTTGTTCTTACTGAAATCGCTTGAAAATTAGCAATGATTTTCCTGAAAAAAAGTGTGTGGATGATTTCATGAGAGCAGTGGTTTTGAAAAGGGACAAAATACAACTTCAGCTTCTTCAAGAGGGTAGAAAACACGAAAACATTTCTTTTTGATTTTCAACAGGTTTTTAAGGAAACTTTATGAGAGAGGTCTCACTCTATCTCATTAACTCATGTATCAAATATGATACGTTTGACAATACAGGGTCAATACTGGATTATTAAGAATCTGAAAAAAGGCAGTTATCACCAAGTTCATAAAATGTTTTAAACATCACTTTTAAGTTTTTCTTTGTGTTTGACAAAATGTTGTCAGAAAGTGAGCTAGTCACATTTCTGAAGTCACCTGATGGACTGTGATTGGCTGAGCAGCTCTGCTCTAGAGGATTTTCACCTTCACACATAGCAGCCCAAACATTTAGGTGATGTAACAATAAGTAAAAACATGTTTTGGAGCAGAGGTCAGCTTTGATCTGAATACTTTGAACTTTCTGTCTCAGAGCCACTCATGATGTTTATTAAACTTTTCCGCTTTAGCTGACCAGCCAGGACAAAACTGCTCAGGTGATCCAGAGGGCACTGGAGAAACATCACCTTGAGCACATGAACTGGTGTGACTTCACTCTGTCACAGGTCATCGCCCAGGAGAGAGGTAGGGAAACATTCTTACTATTTCAATAATTCAACAAACTGTGCAGAAGAAACCTCTCTGACAGCTGGTGGTTTTTTTTTTCTGTTTCCAGAGCTGCTCATACCAGACAAGGCAAACGTCTTCTATGCTATGTCCACAACTGCAAACTTTGACTTTGTTCTGCGGCACTTCCATAAAGGACAGAAGAAACCACTGAGAGCCACGTTAAGTCTCGGGCGATACTCAAAGTAAAACTTCCTGTCTGAAGATTTCTTTAAAACTTCTCGTTTCACTTTTTTTTCACACAAAGGTGTGCTCTCCAGGATGAAGTTACAAATTACTGAACATGACATTTTTTCATAACTGAAAAAATGTTGCTAAGCACTTTATGAAGAAGAATGGATCACAGAGGTTATTGCTTGCTGTTGGGAAAAATTGGGGAGAAATTAAAAATAAGTGACTCCTATGTGTTGGTAATGTTCACGTGGCTTGAGTGTGTTCATCCATGTGAAAACACCAATTGATTTTTCAGAGACTGCAGCTCGGTATCACACACTCCCACCAGAGAGCAACACGTGCCCACGTCAGTGACCTATTTATACACTTTAAAATGACTGACAATTACCTTACAAAGCTGGCAGCCACTGATAACTCACGTGCTAAAAAAGGGACCGGGGGTTAGATGCAGTGCTAAAGGTGTATTGTTGGTGACAAACTCTCAGGACCTCTCAGCAGTTCGTCACCCTCTCCAGAGGAGATAGCCTGGTGTGCTCATGTGTGGCTGTGCAGATGCCATCTGAGAAGTGGGCGGGGTTTTTGTCACATAGATCACAGTGTTCTCAGTGAATTTCAGCACGCAGTTGCTGCGACACTGATCGTGTGCAGCCGGCAACCCCGACTGGAAGGATGGCATTCCTGAGGCTGTGTAACCATGATGGTGGCAGCAGATATTTGACGGACGGGACAGGATGTACACATGCAGATTGCAGCTCTGACCTGTTTTGTGCCCTCGATGTTCCTGTTTGACTTAAAAAGTTTTGCTTTTAGAGTTGATGATTTTCTCTCATGTCTTTTGTATGTATTTCACTGTGGTTCCACTTTGATTCACTTTCCTGTTGATTGCAACCTCACTGAATTAGCACACTGTGATGCATCACTAGTTGGCTCTGAGTTCACGCTCCACTTGTTCGACATATTTTAAAAATCTCACATAAATTTGTCATGAAACTGTTCTGTTTATGGTTTTAGATGTCCCCCTTTTAGAGAATCCTCAAAATTTAAACTTTTTCTTTTTTTTTGTTAAATTTCACCCAAATTGTATTCATGAAAAGTGATTCTGGTGCTGGAAGAAACTGGTGCTCAAAAGGCTTGATTATTTCTGCTGAAGGAAATCAACATTTCAGTGACGTCAATAAGAGTCTAATGACATGGCTGATAGTGATCATGTTTTCCACGCAGTGATCCCATTGATGTGACACAGTCAGTGAGTCAAAAGTCTTGCTCCAGAGCAAAAATAAAGGATGACACTCGTCTCTCTGAGCTCTAAAGGAGCCCAAAGAGACAGGTCTACCAAAGGATCCTAAAACTGAAAAGTGTTTAAAATAAGCCTTTAAAAAGTCCCCGCTTTGGTTGATGTGTAAGTCAGTGAAATAAGATAAACACTGAACACACTAAGATCCATGATTTGATACACATTCTGTTACTGTATTGACAACAAACCCAGTAAACACATTTTCGGTCTTCTCTGTCTGACTTCTTTCTGCTATGATGTCTTGCAAAGCTACAAATGTTGTTAAAAATGCTAACTTTAAAATAGTTGAACAACAGAAGATAATATTTATGAACACCATCTTTGGAAGTTCAGCAGAATTAAAATTGAACTGTCTCCTGTTAATGTAGATTTGTAACAGCAGCAGCTCATGGCAGAAACTATCCAGTGAGCTGCGGTTCAGTTACAGCTGTTGTAACACTCGTTCTTTACATGCCTCCTGCATCTTCCCTTTCCTCTTCACAAAACAACAAAAATGTCCATATTTTTGACGACAGTAGCACCTCAGAGGAGCTTACACAGGAACACACACCTCATCAAGAGATACTCTATTTCAAAACACAGACACACTGATCTGCTGTCCTTCTTCTCTCCGTCTTGAAATCTCGTCATTCTTCATGTTTCACAGTCCTGGAATAAATTAAAAGGGATTGGCCCCAACTGGCACCATTCGCCACCCTCTTCTTCCTTACATCTGCTCTGAGTGGGAAACAGGTGACACTGACGTAGTCATCCTCAAATGCTGGAATTGTTTAGGCTCTGTCCCTCTTTTCTCTTTTTCCATTTCGAAGATTTGAAAGACAAATCTTGTTCCTGTGCAATTTACTTGGCAGGAAAAAAAATACTTTTCTTCAGAACAACTTCATTACTGGGCCTTCATTCAAAACTACACTGTAAAAAAAAAAACGGTCAAATTTATGATAAAATACCGGCAGCTAAAAAAAAAAAAAGGGGGGGGGGGGGGGGGGGGACTGTAAAAAAACGAAAACTGTCATTTATTTGAACAGAACAACATTGTGCAGTGGATTTTAGTGCATAACTTGCAGAATGATAAATTCATTTTACAGGTTAACCTCTCACTGTTACAGGTGTCATTGCAAACATTTAACGTTACTGTATCTTTTTTAACTGTGAAGGGCACTGACTGTTTATGGCGTGGAGTGTAGACAGCCTGTATCACCCGCATGACCCATCAATGCAAAACAGGGTCTCATGGATATATATGGAGGCAGATCAGTCTCAAAATTCACAAATGCACACAGAAGGATATATGTATTTTGACTCACACACAAATATATATTGTTCTACACAAATGTAAAAAATAAAATAATCCACAAATAAAAAAACAAAAGTATTTCTGATTCACACACAAATGTTTGTTTTATGTTTATATTTAATAGAAACTCCTAAATATACAGCACATTTACGAGCTGCTTTTCATTTGTTAACTTGCTGCATTTGTGTGGATTTTTGAGACTCCCCTGACAGATGATCCAGAGGTGATCAGCTGACGCTGTCATCACAAAATATGTGGCTTCATGTGATGCTCCGGAGGAAAGGACGTCTCATTTCTCTTAAAACACACTGAATTCAAACTGTGAGCAGCATAAAAATGTCCGCTTATTCTGTGGTCAGTTGTCAGTAACAATATTATACTATGAAGTCAACTTAATTCTTTTTTTAGCTGCACTTGTACTTCGGCATGTCAGTGTGTGCTGATATCGAAATTAGCATTTCAGACCTGAGCCATGTTTTTGGACCGGGCTGTAAATATGTTTTCATGCGGTAAGAGTTTTTTATTTTATTTTTCATTTTTTGATATAATAATAATAATAATAATAATAATAATAATAATAATAATAATAATAATAATTATTATTATTATTATTATTATTATTATTATTATTATTAATAATAATAATAATAATAATAATAATAATAATGATAATAATAATAATAATTTATTTTTTATTATTATTATTATTTTTTTTTTATGCTCGGTATGTATGTGACTTCCGGTCTTTCTGCAACCAGCCAATGAGGAGGTGCTAAATGTTGCTGTTCATCGAGAATTAATCAATTATATATTAATTAATTATACATTCAATAATGCATACTGAGAAATTTTCATCTGGGAATTTTTGGAATACTGCAGATTTTGCAAGTTTTTGCATACTGCCTACTACTTACTGAATTTCGGTCAAATCAGTATGCACTGCTAATGTAGTTGGCAGTTTGGAAAACAGCACGTGTTTTTTTATTATTATTATTATTATTATTATTATTTTATTATTATTATTATTATTATTATTATTATTATTATTATTAGTAGTAGTAGTAGTAGTAGTAGTAGTAGTAGTATTTACAATTATTACTAGTTCCTTTTTTTTCCCGTCAATCAACTTCCTCATGTGACGTCACTGACCCCTGTAGGCGCTCGGGCGTGCAGCACGACCTCGTTTTTCCTCCAAACTCTTTCAGTATTTGGTTCATACAAAATAAATAAACAAATAAAATAAACAGCGCCGACACTGGGTTGAAACAACAATGTTGCACAACATTCTTGCAACACTGACGGAGTTTTATCCAGGAGGTGGACACGCTGGAGGGACTTACAGGTAAGACAGGGTGTGCAAAGTCAGGCCTACATGCCCGCCAGAAGCTAGCCGACTGTTACAAGAAAAGTGACATGAAGTTGTGCTTTAAACAGTGGTTTACATTCTCTTCAATCTCTCTCTTCAACCCGACTGAAATAAGTGAAAAAAAATACTAACACAAGATGTCACCAGAGAGCTGTAAGTGAAGACTCATGCGAGTCAACTAATATTTAGCTGCACTGGTACAGAAACACCACCAGGTAGCAGTAATATCTTATGTTTTACAGCGTTCTTTATCATAATAGATATGTTGATTTTTATGTGAATATTTTAATAATGCAGCACTTGGAACATCCAGTCTTCATTCTACCCAGTCTGAAGTAGTATTTCCATTTGAATGGAGTTTATTTTACAGAGTACTGTAGCACCTCGAAGGGGGAGACCAGCTGCTCCTCTGATCAGATTATCACTACAGTGCAGGGTTTCTGTAAGGCCAGACCCACTCTGTGCACTTGGCTGCCAGAGACGCACTCTCAGCAGAAACTTACTGCTTTTGCATTCATTAGATGACTCCTCTCTCACACAGGGGGATGTATGTAAGAGGGGGATGCACCGGTCAGCAGTTCTGGAGGAGAAACAGGACACTACCCCTCGATTTCTCATGTATTATGCATGTCTGTGATGATGTCCGGCCTTGAGCTTGGCTGTGTGTGTTATTGTGTGTTGCACGCCTTCACAGAAGCAACACGATGTGTCAATAAACCAGCTCTTAGTTGCGTCAGAAACAAACTGCTGCTTGTCTGCCTGTTGTGCAGTGCATCACAGATCACATGAGTAATTCAAAGTCTGATCTGGATTCATTCAGGAAATAGTTAAAGCAGGTCTCTGATGAAGATTGATTGTATCTGGACTTTAGTCATCAATAAAAGTAACGATCTTCACCTCTGTTGACCTAAAGTGTGTTTGAGGTGTACACCCTTTAATGCTTGCAGTTTTAACTTGGCAAAAAAAACAGAAGCAATTTTCTCACAATTTGTGATCTGTTGACCGTTCTTCCTCACAGTTTGTCTTCCTCACGTCTGCATTGCTTGTTGACATCTGTTCCTGTCAGCACAATTTACTCTTAGGGTTAATTATCACACCAGGATTAAGCTGAGCATATGAAAACAAGGCGATTGTCCCTTTGAAAACCTGTTTCATAACCTCTCCAGTTGTGTACACATGTGAGGGTGTGGAAGCTATGAAAATGTTAGGCAACAGTTTACTCTGATCTGTGCTTGGCTTGAGCTTGTAAAGCTGATGACAGACATCTGTTAACCTTGTTTTACCTGGGTGCCCCCCCCCTCCCCTCCACTGTGGAAAAGAAATGCATTTAGCTGATTTTACAGGTTGGATCCAGAGCAGAGGAGGGATTTGTTGCTTTTGCTTGTTAGTTCTTGTATGTCTAGGAAGTTGATTTATTGACAGCTCTGTGTATAGGTGTTAACACGTGTGGCGGTGCACACTGTTGATAAACTTTCTTCCTCATTCTCGGAAGAGGAAGCCAGAAGGGGGGGTTGGAAGGTGCCAAAAATAGCTCCCTTACTGACCCCATATACACACACAGAAAAACATTCACTCCATATATACAAACATTGAATCACTGTGAGTGACAGTCGTGCCTGTTGGCGCTCATGCACCCGCAGGATATTCTTGGCAGGGTGCAGATCGTCTGTGCCATATGCTCATGCACTCATACAAATACAGAGCTAAATTTGACTCCTCATGAACGGTCACACTGCAGACTTAAGTTCGATAGCTGCGTGTTTAAACTCATACACAGATCTTTCACTGCCCATGTGCCCTTCACTTTTAAAATGAATCCACCTGATTCTTCAGAAACCTATAGGTGTTGACAGATAACTACTTCCGCTGTCTTGCTACAATATGGCTGACCGCCGCCAGAAAGCTAGCTCTAAACCACTGGCATGAAATCATTAATGCTAGACAGGACTCAGTGTGAACTTTTTAAGACATCTGCACTATGACTCCACCTCAGATTTCTGGTGCTCTCTTGCTTTTAAAAGCCAGTTATAATGCAGTTTGACAGCTAGGCTAACATCATCAGCTTTGTGCTATGAACTATGGGAAGTCAGGAAAAAGGTTGATAGGATGTTTATTGTTAACTGTTTCCTCCCTTGGTGTACATTGTAAGCTGAACACCCACATGCACAGTTATCTTGCTCTCTCTCTCTTGGGGTACCATTAACTACCGTATTTACCGTAATATAGGACAACCCTGATTATAATATGACCCCCTTCTTTTCAAGGCCAATCTTTACAAAAAGACTGATAACCAAAATTTACTTTGTTTAGAGAAACTGTTTTTATTGAAATTCTGAGAAAATCCCTGAAATAGGCCGACTGTGGATCAGTGGTAGAGTTGTCGTCTCTTAATCGGAAGGTCGAGGGTTCGATTCCCAGCTCCTGCAGTCACATGTCGAAGTGTCCTTCAGGAAGACACTGAACCCCAAATTGTTCCCACTGTTGTTCAGTGGTGTGTGAATGGGTATGAATGAGTTAGATAAAACTGATGGTTTCTAGCTTCCTCCTCCCATCAGTGTGTGAATGTGGTGTGGATGGGTGAATGAGATTAGCAGTGTAAAGCACTTTGAGTGGTCAGAAAGACTAGAAAAGCACTATATAAGTACTGGTCCATGAAATAACAGACTTTAACTTTTGGCCTTAATTACATTCACTAAGATCTGTATCTCAGATGTGATCCTGATGAGAGCTCTGCTAATGATGCCTTTGTTACGTTTCTCAGTAACAAACTCTCACACCCTCCTGTCAGTCTGTTGGAAACGGCTGCTTTGAGGACCACGATCAGTTTAACTTTTAGTATTTTTCAGACGGTCTTTATGGACGCTCCATCTTCAGACGTTACTCTCTGTAACTCCATATTTTGGCTGCCTGATGGTTGTTTAATGTCTCTGCTGCATTGACCATCATTAGCTTCATATAAACATAACTTCACCTCAGTTATCTGTTAACTTGTCCAACGTTTGATCCTCTTTGCTCTGGACGATCACACCTCTCCATGTTTCATCCCCTGTCACTACGTCTCCGCTGTGATTGGCTGATCACTGCAGCCACAGTGAGGGCTTTCACACCAGCATGGCTTTGGCCTGGTTCCTGAACCTAGTTTTGACCTGCCCGGTGTGTTCGGACAAGGAAAAAAAATTGGTTTGGAACTTGAAAAGTTGTTTTAAGGTTGGAACCAAAAAAGGTTGTTTCCAGCTTTTGAACTGTGACATCATTGGTGGGCGTGTCTTATTCTGTGTTGATAAATGAGCAGGAAGTCACAGAAGCTGAGGAAAATGGAGAAGAAGAGCGTGCAGTATACTTTTATACTTTTAAGTGTTACTTTATGTTAATAAATTTATTTCTTTACAGCCATTTTTCTTTTATTGGTGTCTTTGTTTACATTTTGTTCCCTGAGAGACGTTTCACTGTTTTGTTCCAAAGGAGACATGTGTTGACTGTTTTTTTTTCAGCTGTATTGAAAAAAGGCATTGAAAAAGCAATAACTTGCACAGAAATATGCCCCCCCCCCCACACACACTTTCATTCTGCCTCTTCAACTAGGCCTTAACTAGCCTTCAGTGAGGTCGCTGGCTTTACAAAAATCTGGCGCCCTCTGCTGTTGCGGCTGTGTAGCAACCCAACACAACTATCAGCATGGTGTCAATGGTTAAACACTGCTTATAAGATGACCCCACTTTTTCAAATTATTTAAAAATAAATTAAAACATATATATAAATGTATTTACGGTATAATACGGTAGTAAAGCTAGCTATTAAAGCTATAGTTATTTTGAGGTCTTTTGATGTCTAGCATTCTTGATACTTCTTTTTTGATGTAAAATGAAGAAAGCTGGATCTGTGTGAGCACTTTCAGATTGAATTCTGACACAGTGTTCACCATAGGTTTGTGTAGCCCTGTACCTAAAGCCTGATCTGTACTCTTAATTTGACTCTATGCTGTAACTTCTCCATGCTGTGCACAGTCATGAGCACTGTGTACTTGTGGAAAGTGACCTGACTGCAGACACAGCAAACCTCGACACATGTGTGTGCGACGTTGGAAGTTGGACTTCAGTTACTGAAGGTTGGCAGATGCTGTCGTTTAGCCCTCCAACAATTCTCTGAGATTAAATGAAGAATTGAGGGTTAGAGGATGTGTGAGCTGAAAGATCTTGATGAACCTGATGGATCAGATCATGGGTCAAACGTTGGCATGTGGCTTATGGATGACATTTTAAGGCAGTATTATGTCATTTTGAAGCAGGTTATAGAAGTAGCCAGTTGAAAACAGTAAGCAACCGTCGCCATGCAAAACTCGACATCACCACCTCTCAGTCCAGCTTGTTTAATCCCTCAGCTCTTAGAGTCACATATGGAGCATGCAGGTTAAACAGGAACAGGTCTGAGCTTTGTTTTCTGCTACCTTTGTGTCTTCAACAAAGAAGACCGAGTGACTGTTTTTGCCTCACTTTCCTGGCTCGTCTGATCCATGTGCATGTTTGTTTCCACTGGTTTCAAAGCCTTTAACTGAGTGTGCCTGTGTGTCTAATTTTAGCCAGTTGTCTCCTTGCACAAATCACCTTTGTGGAAGGATTTTTATATGTGTGGATGTGAATGGAGATGTGTGGTGCTCCAGCCTCCTCCAGAGTGAGTCATTCAGTGACGTAAACAGCTCCAGTCACTTACACGCCTGGCCCCAGCACATGGCTCTCAGACAACACACTCCCTGCCTTCACGTGCAGTCCTTCGACTCTCTCTCACTCACTCCCTCTCTCTCTACCTCTCTTGCCTTGAGCCGAGTTTTTTCCCCATTTTTCCAACCAAGAACCCACCCATTTCACAGATTCTGCCTGTTGCTTCACTGACGATTATTTCCCTCTCATTGATACCCTGATATCTCCTCAAAAGCAAACAAAAAAGTCTTTCTAGATTTCTACAAACTCATCTTTTAGTCCACATTTGTCTTGTTGCAGTTTTTTTTTTTATTATTATTTGCTGCTTCATGTCTAGATGGCACTCCTCCTTCCCTGTAACTCATGTCCGCTTCACATATTTCTTGATCAATGTAAACATGTCCAAACTGCTCAAGGCTGTAGTTGCTATTAATAAGGAGCGGTCGGTGAAGGAGTTGCTTAAGAACTGAAAAAACATTTGCCACGAGTTCCAGAGGGGGTGGGGGGGGGTGGAAGGAGGGAGGGCTTCTTGGAAAACTGGGTAATATGAGGACGTGGTTGAACTTTAAATCAAATCTAGGAATCCTCTCCACCAACTCTTGTACTTCAGCGGCTACTGTCTCAGAGTCTTACACAAAACGGTGTGTGTCTATTAAAACAAAGTCATGGGGGACCAAGAAAGACGGATAATCACATTTACTTGCTCACTGCGGTGAAATGCTGCTGCGTTATCTGTCAGCTGCAGTGACATGATAAAAAGATGAAGATGTAGTTAAAAGCTGTCCACGTCTTCTGGAAATGCAGACAGAGCACCATCTCTTTTCTTTTTGTCTCCTCTGTTAATCCTGTTATGTCCGTCCCAGAAAGTCACTCACACTTAAAATCCTGTTAATAGTTTAAAACATTTAGAAGAACTCTTAAACCATCTTTGATTGTCTTAAGTTCTTGTCTCCTTCTCTGAACCATCTCCCAGCACACCTGTTGAATATAAACTCCTATCACGTTATGTTGCTTCGTCAGCTAACGTGGTCTTCTAACAGTGAAGAAGCCTGTGTTGCCCCACTTTAATTCAGAATGTAAGCAGCAAAACAGCAAACACAAACAACAGCTGATACTATAAACCTTCCCTGCCCCAGTTTGCTCCCATACCTGCAAACCCAGCTGCCCCACCCCACCCCGTGCCCTTGGCCCGGCGAGCTTTGGTGTGTCTGCACTTTACGTAACTGCTAGCCTTGGCCTCAGTAAAGGTGTTACAGTAACACGTTGCAAGCTGACTGCATGTGAGCAACTACTCACATGGGACCTGCTGTTCACCCTCCTCCCTCCCCCTCCCCCTCCCCCTCCAGGTGTTTGGATTAGAGGAGGAAGGATTGAGTGGCGGGGAGGAGCAGGGAGGCCTGTAATGTAAACTGACTGCTCTGCTGTTGCCATGTACACTTGTAACCCACTTCTGCTTCTTAACTTCCTTCTTCTCCATTTCTCTGAAGGCGCTCTGACTTTTAATTGAACTCACTGATGTGCTCTCTTCCTATCAGTGTTTTGTTTTGTTGTTTTTTTCATTGCTACTTGAATCGCTAAAGTGAAACTAAAGTGCTGAAGGCTACACTGCATGAAGCTGGTTGTGCTAGCTTCAACAGTTTATTTTAAGAGTGGAGCTCATTAAAATATCGACACCTCTTATCTTTGCTGATACTTATATAATGGTTTGGCTGTTTGTCTGCCATCAAAGCAATGTTGTTGTTTTTTTATCAAATGTTTTATTGAGTCATTTATTATTATTATTATTTTAATTGAAGCAAATTAGTATTTTTAGTGCTGTTATTTATCTTTTTTTTAAACTATTCAGTCATTGTTCTATTTTCACAATTTTGTTTATTTTATAGAACAATTTAACTGTTTTATGTACTTTTAATCACTGTGAAGCACTTTTGATTTCTCCGAATGGTGATAAATAAATAAAAGTTGACTTATTGATTTATTGTCTAATGATGTGGACAATTTGAACCACTTGACTCCAAGACACACTTCAGACTTTTAAAGACCGTTAAACACGATAATGCATGGTTGTATTTAAGGTTTATTGGTTGATGACATGTTATCTAGTGACTTATTCATGTTCTGTAAATTATAAACTATGATATAAATCCATTAAACATAATTGCTCTGACATAAAGTTTTTTTTTTTTACAAGGCCGACCTTTCTAACAGTGGCCAATAACAGAGACAATCTGCAGCAGCCTGGAAAATGTTCAACAGGAGAGATGTACAGCAAATACAGAGACTACAAAAATACATGAATATATGTATATATTAAAAAAATCATTACACAACAGATGTAACACTCAAACAACTGCACTCTCTTCAAACACCCATCTAAAGCTGGGCCAAACAATGGAAAAACAAACTGCAAATCTTTATTATTATTAATATTATTATTTGTTAGAAAACTGGGTCAGGCCTTTAGGGGCTCTTTTGAAACCACTTTATTATTGACAGAGCAGAGCACCTTGAAATAATCAGTTATCAACAATGGATGCATCAAAGTGGAGCGTGTCAGACAACCTCGACCTTACGTCAGTGAGAAGAAAACAAGACTGCATCAATAAAACCATAAGACTTCATTAATCACTTGTTTCTGATGGAAAGCCATGCTCAAGTGACTGCTGTCAAGTTTAGCTACAAATATCAGTCAGCTGTGCAGCTTGTGGTGCATGTGGAGCAGATTCATTGATATGTGTTCATTCATTCTCACTGCAGCCATGAGCTTTGCACTGACTGCTCTGGACTGGGACACCTTGGGATGAAGGCAGCACTGAGTGAGAGGAAGCAGAGTAAGAGCAGTAAGGGGAGTGCAGCTTCCTGCTGAGTGGTGAAATTAGCTTACTGCTCCAGTCAGACTGAGACAACACACCAGTGTTGGCTCTGAAACTTCATTACAGCCATTTTTTGTGGTGCAAGTGCCTGTAAGCAGCCTCTCAGAACCGCTGATCGGGTCACCTGAGGTGAAGAGAATGTTTTTCCTGACGTCCACTTCACTCCTCTCTGATTTCCTGGTGTGTCTCCACATTAATGGGTCAGACATTCTTGACGACTGTAACTGAAACATTAATCACATGCTGTGTCCAAATTCAGGGGCTGCATCCTTTGAAGGACCCCGCCTCTGAAGGACTCACCTTCACAAAGGCCGTGTCAACTGTTGTTAAATTGGACAGTCAAGCCTTTGGGTTACTTCCTGGTTGTGTCAACAGCTGTTCTATGCTAATGCATAACCAGCTTCACATATTTTAACTGAACGTTTAAATTCAAATGTTTTCCAATTCCCCTGAAGTTTAATGTATCTGGCGTTTCATGTTTAAATGAGTAAAAACTGAGTATAAACCCAATACTTACATTTAAAAGTCAAATCCACTCCACTTGATGTCACCATGAGCAGTTTTCCCTCTTCTTTTTTGCAACTGAGCAGCGTTGGGCAAGGATCTTCGAAAGGCCATGATGGATAGTAACGGTGCGTCCTCCGAAGAGAGGAAGGCTGCATTTGAAGGAGCCTTTGAATTTGGACACGCTTTGTGATATAATTGGCCTTCATATGTGGCCCATGAAGGATGCAGCCCCTGAATTTGGACACAGCTCCTGATTCTTGAAGTTCGCTGCTTTCAAATGTAAATGAGTTTGTTGCATTCTTCTTTGCCCCATTAATAATAAAGCTGTTTCATCTAGCGCCCCTAAAGGCCTGGAGCACTTCTGTCAGGATTATCAGCGTTTAACTTTTGTTTTTAGCTTTCAGTTATAATGCAGTTGTTTTATAGTACATCTTCATTTGATGTTTGTTTACTTGAACCTGCATCCTGCATTTGTTTCTCCTAAATAAGATTGTTCAGGCTATTGACTAGAGATTTGCCTGCCTTCGTAGGCCACATCTACTGGATGTTGGGGAGCATGCCTATGTTCCCACATTTCTAAGATAATTTTTTTTTTGTTCCAAAATCTGGTTTTGTTTCTCTTACTTTAGGAAATGAGAAAAGGGTTCGACATCAATAAGCTCTGGTTCAGATGAAACCTTTTTTAATCTGCTTATTTTATTTTTTCTTGTGTTTGTTGTGGTCGTGACGATTTCTGCTGCAGCTGATTAAAACAAAATGACTCATTCTAAAAATGTCTGAGAAATGTGGGAACGTGGGGCTGACCTTGGATGGGGACTTGAAACAGATGCTGAAAGCAGTAATGATTTTTTTATGACTGTAAATATTAAGCTAAGAATGTTTATCAAGAAGATGAATGAAATTAGGTAATCGTCTGCGCTAACAACCACAAACATCCTGCCTTGTTTTTTTATCCTGACCAGAGGGCGTTAAAACTTAATTACAGGTAGTTGTCTGTCAAAAGGCCTGTGTCGTAACGATGAAGCAAAAAAGTTGCCCATAAAAAAAGCTTATAACTGATAAGGAAATTATTTATGATTTAATAACTTACTTGAGATGATAAAACGAATAAAGCTAAATCAGGTCCAGGTTATTGGTTACTGTTTGATAAATCTTTCTGAAAAAAAAAACAAGTGTAGAAGGATGTTAGTGGTGTGTTATGAACACAGGATCTTTTTCATGATACTGGCCAAACTTGAGAGGTTAGAAACACTTCCTGTATACGTGTTTTGTCAGAAGTCAGTCACTCTTGTTGGGTTGTTTATGAAGTCACTGCACAGGAAGGCCCCTCCTTTTCTTTTCTCAGCTCAGTTCGTCCTCTGACTCTCTGAACAAGAAGCAGGAAGTAATCCTTTTGTCAGCCGTCTGTTTGCACTAATTCAGCATTGAGGTCTGTCGGTGTGACCTTACAGACCTGACTCAATGTGTTTGGACCACACGCTCTGTTTGTGTGCATGCACCTGCACGGTCTTGTGCATGTGTGTGTTCACTTAGAGGTTTGTAAGTGTTGCCTGCAGATGTGCGTGTGTGTGTGTGTGTGTGTGTGTGTGTGGAGGGGGTGAGTGGGAGACAAAAAGGAGGTTGGGGCCTGAGTCCTTGCTGCCTCTCTTCCAGTCATTTGAACCTGGACGTCTTTAGACAGATGGACGTGCCTGTTGACACTAATCAACTGTATGAGGTAATGGAGTTAGGCCCGTGTTTGTGCACTCCTTCCCTGCCACTCCTGACTTAGTGACTGACCTACTTAACCAACGGCTCACGTGGCTTTAAAAACAACTTGCATATTTGGTGTGTCTTTTCCAGAAGTGAATGGAACAAAGGAAGGTGTTTGTGGGCAAATATGTCCTTCTCAAAACTGACGTTTTCACCTTTGATATAAAGATTATACCACTCTGTTTGTTTGGGTTGAAGGGTGAATTCGTGCAGGGACTCACTTGTTTGTAATTGATTAAATTAGAGCTCAAGTAAACTCATACTAATAGAACAAAGAGCAGGTATGTTTTGTTGAAAAAAAATGAGATCATTATTGCTCTGTATGTTACCCGGCTCTATCCTGTTTTTATACCTTCAGGTTTCTGTATATCCTGTATCTACTTGCTAAACAAATATTAACCCTTACTTGTTAAATCAGCTATTCTGAAGTTTGTTTTTTTAGTTTTGTTATAAGTAATAGAAGAAGTGACAAAGAGGAGTTGTTGTTTCTTTTCTCACAGTTGTAGATAGTCAGAAAAAAGGCAGCAGTTTGGCGTGCTAAGCCTCAAGTAGGGCCCGACTGATATATCAGTCAGCCAATTTAATTGCCGATTATCGGCCGATCATGGCCCTTTTTAGTGCTTTTCTGCATGTTTTTATTTTTGAAAATTTCTCTCTGTTGTAAAGTTAAACAAATACTAAAGTTCAAAGTATTTTAAAACAGTAAAATGTTCTGCCTGTAATTCATATATTTCTTTTTGTCAGCATCATATTTTAGAATGAATCAGCCGATTAATCGGTTATCAGATTTTTTTTTTCTGCCAAATATCAGAATCGGCTTTGGCCTCAAAAAAATCCTTATCGGTCAGGCCCTAGCCTCAAGTCTCTTAGCTCCTTGGTTTTGCATGTGTGTATGAATAATAACTGGTCATGTTATGTTTCTTATTCTGATCTCGTCCACCGAGGGAGGCTTATTATAAGGGAGTAAGAGAGAGAAGGGGAGGAGAAGACGAGCATGTGATAGAGAACGATGGTGAGCAACAGAGACATGGGCTGGGACACAAGGCCAGCATTGTCTGAGGACAAGTCCTTGGCTGGCACAATAAACCAGATCCACATGGTGGCCTATGAGGAATCCAGACTCATGGCCCAGTTCTTTGTCTGTGGCTGGAAGCCACTGTCACTGAAGAAAGAAGGGGTGCTGAAACATGTCAGTAACGGGACTTTGCACCTGCGTCCATCAGATGCTCGTATGATAACACCGGTAACACAAAGCCCTCTACATACATACAGCATCTTCTTACAACTTTAATAATTCCAGCCTAGAGATGCAGATGAAAAATTGTTTTTTTTTTTCGTTGTTATTTTTGTAAGTTTGCCTCCCGTTAATGTTCATCGTGTGTTCCTTACGGAAGTGCTCCGTTTTTTTCTCGGTTACCCAATCCGTTAAATAATCTTACGAAAGGCTCCCCGCTGAGTCCTCTCGAGATCTTCTCAAGTCTCACTCACCTGAGGGCTGCTGGTCGCTGCTTTGTGACAAACTGGATGGAACTGGATGAGAAACTAGGTTCAGTGGCTCTGTGTGTGGGAAGACGCATCAGTTACATGGTGACACACTCTTGAGCTTTAGGTGTGTTCGAGTGTGATTTACAACAATGTGCAGGCGGGGAAGAGACAACGTGAGTGAAACACATACATGTATGTCAGAGTGGACCGGGGTCACAGTGTTATTTATGCATGTGTGGAATAAGATGCTGCACTGAGCCATGAGTACCTGAGTCTCTTTAGCTCTTAATACAGCTACTCGACCGCCTCCATATTCATTCCATATGAATGTCTGTTTCAAGAATCACTACTTTTGAGGACATCCTGGATTACACAAAGCTTTTCTCATCCGTCAGTCTCATACAAAAGGCTCTTTTAATGCCAGGTTGCACAACAGGCTGCTGAATGCACACTAAGCTTCTCCACTTTCAGGTTATATTATGATTCTCTTGCTGTTAGGCTTTTCTGCTGATTTATCTCCCCTGGCCTCTTTTTACTACAAACTTTTATAAATTCAGATTTTTCAATCTGATTTGATTTAAAATAAGAATTTATGAGACTCATGAGATCTGCTTTTCAGTGAACGCTGCTGCTATTTCTGTGAAGTTGGGTCGCCAGAAACTCAAGACAAAGACATGAAACCATGCATGGAGTTGGGACGGTGTGTGAAATGATGATTTAAAACAGTTCCTGGTGGTTTGAAAATTGTTTAAGGACTACATTTAATTGAATAAAGAGAAAAGACGGCATATTGAATTTTGTTGAAAGGAATCCTGCAGAAAAATCTCTCAGCTCATTAGGTTATATTTGTATCAGGTTGGTTACATAAAAAAAGACATTCCAGAGAGGCACAGTCCCCTTTAAGAGAATATGGGAGAGAACTATTCATTACTATGCTGGAGCCTGGGTAAGGAAATAGTTCAGTATTTTCAGGATAAGTGCAAAATAACAATCAATTTGGGGGATTTAATCATTCATAGTTCATAATATTAATAGCAGATTCAGAGAACCTGGAGAAATCTCTGTTTTAAAAAAGGTATCAGGCCTGAAACCAATAATGGATAACCCTCACATGACAAAAACTCAGAACTAAGCAACTTTTGGTCTAATTTGAATCTAAAAAACTCTCACCAGACTTTAAATATGTCACATTAACCTGACAAGTCCAGGACAGTGTATAATTTAAGATATGAGAAACCAAAGAGACGGTCTGGGTTGCTTGAAATGAGAAATGAATTCTGCCATTGGAATAAAAAAAACATTAACAAGCCGAGTTTCTTGAAATGAGGATAATGTCCCAATTTAACAAACTTTAAAAGTACTTTTTTCTTATTCTATTTTTTTTTACCTGTTCAGGCTTTTTTTACTTTTAATGTCTTGGAGTAAGATATATTTCTCTACTTGCCAGATGAGTCTAGCTTAAATGAATTGTTTTAGGGCAATTATTAAACTGTAAATAAGAAAAAAAAACGCTTACTTTTGACTTTTTGCAGTTTAGGTTTCACTGCATTAAGGCCCCATTTATATGACAGCGGTATCAGGGTGAAACAAAAAGTTTTGTTGCGTTATGGCCTCTGGTTTATATGGAAACGCCGTTTCAGCCGACCTAAAATGCATCTTTTTTAAAATGCCCTTCAGAGTGGAATTTTTCTGAAACGCTGCAGCCTCCGTCTCCGTACGAACGGCAAGCTGGCGTTTTCAGTGAAAACGCTGACATCATGCTCAGTTTTGAGCGTGCGGATTCCACTTTCGTTGTGGGAACTTTTGCGAACCGGACAACAACAACGGTTAAATGGTGGGCTTACCGGGTTGTGCTTGTGCTGCTGAATCTGCTGACTGTCTTTCAACAAAATTGCTCCACTTCTGCACTCAGATAATACACATTTAATATATTCACCAGACGATCAGCCCACCTCTTCTTCAGCAGCAGACTACCAAAAGACTCTACAGTTATATCGCCATCTATAGGCCTTCTTTAGACTTTCTTGGATTCTGGATCACTCACCTTCACCTTGAGAAAAATAAAATCCCTTAAACTGCTTCTTTGCCTCTGCCTGCTTTTTGGTTCAAACCAAACAATTGGTACCAAACTGTAAAAGGAAATCACTGCATGGACTCAAATTCACATCTATAAACCACAGGCTATGAGTACAGGTAGATTCTGAGAGCACAAATGCACTTAAAAAAGGTACCATGCAACAGAGAACACTATATAAACACAACAATAAGTTTATTTACAAGCACCTTTCAGGTCACCCAAGGTCACTTCACACAGATATAAACAGTTAAACAATCAATCAATCAATTAATCAATCAGTCTTTATTTATATAGCACCAATTCATAACAAACGTTATCTCAAGACGCTTTATTAACGGAGACCCAACATGGAGACAAGATAAGAAGTCTACAATATCTACAGCAGCAGGATAAGATAAAATATATGCAATAGAGCAAAAAAATACAAACATGGAAAAAAAAAAACACAATAAAATACAGAGAATAGCAAGATGAAAAAAAAGGATGAATCTTTGGTTTTAAAGGCAGTAAGGGTTGGGTACTGACTCAGTTCTCGAGGTAGAGCGTTCCATAGTTTGGGACCAGCTACGCTAAAGGCCCTGTCACCTATAGTGTGGAGCCTGGGAGAGGGAACAGAGAGCAGCAGGGCTTCAGGGGTATGTAGAGGATGACAGAGGAGGTTTGATAGGTAGGGGGGGGGGCCAGGCTGTGGAGAGATTTGTAGACAAGCAGGGTTGTTATGAAGCTGATCTGGTGTTTGACTGGGAGCCAGTGGAGAGGATAGAGTGTGGGGGTGATGTGATCCCAAGTCTGTTTATGACAAAGCACTCTGGTGGCTGAGTTCTGGACATGTTGTAGTCTTTGTAAGGTTACTGTAGGGAGGCCATGGAGGAGATCATTACAGTAATCCAGGCGGGTGATGATGAAGGCATGTATAAGTGTGGCTGAGGGAGGGGTGAAGTCTGGATATGCTTTTCAAGAGATAAAAGGAAAGTTTTGGTAATGTTATAGATGTGTAAGCTGAAACAGAGGCTGGAGTCAAGAGTTACACTGAGATTTTTGACTATAGAAACAGATGAAGGGATGAGACCTTGTGTAGTGCAGCTGGGGATGCAATGAGTCGGGCTTCTGATTTATCCTGATTGAGTGGTGGTCATCCAAATGATAACAGCCGTGGTGGTGGGGTTGTAGTTGATTCCTTATTGAGGGATCTGAGTGTTTGAAGCTTTTGTTTGACTTTCATCTTCAGTTTGTACGTCTTTATGACTTATCATCATTGGACCCTCAGGGTCTTATTCTACCTCTTGTATATTTCTATGCTGCTATTGCTGATGTAGGACCTGTTATTTAACTTCCCTGCAGGGTTAAACTTAGAGGTTATTGCACAATCTGCCAGTCGTGTAATAGGAAGGACGTGCGCTTCCCCCTCTATGTGACTGCACTGAGCAGGAGACTTATGGCTGTAGTTGCACACCCAGTCTGGTGCAGTCAGATGTAGGGGAGGGGGGCACAAACAGAGTCCCTGCTCACATTCCAGTCTGAGCAGAAAATAAGAATCAGACCATCGTCCTCCCTTTCCACCACTGACATGAAATACCTCCTTTGTGTCTGTCTCCTTAAATGGTAACCTTGTTTTTGCTTCTCAGCCAAATAGTCATGGCACAACTTTATAACAGAGGAAACTATCAGGACCTTTAGATAAATAACCGCTTCTCTTAAGTAGAGCCTCAGCAGAGACACAACATTCCTCACTCAGCCTTGGGGGTGGAATCATAGCCAGCAGAGACACGTGAGCGCAGATTAGTCTGCTGGTTTGTGAACCAACTGGCTGCTGTATATGGTCATGATTCCAGGAGTGGAGAGGAGATTTCCTCTGAAGTCTGAAGTCCAGTGTGTGTGTGTTAATGTGTGTGTGTTAAGTCAGTGTGTGTGTGTGTGGTAATGTGTTCACGAAAAGCCTGAGAGATCTGTCAGGATAGTCACATCTAGACCTCGGGTTTAAGTTCCTTCAGCTCTTTCCTGTTGTCACCCCAAAGCTTTATATCTCAGCTGCTTCGCAGTGAAGCTTGGGTTCATTTGAGGTTTCACTGCTCGATAACTTGTTGGGCGGAAGTGAGAGAGAGAGAGAGTGAGAGAGAGAGAGAGAGAGGACCTTGTTAAAGAAAGTAGGAGGAGCTGACCTACATTTTACCAGCTGCTTGCAGCACGCATGCTTCAGCACTGTGTGGCTTCCTACAAAGGGATCATTGACTAATACCTATTTACGTTCAAGCTATGTTTGTCATGTGTAATAGGGTGCAAGATGACACCAGAAATCGCCTTGAAAAAGCATGCTAGCAACAGATTCGTATGTTTCTTATAACTGCTGAGAGGATTAAACAGAGCCATGACCAAAAAGAGCAGGACTGTAAAACAAGTTCAAAGAAGTTTGTATGGCTAAAAGAAATGGCATTTAGCAAACATTAGCGTGCTAAAAGATTAAAATTCATGGTGAATTATCTTTGTGTAATATCAGCATGTTTGCACCAAGCGGTATCATCCAGCTTCGAGAAATGAGCTGATGTGGTCGTGCTAAAATTTGCAAGTGTCTGCTTTACACTGTGTCTGCAGACTCATTAAAAAAAAAAAAAAAAAAAACATCTTTAGACTAAAATAAACATGTTTACACTCTGCTCTGAACACCCCCGCCCCCTCCAGTTCCAGTTTCAGTTTTGAAGATATAGTTTACAGTTTAAATCTTTATGTAATTACAAAAACAACTGTCTTGTTAGTGATGAGGCTAAAGGTCTGCCTCAACTCCATCACTTTGCCTCTTGTTCGGTCAGCTGGAAGTTAGGTTGTAGCCAGGTTTGGTAAGGTTCTGTCACTGGCGACTGTGGTAGAGTTGTCGCCTCTCGAGCTGAAGGTCGGGGGTTCGATTCCCAGCTCCTGCAGTCACGTGTTGAAGTCACATGTCCTTGAGCAAGACACTGAACCCCAAATTGCTCCCACTGTTGTTCAGTGGTGTGTGAATGAGTATGAATGTGTTAGATAATACTGATAGATAATACAATGCCATCAGTGTGTGAATGTGGTGTGGATGGGTGAATGACACCAGCAGTGTAAAGCGCTTTGAATGGACAGAACGACTAGAAAAGCGCTAAATAAGTACTGGTCCATTTGGTCCACTTTAGATGTTATATTCAAACCACATTCATGGAAATGAGACTCAGTTGTGATCAAACAAACTGTTTTTCAAGGCACATAAATGATCCCTCTTTACTATAAGTTCATTAACTCATTGGCTGCCATTGACGTCTATAGACGTCAATTCAATAACAACCACTGACTGCGTCTATAGACGTTATGTATGTATTTTAGCGGGTGGAGGTGGTGCCTGGCAGAGCTTATCTATCTATATCAGGCTTGTAAACTACTGCAGGTGGCAGCGGGGCTCTCTTTGGATGAGAGATCAGCTTAGATATAGAAATAAGATGCAAGATGACAGCGAGACGTGGCAAGTCAGAGAAGTTCAGGCAGCTCACCCTCGAACAGAGAATGTGTCGCGGTAGTTCAGAGAGAGCGAGAGTGTCGCCATCGTGAGCAAAGACGATGGCGATCATGTAGAGGATCAGAGGATGGAGCTTCAGAGACGAGCGCTATCGACAAAAAAAACCAAAAAGAGATATTAAAGTAGAGAGTACTCTTTCTTTTGGTCATTTTGGAGTTTACAGGGTCATATTTTCACAGTTACAGCAACTCTATTCTATTCTATTCTATTCTTAAATTCAGGATGAAAAAATTCATAACTTGTTACGTAATTAATTTAAATGTAATTTTTTTTACTCATTTATAAATTAGATGTGTGTACATTTCATGTATGTACATTTAATTCCTCACAGAAGTGTTTGTTTATGACATTAGTTCTTCCTTCACTACCCTAAATGAATTTTGATTGTAAGGTAAGGGATGTTTCTGAAGCCTCATTTGTGAGTTAAACTTGAAAAGGAAACACACATTTCAACTGGGAGTCTCTGCAAGTTTCTTCAATGTCAAGACTCTGTGGAGCTTCACTGATTCAGCGGAAAGTTTGTAAACATCAGGAGTTTGGGCTCAGGAGGAAAAAACTAAGTCTCAGGACTGAAAACCTGGAAGGTTCGAGAGATCGATGTTGAACAAGAAATAGAGAAGAGTCCGGAAAGCTGCAGCCAGAGTTGGGATTTTGTTGTTTCTATGTGAATATATTATGTAATAAACCATCAAATAGTTCATCCTGAGTTTCACTGAGTCATCCTTGAAGTTTGTGAGAGTGAGAGAGATTTATTAAGTTCTGGACCAATCACACTTCAAAGATGACGGTGATGTACCATTATTAACTGGAATGAATTCAAGGATTAAATCATCATTCATCTCAGGACATTCTGATCGTCATCTGTCAGCAGTTATCCAGAGAATGAATCTGAAATGTTCTCACCAACGGGTGTGAGAGTGTGTGTGAAGAATGTAGTTTGAGTGGAGAGACAACATTCAAGACGGTAATGCTGTTTGCTTTTATATGCAAATGTTTGTCGTACAAACCCAGACTACAAACCACAAACAGAAGCCTACAGTCCACTCCCTTAGATAGAGACTCCACACTCTTTATTTTAGTTAAGTTTATTCAGACTTAAAGTCAGGGTTGGTAATCAGATTTAGATAGACTTTTTGTTATCCTGGTTAGAATGATCTTTATGTCCTGATGTCCATCAATACATGATGTGTTCTTAAAACAGAGTGTAAAATATCTGCTGTCTACAGCAGGAGTAAACCTGGGAGAACACCAACCAATCTTAATGTTTAGGATCCAATTTATTAAACCAATCAAATCCCATCTTGCCATATATTCCACTGGATTTTGCTATCCTCGATTCAATGTGCATAACCAAGAGGGACCCAAGTACTCTGGAGAATGGCAGAAAAACTACCTATACCCTGATTACTGCTAACGTAGAGCAAACAAAAACAACGAGCCGAGTGAAGTTATTGTTTATTTTTAACTCATTCTTGTAACAAACTATTTATTATGACTTGCGCTGCTGACCTCTTGAGATTTAGATCTCAATGGTTTTTCTGTCTGGTTAAATAAAAAAATAAATAATCACTAAAGTTTGTCAAGGCAACACACTCGCACGAGGTGTCTTTGTGACACTTTATCTTTTTCTCTTTTGTTTCCTCGTTCCTGCCACTCCCACTGCCTGTAAACACTCAGAGGCTCGGCCTACATACATACAAACATCAACAACACCTGTGACTGTAACTCTCCACAAGGTCACCGAGGCTGGAGCCCTTCCAAAGTCAACACTGAGAAAATCATACGGCCAACTGTCGTTTTCCACAAGGCTCGGTTAGAAGTGTTTTGGGTGGAGGCGGAATGACCTCAAAAAGTCTGCATACAGCAAATAAAGTTTTACGTTTTAAAGCTAAGGCAGTGTGTCATGAAGAAAACGTCTCTTAAAAAGGTTAAAAATGCCTCTTGTGTTTTCTCTTTCCAGCCCACCGTTGCTCCTCTGGCTAAAACACGCCACATGTGACTGCTGACCTAATTTTTGCCATGGATGTGGAATTGAAAACAAAAACAGACGGGAGGCAAGAGAGGGTAATTTGCAGTGAGTAAACTTTCCCCTCTCGTGCATGCACTCACACACACTGAAACACATACAGACATACATGAACCTCCATGTGTATACACACTTTAGGAGCTGGGCCCCCTGCCCTGAGCCTCTCAAACAAAAACAAACATTCCTCTCTCTCCCGGTCCTGATCCCACAGTAACACAGGCAGCCCTGTGTTACTCAAGCAGTGTTACAGGCAGCAGGTTGCCTAATGTTGTGTAATATCTACCTCAGTGCTTTCCAGCCAGTCCCTACATACAACACGAAACTGATGTCCTTAGATGTACCCGTAGTAAATGAAGCGTGAAGAACATGCTGTGTTTTCTTAGTGCACAAAACAACTAAAAATAACTGAAAACATGAGCAGTGTGTTGTTTTTCAAAAGCGTCACGTGTTAAAAGAAAGGCTTTGGCACCGACTTTTCTTCCTCCTGATAACACATAAGCCCCTTATCTGTTTGCACGTATTATAGCTGGCTTTTCTCTGGTGTAGAGCTCATTACATGTTACAGTAAAAAGAGGCATCATGGTGCACATCATAAAACCCCTGATAGCCATCGAGTCAACATTTAGATAGGATTATTGAAGTTTTGTTTACGGCTCTGTGTGTTTTGAAAGTCAGCTTGCCTCCAGTAGCAGCCACATTAATCTCTTACTGAATGCTCACAATTCCAGAGTCTTGTTAAGCTGAATTTTGCAATAATTGTTTTAAGGCTTATCTACATGTGAATAAACACACTCCTTTCAGTTCCTTACGGTAAAATATTAATCCCCTGTGACCTTGTAAAGTATTAAATGCTTCAAACACGCTGGAGTTGACCTGATAGTGAGGAGTGCTTTATGTTCATTGGAGTTGGTTGTTAAGTCAGTTTGTCATATTAACACAAAAAAAACAGTTTGTTTTTTTTCATTTTTGTGATCAACACAGTATCACAACCCTCTGTCTGTCAGCCAATGGGATTCATTGCCGTATTTTGACTCTTGGGACCATTAAATGTATCGTTATGAAACAACCCATTTGGTCGTAGTGTTAGCTGCATGCATTACTGCAAATAATTGAACAGTTAACTAATAACACTATGAAAACGAGGCAGGTGCAGAACATCATATGTCGAGGGAACTTCCTGGAAAACCCCTCTCTAACAAATTCGACTTGCGCACACGTACGCCACATAGACAGCGATAAACCTGGCCAGCAGTAACGGTTCGACTGAGAGAAGATCAAGAAAAGAAATTTTCAGTGGAAGAAATGCAGATTTTATTACAAGAATATTGAATGGATAAACAGCCGTTGTCAAAGAGTCAGTGGTCAAAGATAACAAACAAAGAGAAAGGGAAAGTTTGGATAAAGATCAGGGTAAATGTGTGTGGTGTTTCTGAGCGCACAGCAGAAGCACAGCTGCTTTGCCGAAAGAGCACCACAGCAGTGCCCCAGAAACTCCACGAATAACTCCACAAGCAGCTGTTTGATGAACTCCATCAAACAACATTTCACCAAACACATCTCTGAAGGACCCAGACGCATAAAGCGCAAAGCCAAGTAAACTCACGAAACTGGTGGCAGGGAGCCTCGTTGGTTTGAGACTTCGATTGCCTCGCTTATCTCATCTGTTAACTGAAGAAGATTTTGTCTCCTAAATCTAAACTTGCTGTTTAACTCCAAAGTGTTCGATCCCTGATATCGGTTTTCTTTAAGTATTTTGTCGTAGACAATAGGCTAATGCTTGAGAATGACGTCTGCCTTCCTTTAATCCTGCCATTAGAGTCTGTAATAGTTGGGTCTACCTTCATTCAGTTTAATGCTCTGTTGGAGTGTTAGCTTGGCTCTTGCATACCGCAAATAATTTTTTTTCATTACTAGTACCAGGACTGCACGAACAATTGTCAAAATGTTGTGATTGTGATTTACAACGGAGGACGAGAACGGCCCTGGATTTTTCTTTCCTTTTTAATGCACTGTTATCTTGTGATAACGACTCATTACTTATAATAACAAAGATTGTTTTCTCTCGATAATGAATTAATTAATAAGGTGTTTGTCTTGCCTTCAACTTACAAGAGCTGCCATGAACACACTTTGTTTACTTTGGGAGCTACTGGTTACCGGTTAAATGTTTAATTATGTCTCACATTACATTGTAAAGTTTAGGTTAGCCTACATTTACATTAGCTTAGCTTAGCTGAAGCAACAGGATAGATGGGAGTTTGTCAGCCTCTCATCTGCAACAAAAGGTGTGTTTTCATCACTAATGGCTGGACGTGCATACAGGCCCTGATTCATCCAGTTTTTAGCAGTGAAGGATTTTTGGTCAAAACTTTGTCTGTACATTTCCATTATTTACATACACTTTAAGAAATGAGAATGGAAACGGTGTAGAAAGCGTATCATCCATAAGCAGATTGTTAGCTTCACTTGCTCTGTAAATCTGCTCAGAGATGTTGAACTGTAGTGGTGTGGCTTTGTGAAATACTCTACTGATCACACGCAAAAAGGCACAAGAGGAAAGTGATTTCAGTCTGACTTCAAGGAGAAAACTCTGATACCAAAATCCCATACCTGGCCTCCAGATTTACAACGTAGCATGACGATGCTTCCTGTAATCTGTACAGAGATGTTGACACATACAATACCAACATACCAACAGCCTCTGTTAACTGTTAACCAATCCCCAGGTGGTTTAATCATGTTCCAGGAATTTATGCAATCCTATCGCTCAGTGCAACACACTCATACAGTAATGTTTGGTGGACTTTAACAAAGTCCACAGTCTGTGAAACTTCCAGTTACTCATTAAGCTGCCACCATGTTTGAAAAAGTACACACGTTTCGACATCTGTCCTGCTGTGTTTGTAATTGTTTTCATAGACACACATGGAGCCGCATTTTTAGGGTTCAATGGAAATTTTATTTTAGATCAGTTGATTAGTCTGAAGGTGAGAGAACATTCAAAGCGGTGAAAATTGAGTGACGTGTATTTAACACATCATGCTGTTTGAAACAGTTTTCACATTCTTCAAGAACAAAACTGACTGCTGTTTATAAAACTGCTAAAATGTGTGTGGCATTTCCTGATGTGCAGTGTGTACATGACATGTTCTCCCACCTCATGTCGGTGTTTGAACATTAAAACACTGCATAAATAAATATGCTAAATAAATCATTCTATGTGTGTTAAAATCTAATGTAAATCTATAAAAATAAAATCTATACGTAAAGTTTGTGTAAAGCAGCATTAAATTTGTGTTATGAGTTTGTCACACCACAGAAACATGTCAGTGATCACTGAGCCAAATTTGAAAGATTAAAAAAAATTGCAAAGTATATAAAATTAGATCTGAAAATCATGGATAAATAAGCTCTTCTCTCTGCATGGAACGCTGGGGGCGTGTCAGTTAGAGGCAAGTAGACACGCCCACATGCAGGAGGGGAGCTGTATATAGAATGGACTGTGGCTTCACCTTTTAATATTGTACAGTTTTGAAGCCAAAAACCTCTGTTATGGGTGCTGACATCATGCAGCTAGAGTCTGCGCAGTAGAGACTATGAGGGACTCTGAGAAAATCTGAGTATTTTATTATTCCAGAAAACAACTACACAAGAACAGCAGCTGTCAAACCCAGCAAACATAAAACCCAGCCTTAACGTCTAATAACTAATGACTTGACACAATGCAGCCCAATGATATCTAAATATCACCACAGCATACAGATGGGAGAAACATTTCTACAAGGTGTATTAATTCTTTAAAGTTTGACCACATCCCATATGGAATGAATAGAGATACAGAGTTTTTGACTTGTACTGCAGCCAGCCACCAGGGGGAGCAGTTTTTGTGGTAAACTCAGATTGTGCCGAGCGAGATGACGTCCATTTTTTTTACAGTCTATTGAGCCGCCTCTGTGTCCTGTACAAGGATGTTACCTACAGTAACAATGGAAGCTAGCGCTAGCAGCGTGATGGGACAGAGCCAGCCCTACCTGTTTGAGCCATCAGAGCCAGAAACTGACTCTGAGTCAGACACTGATAGAGCTCAGCCTGGTTCCTCACAGTCTCCAGAACGATCAATTATTTCTCCCATTTATCACATTAAACAACATGGATTACTGACTAGTAACGTTATAGCCTAGACAAATACAGCTGCTTTAGCTACACAGATGCTATAATGCAGATGCTATCTGTGAGCAAGAAAACCATTGAAGCTAATGCGCTGAATGTATTTATACTGCTTCAGCAGCAGGGGGCGGGGTTATGCTAATGAGGCTATGTTATGTAACGTGGCTATGATTTCTGACCCGCCCATTAAATCCTGAACACGGAAATTGAAACAGTTAATGAAGCCGAGCTCCACACTTAAATCCTAAATGGTTGAATTTCTTTGATATATTTTAAGGAAACACATCTGTGACCTCTTTAATGTGTTTAGAAGAAAATTTGCTTCACACTGACTTAAGATGCTAAGGTGGTCACTGGTCCTGATTGAACATGCTGACACTCAGCCCATATCAGGCTTTGTTCTGTGCACTTTATTAGGCCTAGATTAAAACGAGGGGCTGTCTTACGCAGGTAACACTGTGTTACATCATGGACACAACATTAACAGGCATTGCTGGCCTACATACACCAATAATTAGTTTAGCAGACGGGCAAGTCTGGTAAACAACAAGGGTGGCAACCTTTATCATTTAGCAGATAGGCATGTATATGCAGTTTATACAATCATGTTTGATGCAGCAGCTGACAGTCTTATTAAAAGGCAAAGAGAGGCCTGCTTTGCTCGTGAAGGGTGAACAAAATCTGTCAGTCTGGAAGGGAAAAATGGGTAATAGGAATATCTTAATACAAGAAACTAACCAAATACATCTTTTACCCCATTGGTTGATTTTTTTCCCTCTAAACATGCAGTTCAGGTATCCTTTTTGCCTTTGAATGTCTTGAAACAAGAGAGTCTTCTGGACTTGTCAGGTAAACGTGGCTCATATTGAGTGTAGTAATAACATTTTTACTAAAATATGACAAACACTTGCTTGGATTCATGTTTTGCAGTGTGCTGGAGCTTCGAAAGGCGGTGTTATGCAGCTATTCTGTGAGGGTTGAGATGGTGCTGCAGTGAGGTACTTTGCCAGGTATGCGCTGAATGCACCAACAACTGAATCTGTGGTATTTGTGTCACCCCCACCTCGTTCCATCACTTCTGTGAGTTAACCCACAGTGTAGCAGAGAGGTGTGGGTGGAGTTGTTGTTGGCGTTTTTTCTGGGTGCGGTTGCAGTGGACCTGAGTGGTTTTTGGGTTGTTTTTCTTTCTCTTTCTCTGGCTGCTGTTAGGCTCTGTGGCGGTGCAGGAAGGAAGGCCAAATGATACAGCCAGCTCTTTGTTTTACACTTGGCTGCTCACCTGCACCTCTTTTGACCTTCCTGGTCATGCTTGGTTTGTCAGTTTCATTCTGATTCAGATCCAGAAATAACTCACTTTAAATATTTGAACAGTTCCTTTATTTCAACTTAGTTTTATATCTGTATGATGTGAAGCTTTAACGCATTTAAGGAAACGATCGAACATGATCAACTTCTTTTCCTCTCAGCTGCAGTGTACCTCTCATCAGCAGGTCTGTTGCTGCATAAATTCTGCGTTGCTAAGCAGGATCAGCTCTGAAGTGATGTGAGTTCCTGGTGCGTCAAAGGTGTACGTGGTGAGAGTTGATTCTGGCTGCATTTCATGACTTTTTTCCCCCCACTTGACCTCAGGATGAGAGATGCTGTTCAGATATAGGTCACATCAATGCAGCGATAAGTAAACAAGAGGTGGAGGATTAACCGAGTTGTTGGATGAGTCATAACTAGGACTGCTCCCATGTCTCATCATCACATGATGTAACACACGTAATCACACAGGCTCTGTAAAATTTACTGGTTAGTTGTAACTTTAATGCTTGGGAGGGGAACTGCAACCACTTAGAGGGTGACCTGCCTGCAAATCTTACATCACATTTCATGTCATCTCACACTTTGGAGTAGAGACACAGTGGAGGCTCCACATTAACAAGGGCCTCTGAAGGAGTGTGTGTGTGTGTGTGTGTGTGTGTGTGTGTGTGTGTGTGTGTTTGCATGACCCAGTCAGTGTGATGGAGACAGAGCAGGGAGGGAGGGTTACGGTGAGCCCAGAGCTAAATCGGGGCAAGGCCACTCCCTGCCCCAGCTCTTTTCAGTCGGCCAGCCGCTTCAGACCAGTTTGAATCTAGGTGAACAACTGCACGGACAATGAAATGTGTCACCCATCTCATCTGTCTCTGCAGCCCTCTGCTAGAACTAAAGATGTTTTCCTCTTATACCAAAGCATTCATTCTTTACCTGAGGAAGCCCACGTAGAAACTGGATTTCTGATTGCTGTGTTTACATTTTTCACTTTGTAGCTTCACCAAAACTGTTTCTCTCCCCTTAGATGTCTTTATTGTTTCATCAGACAGCACTCCCTGTGCCCCTAATTTCTTAATAACAAAGGATGAGCTGCGTGCTCAGCCTCGAGCTACAACCTCTGTTACATAAGCTCACTTTTTGGATCCTGACTTTTCATTCACTATTTCCTTTTTGGAACTCTTTCCTGGAAAAAAAAGGACGTTAAACTTTCTTTAAACACTGTGAGGATTTGCGTTGTGTATTTCACGATGCGTCGTTTGTGCTAGATATGGAGGCACAGTTTGCAAATTCAGGTTGCGATCAGCGACAAGTAGGTCGTGTCAACAGCAGAGAAGTGAAACTGCATGAATCATCGGACATACTTCACGTGGGCTCTTTATGTAGGGCTGTGCACATGCAATGCACATTTGTGTGCACAGGTGTGTTTGCTTGGAGGCTGCAGGAGAAAGATGACAGATTTAGTTCAGAAAGGAGGTCGAGGGTATAAGTCTTTAAACTGAAAGTTTTACTGCCTGAGTTTGCGTCAGATTTGCATACTGTGCAGATTATTGTGTCAGCCTAACGGGTGTGACATACATACTAGAGTTGATTCTCAGGCTCCAGAACTCTGCAGCTATGTTAACCTGAATCTGACCCAACTTTTACAGCATCAAAAGCTGCCCTAAAAATGTGTCACATGCTTCTGATGTGTCATCTTGGAAACAAACTATCTCCCTGCCAACATGGGTCCCCCCCTGCTCTCCCTCTCCCTCATGTCCCTCCCCCTCTTTCATGCTCTACTAACCTGAACTTTCCCCAGGGTGTAAAGGGGAGCCAGGTAACACGAGAGGCCTGTTTCTGAGAGCCGGGAGCATCTCTCCTGCCTGCCAAAGGCAAACACGAGTGACACTCATGGAGCCGTAACCTTCATCGATCCATCCACCAGTGTGCTCCCTCTCCCCTTTCTTTACTTCTACTTTTCCTCCCTTCCCGCGCACAATGACCTACTTTCCTCCTGACCTGTTTATGCAAGTGCAGCAGTCATTCAAATCAGGGGAAAAGGGGGACGCAGCAAAATCCTGCAGGGAGTGTCACCTTGATACAATCCCATGGGTGCTGCAGTATGTAAGAAGGCTAATGCAAAAAATTCGACTAACAACTCCTTTAAATCCATATTCTTAAAGGGACGGCAGACCGTGTGTTAGCTGAGCATTGGTTTGTGTGTGTGTGTGTGGGTGTGTGTGGTGTCACTGGCAGCATTGTGAAGGGCACTGATGTGTCAGACTCAAAGAAGTGCTTTGTTTGCAGGCCTAGATCAAGTTGGTGCATTGGGTTAACTTCCCTTCTATGTAATAACCCCCCCCTTCCTCTTCTGTGCTCCGCCTTCTGCTCTTTATGTTGTTATAAACATGACCTCCTTTTTGTTTATAGAAAGCTGGAGGGAAGAAAGAAGTTGAAGATATGATACATTTTTCTGGATAGTCGACCTGTTTCAAGGAAATTATGTACATATTGATGTAAATATAAATAAAGGTGCATGTGCTGTAAATCCATGAGTATCCATTCAAATGTGAATGGCTGTCATAAACAGCCTGACCTCTTAGTCTAAATTTGGTGCCATATAACAGAGAGTTTATGTCACAGCTGCGTTTTCTGTGTCAGGACAAAGAATGCAGTGGGACACAGCCAGGAGGTTGGCAGGACAGTCGAGCTGGCAGCAGCAGTCAGAGGCTCAGACTGTCTCTGCCCCAGCTTTGTCCCGATCATCACACATCACTGACCTCCCTCTTTCCTCTCCTCTGTTATCGCTTGAAACGCTTGTTTTTCCACTATGCTGCATTTCAGGGGTTGGGTTCGGGGGGGCACAAGTTGTTGCAAGTTTAAGTTGATGCAACAAAAGCAATCCTTTGGTTTTGAGATCATGTTGGAGCAGATAATGTTTTAGAGGGATTTTACTCAGATTCAGCTATGCCCTCTTACCGTGATGTGGAGATCAATTAGGTTAAAACGTAACCTGTTGTCAGACCTGTGTGTGTGTGTGTTGGCATACCTGAGTGTCACGCTTCATGTGAGTTTACTTTCTGATGCTACTTTCAAGTGTGTGGCTGGTGTCTTTTTAGCAGAAGTGGGTCAGTGTTACATCAGATAAGCTTGCCAGGGAGTTTTCTGGCTCCACTAGGCAAAGTGTGTCAATGCAAACCTTCTCTTGTTGCAGATTAGCATTGGTTTCCAAAAGAGTTGTTGGCTGTGGGCAATGTTGGTAAGCTTTATACAAAGGTACCTCTGCACACTGGAAACAAGGTGTGGTGGCTTTCAATCTTTAGATTCAGGTTCTTGGGAAAAGTTAAAGCATATATAACTAAACTCTGCAGAAAACAGGGGCATGTCTTCATATCCTATCGTTTATGAAACCAAAAACAATACTGGTTTCTGTTTCTGTGGTCAGTGTGTAACCTGTGTTGAGGCGTCTAACAGCTGAAATGCACCAGATGCGTCTACAGTCCAGCTCCGCTCCGTCACAGCACCGGATCAGTTAGGTTTCCATTCAAGTCAGTGTCTCAACTCAAACTGTATCCATTCTGTTGTCCGGCTACGTGGCTGGTCCAGCAGCCATTCTGTTTTTGCCCGATGCTGGAGCTGTGATGCGTCAATTTAGAGTTGAGAAGATTGAGTGGGACAGGAAGTAGTGCACGAAAACTACCTTAAAAAGAGCTTGAGACTTTCAAAACAAAACAAACCGTGTCAAAACCAGATCGTATTCAACTTTACCATTGCAACAGAACGTCACAATGAGCATAGACACACCAAGAGTCAACAGGTTTGAGGTTTAACAGCCCAACATGAATGAAGACAGGTTTATTGATGAAGTGGGAAGCACGGGAATTCCTCGGTCTGTGACTCCAGCTGTCTGTCAGTCCTGCAGCTTGCTGGGATGAAAACGCAGCCAGCGTTAGCTGACAAATGCAGTCAACACACAGTGAAGCAGAGCAGGACTGTAGACGCATCCATTGTATTTGAGGTGTTAAAGCCTGATTTGTAAAGATTACCCAAAATGCAGCAACAATCCAAAATGTGTTTTAAAAAATGTTATAAAAACTTAAATGTAATGACTGGTTGATTATATAACAAATGTGCTGAGCCCAAAATGTAAAAAGTTATTATATTTAAGGGCAAAGATGATTACGTTTTGGGTCAGTTATTATATTTTGAGTTTTATTACTTTTTTAACTACATTTGGGCTCATTGCTGAATACGTGGCTCTAACAGGGCTAATTTGGATAAGTAAGAGTCTATGTAGATATTTAATGTATCGCTAAGCCATGCATACATTGGTGTAAAAAAACAGAGTAAAGCAGGTTCTTTCATGATATGTTGATAAGGTCAACATTCTTTTTATTTTATTTTTCGGTCTTGAAATGCTCCCATCTCTCACAATGAACATTAGTGTCTTTACATGTGTATTCATGTCAAAAAAGAAGTGATGGCAATGACCAACCAGTCCGACCACCACCCATCTCTAAAAACCACTCTACCTTTGCCTGTTTTTTTTGTCCTCTTGTCTTTTTCTTAAAACCATCAGCAAAAACCACAAACATTACTGGTTAATACACACTGGAAAAAGTAGGGAGAGGGGAGGAGAAATGAGGCAAATACATGTCATCACTGTCAATAGGAGAAAAGACACAGTAAAAATGAAAAGAGTACAACACCTTGACGAAAAGAGAGGATATAAAAACCAATGAAATAAACATTACAGTGTTGTCAGGGGAAGGGGAAGCTTTACATTTATACACAAGCACCAAAAGCCAAACATGGTACATAGACTTTTGTTGAACAAGGATCCAGTGCAGAGAATTCATCACTGCTAAGAAACAGAACTACCATGAAAAGGGATGACTTACCCCGAAAATTAAATTATTGAGGCACATGGGAAAAGAGGGACAGACTTGTGTTTCTTTGATTTAATCTAAATTTATTGTCTGGAAATGTTAACATGGAAACTTGGTTCCTGTCCAGACTTTATTTCACAACAGCCTGAACGCTCTGTTTACAGCTTTAGGATTAAAGAGCCTCTTGGGGTGACAGGATTTTTTTATTTTTTTTGTGGGGGACTTCTGAGGTGACCAATAGTACAAACAGAAAACTAGGTGTCACAATCATACGTCCATTGGATATGATGATTGTTGGAGTCTGACCAAGATCTGAGCCAAGATTGTTTAATAAATTTCACCAGAAATGTGTTCATAGAGATTAAGGAAACACTTGATTGCAAATGGATACTGTTAAAATGTTTTGGCCAATGAGTTGGCTTTCCTTAAAAATGTTTTCCTGCATACAGCCAAAACCTGCCTAAAACTGGCCGATTAATACAACTTGGCATATAGCAGTAATAAAAGCACTCCCAAAAAAAGACTTTTAGTGCCTCACCTTTGCATTGTGAATTCATATGCAGGAATCGGATGAGGGAGATCAATTTTACCACCCAAAACCTTGTTCATGTAGGTCTGGGTATAGGCCACTGTGGTCCCATTTGGTCACTGAATGTTAATTCAGGGAATATCCAGTATACAAGGCTCAATTTTCATGGCTTCAAGTGCGAACTTTTTCAAAATTCAGTGCACTGTAATGCAATTATATGAATTTGACGACCTGGTTTTGTCCCTTGCCTCCCATGCCTTCTAAAAGTTGAAACTAATGGCTTCGTTATGTATCTTAAAAGGTCTGTACACATTCTCTGTCTATGTTCCCGTGGGCTTTTCTACAGTGATGGGCGTGTAAGGAAGAGGGAAATAAATACATTGGGCCAGTGAATGATAACAACATCAAGAACAACAAGATATGGTTGATAAAGCTCAAATAAACTAAAGGCTTAAAGCCTGCAGCTGGTGAATCCCACCAAATATTTAAAGGCTGGTTAAAGGTAAAGAAATTCAAACATTTTAACGAGGCCCTTGCCTCAGGAAACAACATGTTCTCCATTCAGTGCTGTTGGCGCTCCAAACTGGACGGCCATATCTGTGTAAACAGGGCATTAACAAAAGAGTAATGCTAAAGCTTGACAATCAAAAGTGAGGCATTTCAATTTAAATGGGTCCTGCTGCAGAAATGTGGCTGTACAGTAAAAATGATTCAGAATAGGATGGTCACTTTCAAAACCCTCTTTTGCCGCTGTAGGTTTGTCTTATTTTTGTTGAATTTGTATTCAAATTTCTTTGTAAAATATATATTTATAGTAGATACATATATTCATATATCACAGTAATATACAAAACAAGTGCTTAAAAAATAAAGGTAATGGCGATTTTTTTGTGTAATAAAGGAGATGATTGGGAAAGTATGGGTAGGTAGAGGTAGGGTCTGGGAAGAGG
Source organism: Labroides dimidiatus (assembly GCA_030710495.1). Taxonomy (NCBI): domain Eukaryota; kingdom Metazoa; phylum Chordata; class Actinopteri; order Labriformes; family Labridae; genus Labroides; species Labroides dimidiatus. The sequence goes on from CM061163.1 coordinate 4,372,276, forward strand.
TATGGAACTTAATATTTGTAGTGTTGGTGCTTCTTTGGTCTAGGGAATGTCCCCAGTGAATGTTTGCATTTGACTTTAATTAAGGCAGATAGCCATACAAATGTATGTTTGTCTACAGTCAGATATGTACCAAATTTATAGTACTGATAAAGCTTACAACTTTTCCTACATTCTTGTTTGATCGAAATGTTGATGGTTGCTGATGGACTCTCCTGGATGCTGTTGAATGAAAAAGGTAGAAAAGCAGGCAGTTCCATTCCTCCTCTTATAATATTAAACAAAAGTGCTTCTGTAAGTATGGAGAGGATGTAAGAAATGATAAATCTGTACAATATATACAAATATGATACAGCCCTACAAATTGTCCATTCGTTTTGGTGATATTCAGAAGGGTAGGGGAATAGAAAAGCCCAGCTTCCTGTCCCAAGGGCTTTAAAAAGGTGTTCAATTATAGGGCAAAGGCATGATGGCAGGGTAGTTCTTTGACGAGAAATGTCCTATGCGTAAGTTGTGATGACTTTTAAAGGTCATCTAATCTCGCCTCTTATTTCGTCGTCCACTTGTCTCTTTTTTCCCGATTTCCTTCCTGGCCCCCTCCACTGAAGCTGCCTGTTTACACACCCCACCTTGACTCTCCCGGTTAATGTTCTGTTGCATGAGGGACAAGTAGGGGTGCTGGGGCAGGGGAGGGGGTGTTGCAGATGGAGGCGTTGTCGGAGAGTCCTGGCCAGAGGAGTGGCCACTGCTGCTTCCAGAGCTCATGGCCCGGTGTTTGAGTCTGAGTTTGTGAGGCAAGGCTGTGCCCTTCACCTCACCTTGAGGATCCCGACTTTGGGCCTGAGAGCAGCCCTGGGAAGAAGGTAAAGGTGAGGCTGATTGGTGGAGGCCAGAAAGATGCTGGTTGTTGTAGCTGCCCGCATCTGAGCAAGACGAGGAAGGGGAGTCGTCGTCATCTGTGGAGGCCTCTTTGTCAGAGCTGCGGGGATCTCCATCACTGGATGAGGTGTCTTTGCTGGAGGTGCTAGGCTGGCCTTGGTAGAACACCTCTTTTCCTTGCCCACCCTCAAAGGTAAGCACAGGCGGCTCCTCGTCTTGGGCACTGAGGTATAAATGATGAGGCTGCTGGAGATGGTGGTACTGATTGGATTGGGTGACTCCCCCCATCTGTTTGTGGAGGAGCCCTGAAGATGTATCCCCCTCCTGCTGGTACTGCTGCTCCTGCTGCAGGTGTTGCTGGCGAAGTTGGCAAACTTTGTAACTTTGTCCATCTCCGGCCTCATTATGACTGTCAGAGTGCTCATACGTAGATGAATCTAATGATTTCCTCTCAAGCTGCTTTTTCAGCACAGTGAGTCCCTCTGTGGAGCCCTCAGTGATTGGATGTGGCAGTTGACTGGAGTTTGTCTGGTTGCTGCTGCTGTGCTTCTGGGATGCTTGCAGATTGACATCCTGGGGCCTGGTCAGGGTGTCCACTGGATAAGAGGCACTGCTGGAGCCATACAGAATGACACTCCTCTGGGCTGCAGGGGGGTGGGGGGCAGGCTGGCTGACAGTGTTGATAGTGGTAACAGGCTCTTGGTTGGATTGTTGTTGGTGAAGGTGATGCTGCTGCTGTTGCTGGCTGTGGTATGCAGCCTCCAGATCCTGCGAGTGCTGCTGGATTTGGTGGTGAGTGGGCACAGAGGCAAGACCCCGGTGGATGTTAAACATGATCTGGGTGGTGGTGCCATTGACAATATCCATCTCCAGTCTGTCACCTTCCTGTTTTATTTCAAAAGGAATCGGTTCGGGGCTGTCCCTAGAGGATCCATCTGACATGTCAGACAGGGAGCCACGTGGAGAGTACTTCACCAGCTGTCTGTGGCTTTCACCATGCCCTGACTGCTCCGTTTCTGAGGAATCAGAGTTCATCATCACCTGAGAACCGCTAGAGTAACCACTGGAGTAGTACTGGGTGGAGGAAGAGGAGGATGAGCCTCCATTTCCACTGTTGCTGCCCCCACTTATCTGTTGGCTCTTTTCAATGTAGGAAGCAGTGCTTATAAGGCCAAAGCGCAGCTTCAGCTGGAGCAGCTCTGTCTTGAGCCTCACATTCTCATCATTCAATGCAATGACACGATTCTCCAAAACCATATCATTGAGACGTCGCTTCTCCCTGGAGCGCTTGGCTGCCTCGTTGTTTTTACGCCGTTTCTCCCAATAGGAGGCATCCTTTTTCTCATCCGAGATGAATTCACGCTTTCTCCTACAGCTCATGTTGGGTTTAGGCTTTATGAGGCGGCCAAGGCGAGATGGACTTTCTTGGACAGGCGACTCTTCATAACCACCATACGTCTCAAGGCAGCTTAGGTCATTCCCTGAGGGTTTGTTTAACGTCTTGAGGGCTGATGTCAGATTTTCCATCCTTGTCTTGTGGCAGCCAGTTTGAAATGTGTTCTTAAGAGTCGAGGGAAGAACCAGGTCAGAGTTCAAGGGAAGGAGCGGGTAGTGACCCTTCACAGGCCTTACTTGTATGGGATCAGTCTCAAAAAGCACAAGTTTGCTTTGTCTTGCTTTTCGTGATCCAGGTTTAGCATGGACTGGCACACGCAACCACTAAGCTGGTCTACGGATGTCCTTGATCTCCTCTCAACCAGTAAGATGTAGGGCAGTCCGTCTACCTCAGCATGTCAGTCTCTTGGAGAGGCTTGTTTCCTTTGTCTGTCTTCTTTCAGCAGCTGCGGAGAAAAATAACAGAGAGAAAAAGAATATGTTAATCCACATGGACTGCCACATGCATTGTAACGTCAGACTTAAAACGATTTATTTTAAACTTTCTTTTAGAATCATTTATTCATGTACAATGGTCAGACACACCCAAACATCATTCTTTTGCTGTTAATTCATGCCTGCGTGTCTGGCTTTAACTGACAGTGTCTCCCTTGGCAACCACTTAATGGCCACTAGACCTTGCTGTCTGACCTTTTGACCCGGCTATTGTTGTGGTCTGTCTGCAGCCCATGACCCCTGACCCTCAGCCTGACATGTTGATTTTGACTTTTGTGATGTAACGGGGGCATCGAGTTCATTGCGAGGGGAGTTGAAACCAAGTCTTGTTTTGTCACCCGGCAGTTGCTGCTTTTTAAATGAAGAAATATCTGAGCTGAGCTGATATTAAAAGCCGGTAATTAAGAAAGGTGCGTATGGCATCTGTCAGCTTAAATGAGTGCTGAATCAGCACAGAAATTGCATCAGTCTAACACATGCTGAGAGTTAGAAATGATCGACTTTTGAAGCATGGGCTCTTTTTTTCTTGTTTGCCTGATGGGTATTTGGGCCAGACAGAGCAAAGAGTGAGTCAGATGTCGGGTTGGTGGTGTTCCCTGAATCCATTTTGGAGTATTTCCATTTATAAATTCCTCTTAAATAAAGGCAGCCCACCTTTCTTAAAACATCTTCCGCAAACACTGTCTGAGCAAAGTAACCCCCCAATGTGTCCATCCGCTGAGGAATGTGGCAGCATTCCTCACCAAAACAACTCAGTGCAAAATCAATGATGCATAGCGAACAGATAAGTCCGACAAAGGCAGCAGCCAGTGCAGGTCAAGGATAAAGAGGCTGATTCTGGGAGAATCGGAGGTGTGGGGGCAGCCGGAAGGTGGGGCGTCAATAAATTTAGGTCAGGGCCTCGTGGGACAGAAGAGGCAGAAATAACACAGCCTGTGAACATTTGGCTGAATCACGAAGGTGGATAGAAAATCTCAGCTGTGTGTCATACAGTCTAGGTGTGTTACCAGACAAAACAAGAGTGGCACAGAGGCTATCGGGGTGTGACGCATATAAAATTGAAAGAAAATCACCCTTTCGTCACGCTGGTATTATTAGGCATTAATAACACAAAAACACTTACTGGAAAAACAGTCGCACGTGCAGTTTCCCGCATGACTTGATATTTTAATAACGTGAAAGGACAACAAAGAGAGGACTCTTTCTTCACTCAAGCTACCAAGAACCAATTAATTTATTTTTATCTACTGCAGCAAACAAAAGAGTTTCAGCATCTTTAAGTTTAGCTGTAAAAGCACTGTAACACTGTCCTAATCTTTAATCTCATAATCTGGTATTTGTACTGGTTTTACTGTCTCTTCCCTTGGATATGACACAATTATGTAACCACAAGCATAGCCTCACATAAGTATGAGTTTTACCCCAAATTTAATAAAGTAAAAATAATAATAAAACCTTGAGAGGCAAGCTATATTTCATTCATATTTATTTGCCGATGTCTGTTTTTTCTTCTTTTTGTTCAGCTGAATTGTTTCAGGTCATCCACGTGAGCATCAAACATGTGGCTGGGTGGCACAAGAGAGGAAGAATGAGCCGAGCGAGTGTTTCTCAGCATGTCCCACTGACCCAGAAACTGGGGACCGGCCGCGCTCTGTAAACACAAGCCTCACTGTACGGCTCGGTGCGAATATAGGTCAGCTGAGCTGGAGAGGTGAAGCAGCCGGAGATCAGAGAAACAGACAAAGAGAGACGAGGGGATAAAAAAAAAGAAAGGAGCAGCAGACAGTTAGAGCTCTGCGTAAATATAGACAGAGGTGAAAGCAAATGGAACAGAGACGAAAAATGAATGGGGATCAATAAGGGAGAGTTTAAACAAAGGGAGGGATGGTGATGAGATTATACTGTAGCTAGGCAGGAGGGGGGATACCAGAAACAGTTGTGACAATGTTGGTATTGCATCAATAGAAGGAATGTGTCACCCATAGCAACAAAAAGGGGGGAAACAGAGCAGGCATCCAATCATATTGGACTTTCTCCCCCTTCCTCTGAACCAGCGGTTTGACAAGACCCCACAGCAAGTGGCTCGATTCAAAGTTCTGTAACAAAAGGGCCAGGATTGACGTCACCAAGCGCGTATGTTACATATCTACCTACATCACCGTCCAGCTAGAAGACACGTGAATGAACTGTGGTGCATAAATAACCCACAGCGACCGCTCTCTGTTTTTATTTCCTGTATTTTCTGTCCCTCTTGGATATTCAAGAATGATTCGAACAAGCTTGAATCACACAAAGGTGCCGTGTCTCTCATTCACAGCTCATTCTAAAACCCGTTTCATTCACCTTCTCGTCATCAAAATCATGAGAGATTTATTTTCTCCCCTGCTACTTTTAGCCACAACAGCACAGATGAATGTGCTTCATGAGCAGGTCAAAAGCAGACGCTCCATTTCAGAAAATTTCCAGCAAAATATACAAATAAATACAGCCCAAGAAAAAGAAGCTGCAGTGAACCACGAGCCCACTGCTCTGCACAAATTCCCCTGACCTAGATTACTCTTTCCAATTTATCATCCAGTCTTCACGTGTCATCACTGGGTCTCTGTGGCACTTGTGGAATGATAGCACAGAAATAGAATCCAAGTTGCACTCAGTCACACAACCACAAGGCCAGCCCTGCAAGAGACTAAATGTGGCAATGAGCTTTGGAAACAGTGAGTTCAAACCCCTGTGCACGTGTTCGCGCGAAGCGTTTCAGGAAATGGGAGCAGGTCTAAAATAAAAAGGAGAGGGCGGTGGAGGGGAGGGAGAGGTGGTGGGGAGGGGGGGGGGGGTGATGAAACTGTTGCCCCCCCTAACCCTGGGAGGAATGCAATGTATGGCACGTGGTGAAGAGTTGGGGGTCATGGGTGGGGTCTGCTTGGTTTTTCAAGTCTGGGGGCTCTCAAAGCAAAAAAGGAAGAGAGAGAAAAGAGAGAGAGAGGGGGGGGGTTAAGAATGGGCAGCATGCCAGAAAGGCAGAGTCCGATCCGAGCTGGGTGCTTGTTCCAAGAACACACAGGGCCATATAACCTCTCTCTGGAAAAGGAAAAAAGCAGTGACTCAGTCCATGTGTTGCACCAGTCACATGCACTCCTGTGGCCTACTAAATGCTGTAATTCGCCTCTGTGCTGGCTCCAAACCGCAGCACAATAACAAAGCACAGCCCTCATCTTTTATCATCTTACATGTGCCAGGAAACCCCGAGAAAGTCAAGCGGCCATAAAGTGGGACAGGATGAAACTGCTCCATGAACTTCCCTCCTGCAGTTTTTTTTTTCAAGTGGACCCGTTTTTAACCTCAAGAACCACAGTGGTCTCTGTAGTCCACCTCAATGATGTAATACGTTTAAAAATACTTGAAACACTATTTTATTTAAATTATCTTTTGATAAAATAAACGATACATCTCGTGTCGCGCGCTATCGCCGTGTAAATCTTCCATTTCCGCATACTCGTCTCTTTTCTTTGTTATGGGAAGGAATTTATTTTGGTGGGGTTTTGATTCTGCCTTTCTAGTCAGAGGCGGTTGAGCCCCCCCCCCCCCCCCCCCCCCCCCCAGCTCCCTCCCACGGGCCCAATGTGACCTACATTTATGGCTGGCATAGAGACCCAGGGTTTGCCAACCAATTGGCAGCGGCCACTCCGCTGCACAGCGCAGCCCAGCATCGCTACAGACTACGGGTTTCCGCCGGTTGCGTAATCTGCCCCTTCTTTAATCCACTTTAATTATTTAATTCATATATTATGCAACCTATATAACGTCTGCGTTGCTTCCTATACTGTGTACGTTCACAGATATGGCAAATGCAGGGCTTACAATTTGTAAAACGATTCCCCTCCTGCCTCAAACGACAAGAGATGGATACGCATACATGGAAATAAAACCTTATATTAATCAAATAAATCTAAAAAAAAATAAAGAGGCTTGCATGACACAATTCTGTTTGACTTTGGCTGATTTTCTTATGAACTGTTATTGCATGTGATGTCTTTACGCAGAGGAAATGACCATAATAACCATGCGCACGTGCGGTGGAAAACCACAAAGCCGGTTTGAAAAATTAGGCCAAGATTGAGTTTCTTTTTCCAAATCAAGAGTTCAAAGAAGAAATTTACATCCTCGACATTTGTATATGTTTGTACTATATTTGCCTACAAGTTACGACATTAAGATCCAGCTGAGTCGGTGCTGGTCCGAAGCCTTTGGAGTTGTTCACTCAGCTAAAAGTCTCATAAAATGGTTAAATATCATGATTTAATGTAGAATCAGAGACTTGGCTTAACGCATGTGGTCCCTCACATAGCAGCACAATGTGAGAAATATGTAACCCCGCATGCCTCCTTTGTTGCACTGTCTGACAAATCGTCCTCATGCATATTTAATCGGATCGTCAGTCACCCGAGGCGACTGCTTGAACCCAACTTTGCGATAAAAATCACCCCAAAATAGGCACATTTCACCATGCAATCCATACATATCCAATAACCCTGTTAAGAATCTATAAACCCACATTTACTGCTCAAAAAATCTCCCTATAACACACTGACACACATATGACCCACATTTGATCCAGATGTTCTGATCCACAGCTCACCTGGCAGCGTGCGCACTCAGCAGAGCCCGTGAACTTCACCATTCCTCATCCTTTTCTAGGTCTAGCTGCCCATCGTGTGAACAAAGCCAAAGAAGTAAAAGCGAAATGTCCACATGTATGCGGGGACGGATGATCATGTCTGTCTGTCGCTGTGTGCTCTGGATTGTGTTGTGCTCCTTCAGACTGAGCGGCAACTAAAGAGTTAACCCAGAGGGCTGCACAGCCGCTTTAACCTTTACAAAGAGCTGCTACACGTGACGGAGAGAAGTGTGTCCTCCGAGCCTACATGGGATTTTTCCAGTTGTCTGACTAGCCTACTAACCCAAAACAGGAGGAGTATTGAAGATTGCAACTGCTATATAAAAGCGCACTTTTGGCCACTCACCGCCTTAATAATAACCAGTGTAATAATAATAATAATAATAATAATAATAATAATAATAATAATAATAATAATAATAATAACAATAATAATAATAAAAGGTGCTGCTTAACTACTCTAAACAAGCAAATCTAGGATAAAGACACTAAACAGACCCTTAAATGCACCAAAAACTTACAAATTAACATCAGAGAGTTGGGACCCGGCCTCATTACTTTGGCTTTCCTCCGATATTACATTCACCAACCTTGTTTCCATAATCACATTGCAACTTTTTTTTCCTTTTTTTTCTTTTCTTTTCTTTTTTTTTAAAAAAAAAAACTTTTTTCAATCCCATAACCTCTGCCTACCCACACCTCCCTCCCCTCACACACCCCCTTTCTCACACACCGACCCTTACTTCTGCTTATGGCGTATATCCTGCCTTTACATCGAGAACAAGCAAAACAAACACGCGTGGAACTTAAAAAGAAAAAAAAACAACAACTGCGAATTGCTTGAAAGCCAAAACCATCTATAATGAGAGAGCAGGGAATCTCAAAGACAAATGTCATCATGCAGTTTTCAATAATAAAACAAACTTACTTTGTTTAGTCTGAAAACGTCCCGTTTAAAGCATCCACTCACAGCATCAGCTGCTGCTCTCATCCACCAACACTTGGTCCGTCACTTTCCAAACACCAGCTCCTCCATTAGAGCAGGCATATGCGAGTGTGAACACAGCGCTGCTTGTTTTCAATGCGTTACACATGTCATGTTTGCCCCAATTCCCCCCTCTCTCTATCTTTCTCTATTTCCTCTTCTCTCTCTCTCTCTCTCTCTCTCTCTCCCTCTCAGTGCTTCTCTCACTGAGTCTCTAAATGTATGTTAGTAGGTCAGTTGTTGCATAACAGGACGCTTTGGGTGCCTAGTCACGTTTTTTGTTTCTCTCCGCTCTGCCCCCTCCCTCTCTCCTCGCCTTCAAATCCTGTTGAAGGAATGGAGATGCAGGGGGAGGAGCCAAGACCTGGGGGAGGGGCTAGGCTCAGAACCAGACTCAGTCATAGAAGGCCTGTGAAACCCATAATAAGGTTACTAGACATTACAGGCAACAGAAGAGTGGAAAATCACATTAAACAACATGTGAGCTCAGAAATAATAATAGATACTGATTTTATCCTGAAGAGTGACTGTTCCACAGAAGATTCTCATTCTTGAAGTATTTTGTTTTGGAGACTTTTTTTATTCAGACTCACATCTGTGGGTTGTGATCTCTTTCATGATATTTCCCATGATAGCAGGCCAGACATGAGTTTACAGAAATAGATCAGAACATACTTTATTGATCCCTGAAGGAAAATTCAGGAGTCACAGCAGCAAACAAAGTGTAAAGTGCAAAAATTCCAAAAATATATAAAAAGTACATCACAATAGATGTCAGCTAGAAAAAAAAATGTCCATCAGAGTCTCTGTCTCTGTGAATAGCATGATGCTACTCTGCTGGTATCTTCTGGTGCTGCGTTAGCACGGCTAGCTCGTCCATCTGATTGTAGACAGATCCTACATTCTCCAAATCGATGGATGGGAGGATGGGCTGGTGTCTTTTCTTACCTCGCACCACAGTATTAGCACGTGTCCTCACCTTCTTCTCCTCAGCTCACAGGCAACTTTGGATCAGTTAGCATCAACATGCTACAGGCTGAGCCATAAAAAGTAATAAAAAGTAATGAAACGCTAAAAATATGAAGATAACTTAAAAGATGAGAAAAAAGAAATAAAGAGAACAAAGTGAGAGCTGCTGCAACAACAACAAAAAAAGCTGAAGTCTCAGGTAATTAGTAAAAGCAGTTGGTGTGAAGATGACGATTAAGAAGGAGAGTGTGTTTGAGAGTGACATTTGTCTTACCCATCATCTGTTGAATCACTTCTTACAGATCTTCAAGGAGTCTTTCCAGGATGGAAATTAGGCTCTCAACCCCTGCAGATGGAAACAGCTTCACCACAAGCTCTAGCTAATTTTAGCAAACTCTCTGATTGGAAATGTGTCAGTGCTTAACTTAGCTGCCAGAAAGCCCATTCATTTTAGAGTTTATATTCTAGATGCTTTCACACATACCTCTTTTTTTCCCTTGCATCACACTGATCAGCTGTTTGGGTTTCCTGGCTTCAAAAGAGATACAAATACAACCAAACTACTGCCCTGTTTACATGACAATGTTCCACAGCATTTCACTTGAAAAAGAAAAAAAAGAAAAAAAAAATGTGTTTACTGCTCCTGCAGTACCAGCTCACAAACACACCATGCCAAAAAAGTCATTTTCACAGTCGAAATAAACATATTTACAGCCTAGTACAAAGAATGTCTCCCATCTAAATTGCTAATTTAGCTAATGGCACACACTGTATGGGGGTAAAAAAAAATTCTAACTCTGCAGTTTAGACAATATTAAGATCACCAGTTCGTCGAATCAGAGGCACAGCTCAGCTCATGTGACTGCTGGGCGCTCTATGGTTTTACTGTGGAGACTCAAAGCCCGCCTCATTTCCAATATGGCCGTACCAGCAGTTTTGCATCAAAAATCTGTTTCAGAAACAGACGGATGACATCACAGAGGCTACGTCCAATAATTATACAGTCTATGATTATAACTGCATTCAGATAACTAAAACTGTCTGACTAAATAAACAAACATTCAGAATTCCTTTCTGGGGAAAAAAAGGGGAGTAAAAACATAAAGACCCTCTCTAACCCTTCCATAGGTCAATTTGACCTATGGCTAAGTCCTGCCCTAAACGCCATGAGCCAAAAACAATGTGTATAACAATCCCACACACTCGGATGTTCTCTGCTTGGATAGCCATTGAATTGCAGAGAGTCAGTTCACGTTCGGATTTATGATGTTTTTTCTGAGACTTCAAGCTTGAAAATGGTCACATGGTGTTCATGGGATACATCCAACTCTGACACAAGGTATCCTGAGAGGATGGGGGGCGCAGTGTCTTTTTAACCCTTTCCTTAAACCACATCTCAACCGAGTAATGTGTTTTCTTTGGATAAATTTGTGCTGTAGAGCGCAACATCAACTCAACATGAATAAAATTAACAAGGATGTTTACGTCTGTTCTAAGGTAAGTCAGCATCAAATGTAAGGCAACATATTGTTCCTTTATTGGAAATAAATATAAAGCTACTTTTAACACTAGAACTGCCTTAGCTGTCTGACAGTTTGGGATTTTCTCTAACAGTGTTTGTTAGCCTAGCGTTAGCTCCTAGCTGTGTTGTTCATCGTGTGTCTTTGTTTGTTGGAGTTCATTGGCCTGTTTTGTTCTAGTTTTTGTTCTTTGGTGATCGTCCATCATTGTTAGCTGTTGTCCAAAGGGCTCTAGTTAAACTAATGTTAGCTTCTGGAGCTTAGCTTCATTAGTAAGTTAGTTCATCAGTAATAACCCAGATAAAAAAGGTTTGCTAACATTCTGCTGAATGATTCAATGTAAATACTGTAGCAATAAACTAATGGAGAGACACTCTTGGTAACAATCCTTATATTATTCTCATGACCGATGCTGATCCTCTATCTTGTTGTCTGAGATGCTGATGTAACCAGATGTGGTTTATCAGGTTTGCTCTGGGACCTGTAAGTTTTGTCTTGTTACTGAAGCTTTTTATGGACCTTCAACAGTAAACTGATTCATTTATCCCTCCAATGTGTAGTTCAGACCTTTTTGGTGCCTTTTAGATGATATGTGATCTTTCTGTCTTCAAAAATCATCTATGACGTCCTGTGAAATGTCTCCTACTGTGACACCTGCCATAGCACCTGTCACTGAATGTTCATTGGTTGTCTGAGTGAGTGGAGGGAGGCGTGGCCATAGGTCAATAGCATGGAATGGTTTAGTAGCCGTCCCATTCCTGATGTAGTTAAATGTCAAGTCCGCTTATTATAAGCGACTTCAGGCTTGATTTTTTGATTCTGGGCTTGTTTTCTGAAGTGTAGTTGCTTATTTGAGCTTGCGTTGCTGCCTGTATGATCCTCACCTGATATTCTCCCAGCTCTCCACAACAAGAAACACGAACATGACAACTCGATATGTATCTTAGATTTGATTCAGTTAACCAGGAAACGTTTAAGCATATATTTTTGTTTATTGCAAGTAAACATTTTTTCTACTCCAGATATAGATCTTACCAGAGGAAATATTACATTCACTCTTGTGATTATTTATTTACATTTTTTCAGGGCTGTAAAACCAAGTTATAGTTTTTTATGTCTTTTAATAGGTCATTGGGTTATGCAAGCTGTGTTGCAGGGGCCCACTGAGATATTTCTCCAGGTGGCTCAGAATTCCTGGTGACGCCCCTGCATGGGTATTTTTAAAAGGCGGGGTAACAAGAGCTCTTTAGTATTTTTTCTTAATCAGGGAGTACCAGCAGATCACAGCTGATTAAGTCTACTCTCTAGTCTCGAACAGACTGTGATCTCCTGTGGTTTATACAACTTCTTTTGACAAGTAACTCAACTAAAAGATATAGAACTTTTCCATTAAAAAAAACTGCTGCAGGGAAGCCAGGTAAAAACTACTTGGAGGATCGACTTGAAACCTCTGAACAGAGCTAATCTGATATGTGACGTGCTTTTGTTAACATCTGTTTTACGCTTTATAAAATGTGACATCACGGCAGGAATGTGAAGATGCTGTTTGGTTCGGTGTAAACAAAAGATGGCATAGCAGCTAAAACTTTATGAAAAGCTCAAATTTCTGGCAGAGCACTGGTGTCAACTCTGCTAAACACCCATGAAAAGAATGATGACGCTTACCGTTAGCTTCTTCAAAACACAAGAAAACAAATGCAGGCGCAATTATCTGTAACTGGTTAATGATGAACCATCAGACAAACCTGATGACTTTTCACCGCTCCGACAAAGAAACTCTTGTGTCATTGTTTTGCATGAATAGATGTGTAATGTTTGCCCTACAGTGATTTCCCTGGCACTTAGACTTTATGTCGTATTGTTGCAACATGTGAAATTCCAAGAACAAACTCACTTCTCTGGTTTGAAGGCAGAGCATTTGTTCTGATGCATCTTTACCAGGAGCAGGAATGTGAGTCATGTTTGCAGGTGATGAAGAAAAAAGCACTCTGCAGTTAAAGCATGTCATGCTACATGACTCTTTGATTCAAACATGGTTAATTTTTTGACTGCAGAGCAGGCTGTTAGACAAGCTGAATTAGTCTTTTTTTAATCACATGCTGGGAAACAGTGTGAGTGAGTGTTCTGAGAAGTGACCTCAGATAGTAAATATTCAGGGCAGCTCCTGTTAAATTGTTGGGGGAAAGCAGCGGGGCTTTTGCCTTTACATGAAGTGAGTTTGGGCTGCGGCTAACGTTGGTGCACGTGTCAGATAGTATCTTCCTCCATGCTACTTCAGGCACAAGGTCCGCTCACTGTCTCAATGAGCGTGCCACACATAGCATCATCCACATCGTGGGGAAAAGAAGAAAAAAAAACGTCATTGAAGGCTGACGTCTTCTGCAGATGCTGCTGTTCATTATCACCTTTTGTGTCCAAGGCTGTGCTGTGTTTTGCATGGGAGTGAAAGGGAGTTAATTGTAGTGTGAACGTGTTCAGAAAACCCTCTGTGTCACACTGTTCCATCAAAGATGTTATAATGTAAAAGCTGCAGCACACTTCTGCGTTTACTGTCGTGCTGTGATTGATCTCTGTTGTGCTTTGTTTATTTGAATCGTGTTAAAAATGATTCATTATCAGTTGTTTGGTCTCAGTAATGCTGGGTGATAATTTAATCACTAGTTCTTTTTTTCTGTAATTTCTGTTATTGTTTTAGTAATGCTTTCTGAAATGCCAAAGCAGTTGATTTTTCCATAGCAAAATCTTAATCTTATCATTCACCTCACACCCACATCCTGGGACACTGCATCATCAGAGGGCAGCCCTGCATGCAGTGACTCCAATTCTCCAATTTGGACTAAATAAGGATCCCCATTCCTTTGCACCCCTTTGTTTCCTTCTGTCGCAGGAGGAGACAAACAGCACTGATGGAGCAGAGGCATTGGCCATGAACTTGGATCCCCCTCCCCCCATACAACACATACACACACGCACACACACACGCACACATGCACACGCACACACCCTCTCTCCCCGCATCACTCCTGCTCTTCTTTTGCACCCTTTCCTTATCCCCACCCCACCCCATGTTTTCCCCCTTCCAGCTATGTCTGCAAGCGTTCCCATGGCAACTGTCGCACTGCCTGCCTAGCAACAGGCTTTATCCTTCCCTGTTAAAATAGGGGGAGAACAGATTTGGGGGAGGGGGATGGGGGTTAGGGCTGTTTTTTTTATGGATGAGAGTGAGTATGGTAGCATAAAAGCAGCACGTTGCGGTGGATTCATTGAATCTCCTCCTCTCTCCACCTGCAGCATCCGCCTTGCTTTTACCGTTCCATTTCACCTTAGGCTGTTTAAGCTTACTCACGGTGTATTTATACATTAAAGTGTTGATTTTCTTCTCCATTTCTGGGAGAAACACTAAACAAAAAGCAGTTTATATTCTTCAGCTCTGGATGGGTCACAAACAGGCCCCCGAACAACAGGCTGTATTTGTTTTCATAGATAACAGGAAAGATGTGAAAATTTAAAGCTCATTCAAAATAATCTTGTATTTATAAAGTGATAAAAAAAAAGCTGCATAATTTTGTTTTAAAGACAATGCTCTGTGGCATAAAGTAACAGTTTGAAATGATTAAAAAAAATTACCAACACAGCAAATTCTGCATAAATGTACCATTACTGCTGTATGGAATGAACAGTGTGTTTTCATTTGTTAGTAACTGGTACAACCAAACTTAAATCTAAGCAAATGTTCATGTCTGAATAAAAAATGTATTATTACACTTCATATGAACCAAATTTACCTGACAAGTCAATTAAAATGTCTTATTTTGAGATACTGAGACAGAAAGTAACACCTTGATTCCTGTCATGAGTAAAAAAATCTGCCAATGGGATAGAAAAATTTCCTTTATAGTTTTCTTGAAAAAAGAATGTTTCAATACATTTTTTCCCGCTGTTTGATTCCAGTTTTTGCGGTGCAGAAACTGCCTGGCTGGTGAACAAGCATTAACTTTACAGATAAAACCTAAAAGGTCACTTCAGGTCACCACAGTCCTCAGCAGAACAGATTATTGTGTTGATCTCAGCGTCATTCTTCTCTTCTGAACATTGTGGAAGCCTGTCATAGTCAACAAAGCAGCCAGCTCATGAAATAACTCATTAAACACAAACATTTCAGAAAAATTATCACTTGGAATTAAATCAGCAGAAGAAACTATTTGACTTGTCATTCATCTCTATCGTTTGACTCCAGTGTGGTGTCTGTTGTAATATATACTTGTTGGTTTTCTACTGGCACAAAAACTAAGATGCACAGCTTTGGATCTTAATTATCAGTGACACGGTTCCTGTTAACTTCAGAAGCTGTGGGAACAGTAAAAACAGACATGATGATTCGTGGTATGATTCATATCTTCTGGTAAATGTTGCAACAAACTCTTGAGCTCCAGGATGATTCCAAAGTTGTTGTCTCTGCTGCCCCCTGCTGCATTTCAACTAACACAGCTCCTTTTTTTCAAATAGCTCCACCAGTTTGCTGAACGGAGTTGAAGTTGACACGTTTCTGTTGACTTTATCCACGGAACAACAACAGAGGAATTTCAAACGAAGCAGAGCAAACATTGTGTAGACCGTACGTGACTGTTAGGCATTGCTGTGTCCTGGATTCCCCTCCTGCTGTTGTGATTACAGATGTCAGGTATTGTCTGTGTCTGAGCTGTTGAGAAATAACTGACACACCCACTGTCTGTCTCTCTCTCTGAGCCTGCAGGACCTGCAGGAGACAAATGTTATGAATGTTTGACTCCTCTCCACGCCTGCATTTGTCAGCGCTTGTTGGCTAAGCCTTATCCTCACTTCATCTCTCTGACACACTCTGTTAGTTCCTGTTATTCAGGAATGATATGAAGGCTCGGGTAAGTCACCTTAAATGCCGGTGCTTAATGCAGTGCATCTAAGGTCATGTTTCCGCTTTCACTTTATCTTTAGTTAATTATTTACTCACTTTAAAAAAAATATGTGTGGGACCACACTTTAGAGATCCCTGATGATGCAATCATGACATCACCAGGTGTTATTTATGAAGTCCTTTGAGTCGACGACGTAATAACTCATCACCGCAATGAGGTTCTGACAAATTATTATTTTATTTTTAATATTAAAATACACATGAAGACAGCAGAATTCAAACTCTCATTACCACCTCCGTGAAGATAACATGGCAGTATTAAAATCTTGGTGAACCCAGTGAGATGTGAAACACTTAACACAGTACATATAACAGTGAGGAGGTCCTGCACATGACACAAAACAAGTATTGATAAATATTGTGTGTCGAAAAAGAACTTCAATCTTTTCTTAGATCTAATTTGACAGATGGTTGATTTGTTTTGTACCCACCATCTGCCTGCTTGAGTTTACACCTGCAAAACGTGCAATATGTCATCACCCCCATACAAGTATTCACTCACTCTGTGTGTGTTTTCCACACACTGGCTCCAGGACTGTGAGAACCTGTTGTGTCTACGTGAAGTGAGTGACAGTGTTGTTTTCGAACGACGTGGTGTAAACAGTTCCTTGAGCGTTCGGTTATCACAGTGTATGAAACAGAGAAACTAACACTTGACATTTTTACAGATGAGACTTCCTGTCTGAGCGACACTGCTTGGTGCTGAGACCTGGTAGTTTATGAACAGCAGGTTATGAGATGAATGTTACAGTATGACAGTATTTGAACAAAACATCCACACGTTATTAAAAGTTTGTTAACCCAAAAGTTGAGTTCATTCTTTCTCAGTTCGTTGTTTTGTTTTTTTTTTTTTTTGCTGACTGAGTTTGTTTTTAGAAGTTCTGACGTTGGCAGACTCTGACTCACTCACTCGCTCAGCCCTCAGTTGACTTTGGCCATGAGCTGCTCTGTGAAAAGCTTCTTTAGCTGAGCCACTTCCTCGCTCAGAGAGTTGAGCTGGGACTTCAGGTGAGTGTTCTCGGTCTTGTACTGGACCTCTGTGGGTCCTTGTGAAGGAGAAGTCTGGAGGTTGTATCCAGAAGCTGGGGTGTTAAACTGAGGGGACAGCCCCCCCCTCCTGCTCTCTTCTCCCTCCAGCTGCTGAAGCCAGGGGCTGGTGCAGTGCCCTGCTCCCATCTCGCCCCCGTTGAGTCCTTTAGACATCTCTCTTGGACCTTCCCGCCCCGCCGTGAACAGCGTCGGGCTGCGCCTGGCGCTGCAGTTATCTGCTGTAGCATCGCTCAGATCTCCACTGCTCGGCATCTTAAAGCGTAACTTATGAGGAAGGTTTTTCATGGCTTCGGCCTGGTCCAGCTTCTCTCCAGAGATCACAGTAGTGTGATGGATGTCAGGAGAGTGGTGGAGGTCATAGCCCACCTCCTCTGCCCTGTGTGGTGATAATTTCCCATGGTCACTCAGCCGGTCTTCGAAGAAGATTGGGCTGCCCACGCTGGACCCGCCTGGTGTTGAAAACCCAGAGTCCTCCGACATGTTCCCACCATCTCTGGATCCTCTGCTGCTCAGCTGGCTCGTCTGGGAGATGGGGTGAGAGACTGGGGGGTTAGAGAGGCTTCCATCACCTCTCTGGAGGTAATAGTGAGGAGTCACAGTTTGAGTGTTGTGGTGAGGAGCTGTTGTGAGAGGCAGAAGGGGGGTGTTGGAGGTATCTTTGACCAGACCGAAGCGGAACTTCAGAGCCAGGAGCTCAGCCCTAAGACGAGCGTTTTCCTCCAGCAGAGCCAAAACACGGCTCTCCAGAACCATGTCATTTACACGCCGCTTCTCCCGTGAGCGCTTAGCTGCCTCATTGTTCTTCCTCCTCTTGTCCCAGTAGCCGTCATCCTTTTTGTCAACAGGGATAAACTCACGCTTACGGCGGGTGCTGGAGGATGGGCTCTCTTTTCGTTTGACAGCAGGGCTGCGACCCAGGAGAGAGCGGGCCAGCATGCTGCTGGAGGTCATGATGGACACGGCTTCATCCGTGAAGGAATCACCCATCGTCACTGCTGCTGGCTCCAGAGTCTGGAGCACTGCCACGTCCTGCTGGCCCCTCATCTGGGACTCCTCCTCAAACATTGTGCCTCTCTGGTGAGGAATGACTTGTTTCTGTCTGTTTAGAGGGGAGAGCTTCTGGTCTTTTATGAAGCAGCAACAGTGCCACCTAGTGACGGAAGCTGGGGGAGAAAACAAGGAGAAAGGTTTAACGGTTACGCAAGAGGCATTACAACACAATATTATGTAACCCCATTACATCTCTCCAATAAAACGGGAGCAATATGTACCATTACCATGTAATCCTCATTATATGTTCAGTATGGGGGCGGGGTGTGATTCAGACACGTAGCCAATGAGCCAGCAGGCTTCTGGCGTCACAATTTGCACAGTTTCAAAATAAATCCAGATATCGGGGAATTGTGCAATTTCCATTATAGCTTTAATATTTTATTTTATTTAAAATGATCTAAAATTAATTTTAAATTCCGGTGTCTGTTATCTCCATGCTGGCCAGTGAAGTCCTCCCGGTCCGGCTCACGGTAACAGTGTTAGTCGTGCTTCATTAGCGCTGACCTACATGTCTGACAGGAACACGCTGCTCTCCGCTCGGTTATGTGAGCTGACCTCACTGCTGGGGTGTAATAAGCATCATCGGCATGTTGAGGTTTCTCGTTGACCGACAGGCAATTTTAAAATTTCGCTTTTCAACACGGATTTCAACTTTTACTTACGCTGCTTTTGTTCAAGATTGAATGCATTAAAAACTTTATGCTCTTACAGGAAAATGCAGTTTTACGCAATAAAACACGAGCGGCTCGAGGAGTAATGCACAGTTACTCCTGTCTAATTTTAACAATACATCATTATAACTGTACAAAGCTACAGCACCAGCTGTTACCTTACCACATGCTTAATTTTGAGTGTAAGTTTGCATATTTCAGATAAATAAGAGTTAAAATAAAAAAAGTAAACCTTATTCTAGTACATTATATTTCGTTTCCATGTTGTCAGAATGAAATTCAAAGTCTGTGTAGATATTTGGAGGACTTACCGATAAAAACAGTGAGGTTTCCTCTGCTGGTTTTGTGTCCGGTCTGGGAAAAGCGCTTCTCGTCTGTTTCTCTCTCCGGGTTCACTCTGCAGATCCACTCCTCCCTGTTACTTAATATTATCAAGTGTGCGGCTCGTATCCACTCTGCTCCACTTGGAATAGCGCTGCTCCTATTTGTAATGTTGAGTTCAGTTCAGGACGGTCCCTATCCTCGCTTGAACCAGCGAGGCCCTTTTTGTGTGTGTTTTTGAGACCGCCCTCCACCCTCTCACCACTCCTCCCTCCCTCCGCCGTCCGAGGGAAAGCTCCTATCGCCTTCCACATAACATTGCAGTTCAGGCATCATCATCATCACCATCATCGCGATCATCACCATCGTCATCCATTGACCTCGTTTGCCCCGCCTTCTGGGACAGGATAATCTACTCACAACAAAAATGTAGCCTGATTTTACTCTGTACTGTCTCGACCTGCATGTTTGGAAGAAACAAGGAACAATAATATCCAACTCTTAGAAATACATATCCGTCCGCGAGCTTGGTTTAGTCTGAACATCTGAATTTGAATTGTTCTGTCAGTTGTTTTTAGCAGCTTTATTATAAATGACGTTATTTTCTATCTATAGTAATGATAAGTGATGGGCACTGTCAGGGGTTTGTTCTGTTTATCATAATGGAGTTTATGCAGGACAACATGCTGTACATCTTTTTGCCTGCAGGCAACTTTACCCATGAAAAATGAATCTGTTTTCACGCCCACATTACAGTTTGAATACCAAGAACATGTCTTTACAGAGTAAACTCTTAACATGCTGAGAACAGAGGGGTAATACAGACCGTTAAACATTTAACTTTCCAGGTGTAACAAATGAGTACCATCTAAATAAATGAATATAAAAATAATAAAAACATGTTAAAAAAATGTCCGCAGGACTGTAAGAGCTAGCCTTATGAACCTCAGACATGTCAGGCATCAGTTACCTTTGCCTGCTGCTAACCTACTCATGTACTCAATGATTTTTTTCCCATTTATCCTACTGTGTCACAAGCTGGTCTGAGACTGGAGCAACCACTCTGAAACCATTATACACTCTGCAAACAATCACTGAAAACTCTTGATAAAAAACCATTGGAACAAGGACATACCACTACTGTAACATACAGAAGAGGATTAGGGCCACTAGGAAAAAAGAAAAATAACATCCAATATTTATTATTATTATTATTATTATTATTATTATTATTATTATTATTATTATTATTATTATTATTATTATTATTATTATTCTCCTTGTTTTAAATGAAAACTAAAATAATGGTTCAAGAAGAAACAGTCATGTGATCACTGATTTAATCCTCTAAATGCATCAAACTAGAGAAACCTAATTTTAAATGTGTTGTTATGAGTGATGGACTGTTGTCCGTTATGCATTGTTATGGATGCTAGTGTGTTTTATTGCATATTCTTTAAGATCTTCTTGCAGGGACCAGAAATGAAAGTTAGCTTCAAAGCTAACTCTGGCCCAACAGTTTGTTGTTTTTGTTGTTTTGCATGGTCCCTGTCAAATAAACTAATAAATAAATATTAACCCCCCCCCCACACACACACACACACACACACACACACACACACATACACCCTGTAAAGGATTATTTATTGTACACTGCCCATAGGAATTTCGAGGTGATAGGGTTCATACACATCATTGAGAGCAGAGCAGAGCAGGAGAGAAGAGACTCTGAAGAGTTGGAATCCTCAAACTCAGATAAGCTGTCATGTATGCTGTAAGAGGTTTAAGAAGTTGAGTATGAAAGTATCCCATTTCAACACCGTCTCCTTTTAGGTTTTTTTTTAGAGTCATGTAACAGTGGGTTTTCCAGGAATGCCCAGAGTCTACAGTGAAATGAGCCACTTTCCAGTAAAACTACTGAATCCATGAATAGCCCTCTAAAGTCCACACTTCAGTAAGGTTTCAGTAAAGGCAGACGAAGGCTGGTTAGTGTGCAGGTAATGTAGTCTGATAAGCACATACTATCTCTACATGTGTTTGCTGACTGGGGGTAGGCACAAAAAGCTGTATGTTAGGCAGCATGCAACACGTGGCTTTGTATGCTGAGAGTGAAAGAACCACCAGAGGTTTGGCCGAGAGCCTCAGCTGACCTCTGCTTGTACAGTGGACTCTTGTTTGTGCTTTAGCTCTGTATGCACGCAGGACGATGGGCTGCATGTACTGCATCATATCAAATATGTCAGCTGGCTGAGCAAACATGCTGGTGTTGACAGAATGATACACATCAGAACTCTTTCTGCTTGACTACCTTTGGCCTGTACAGTTACAATACAGAGTCTCACCATGAGAACTCTGTGTTAATGTTAATGTGAAAGTCCCCACATGTATGTGACAAAAAAGGGACCCCAGTTGGTGTCAAGAATTGAAAGATGAGACCTTTGACCCCTAGAGGCCATGGGGGTCAAGGTGGAGGGGGGGCAGGGTGTAATATTATACTACCAGATGTTTTTATGTAATGTGGGATTTTGGGAATAGGGTCCTATCATGGTAATGGGGTCCATTCTGAACACACACACAAACACACACACAGACCTGTTTCTTTGTTCCGTCTTCTTAGATTGTTTTGTTTAGATTAGGTTTCAGTAAATCAGAGTAACTGTAAACTGAATTGCCCTTCAGGGATTAATAAAGTCGTCTGAATCTGACCTGCATCTCATTAAATCACAAGAGCAGAGACATGGTTCTTCACGGTAATATGTGTCCCCCCCCCATACACCCACACACACACACAGTCATACAGGCAGTGTACCATTTCTCAGTAAAATACAACCTTATGTTGTTGTTTTTTTGTCCTTAAATCACAAGAGCAGCAACGTGTCTCTTCACGGTCTTAACAATAATGTGTGTCATATGAGGGGAGGGTCAGAAGATTTTTTTAAAATACTGAATGAGCAAAGGGTTACCACAGTGGCCCTGAGAGCTCACAGCACTGCAGCTTAAGAGAGCACATGCAAAAAGACAAAACACAAACAAATTATGAAAACATCTTCATCAATCTGACAACACATGCACAGCATTTAGAAAACACGCCGCAAAGACCACAACACAACAGAAGAGTTTCCAGAGGACACTTAAAAGTGAGGTGTGGTCTTTGCAGTGTGTTTTCTAAATGTTGTGCATGTGTTGTCAGATTGATGAAGATGTTTTCTTAATTTGCTTTTGTTTTGTCTTTTTGCATGTGCTTTCATAAGTTGCAGTGCTGTGAGCTCTCAGGGCCACCGTAGGTTACGCATGCCAAATTTGTCAGTATGGAACAAGGCACCAAGACTGATGAGACCTTTCTGTTTCAACCCCAATTCCAATAAAGTTGGGACACTGTGTAAAACGTAAATAGAAACTGAATACATTGATCTATATTAAATTTAATACACAATAAAGACAAGATATTTATTGTTCAAACTGATAAACTTTGTTTATTTTTTCAAATATTCACTCATTTTGAATTTGATGCTTGCAACATGTTCCTAAAAAGCTGGGACAGGGTCAACAAAAGACTGAGAAAGTTGAGGAATGCTCCAAAAACACCTGTTTGGAACATTCCACAGGTGAACATGTCCATTGGAAACAGGTAAAGAGACAAACCGTGAAGAACCATGTCTCTGCTCTTGTGATTTAATGAGATGCAGGTCAGATTCAGACGACTTTATTAATCCCTGAAGGGCAATTCAGTTTACAGTTACCCTGATTTACTGAAACCTAATCTAAACAAAACAATCTAAGAAGACGGAACAAAGAAACAGGTGTGTGTGTGTGTGTGTGTGTGTCCATGTATATATCTTTAATAGGAAATCAATAAAGATTAAATGAATAGTCTCTTAATACAAGAACTACTTGTTTTTTGATCCGTTTAGGCTCAAACATCAGTATCATTGTTAATACACGGTAAGAATGACATATCTCATATCTTGTGTTTTGTTTTTATGCTTGAAAGATGTGAAATTATCAGCTGTTGGTGTGTCCAGCTTATGTTATTTGATCCCGAAAGTCTTCCTGTTACCTCAGACGGCTTATGATCGCAGCTTAGTAACCCAGCAGAGAGCAGGGGAGGACAGAGATTATCTCTGGGCTGCATTAGATTCTCCAATTGCTTTATCTGCTATACATACTCTACATTAACAACGCTAACCTTTGTAGAAGAGCTGCCTGGAAAGAAAAAAAACATGCAATGATGCATCACATGGTTAGGGTGCTGAAGTTTTCAGCTTCTTAAAAATAGATTTGTGGAATAGAAATGAAACAAAAAGTGCAATGTTAGTTGTGTTTTATGAAGCAGGCGAGTTTATCCAGGCTAAAGCTTTCGGATGCACTCATAAATGTCTGATGAGGAAATGACCTCACTGGACTGAAATGTAAAGCTCACTGCAGGTCCCTTTGTGTAACACACACACACACACGCACACAGATGGGGAAAAAAAACTTCACTCTGCAAGTAAAAATATTTCAGATGACTGAAATTACTCTGCTACAACAACACATTCATGAATGTCATTACTTAGTTTTTCATCTCTCTACATTTAAATGTAATATTGAATCTATTGTAAACAGAGCTCTTTTTTAGCGGTTACTATAATCAATTGTTAAAGAAGAAAAAACACTAGTTTTATTCTTGGATTGCACTTCTTGTTTCTTCCTCTTTTGCAGGGCGGATCATCACAAAATCATGCTCGTCTTCTGATAATGCAACAGGAGAAAAAATTGCTGCATTCATCCAGTACAGCTTTAAAAATCTGTGTGCAACACAGAAGAAAATGTTTTTATATCTTTGAGAGTAGATATATAAAAAGCAGACTGACTGTTAAGTCAGATCATTTGTTCAAAGGTCATAAAATACTTATTTGAAAAACTTATTTGGAGAAGTAGATTCTTCTGTTGTCAGATTCTTTTTTTTTAATGGCGCATTCTTTCACTTTACTTTTGATTATACTGTTGAAAGTTTTGTTTTTCTTGGTGCATATCCAAATTTAAGCATGGCCTAGTCAGTTAGGACTGTTTAACACCCAACTGACATAGTGGGAAAACAAGCTTAGAGGAGGAACTGAGGGAGTTCAACAAGTTCAACCTGAATTCTTGAAATTCTAGTGAAGCGTCTTACAGAACAGCTCACCTTGTACCTTTGACCTGCTGTGGAATGAGGGCAGATAACTGTGTAAACAAGGAAGGTTTTCTCAGCTGAAAACATCTCAAGTCCCAGGGAAAATATTTACAATGGTTTACTCTCTAAAATGGATGAATGGATGAATGGATGAACGCTTTGCTTAAAAAATGTGCGAGCAACACAAGAAAGTAAACTGAAAAAACAAACAACAAAACCAATAAAAATAGTCAAAACAAGAATTATAATATGAACCAAACATGTCTAAAAATTTACTGTCAGCATTTAACCAAATACAAATATTTCAGTGATGCATATTTACAAAAAAATAGAAACTAGAGTAAATAACAAATACATAAATCATTTATGAAAACACTCAACTGTTAAAGCCCTTCTTCCTCCCTGTACCGCTTGAAAACCATGTGTTTGTACCGATTTTTAAACACACAATTGCTTGTAGTCACGCTTAGCGCTATGTAGCTATAAATAAATACATTACCTCATCAAACTGCATCCTGCAAGAAAAGTAGTGTTTAATAGAAGATCAGCTCTCCATTCATTTGCTTCAAAACAAACGCACACCTTGGCAAAAGACAAGTCCTTACAGCTGATGGTGCTCATGGGAAATGGTGTCTTCATGCTGGAAAAACTGATTTTGGCTACAGGTGTCACTGCAGTCAACACCATGCAGACCTCTCTTCCACCAAGCTGGTTTTCTTTGTGCTCATTGGTGGACTTATTTTGGGCTAAGCTAAATAAACAATAGTTCAGTGCAGGTGCTAGTGCTTAGTTGGTTCTAATCCCGTTCTTCCAAAGAACTGTTTTGGTTTTCCATCAGCAAAGGAGGGAGTTGGAGCCACGTTTCTGTGTGTGTGTGTGTGTGTGTGTGTGTGTGTGTGTGTGTGTGTGTGTGTGTGTGTGTGTGTGTGTGTGTGTGTGTGTGTGTGGAGAGCTAATGGATTTGTGTATCTGTAAACACATCAAAGTAGAACTCTGCTGTACGCGATGCAGAGAGCAGAGGGGAAATTTGAACATGTGACCATGAGGCAGAAACAACATCCCGTCGGGTAAATAAAAAAATAACATAAAGCTTATTAGACTGTTAATCAAAATAACAAGATGTAGACCTGATCTATAAGAGAGGAAATGCATTGCTGCTTCAGTTTCTCCTCCATTTCAAGTTTTTAATGAGGAAACAGACAAAACAACAACATAGTTGGTGCTTCGCTCTGGCCCAGCAAAGAGTTGGTGCTAATTCAGGCAATGACCTGGAACAAGCACCGAACGAGCACCGGTGTCAAAGGGGTAACACGGAGCCTTTAAGGTTAACTCACTCGTGTGAACTTGTGTTTGTGTATTGAGGTGATTAGAGGAACAGAGCTCTGAAATGGTGATGTACCAACATGCACTGACGGGTATTTGATGTGAATTACTGGTCCATCAGTCAGTTAGACCGTCTCTGACAGATTCCAGCCTTTTGATTGCAGCAGAGTCATGTCACAGTCTGAGACAGCTTTAAGCATGCTGTTGCTTTGGTTGTGGAGGACAGATAAGGACAGTTATCATCTGTCACCTACATCAGCTTAGCTGCTGGGCTAGTCTCTATAAGAAATGTGGCCTACTGTGTGAGAGGCAGTCGAAATAAGTAGAGCAGACATACTTCATCCTGGTTGTCATTTAACTCTCCATGGTGCAGCTGACATTTAATGTAATGGTAAAATCTCTATAGGCTGCCAAATAAGGATCACAGACCTTCGTTGTCTGCATACAAACCGATCTCACTGATGACTCATCTAATCCTTCTCCTGAACAGCAATTTACAATTCAAAGAACCTTTTTGAATTTTTATATTCAGTGCCCTCAGAACCATTTTTACTTCCTTTTTTTTTAATAATTCATCTGTCATGGTGTAAAAACCTATCTGCAGCAGTGGTGGGCATGAGGGGGGGAGGATATAAATATCTGAGCACAGTTCCTGCCAAGTAAGTCACACAGGCAGGAGTCAAAGCAGGACTGTTTACATGCACTGACTGGCTTTGAGATAACAGCCATGGAGAGTCAGACAGATGAGCTGAGAGGTGTTAGTCAAAGTCGACCGGGCAAAGGCATGTTATGAAAGTGCCGGTAGGAGGTGGCGGGGATGAGCTCAAAATAAACCCTGAACTAGACCATAGGGGAAGTCCAAAGAAGAGAGGAGACTGTCGCTCTGCTGACACAGATAGACTCTGTAGGAAGAAGGTCACGAGGAGAAAAAGTAATCATCGTCACATTAGTGTCACACAGCTTTGTCCTTCTCTATAAACACATTTCTTCCCCGTCCTCTGTGTCCTTTGGTCCCTCTGAGCTTTCACTGCCTTCTGATGTTATTCAGGAAAGTTCTTTGTTCATGTTTGCTGATGCCTCAGAGGAAAATCCTCCCTCAGTGACACTGTGTGCAGAGGAAGTGTGCTGCATCAACACAGTCTCATCAAAGAACATGCCAGCTTGGCCTGGTTTCACCTGCTGTGTAACGTTATCTAATACGATAAGACTCAGTGCTGGGAATCAGTGAGAGCCATGAAAGATAAGGAGCTCTGCTGCCTCGGCTGTCAGTCATGTTGGAAGTTTGAAACACAAATAGATGGTCTTCATACTCATGCCATGTTCATGACATCAAAGGATAATCTTAGATAAGTTGTTTACCCTCCTTTTCCCTGTCATCGCTTTGGGCACTGCTCCACCAACATACTCTCAGTGCTTTTCAACCAGGAGGAACTGATACACCTTTTCCACCAAGTTGGTGCTAGTGCTGCTTCAGTGCCCTTGCTAGTACCAGTGCTTAGCTAGTTCTGATCTTGTTCTGTCAAAGAAACGGTTTGGTTTTCCATCAGCAAGGAGCCAAGTTGGAGCCACGTGTCGGGGGTATGGACAACACAGATGGCACTGGGAGCACTTAAATAAAGGCATAGGTTTTCTTTTTGTCTGCGTATCCTGTGGTAGTTGCGACATTATTTATATTTCTGTCTGCTACACAGAGTGTGCTCATCTCTCTCTCTCTCTCTCTCTCTCTCTCTCTCTCTCTCTCTCTCTCTCTCTCTCTCTCTCTCTCTCTCTCTCTCTCTCTCTCTCTGTAAGGGTGTGTGTGTATTTGTGTAAGGGTGTGTGTGTGCATGCATCAGGGGAACTCGCATAGAGCAGAGGAGAAATGTGAACGCACAACCATGAGTCAGAAATGACATTCGCCATTTAAACAAGATAAAAACTGCCCAAGCAGCAACCTCTGGTCTGAAAATATGAGACAGTGCAGAAGTGTTAAAGGCTGCTGTTCCTCGAGTGTCCGCTTGAGACTGACCCAGAAGTACCAGAAGTCACAAACACACCAAGCCAAAAAAAGCAGGTTTCACAGCCAAAATAAGCACATTTACAGCCTGGTACAAAGAATGTCTCCCATCCGAGTCGCTAATTTTGCTAACGGCATGCACTGTACGGGGGGTGAATTATTTTCTAACTCAGCAGATTTGACAATATTAAGATCGTCAGTTCATCCAATCAGAGGCACATCTCAGATCACGTGACTGTGGAGCGTCCTATGGCTGTTACTGTGGAGACTCACAGCCCGCCTCATTTCTGTCTGTTTTGCTTCAAAAGTCTGTTTCAGAAACAGATGGGTGACATCGCAGAGACTACGTCCATTCATTATACAGTCTATGGTTTTGCCTCCACTTTAAGTTTTGAATGAGGAAACAACAAACAGCTCGCTTGGCAGCTTTTCCTATTATGAATGGCTGTTTTCTGCACTGACTGTTGGTCTCAGTAACCCCGCCCCCTGGCGTAGTCGGTGCTTTGCTCTGACCCAGCAAAGAGTTGGTGTTCGCTAAGCACCAGTTTTTCGCACCTCAAACCGGTGCTAATTCAAGCACTGGGGGAAAAGGGGTATGAATGGTTCCTCTGCATTTCCACCAAGGCCCGAGGCCCTGTGGATATTATGCAAATAATGCCAATGACATATGAAAAAAAAAAAAACACATGCAGTACACTGCAAGACCAGTAGAGGGCAGTAAGACAATCTCAACTCAACTTTATTTATAAAGCACTTTAAAACAACCACAGCCGAAACAATGTGCAGTACATAATCTGCAACTCAATGTAGAAATAAACAATTAAAACAATGGGGAAAAAAACAGATAAAAACACTAAAGTAAATATTTCATGGTACAATGTTGAAAGCCATCGAGCAAAACTGAAACAAATGACCGAGTAACAGAACTTGAGTGGACGTGTAAAGATGGTTATACTTGTGTTACATTTTCCAACAACTCAAGAAAAAAACATTTACACCAGCTATTCAAAATAAACATGGTTCTCTGTCATTTTGTTGTAAATGTAAAACTGGATGTGGTGCTTATCCTCGGCTTTTGTGCCTAAAAGTTCTGTTTTTGCAATCTGTCAAAATGAGCTTAGGAAAATATTTGGGATAAATGTGCTATTATATCCACTTTGTTTTGTTTTGGGACTAGATTCTTATTATTAGGAATAAAAGCTACTGCTCACAATAGATTGCGCAGAGATGTCACTGATATCACTCATCATGTCAAGTTTTCCTCCTGATGTCTGATGAATGTTAGCACACACTTCGTGTTTAAAAGTATTCAGCATACAAAACAAATTCAAAAACTATTTTTGCCCAGCTGATGACTAAGAAAAATGCGGCTTTAAGAAAGTTATGCTCATGTTATGAATCATGGCTCCCCTGAGACATGTATGCAGTATCATATTTATGTAATAGCTTGTCTATACCGCAGACACAGAGCCAGTATCTGAGGCTCATACACATGAGAGATATATTGCAGAGCTATAAATAGGCTATGACTCAGTTTTTTTCTACTTGGGGGGCTGTTTCATAACAAGCAGCGTGTGCGTTTGTGTGCTGTGTGCAGCGCATATATGTTTATTGATGACTTGTTGTCAGTGCAGTAGTTTTTACTTTTTCCTCAAGAAAGTTCAGTCATTCCTCTCCATCAGTCAAGACTTCAGCGTGCAGCCAGGGGATATTATCCTTCTCTTATAAGCTACAGGCAGGTGAACTCTTCATCACAGTGCCAGTGGAGACCCTGCTGAGACCCCCGCTGACTGCTCCGTAATCAGATTTCAAATTTTGCCCCCAACACGAGAAAGGGAAAACATTTGGAAGCCACACAGACTGATAGTGACGCAAAAGACAAGAACCTCAGACCCTCTTTCCTCCTCATGCTTCTATTCTTGGTCTCTGAAATACGTCACGCTGTTACCAAAGCAACCACTTTTGATAACTTTGGGGTGGGGTGTGTGTGTGTGTGTGTATGTGTCGGGGGTGGAGGGGTGTAGCGGCAGCTTATGAAATACTCATAAACAGATCAAACAAATTACGCACACTGAAAAGGGAGAGTCCCCGGGGAAAGGGACGGGATTTATCACAATAAATGGAAAATCTGCACATAGACATAACTGAAGACGGTGTGACAAAACTCATATTCTTTAATACTTCTGAAGTTGTTAGAAAACATGAAGTTGCTGCAGGGTTTTGCTTGTGCAACCAAATGTCTTTTTAGATTAATCATAATAACTGTCAACAGGAAGGGTTCCAGCTCTACGATGACGTTGTATAAGGAGCAGAAAGTGTGTTACCTAAGGGTGACATCTAAAGTCAGTGCAGCAATGACACAAATCTCCATGTATGCTTATTGGAGCAAGTAAGGAAGGAGAATCAAGTCAAAATAACTTATTTAACTGGGAAGTCTTTCATCTTCAGATTGTTACGTTTTTTTTCTGTAACAAGGTTGTACTTAAGCAGCTGTGTTGTCATCCATTTGGCTTTGGACCTAAAAAAACGCAGACAAATTGTTACGCAATCAGGCGTGTCACTGTCATCCCAACATTCATCATAAACTGACCTTAACTGTTTCAAACCAAGAATAAGAAGTTATCATTTCCAGATGTTTTTAAGCAAGAACTAAGAAATACCAAGTGTCACCCAACCACATCAAATATTTTATGGAAGAGGTTTTGTGTAAAACCCCAATTCCAGTGAAGTTGGAATGTTGTGTAAAATGTGAATAAAAATAGAATACAATGCTTTACAAATCCTGTTTAACCTAAATTCAACTGAATACACCACAAAGACAAGATATTTATTGTTCCATCTGATCAACTTTAGTGTTTTTTGCAAATATTCACTCATTTTGAATTTGATGTCTGCAACACGTTCCAAAAAAGCTGGGACAGGCTCATGTTTCCACTGTGTTCCATCACCTTTCGTTTTGACAGCACTCCATAAGCGTTTGTGAACGACACTAATTGTTGACTCTCATGAAAATCATGGACGTGGTGTCCTCCAGGCCAAAGAGGAAAAGGACAATCTGGATTGTTCTCAGGTCAAAGTCTCAAAGCCAGCATCTGTGATGGTATGGGGGTGTGTTAGTGCCCATGGCATGGCTAACTTGACCATCTGTGAAGGCTCCATTAATGCTGAAAGGTACATACAGGTTTTGGAGCAACATATGCTGCCATCCAAGCCACGTCTTTTTCAGGGACGTCCCTGCTTATTTCAGCAAGACAATGACAAGACACATTCTGCACATGTTACAACAGTGTGGCTTCGTAGTAAAAGAGTGCAGGTACTAGACTGGCCTGCCTGCAGTCCAGACCTGTCTCCCATTGAAAATGTATGGAGCATTATGAAGCACAAAATACAACAACAGAGACCCCGGACTGTTGATCAACTGAAGTTGTTCATCAATCAAGAATGGTAAAGAATTCCACCTCCAAAGCTTCAACAATTAGTGTCCTCAGTTCACAAACACTTATTGAGTGTTGTTAAAAGGAAAGGTGATGGAACACAGTGGAAACATGAGCCTGAACCAGCTTTTTAGGAACATGTTGCAACCATCAAATTCAAAACGAGGGAATATTTACAAAAAAAACCCACTTAAGTTTATCAGTTTGAACAATGAATATCTTGTCTTTGTAGTGTATTCACTTGAATATAGGTCAAACAGGATTTACAAATCATTGTTTTCTGTTTTTATTAATGTTTTATACAACATCCAAACTTCATTGGAATTTGGGTTGTAAAAAATTCAAGATTTTGAGGTCCCATCCTCCCTCAGATCAGAATTTTCATGTCACACAAAACACATTCATCCTAGATTTATTTATAAAACCACAAAACCTCATTCAGGAAGCATGTAAGTCTCCATCAAAATTTACTACATCTTGTAAAAAGCAGACTGAATCCCAACATGAGGGGGAGTTTGGGTATTTGGGGTTGATATCAGATTTTATGAGTATCAAGTGAGTGTACTGCTGGGGTAGAATGGGGTCCAGGCATTTCAGTGATTCACTTTGGTAACAAAAGGTTTACAGAGAATGGGTGCAAAGCCCTGGCTGGTTATGTAAAGCATGCTGTGCGGTTGCATAATCCGTTCATAATCAGAGTGTAGTGCAGATATAGATGGCCCAGTTTCCCCCTTGCTCGTTGCAGTGTGACTGTGGCACAGTGTCCTGAGCGTTCGGGTGCACACTGGGCTGACCTGGTAGAGGTTGATATAGTTGGATATCACCCTTTGCCGTAGTGCTCAGTGGTCATTTCCAGTGAAGAGGCCTTCAGTGCTGCATGGCTTTCTCCTGGGTAGATGTGGTCATGTGTGAAAGTCGTATCTACGTAACACTACTCATTACCTAATTGTTAAGTAATGTTTTCCTTCTCTGAAAACCTTTTAGCCATCTTACCAGCTGCTACAACCCTGCTACACATATGAAGCACCAAAGTACACATGCAACGTTACATTTGTGTCTTCCTTAAGAGAGTGTGAAGAGATTTTGAAGAGAAGCTGTTGGAAAAATGCCAGAGATGAAGTGACGTACACCTTACACGTGTGAGTGAAAGTTTGCAGAGTGTGGATAACTTAATACCCATTACAATACAAACCTGCAAAATCTCAAAAAGGAAAAACGTTGTTGTGGAATAAAACCTGATTACAAAAGCAGATTTGAGTTATACAAACAGAGTTTGCAGGCTGTTGTGGTCTCTGTAAATTAAAGAACAGTTTCATTTTACCGTTGTATGTTTCACAACATAAAAGTGGGTTTTGTTCAGTGAGTCGAATGACTAACTAAGGTGCGGTTTCTTGAAATCCGTTCCACTTAAAGCCATCTGAGTCTCCTTCAGTTTTCACATTAAATCATGACAGAAAACCACTGAAGACTGCTCCAAAGAAAGGTGTTTCTGGTGATCCCGCAGACGGACTTTAAATCATTCACTTTATCTCATCTATAAGGTTTTCCACAGTCACATTTGGGAATATTGTCTACTGAGGGGGTGAACTCTTATCAACCTTTTTCTTCATTAATAAATCTCAGCTTAATCCTCCTTTAGGAAACCATGCTGGATATATTTTTTATGCTTATGTAACTCCTATATGCTTTGATGTCAAAGATTTAATCCATTCCGGCAAGTAATCTGGGAGTTTATCTGAGAATTTCACAGTAATCACATTAGTTATTGGTTCTGCTCGACAAAGACAGTGGGGTCTTTTATGGGTTGTTGTATTCTGTGTATTTGGGATCAGACTGTGATTTCATTGATGACAGATTAAGATTTCAGGCGTGTTAGATGTAGACCTAATTTCCAACACAGCCCCCGCCACACTGAAAGCTCTGCGAGTGGTTATTTCCATTCTCATGGGAGGCTTCCTTTTTTGGGTCCAGCATTCACACAGGACGTGATCTTCACTTTTATGTAACGCAGTCTGCATCTTAATCCCAGAGGTGTTCCATACACTGGGCTGAAAGGATTTTCTTGAGAGTTAAGGGAGAATGCTGCCATTCCTTTAAATCCCTAAAATAGAACTGGAGTGAGTTCAACAGCAGCCACGAGACACAAACCATGCAAAAAGGGCTTTAAAGAGTTGGCTGAAAGGGCTTAACCTGAAGTGAACTGCTCCCCTGGAGTCTTGGCCAGAAGCCGAGGGATTGGGGGAAAAAGTTAAATGTTCAGAATCTTTTCAGTAAAAGGATTTGTCCTGGAGTGACTGCTGAAGTCTCTTCAGTCTTGGCCCACACTGCTTAACCAGTAATCACAACACTTACCTTAAACAACCGAAGTAGCTACATATTAACCTCGATTATCACACCAGTAACTGATTGAGCTCCTAGAAGAAAGGCGCCATATGGAAAAGGAAGGATGTTGTCATTTTTTTTTCTCATGCAGCCCCCTGATAACAACACGTGAAGAGTAACCCACTGCAGATGGAACACCTTTCAAAGTAATAAATCCTGCTGTCGTCAGGCTCCACTTAGGTTGTTTACACTGCTGCAAAACTGAAATCTAAGCAACTGTTTGTCTTCTTTAAGTAAAAATCCTCTTATTAGACTTCATATGAGCCACATTTGTCCAGAAAAGTCCAGAAAACTCTTACTTAAAGATATTAAAAGAGAAAATGTTGCCCAAATTGCTTGTAAAGAGTTAAAAAAAACAATTTGTCAAAGGTGAAGAAAAGTTAATTTGTTTTTATATCAAGATACAGCAGGCGTAACCAAGTCTCATTGTTTTTCTTTATTAATTCATTTCAAATGTGCAAATGATACAGGACTTCCTAATTACTGCTAACAATTTGTTTGTATAACACAATATAGAAATGAAAATTTAAGGAAGCCAAATAATAGTGAAACAGAAATAAAAGGAAAGAAAAGAAGAGAGAAGAACTCTCACTCCTTTGCTTAACTATAAAGAATATTTATACATATAAATGTCCAAACATAATACACATTCAATTCAGTTGTTTCAGGATCTTGTCACACACATACACATACATACAGTACTGACTGTCTCAGCTGTGTTTTCAACTCTTTCACCTCTACATCGTATAATTCTTGTGAAAGTGACATAATTTGTGTCATAATACTTTGTTCAAACCCAAAGGAAATGGCTAAATGTTCCTCTAAAACTGATGCATTTCTGCTTTCAGAGAAAAAATAACGACAAGTCAAGACAAGGAGACAAAGAGGCATTGAAGCCCTGAAACAAACACATTCATCATCTTATCATGCACGACTGCTTTATATTATTGTTGACTGTTGTAATGTGGGATCGTGGAATTGGACAATCGAGGGTTTTATTGTGCAAGCAAAACAGAGCGGGAGCGGAGAGGAGGAGGAGTGGAGAAGGGGAGTAGCAGGGTTTGTTAAGGACAAAGGCTCAACTGAGCAGGGCCATCTGAGGTCTGTTCATTTGGTCCTTACCTCATTCTGCCTCTACTGCATGTTTATTCAGTCATTTCACTTCAGTGATTCAGGAGAAGCATGGGCTGGATAAACACTCCGATCCCTGTGTGAATGAGGAAACACTCTGGAATGTAAACACACTTACGGCAGTGTATTTCTTTTCATGCTGTGAAACCTATATGATAGCTTATCCTCAAATAAACTCCAGTATCTATTCAAGTCCTTCAGCTTTTATTAGGGCGTGAGCCAGA
Organism: Labroides dimidiatus; assembly: GCA_030710495.1. NCBI lineage: Eukaryota > Metazoa > Chordata > Actinopteri > Labriformes > Labridae > Labroides > Labroides dimidiatus. The sequence continues at coordinate 4,406,879 of CM061163.1, forward strand.
CAACTGCAGGTGCAGTGAAGGCCCTCTGAAACCCTTTAGATTATTCTTTTTCTTTTCCTTTTTCTTTTTCTTTTTCTTTTTCTTTCTTTCTTTCTTTCTTTCTTTCTTTCTTTCTTTCTTTCTTTCTTTCTTTCTTTCTTTCTTTCTTTCTTTCTTTCTTTCTTTCTTTCTCATGCCATTTTTAGACCAAATTGCATGGCTTCAGCTTAACTTATACATAAACTCACCAAGTCACAAAATTCAGTCATGGAAAAATCAAATTAAGACTCCGGTGTTTTCCTGCCTAGTCGTGCTCCAGAGCGCCCCCTAGTGAGTTAAAACTGCAGCCCCTCTGAACACTTTGGGCTACAGGTCTGATTTTTGGTGTTCATTACTATCATGCCAAGACCTACAAAAGAGTCTCTTAGGTCTAAAGTGAATTCTGAACAGGAAGTTCAGAAACTAGAGTTAAACGTCCAATTTTGTTGATTTATAGGGTACGTATTTGATCAAACTGCTCCCACTGTTTTTTTTTTTTTTTTTTGTTTGTTTGTTTTGTTTTTGATTAAGTTCATGTAGTTATTTGTATATACCAGACACATTGATGATTAAAAATTATCAAAGGATTTTTTCGTTATTTAGTGGGCGTTGCCACAAACAGCGGACAAAGTTGACAGTTTTTATTGGCAAAATGCAAATCTTTATCTGCAAATCTTCACACACACACACACACACACACACACACACACACACACACACACACACACACACACACACACACACTGTGTAATTATTTTTCACCTTAAACTACAGCGCCCCCTACTCTCCACAGGAAGTCATATGTTTTATTCTGTGATTAAACACTTCCTGTTTTTCCAACATATTTATTTCCACTCTGCTCAATAACGTCTTTCAGCCCTTCATTTAACATCATCGACCAGCACATGGCTGCAAGGGCCTGATTATCACCACTTGCAGCTTTAATGGTCATGTTGCTCCTTTACTTGTGATGCAGCCCATCTGTAAGCACATGGTGGACATTGAGGAACTGGTAGTTAAAGTGAGGTACACATTTAACGATTTTCTAAATCTTTTTTATCTGCCAGAGACCCCACACAGAAAGATCAAAAATCATACTGTGTGTGGTGTACGCAGACCTCAGCTCACCACACACAGAACGATTCTGTCCCACCACCAATCTCACACTCACACTCCTGATCTCCACCTATTATGACTATAAAGCCAAGGACAATGCAATGTGTACTACTTTTCAGGTAAATACAAGCAGTGGCAGATGGTTGAAATACAACTTTGGGGTGCAAGTTACAGTTAGCCGTTTAACAGGTTAAAACTGTTACTGATTCAACACCAGCTGGAACAAGATTAGCAGCAAGCTACATATTAGCTAACCTCATAGTTCCATGGCACTGGCAATTTCTTGCTAACTCTTGTCCTTGTTGTTTCGGTCATGGTACGACTTGGCAGAGACATTGAGAAGACATTCTCGGGCTTCCCACAGTTAAACGAGTTGGTCCTCCATTTCTGAGGTCCACCGAACTTTCCCAGTCAGATCAGCCATGCTTGATTTATGTCTGCTTCCTTGTTCCTCAGTCAGCTCGCCTCCTGATTGGCTACATTCCATTCTATGTCACAAGTCATGGAGTCATGACTCAGGAGTCGTTGGCTTTCCCTCCACATGCATGGAGATTTTTGGTCATAAATATTGAACAAGTTTAATATTTATGATTGTCCTGACCCGTTTCGCAGTGGACTATTGGAAAAAATTCAGTCTGAACACACCTCAGACCACAGAATGATCTGATTGGATAATCTGATAAAACAGAAAATAATTGGGCGTTTGCTGTCCTTGCTCGAGAAGGAGGAAAATCATGACAAAAACAGCCCAATAATTGTTATGTGTGTACCCCCCTTAAGGTTAATGTGCTTCACTACTTAGCTTAGTTTATAAGTGTTTTATATATAAAATAAATGCACAAGGTTTCCTAAACTGCCATCATAAATAGAGTGACAAACTATGGTGCGAATAAATCCATGGACTCTATCTCAACAGATTCCCCCACCTTTGAATCAGCTCTGATAAACAGGCCTCTTCCTTGTTATTAATGAATGCTCTTGTGATATATCCCTCCATATCTAAAAGTGAATTACCAACAGCAACAGGAGCATATTCAACACTTCAGTTTACAAGTTGCGCAACTTGTTTACTTCCTAACAACAAATTACAAAAATGAGACTTCATATTTTTGTTTAATCTTTCTCGAAATACGACAGTGTTGATAACTGTTATGCAACTGCTTATGTAGTAGGCTAAAAATCACTCCCTCCTTACCTAATTCTCTGTGTAAATATGTGTTGTAATCGGGTGTCACACAGATGCACTGGAAGGTCATATTTTGTTTGCCAGCAGTACTTTTTAAGTAATGTTATCCTGTGTTTTTACCATCATGTCTGAAACAGCCCATACTGCACACTGTTTGAGTTACTTTACATATGTTGAAAATCTCATTCGCTATAAGTTTGTGAAGTTTGCTCAGGAGAATTGGGTTTGGTGTGATGAGGTAATCATCACAGAGCAGCACCAGGTGTGTGTGTGTGTGTGTGTGTCTGACTGGCCCTGATTTGGAGCAGGTGGAGGAAGCTTGTATGTACTCTGGTTCTCCAGTTCCCTCAGTTATCTCACCATCAGAGGTAATGAGAGTTTGCTTGTTTGTCTTCTTTGGTGTCTGGCGTGCCATTTCAAGTGTCTTCTAAAGAGAGGTCGAATGCTGAGGTGGACTGTAAACATACTTACTAGCCTGGTGCATAAAATTTTCCAGGGTACTGAAATCATTTTTCTTTTTTAAAGTTATTTTTGGGGCTTTTCATGCCTTTAATGCAATAGGAGAGGACAGTGGATAGAGTAGGAGTGACATGCAGGGAACAGGCCACTGGCTGGATTTGAATTTGGGCCTCCTGCTTGAGAGAGAACCTCATGAGGCGTGACTTAAACTGCTAGGCTATCTGTGCCCCCTTACTAAAAAGGTTGACCCCATCTCACAACTGTTCACAGGTGTTCTTCCACTATTTCTTTATTGCAGCCTTCATTCATCATTTGATCCATTTCTGCCCCTTCCGGGATGTTGCCAAGACGGCGACCATTGAGGATGAAAAATGTCCAGCATTCCACACTCAACTTTTTGACCATTTTGAGTGCAGCAGCTGAGTACTCAAAGTGTACTATTTTTTTGTCCATACTATGAATATGATTATGAATGCTCTCTAAATAGTAATTGTACGTAGAGAAGTATGCGATATGAGTCACAGCACTGATTTGTCTGTCTTCCTTGGTGTCTGGCTTGCCATTTCAAACACCTTCTAAAATGGCCCAACTGATTTATCGGCAGGCCAACTTTATCAGCTTATTATCCACCTCTTTCCTGACTACCCATAGTTCATCGCAATTACCGGTTTTGCTCATCTGGTTGAACGATTTGTATATGTCGCATGGAGGCCACAAAGCTGATAATGTTAGCCTAGCTGTCATACTCGCTCTAATAACTGGCTTTTAAAAGCAAGAAAGCGACAAAAAATGAACAAAAATCAGAGGTGGAGTCATAGTGCGGATGTTTAAAAGTGTACACTGAGCCCTGTCTAGCATTAATAATTTCACGTGAGTTGTCTTGAACTAGCTTGCCAACGGTGACCAGAAGTCGATAACCGAAGGGGAAGTCAACACCCATAGGCTTCTGAAGGAACAGGTGGATAGCCCTTTTTCAAGATAATCATCGACCACAGTTCTGCCGATGAAACGCTGATACATGCTGTTGCGCCATTTGTCCACTAGATGGAGCGCTGACTCCATTTAATCTTCAGTCTCCACCGCTGGCCTTTCGGTAACACAGCCACAGCTAGTCAATATTACAGAAGTGGGCTGAGAGGAGCTTGTTGACAGGTAACTTCATAACGACATTGTAAAATTAACAGTGACTTAACATGTCTCCTGTTTCAGTTCAACTCATGTCGTGACGAGTAAAGCATAATCCGTTGCGTTCGTCATACTTTCCATTAAATTGCTAAAGTTGTGCTAACCCAGTTTAAGTTCCTCCCTGTCTGTAAAACTTAACATATAAATAAATGTACGTTACTAAATCACAAGAGATTCATATTCAATTCATTCAACATGTTATACATCTACTAATGTACCGAAAATGAAGCGCTAGCTTGATGCTAACGTACGTAGGAAATTGCATTTATATGCTAGCGGTTAGCATACAGCGATGTAACTTGCTCAAGTTGTTTACTTAGCTTAAGTTACTCCGTCTGTAAACTGAACACAGACACTACAGTCTCTTTCCCAAGAGATTCCTATTTATCTCCTAATTACCAAAAGCAATATCGAAAATTGCGCTAGCTTGATGCTAACGTATATAGGAAATTGTATTGATATGCTAGCGGTTAGCATACAAAGATATAACTTGCTCAAGTTATTTTAACCTAGCTTAAGTTACTCTCTGTCTGTAAAACGTAACACACTAATACGTACATGTGTACGTATTAGTGTGTGACAGTACTGTCTCTCTCCTCAGAGATTCTTATTCAATCATTACACAAGTAATAGATCTAATTTACCAAAAGGAATATCGAAAATAGCGCTAGCTTGATGCCAACATATATAAGAAATTGCATTGCATTGATATGCTAGCGGTTACATCGATAAAACTTCGGTTTGAAAACTGAATTTTTATTTATTTATTTATCACAGAAACTTATTTCCTCTTTGTTAACGGTACTGAAAGTTTTAATACCAACAGGCAAATGTTTCCCCAAACAGGAAGAGAAAAGAAAATGGAAACTAGATGACCTACTTTAGTCAATTACGTAATATTACAAAACAATACATTGTGCAATTTTTATTTACGTCCAGAGATATTGTAGCATTGTAAAACAGTGGAATGATCTGCCTGTAATTCATATCTTTGTTGTTGAAAGTGTTAAAGGATCAAAAAAGAAGTTGTTTTGTTATATATTTTTAAAATAGGGTTAGAGCTGGTACAATCTGTTCCTGGTATCAGTCCCATATAAAGTCAACAAATTTGATCAGATATATGTGACAAAAGGATGGATCCATAGGACAGATCTATTCAACTCAGTTCTATGCTGTTCTGTATTTGCAGCTGTCAATAAGTGTGCTAAACTAGCATCAATGAAGATAAATTGTGCAGGTTAGCAGTTAAAAGGTATTTCATGCTTGTAGGGATGGCAAGGCAAGTTTATTTATATAGCACATTTCGGCAACAAGGCATTTCAAAGTGCTTCACATGGGAAAAGTCAGCAAAACATTAAAAGAAAACTAATAAATTAATTAAAAGAGAAAAAATAACATAAAATGGCATAGAGAAGGTTAAAATGTTAAAACTGTTTTTAAAGTATAATATATGAAAGCTACAGTGCAGAGAATAGATATTAAAATGATTTTGTTGAAATATTCTAATAAAAAGCAGCTGTAAAAAGGTGAGTCTTCAATCCGGATGGGTATTGATAACTGGTCGACGTCACATGACGTACCACACGATAATCACACTCAGTCAGCAGTAGAATTTCCAAGACAGTGGTGGAGAGAACGAAACGGTTGAAAGCTTGGCTTCACTTTATCAAAAAAAAAAAAAAAAGGATGCTAACAACGCAAAGTGCAACACCATCTACATGTTAAAACATCTGTTGATGCACAACGTTAAATACTGAACTGTCATATTTATTTTCTTATAAAGTAAATAAATTGTCGACAAGGCAAAACTGAAAGCTGACTTTTGGACACAGAAATGACTTTGGTATCAGTAAAAGCTTAAGTGTCCATCCCTACATGCTTGTTTCGCCTCAATGTTTTTATTTCATTCTGTTTAACAAAGGTAGAAAAGCCTTAGGTTGACAAAACACACTGTCTCATCGTCATTTTCAGGGATAAGGAACGTTCAAATGATACTGTTATCTGTGTCTGTATTGGCCAAAACCAAAGCCCAGATATTGGTGTTAATATTGGGAGTCAAAAAGCTGGATTGGTGTGTTTTAAAGGCAGTTTCAACCTTTTATCAATAACGGTTTCTAGGTTTTTGAATCAAGCTATTAACCAATTATCAGTAACTTCAGTGAAATGATTTCAGATTTTTATTCATGTTCTTCTAATGAAACAACTCTATCTCTTCTTATGCTCCTGCAATCTCACTTTCCAACTCCACACAGTCATCCTTCATGATGTTTAAGTGCAGCCAACTCATGCAGGTTAAAAAAATGGATCATGTTTTCCTTCTAGTGTGAAACACTGCTGTATTTTTATCTGCAGCTCCATGTTTAGCCTCCTCCTTAGTGAGACTGAAGCAATTTATGAAGGATGTGGAAAGGGTTTAATTTGGAGCTGGTGAGAGTTCCTCGATGATGGATCCTGACGATGGAGAGTTGGAGGAAGGAGTGAGTCACTCATCATCTGTCCATTGAGCTAAGTTTTGCTCCTTCTGGTGCGAAGCCGAGTCGAGCCTCATCTCGCTGCACTGAAGGAGTGGTGATGTCAGAGCTGTCACTGTTCTGCTCTCATCAGCAGCCTCCCACAAAGCTCTTGGTATTTGCTCTCAGGGCAGGGTGGAATACAATAATAGCACTGAGCAGAGTGTACTGTCTTTATTTAGCCTCATGTCTCTGGGTTGTTTGCTCACTCTTGGCCCTTTTTTTTGATCATTTTGCTAGCTGAAAGGTTATATATGTCACGACAATAAGTTCGTTCCCAAATCTTCCAAAAGCTGAGCGTTGCTTCAGCTCTTGCCCCGTCTTAGCCTACACCCGGTGACTGAAGTGCAGTTAAAAAAGACAACATCTCACTGTGATTCATCAAAGTGTTGTGTTGTTAACGTTAACACTACAGCAGAATTTGTTTCCTTTTTCAGAGCAACACGACCTAAATGCTCTCCATTTAAGACGGCCCTCAAGAATGACTCACTGTGAGAAAAACATCTGAAGAGATGACCACCCACACGCTCCTGAAGAAAATGACGCAGCTGTGCTCTTAAGCAACTTTTTCTCCTCTTTTAAGTGAACAGAGGATTGCGCCACCATGTAACCAGCTGCTCTGTGAAGTAAGTGTGACTCATCATTGGATAAATAACAATGATTGCATAAGCACTGTACTTTCTCTGTATGTTTACTCTTCCTGTTCTCTGAGGTTGTGGTACTGTATGAGCAATCCAAAGTATGTTTGAGAACACCTTTATTGATTTATTTACAGTGTCTAGAAAGATGTTATAGTTTTGATAAGATGATGTAACTTATGATTTATTCAATTGAAGACATGTTACTTTACGTTAAATTTCAGTGGAAGCGGCATCTATCTATAGAAACTGGTGCTTGGAATGCTAACACACCAACCCTAACCCAGATTTATATTTTAGGACATGTTGTCCTCATGTTGTTGTAGTGCCAAGCTACTCATACCTCAGGTTATGCTGCCCTCTACTGGGCAGAATAGGAAATTTACACAACATCAGAGTTAAATTTAGTTTTGTTTTTGTCCTTTTTAGAAAGTTGTGGTTGGTCCAGGTCATATTTCAGTTCTTTGGATGTTGATGGTAAGATGTAGTCTGTGGAGCTCAAATTTCATTTTAATGTCAGTGAAGTCTGTTTTCATTTTAGTCTTACCGTCACAGTTTGGTTAACAACAAAAAGGGAGGAGGATTTAAGTGCCATGACAGAAAATAAATTACTGACTACAAAAACCCAAGAACAGCTGCACAGTGGTGCAATGGTTAGTGCTGCAACCTCACAGCATGAAGGTCACCAGTTTGAATCCTGGTTTGGGCAAGGTGTGCCTTTTGCATGTTCTGCCTGTGCATGTGTGGGTACTCCAGCTTCCTCCCACAGTCCAAAAACATGCTCACTAGGTCAGTTGGTGATTCTAAATTGCCCGTAGGTGCATGAAAGGTTGTTTGTCTCTGTGTGTCAGCCCTGTGATTGGCTGGAGACCAGTCCAGGTCGTACCCCGCTTCTCACCCTAAGACAGCTGGGATAGACTCCAGACACCTGCGACCCTGAACAGGATGTGTAGTATAGAAGATGAATGGATGAATGAAAAACCCAAGAACATGGGATGAGAACAACAAGGGGGGAAAAATACAGAAGGCACATGAGGTGAAAAGATGTTACAAACTGACAAAAAAAAGGGAGGAAACAAACTAAAAACACTCAGGGTTATTAAAAAAAAGAAGAAGAAGAAGCTAAACTGATTTACTTCAACTGATAGTTTTCCTTGGTGGTTGTAAACTCAAGCCTCTGCCTTCTTGGTATCTAAATGAAGGATGTTTATCTTAAATTTTCAACACTAGCCATCTAGACCTGTGCTGGTTGTGTGTGTTTTGGAGGTTGGTGGGGGAGGCCTTCAACACCAGGAAAAGCGCAGTGAAAGTCCTTCCTCTTCTTGGCAGTCAGCAGAACTGACAGATGGTACATAGACCGGCTGTGCTTCAGACTGTGAGATTAGACAGAAAACTCTCTCTAGTAAATACGATCAGAGGTCATCTGGTCATCTGAGTTTCCTGAAGGGTTTCTTGTTGGCTTAATTTACCAAGGAGTCCTTTTTTTAATTAGGCCATGACACAATATAGTCCTCAGATGTCAGTGTCCGGATGCTTAGGTGTAATCTGATCCAATTTCTGTTATCAGATTAGATCAAATCTTAAAACTGAGTTCTTTGGAAAAAGGTCCTTAAATGTGATTGGTTGACATTTATTTAAAACTTAATATTCGGAACCTCGATTTTTTTTAAAGTACTGTGAGACAAAATGTTTCCTCATTTCTACAAAATTCCTCCAATCACCCAGATTTAGGTCTGACCCACTCTCTACAATGACTGACGACGAGAGTGAGAGACCACTCACTGGGCCTCTCGAGAAGTCACTGGTTAGTAATAAAGAACTTCTGAGTATAGATTTTACTTGTTCTGTTTTTTTTTTGTCAGATTAAAAAACCTTAGGAAGAAGGAGGTAGTTGGTGTTGGTGTAGGGCATTGACAGCCAGAAGTGTATTCTCAGGCCCACTTGCATGCAGATATGGGTTTACAGACATTAGTGAAAGCTAAATGGCCGCTAAATGGCAGCTAATGATTCTCAGGCCTTGCAGGGATTATGTTCCAATCCTTTTGGATTTCCATGCAGCCTGTTTGCCTGCCTGCACCCAGCCAAAGCCTGCTGTAACACAAGTGGACAATTTAATTCAGGCTAGGAAGAGAAAACGAATTCGGGCAGAACTTTTAGAGACTGCCAATTCTCCATTCAATGGCTTTATTGATTTACAAAAGATATGTGTATTAATACAGAAGGAAAAGAAGTTATAATCCAATTAACCTCCCAGGATGACTTTAATGATGAATCAACCACTAGAGGCATCTTTCAGCAACCTCCTCAAAACCTGTTTAAAAAGTCACTGTGCTCTCCAGTGGTTGAGTAATTGAGTAACTAATAAAAAAGTTACAAAAGATAATGTTAAATTTGAAAAAGAAGAGCCAGAATTAGTTCTATAGAGTTTAATTCTTTGTATGGATCATGGATCCTACAGATCCCATAATGTAAAAAAAGACACCACAGATGTCCTGGTAAACACCTGCATCTCTCCAATTTCATGTCTAGTTTGTGCATTTTCATATCCTAGCCTAAGCCATAATTAAACCAAAGTTATGTTTTCCATATTGTCAGAAAAATCCCACCACAGGTACAAACGGCTGTTCACTGATGCTGCTCACTAATTGTCACCGTGTGATAAATCCGCTGAATATGATGTGAAAAATCAACAGAACTTCCCCTGTTGTACCATTTCTGTGAAGTCTGAAATCATAAAAACTTAGTTCTCTACATGAGTATCTACACTTAATGAATGGTGGCTTAACTTTATAAATCAGTGTGAGAAATTTCAGCTTTTCTCATTTCATTTTCTATTTCATAACCCTGTCAAAAACATAAATAAAAAGCAAACATACATCATAACTTTAGTTTTAAAACATTGTCTGCAATTTCTTTCGTTTTTACATTTTTACATTTGCACTAAATTGTGACATTGTGAGTTGCTTCATCAAATAATGTGAAATTTAAACAGAGGCCAACTCACACTCACACTCATGTTTTAGAAAACTCTTATTTCAGCCTCTTTAAGCTGTCGTCTCTTTAAGGCCGCTGCTCAACAAACCCCCTTCTCTCTGATTGGCCAGCCCTCTGGAGACCTGTCAGTTGCAGAGCTATAGGCAGACCTTGGTGTTTGTGGCCCGCCCCTCCAAATTAGAATGAACCAGTTAAGGCCCATTTAGGCTCAATGTTAAATACGGATGGAGCCTTCAGTCCATGTTCTGCGTTCACTAGCAACACCTCCTCCACAGTCGCCATGTTTGTTTTTTAGTTTATTGCCGTTAAACTTTTAACTTTGGGCTGCCCCCCTGGTAAATGTATTGGTTCACAGTAGTGCTAACGTAAATGAAGCATGGAAGTATGTGAGCAGTGACGGTAACATCGTTTGAAACGCATGTATACACTTACGTACGTAAGGGAGGATAAATGAGCCTTTAGACGGTTCTTATGTGATGAACTCATCAATTTTTTTCAGGAAATCTACGCTAATTTTTTAGAACGTACAGTTTTGAGCAGATACAGACAGATTCAGGGATTTCCACTATGGATGAACATGTTGTGGTTTCCAAATGTGCGTAAGTTCATTATGGACATCAAGCATTGTTACTGTGCGTCCATATTAAAATACCTGAAAGCATAATAACTCCTCTTTAATGATTTCTATGTGCTGTGTGTAAAAGTGTCAGTTCAGTGTTCTTGATATGTGCAAAGCAAGTTCAAAGCCTCTGTGAGGACTTTGGTGAATAATCTTGGACTTGATTAACCCTAGCATGCTCAGCTACTGGTAATGCATTTGCAGTGCTGCTGAGGTCCGGATAGCTAACGACAGTTCTATTCCTGTGACGGTTGTCCGTTGATCTGGCCCGACTCCCAGCGTTGCCACAGAGATGCCTTCTGACCTGCTGTTCTGCGAACTTTTGTCTCCTGCTGTGAGATAAGAAAGAGAAAAGAACATTCAGGGATTAGCTCTTTCTTGGCTCTCCGAGTCAGAGATGCTACTTGAATACAACAAGTCTATCAAATACTACATGTCCCAGTCAGAAAAGCCCCGCTAATATACCAAAGTTACATGCCACTTTTTTATCTCCCTGATCAAATAGACAGACAAAGAAATTATTATGAAAAAAGATATACTAGGGACATTCATTGGAGCTTTACCTGTGTCTGTTCTGGTTTCTGGTCTTTCTTTGAAGGCGGAGGCCAAAACCTGTCCAGTTTCCCTCGTGACTGTCCTGTGGCGTCTAAAGAACACGAAAAATTAAAAATAAGAAAATGAGAAAATTTAGATAAAAAAAATGCATTCTATCTCTCTCTCTCTCTCTCTCTCTCTCTCTCTCTTTCTAAATAATTCAAAAACAGACCTGTAATTTTACAATCCCACCTTTAGTTGCCCTTAAACAAATCATTTAATAGAGTGAAAAAAAAAAAAACTTCTGTTAACTGAAGCACACACACACACACACACACACACACACACACACACACACACACACACACACACACACAAACACACACACACACACACACACTCGCTCCATTTCTCCCAGCAGGACTGATCCACTGTCTGCAGTCATTTCTATTAACACCATAAACACCGTACCATAAGGAAGTGCACATAGAAGCTTTCATGCTGTCACTCAACCCGCTGGCAGATGCTGACTCAGGTCAAGCTGCTTTGAGATCGGTATGCCTTTAACCCTCTTTGACGGGGTTGACACTGAGTCAATAACAGGTCTTAGATAACACTATGTGATGCTAATGTAAAAAGACAGTCATTAAATTCTTCAGATGACATTTCAGCAGGTCCTATAAGTCGTTCTGTACTGGGGTTTCGTTAATGCATCGTACTGCTTGCAAAACTATCAAGGAAAACAGAGTTTTAAATCCTTACATCACTGTGCATAGTATTTTTTTCATTGAACGTATTGTTTAGCATGCAAAGTGATTCTTTCCTGCAAATGTGAAATGAGATAAGAAAACTACCTGAGTTAATACATTTGGTTGCCGTTCTCTATAGATAATCCTGTTAAACCCATCACAAAGATTACGGTGCAGGTTTTGCTCAGCTTAGTTAAACTGTGCACCTTATGTGCAGGGTCTAAGCAGCCTTGGGATAATGCAGACTAACCTGTGAGTGCTGGAGTGAGACGAGACTTTTCTTTCTCTTTACTTTTACACCTGCTCTCTCCATACAGAGTGCATCTCTGTCTGCGCAGCTCCTCCTCTCTTTCTTTAGCTTCCCTGATGTCCTTCTCGACTTCAGGCTGCAGAACCAGAGCTGGGCGCAACTTGAAGAAGGGGTTATGATTGAGAATGGAAAGTTCTTCTGACATGTTTGCCTCTGTAACTTCTCTCATGCCCTCCACGGTTAAAACACCAGTGCTTATTAAGTCCATGCTTCTGTACTGGCGTGCATGTTTATCTTGTTTCTGATAGGGGGACAAGCGAGTTTTGTCTCTTGAACCTCCATTCGGGCTCTTTGCTCTGAAGTCTTCCGGACTTTTCTTCACCTGAGCAGCCGCAGAGTCGTGCACCCTGAGGGAATGTGTTCTGGAAACAGGGAGGCTCTTGAGGGAAAACATCTCAAGGCTGCGGGTGCGCTCTAGCACTGATGGGTAAACATGACCTTTGGACGCTGAGGTAGGGGATTTCCGATGCCTAGTTGGACCTTCCATGTTCTCCTGCTGGAAAGCCTCAAAAAGCAGTTTTGTTTCCTTTAACTGACGAACCTCTCCTTTGCTGTAAGCCCCTGGGATCTTCCCCTGGTTGACCAGCACCAGTTCTCTCTGTATCTCCTGACTTATCTCCTTCTGCATCTTCTGCTCAGAGAACTGCCAGGAGATGCGCTGTCCTGGGCCAACCTTAGCGGGGAGTGGCTCAAGTGAGAAATTGGTTTTAAAGGGGATCTCTATTACATCTAAATTATCTGCGAGATTGAAGACGCCTCCGGCTCTCTGAAGGTTCTGCTTCTTCTGAGCAACTTCGTGTATCTGCTTTTCAAGGGAGGTCTCAGCAACTGAGAGTCGTTGGCGGGTGGTTATAAGTGGGTTGGCAGACGTTTCATCGGTTGAAGACCAATCTGTCATTCCCCAGGTCTCACTTTTATCATCATCATCAGAGTCAACCAGCTCTGTTCTTACAACTGGGCAGTGATCGGGCTTCACAGTCATTGTTGGCAAGGACGACCATGCTTTTGTTTCAGTATGTTCATTCCCAGTTTTCTCCTCCTTGAGGTTTGCTTTCGCTCCGTCATCTTCAAAACTGAGAATACTACTCTCGTCTACACTCATCAGATCATCATTTGTTTCATCCATTTCAGGTGCAAATACAGCGTCTTGCTCACTGTCCATCCCTTTTTCAACTTGCTGGGAAATATGAGGACTCTCTGGTGCGCACTCATCCTGTCGCTGCTGCACCAGCTGCAGTCTTTGAAGCAGTTGCTCTCCTTGTTGGATATTAGATGTTATTCCCCTGTTTCCTCCCTGCTCCATTTTTGAAAATGTCTCCACAGAGCCTTCAGAGATGGGGAGACGGGGCATCAGCGTTTCGCTGATCCCACTCTCTCTCCTCTCCCAGTCATACTTTGTGAGCTGATAGTTCAAAGATCTGGTGTCAACACACTCATCATCATCATCATCACTGGCCATCTTTGTTGCAATTTTGAATGCCTGGGATTGAGTCATTGCTTCATCCGTGTTGTTTTGGGTGTATTTGCAAGATTCTAGTTGCCTACAGGGTTTTAAATCCTCATCTCTGTCGCTAAGACTGGACAGCTTGGGAGCATTTGTCTTTACTCCACTGCAATCAAATTTGTCTGTTGTTGGTTTGGATTTTGTTTCTGCAGGTGAAGGAATGCCATCTGGTTTTGTTTTTTCTCCATCTCTGTAAAAATGTGTCTCATTCTTTGTCATCTCCTCAAGGCTGAAAGGTACCTGTTTTGGATATTTTTTGCTGCCATCTGCTTCATCTTCCCTCCAGGTTTCCTGTCTTTCACTGATGTCCTCAGGTTCCTCAGTTAATTCCTTATTTCTTGTCCTGTTATCCTGATGTTGTCCCCCATAACGTGGTCCCATCAGACTACCTGTGTCCTCCATGGACTTTGAGTCGTGATCTTTTGGTTGAGGGGACTCCCTCTCTGCTCTGTTTATAAGCTCCTCAGAAGTTTTCCCCGTACCAGCCATCAACTCATCCAGCGGGTGCTGTGCTGCCATTAACTGCTCCTCACCATGATGCCAATCTAAGCCACCAGGATTAGCTTTAGCTTCTGTGGCGTCAGCTGCCCCATTAGCAAAGGTCAAACTAGAATTATTTACTGTTTCATCCCTGCTGCCCTCTACTGGAAGCAAAGGAGACATGTAGGATGCATGGGAAGGAGACTGCTGTTGGATGAAGACATCCTCATCCACGCCCACATCGCCCATCCCGCTGTAGAACCCTGCGATCACTGGTGGGGAAGGCGGAGTCACGACAGTTTCATCTTGAGGTCTTTCAACACACATGACTTTTTCTATGTGGTCTTTAGCATTAGAGTCCATCATCATCCTCAGACCACCATCATCTTGGGATGATAGATCTTGTGGCTTATGTTTGTGATTTATTCTCTCCATGGTCTCCAAAGGCCTTTGAAGCAATGAAGCGTCACTTCTCTATTCCCCTTTGAGAGAGAGAAAAAAAATGTTTCAGGAGGGTGATTAAAAAAACCTTCACATTATTGTGGGTTTTGTTGCTTATTCACTCACTTTCAACATTTTTGAGATGAGCTGGTTAGATTTAGTCTCATTAAACAGCCACATGTTTAGATTTATGCTAATTTATGAGCAAAATGTTGTTCTCGGTCTATAGGTGGCAGTAACTCATCGAGAAACAGTAAGGTAACCTTAATCTTAAAATTGAGGAGGTGAATATTTTTGGTGGGAATAACTGACTGTGCAAACAAAATGTCTATATAACAAAAAAATCAAATATGTCAGTAAGGGAAAAAATTGTAATCTGGGCAAGTTTTGTCTTAAAATGTTATTAGACTTAATATGACCCACATTTGCCAGACAAGTGCTGAAAATGTCTCATTTTAAGTCATTAAAAGCCTGAAATTCTTGAAGTGAGTAAAATGTCAACAGATTAAAAAAAATCTGTCAGGTTTTTTTTTTTAATTAAAAAGTTTTAATACAAGAAACCAAACAAGTTAATTTTTTCTGACCCCACTAGCAGTTTATTTTACTCTTTACAAGCAATTCAGCTGTCGTTTTTGTCCTTTATCTCAAATTTTAGGGCTGCATGGTGGCGCAGCTGTCTCACAGCAAGAAGGTCACAAGTTTGAATCCTGGTTCAGGCACTGTGTGTCTTTCTGTGTGGAGTTTGCATGTTCTCCCTGTGCATGTGTGGGTTCTCTTCGGGTACTCCAGCTTCCTCCCACAGTCCAAAAACATGCTCATCAGGTCAATTGGTGATTCTAAATTGCCTGTAGGTGTGAGCGTGAAAGGTTGTCTGTCTCTGTGTGTCAGCCCTGTGATTGACTGGAGACCAGTTCAGGGTGTACCCCACCTCTCACCCTAAGACAGCTGGGATAGACTCCAAATACCTGTGACCCTGAACAGGATAAGAGGGATAGAAGATGGAGGGATGGATCTCAAAATTAGACCTATTTTTCATGATTTGCTGAGTGAATGTGGCTCATATTTAGTTTTTTTTTAATTATTAAAGAGTAAACACTTCAGTTTTTGCAGTGTATCATCATAAAACTGTTGGCTGCTGCATCATTTTCTGCTTGCGTTCATCTGCTCCTCCATAAAAATATGAAGCGTGAGGCTCTTTCTTTTGACTTTAAAGTTTAAAAGTTCAGCTTAAATGCCATCTTAAGTGCTTGTGACGGTTTCATTCAGGATATTTGTCTTAAAACTGTGAAGAAGAAGAAACTTTTTTTTTTCTTTCATTAGCCCAGCATACAGCTCCTGTGTTCCTCTGTGTTGTTTTGGTGACTCTCCTCCCCTGCTGTGACCTAGCAAAGCCAATTCTGCTGACAAAAGGGAAGCGTAATCGGCTTTGCCCTTTCTATTTTGGCATGCACACCATGTGCAGTTTTTGCCAGCCACAAAAGCTCTCATCATCTCACTAGTTTGCCTGTTCTGAGAGATGCTTTACCACTGTTCTGCTGTGTATATCAGACTTTTACTCACAAGGCTGACAGACACCATCAATGAGGCAGGTGTCTTACTCTCAGCGCTCTGTGATCAGCGCGTAACTTTAGAGTATGATGGACTTTGCAGTGTCATACACTAACAGCTGATTCTCCTTCATATAAATATTGTCCCCTGCGAGGCACCTTTAAATCTATGAGTCAGTGTTTACATCTGCAATCAGGGGATAAATGCCGACTACATTTGAGGATTACAGAGCGCGTTAGAAAAACACATGTAAAGCTGGAGCAACAGGACATATTAATCTGCCTTAAGGAGCTTTGCCTGTCTATTCCACCTTCCTCTCAGAGAACGGTGCATCTGTTATAATAATGAGGATCTCTCACACATTTGGGGATGATATAAGAAAAAATGAAATGCTTTTTTAAAGTTCAAAGAGGAATGATCGCACAGCTTTAGAGTTCCAATATTTAAAGACAGGTGTGATAATGGCTCCTGATATCTTGTCATTTCTTTTTTTCTTCATATTTAAAAAGAATCAAAGTTTATCACAGCATGATATTTTATGGTTTCAGTTTTTCTCCTGCAGTAAGAGGACAAATCTGTACATAATGCACGGAGCACTTGTATTTTCTATCGAAGCATGCACAAGTAAATAAGTGCAAAGGTAAAAAATGTGAAGATAGTTGAAGAAGAGACTTACCTGACTGCAGGACTGGAGTCGTCCTCAGCGTGTGACACAGTGGAGCCAACCACAATGGAAAAAATGAATCATCCAGCTGAGGATCCAGCTGATCTACTTAGCACCTGTAACCTCCTGTCCCCTGTACCACGTGTGTGACATTGTCCTCTTGTTTGGGATGCCGTGCAGGTTACTTTACCCGCCGCGGATTAAAGCATAGCTCACTTTAATTTGTAGCGGACAACCGCGTTTCTTTCTTGTCTTAAATTGTAAGTTTGGTTTAAATCAAGTAGGAAGAAAGTTGTTTACATCACTTTCTCTGAAGCTACTGAAGTGTGTAATCCTTTCTAAAGATCTAAACTATTACTAACGCACGTCGTCATAAAGGCAAGTTAGAACAAAGAGTTACTAAATCTCAGTTTAAGCCTCAGATTTAAAGATGTCGTTCAGAACTCAAAGGTTCTGTTCACCTTCAGTGACAACACAAACAGAGAGACACAGCTAACCCGGCAAGTTAAGTAATCCTGTTTATTTAATTCTTTAGAAACAAAATGTGTTGCAGTGTCGAGGGCTTTAAGCACCAGTCTATTCTTTATGCTAAGCTGCAGCTAACCAGCTGACTGGAATACTGTTCCTGTTTCCTCTAATCCGCATCTTTACAGCCAATAATTCCAGAAATGTCATGCTGACCCCTCGTTAGGGAGATGAACCCCATAAAATCAGTAACAGTGTGTTGTTAGTGTCCTTAGTGGTGGCTGCAGACCTGAGTGGGGGTTTGGATTAGAAAGAGAGTTTAAAAGTATAAAACAAGAATCGTTTTGTACATTTGAAAATAAGAAACAAAAATACTAAAGCGCACACCGTGAATGAAAAACACCATAATAGTCACTGATGGAATGAAGCTGTTTTGATTTTTTTTCTTTCATGAATCAAATAACTAAATGTATTTGAAGCTGATGAGGCACAAGATGACAACAGTGCAGGCTGACATATCCAGATTTGTCCACCAGAGGGAGTCAGTGGACTTCAACAGTCCCCTGGAGCTGCTGCCAGTCCACATCTGTGAGACGAGACCTACGAATTGATAAATATCTTTGTCTTTGGCAGTGATGAGAAGGGGTGGATGTGGTGCTGTATCCTGTCACATGAGTCAATAAGGCATCACTGTGAAAACAATACTTCAGATGATGGGGTTAAAGTCGACTGTGGAGTCTCTCTCCATCATTTCCTTACATGACAGAGCAGCACTGACAGGTCTTGCGCTTTGAAGTGACCTCTCCTTCAGCTTTAGCAGGTGAAGATGACTCATGCTGAACTTTTTCACCCTCCTCTCTCTGGACTTGACCTCCTGCCCCGTTTCCTTCCAGAGGAACATCCTGATAAGCTCCCTCCTGGGGTTCTTTCTCTTCCTGAGGTGATGTCTCAGGCCCGATGACATGTTCTTCTCCTTCCTCAGTGATCATCACTCTTTCCACCATGATCATGCCCCCCTGGTTTTCTGGATCGGGGTCCTGGTCAGTCGTGTCATCAGCGTATCCTAAAAACAACAGAGTGACAGGGCCATCCACCAGCTGTTGATCGACCACGTTATCTACCTCTCCTGTGATGTTATTATGATCCGCTGTGATGCATCTGTCCTCCTTTTTCTCGATGTTTACAGCACAGTTCTCTAACCCCAGCTCAACTTTCACGTTGTTGCCTCTGGAGCTGTCAACCTGCATATTGTCCTCCTCTGCTGTGGCATGACAGGCAGAGAAAGACGGGACTTTTCCCTCAGGTTTTTCACTGGCACCGTCATTCTCTGTTCTCTCCTTGTTGGGTGTGACTTCAACCTTATCCAGAAGCACTTTCATCCCAACTCCATCGATAACGCTCAGGATCTGACCGAGCTCTTCAGTGGTGGGAGGACTTTCCACTTGGCCTACGGCGTGAATGCTTTTCCTCCCATCGTCAAATACAGTGGTGGCTGCTGGAGCATCGGCCAGTGTGGACACAGGGGTCACTGACCTGACGACAGAAACACCCGTCTTTGGGTCTCTCTCCACCTGCACAGCTAGAGTCCCCAGGACTGCAACATATGAAAGGACAGAATGAGATTCAAGTCAACCTGTCATGACTGACATCTGCATAATACAATATCATAGTTTGTCTTTGTAAGACGGAGGATGAGGGCCATGTTTAAAAAAAACAAAACAAAAAAAAGTAAATTTATGAGAATAATCTTCTAAATTTTGGAGAATAAACTGGTTATTTTAGTCTATAGCTTGTCTATCAAAAGTGAGGAACACGGATAATCTTTCTTCACCATAAAATTTGTTTTTTTTTTAACATAATTAAAATCGCACTTAAAAAAAAAAGTATCATTATTATTATTAGAGTTTTTTTTTTCTTTTATACACATCCATAATCCCCCGTGGTATCTTTAAGTACAAGTTTACCTACTCTACCCTTTTTTTCTTGAACTGAAAGCTAATACATATCATCTAAAGTTTATTTTAATTTTTTTTTTTTTTTCAAATATAAGTCTGTTAATTGAAAAAAAATCCAAATCATTCATTTTTTTCCTCAAAAAGTTGACGTTTCTTCCTCTTCTGCTGTGCTTCTTACTTTCTCGGGTGGGGGCAGGTGGCCTCCCCTTGTGGCCTAAATGCTGAAAAACATGCTAATGTGCCCTCCTGATTGGAAAAACACATGAATGTGCCCCCTTAGCTGGTCAAAACATGCCCCCCCCTCTCCTCCTGGCCTTTAAAAAGTCTTGTTATGCCACTGGACACTGTATCATGTAGACAAGATATTTGATTTTGATGGTCTAACCATTTTATAGTAGAGTTACAAAAAATAGATTCTTTGTGTTTTGGCAGCGTGTGCAGGCTCCACACTCAAAATGACTTAACAATCCTGTCCCTTACATTTCTTCCTCTTCTTGAACATTATCATGGGTGAATCTTTGAATGAATCTTGTGTATAAAACTAATTTGTAGAAGGTAGTCAGAAATCCTTTGCATAGTGTCTGTAAAAAAACAATGTTTACATGAATAAATAGTGTTAATGTGTCGGAGGCAAGCTGGCTTAAAGTGATCTGGTAACTGTTAGAAGAAGAATGTATCAGGAACCTGAAGAAAAAACACTTCAGTCATTTTACCTTCAGAAAACTTTGAAGCAAAATTCATTAGTTTTTATCTAATAATACAATTTATTTAGTCATGCAACGTAAAAAAAAAAATCCTGTATTTGTAATAGGATACATTATACTCCTGTTAAAGAGACATAACTCACTGCAAAGACAGAATATATTGATCTCCATCCCTGGTTGGAAGTTATTTAGATGTATGCTTGATTAGGTATTTATTTGATATTTAATATTCAATTGAATTTAATCCATTTGATATTAAATGCCAGAGAAAATATGAGCACAGACATCTCCCTGGATTTAATTACAGAGACGTATCTTTTTTTTAAATAATAAGCTTTTCAAACATTTATTTCAGGCTGGATGTTTGAAATCAGACTTGTATAAATGTTGGTTTCAGGTCAGAGTTCTACATCACGTGTAAGTTGGCACAATGCACCTCATAAAGAGGCACAAGAAGTGAAAAGCAGCAGCTCTTCATCCCACAGCGCCCTCAGCCCAATGAAAAATGTATGAACAGAAATTACCAAGTGGAGCTAAATATAACGTTGTTCTTCAGCCGTTCGTCTCAGTCTCTTGTTGAGCCACGTTAAATAAAGGGGTCATCAGTCCCCAGAGATGGCAAGAGGGAGACTAATGCTCGTAACGGGTGATATTCAGTAGCAGTAGCTCCTTTTTTTCATTAAGAATCTTTCATGAGGAACCATTTGGCCTGAGTTTCAGGAGACTTGAATTTAAAATATGAAGAATCATTATCTCAGTCGTCTCATCTTCACTCATTAAAAAGTAAACACGATTAAAATAAAGATTGTAATATGAGACAAGACACAACAAAACCTACGCTTGTATCTCACCTGATCGTCCCTCTTGACCACTTTCAAGTAACATCCTTTGTGCCATTTGTGTAGAGATGTGATATCTTCAGCGTAGCTGGTCACTAAAAAGGAAATGGCAAAGGTATAATACACGCTTTAAAATCAAACTATGATTAAAAGCCAGCGAGGTTTTGTTAAAAAAAATTGTAAAATACACATAAAAAAAGGGAAACTAAAGACTTGTTTATAGTACAGCTGCCCCCCTTTTCAGCCTGTGACCCCCTAAATAGTTTTGCTGGAGACCAGGAGCCTCCTGCTGTGAGAATACACTGAAAGCCCAATTCAAAAAGAGTCAAAAATCAACCAAAAAAAGACCTAAAATATCTGATCTTCAGAAAATCAGACTACCTCTGTGCACATATTGCTGTTTGCTAAAATAATCTGACGCCTCTAATACGTCTCATCTTGAGTCAGTCACAAAGAAGTAAGAAAAGCAAATCAAACATTTTCTCTTCGCGTGGTTTTGTTTAAAACATATCCCCTATTTTGTTTATATTTTTTTTCAATGATCATTAAAAATATGTAATTGTAAATTAATAGTTTTGGAAGGCATTTCAACCCCGCATATTAGCGCTTCGTGAACCCCACTGTAGAGCCACTGCTGTAGAAAGTGTTTCTTTTGGTTCTGCCTGACACTTACTGGCATAAATCCCAACATTAAACGTGCTCTCTGAAATGATAAACGCTGCAGCAGGATCATTTTTCTCTGTCTGAAAAGTGTGGATATGTTCTCGATAATGTTCCTATACAGCAGAATGAGTCACATGCAGAGGGGCTGCAGAGTGATGAGGGGGGGGGGGGTGAGGGGCTGCACAGTCGAACTGATGCTCAGCTGTGGCTCCGTTCTGTCACCCTCATATAAATGACTCCATGCAGACACACACTTATGGTGAATGAGTATCTGTTGTGAGAGAACAGACACCAGGCAGGATGTGAAAAGATGAGGATGATTACAGCATGTATAATTTCTTAGAGTGGACCTCTGTCTCTCACCAGCCTGTGCCCTGCCATGAATGTTGGACTGGACTGTACAAATCTGTTACACATGTGGTGGAGTAAAGCTCACCCGCTCTGATGAATGTTCCACTGTCGTAATAACATGTTCTGTCTCGATGGCAAGCTAGACAGAAAATCCAGAAACACCTGGTCTGATGAAAACAATAATTTCCTCCAGATTCAGTGTATTATAGAAGTGATGATAAGTGAAATCCTGAATCCTACAAGTTTTTTTTTCATTTATCTAGCTACATTAAAAAGGCTGTGAGGGCTATCTGTTTGAAGTGAATTACAGCACACACACTGTTTTGATGTCATGACTCTTAACAAAGTGTGTTTGTTTTGGAAATGAATGGAGAGCAGATCTTCTTTTTAACACTACTTTTCTTTTTTCAAGACAACTTTTTACCAGTTACAGCATGATGAGGTAAGGTATTTATCAACAGTTACACAGCGCTGTTGTTTGAAACATGACAAAAAATAAACTTTGTCAGTTTGTTCTGTAGTTTAGTAGACAGCCATATTAATGCCACCTGCAGCCCGGTGCTCGGAGACGTATCTGTAGGCTAACGTGTAACATTAATAAATCCTCACGTCCTGCTCATCTTCCAATCAGAGCTAACGTAACCTCACTCTTCATTTTATTGACAGACTCTCAAGTTTGATCAGATCACTGCAGAATAACTGCTGCATGTGGGTTGGAATGAACATCATCACAAACAGATTAGCTTGTGTTTTAGCCTTTAGCTCATGTTTAGCATTTAGCTCATGTTTTAGCTTTAAGCTCATGTTTTAAACTTGAGCTTTTGTTAAGCCTTTAGCCTGTGCTCTACTGTCCTTCTGTTTAGCTTTCTTCTTCTCTTCTGTCCTTTTTCTGTCTTTTTCAGTGTCCCATGTTGCTACTTAATTAATCACAGAAATTGTTTTCAGCAGAGAAAAACACAGATCTCTCTTCTCACTGCTAAACTTCATCAGCTGGCGTGGTGTTGTCACAGAGACTTCAAAGTGCTGTAAATCAATCGATCCTGTCTGACCCAATCAGGAAGCTAAGACAGCATTTAGAAATAACTTCTATTGGTGCTGATAATCATATTTCAATTTGTGGATTAGGATCAGGCAGATATCTAGACATGAGACTTTTTCAAGATCATTAAAAAAAACTCCTCAAAGTCCCTTTAACTGCCTTGTTAGAGCCCGATTTGTAACAATGACCCACAATTTAATAGCTGACACAAAGGAAAAGGATGCTGAACCCAAAATGTAAAAACTTGTTACATTTTAGGTCAGTCATTACATTTTGGGTTTTTATTACATTTCGGGTCGTTGTTACAAATCAGGCTCTGACAGGCCTCCATAGAGAGTGCAGAGTAAATTCAAGCATTCATGCTGATTTCAGCATGTTTGTGTATTTCTACTGATGTCCTTGAACGTGCTCTGTCCCAAGAGCAGAGATGAGTTCTGACAGGAAACCATAATACCTCCAGCCATGGACAGCAAAGAGACAAATATCACCAGTATTACACAATACGTGACGGCTGTTGAAATTTAAATGTTTTCATGAAAACAAAGAGGACGTCTGTGTGTCTAGTAGTAAATTCAGGGTAATGTTTGGGATGGAGTTACTCATGCTCAGCTAAATCCTAATGTTGCAGCACTGCTCGGTATATTTTATTCATGATACATCACGGGCAAATTCTCTCTTCCCGGCTGTAAAGGCTTGTTCACAATTTGATGTAAAATTATTTATTTGACACCAGATTGTTCAAAAACTTCAGTCTATGACACGGGGATTAGCTACAGGGTGACATGTTGTCTTCTCTTCCTTTTATACTACATTACCTTCAGGCTGTTCATTCATGTTTCCAACTATTTAAGCATGATTTTGTTCCAGGAAATATGGACTGCATATTGTAAAATCAGCCAGTAATGCACCACAACCTAAAGTCTGTTTTGGAATAAGTGCAGTTTTCTCAGATATCTCACCTGATAAAGGCTGCTTGTTCTGACTGCAGCTATTTTTGTTTTCTTCTTGGGAGGTTTCTGCCTTTTACTGGCATGAGCTGCCACCCCGTCTTGTCCTTGGGCGTCTTTTGACTTTTCAGTGGTTCCCTGACACAAACACACACACACACACACGCACACACACACACACACACAAAGTGTCAACACCAAAGAGGAACATTAGAGCTCCAAACACAAACCATTCAGAGCAGTAGCCCAGGAAAAAAGTGACACTGTGACTCGTGTGTGTCTTAACATCCTTGGCTACAATCCATCAAATTTCTGTCACATGGCTGCCCCGTCTTAAACCAGTCACAGCCAGTTTCAGAGTGTAACTGTGGCAAAAGTGCTGTAATTCCTACTTCATGCCTTCATGGCAAATATTCCCATCTTTAGAAATGGTCATGTGCACCTTATTTCTCTATCTGTATGTTGGCAGAGTGTAACTTTAAACCTGGAATGTTTCAGTGCCCAACCCGTTTCAAGGATGTTTTCTGACCCATGGACAAATACCACGTTGGGCTTTGGCTTCTGCTGATCTGATTCACAGGACTGCTGGAGGCTTGAATGTTGACCTGAGTCTTCCACAATCTAGCAATAAGTGCATACATTTTTTTAAGGGTTATCTTCTATATCAAACAAAGTAGGCTTTGATGCATGCTGTAGTTCCCTATGGTCTAACTCCAAAGACATTCCTCTTTCACAGTAGGTCTTTGTCGGGCTCACACAAGGATGTTAAGCTATGATTTAACAATCACTGTTGCCTTTTGTTGAGACTTTTGCACTTCCTTCCTCTCTGGTCTACCTCTCAAACTTCTCCATAAACTCCAGCTGGTCCAGAACATAGACTGTAAAAGATAAATGGACGTCATCTCGCCCGACTTAGACTGAGGTCTCCACAAAACTACTCCCCCTGGTGGCTGGCTGCAGTATAGGTCAGAAACTCTCTCTGTTTATTCCAGATGGGCAGTGGTCAAACTTTCAAAAATGAATACATCATGAATACATGAACACATCATGACTGAGGTTTTCTGTCTTCAAAACCCTACAATGATAAAAGGCGGAGCCACGCTTCGTCAGCAATTCCACTGGCTGCCAATTAAATACTGTACTGATTACAAGATTCTCCTCCTCCCCTTCAAGGCTCTTCATAACCTCACTCCTCCATCCCTTTCTGATCTCTTTCACACCAACAGGGTTTGGGTTAGCACTCTCTGATCTTCCTCCTCCATCCTCTCTACTCTTCAGTGGGGTCCAATGCTTTCAGCCTTGTTGCCTCCCCACCTCTAGAACTCTCTCCTACAAACCATTCGTGACATTACCTCTCTCTCTCTCTCTCTCTCTCTCTCTCTCTTCACCTTCAAATCACGCTTCAAAACTCATTTGATTGGACTCTCCTTGTCTGTTTGACCACATCATCCTCGCTTCTGCTGTTTGTTGTTTTTATGTAGCTGATCTTTTTACTGTTTTTACATAATACTTTGCTGTGTAAGGTGACCTTGAGTGACATGAAAGGTGCCCACAAATAAAATGTATTATTGTTATTATCTTATTTCACAACAGGCAACTGAAACCTTTCCAAAATGAATGCAAACCAGCCTCTTTCCCATGAAATATACAGAATCCAGCTGCCAGTGAAGAAAAGATAAAAAGCCCTGTGATGCTGCCCTTTTGAATCTACCTGAGGATGAGTAGGGCAGCAGATTGCTGTTGTCTAAGAGTGACAGTGTGGAAAGATGTCTGCCACAAATTCCAGACACTGTTTTCCTGGAGAAAAGACACAAACTATCACTCAGGCTTATTCACGGTGTGCACAAAGGTGACAGCCTGACAATTTCATCCAAGTTGCTATCTTTTGGAGTCACCAAACACAGATCTGGGGGGGCAAATGTAGTTCGAATTCAGGTGCAAGGAAAACTGTCATCTCCTTTTGGGTTTGAGTGAGGCAGAGTGACACACTGCGTTAAAAAAAAGAAAAAAAAAAAAACACAAGGTGACTATGATTTTATCTTTGGGCTTAACTTCTTCAGCCTCAGTGGTGATGATGCGTTCCTGCCTGCAGCAGCGAACCTGCCCCGAGGCGACGGCTGGTTGGTGAAAGTGGAAATGTGTTGCACTGTTTGTGTGGGAGGTTGATACAGTATGCTTGAAGCAGCTCTGGGCTGCAGAGATAATGTAGGTTGTAATGCATTGTTTATTTTGAAAAGAGCCAGTTCTGCTGGGTGCTGTGGAGTAGTTAATGTGATGCTTCGCATCCCCTCTCGTCTTTTCTGCCAGCACCACTTTTCTCAGCTGTTTTCTTATTTAACATCGTCTTAGTTTTTCAACACTACAACATGCCGAGTTGTTCGGCCAGGTTGACTAAATAATAGAGGATTTGTGGTTCTGGAGTGGGAATCAACAAGCATATGTGTTGCTAGGAGTAGAGCTGAGCCAAGATAAGCCTGAGGGACCCCTCCCTGAACACTTGAGCCAGGCGCTGACCAGAGAGCGGCTCATTTTGGCAACAGTCGTAACACAAAACATTGCATGAGGGTGGGACAGTGAAATGGTAGAATTTCAAACATGAAGCAGCTGGAAAGGAGAAAAACAGCGAAAGCAAAGTCACTGAATCCAAGTGTGCAGACTTTAAAGTTAGACCGGAGGATTTGATTCCCCTTTGTGCTTTAAATATCACTGCCACAAACAGGTGGTTAGCATAGCTTAGCTCAAAGTCTGTAAATACGATGGCAAAGAAAGCCTCACTCAGTGCTCTGTATTTTCAGCGCCTTAAACTTTGCATATTTTTGAAAGATGGTTGTCTTTTTGTTTTATTGATTCAGATTTTTTTTTTTTTTTTTTAAAAAGAGGGAGATATTTGACAGGAGATCTAATAAATAAAACACGTCCTTTTTTCCCCTTGTGATTCTACAGTTCTGTATCTTCTTGCGCTGAGCTTTCTGACAAAGCTTTCTGTAAGATGGTGAAATTCACAACTGTGCTAATATTTGGCTCAGACTGTATCTCCACCAGCCTCAGCTCCTAATTCCCTGCTGGCGTTTGGTACCACAGAAGGAATCACAGCAAGAGTTACAACGACTGAAAGTGAAAAAAAACTGCACTGCCTTCAAGCCCATTCTGTTTGTGTGAAGCTTTTCAGCTTAAAAGTCATTTTGCAGTCAAGTAAAGCGACGAGAAAACTTTGAAATGTTAAGAACTGTACTTACCCAAATCGTTTTGTGGATTATGTTTCAAAACACTTTCGTATTCCCTGAAAAATCACGTGAACTCAAACAACTGCAACGGCTGGATTTCTCCGTCCACAACAGACAGAACTTGATCCCAGATCTCTGTACTTATGTTGGTGGGTTACACCCTATTTTAATATAATTCTTTGGTAACACCCCTGTGCAGTCATGGTCCCTGAAGACAAGGACTTCTTCAGTGTGAGAGCAGAGAACTGCAAGAGACACAGAGAGGGAAGGAGAGAGGGAGGATATTTTTAGGGGACGTGACCATCAGATTAAAGCAGGGAGATGCAGCTGGCAGAGTGCAGAAATGCCAAGAGAAATAGTTTAGTGACGCAGCACATTGTACGCATGCCGATACTGTATCCGTACTCTTCATGCACGCTGTAACCATGCTGAAGTCCTCTGCAGGCCTCTGTCATCTCTGCTTAAGTGGGTCACTTGTGTTTTGGGCAGATTTGAGTTTCAAAGGAGGTCAAGCAGGCTCTACTCAAGCCCTGCAACCTTTCATTTCACAGACCAGTGATTACTGGCCAGAAAGTTAACTGGAAAACGTTCTTTGCACGCTTACTCGAGGCAGCGCAGATCTCATGAGACCATGGGCTGAAGTGACATGAGAAAATATTAGTGCTGTAAGATTATTTTGACACGAGGTGAAAGTTCATGTTGTTTTAAGGCCGACTGAAGAGGACAGTAACCGGACAAAGACAGCTCAGCTTTTGGAAAAAAGGCAGGAAATATTAAACCAACAACAGACTTCAAGTCACAAACTGATCTTTGTTAAAGTTCCTCTGAGGACTCTTTAAGTGATCTTGAAAAAGTCTCACTTCTAGATATCTGCCTGGTCCTAATCTACAGTTTAAAATAAGATCATCAGCACCAATAAAGATTATTTCTAAATGCTATTTCTTAGCTTCCTGATCAAGTCAAACAGGAACGGACTGATTTAAGGCACGTTGAAGTCTCTATGACAACACCACACCAGCTGATGAAGCTTAATACTGAGAAGAGAGATCTGTGTTTTTCTCTGCTGAAAAAGATTTCTGTGAATAATTTAGTAATAATGGTGGAGACTGAATCTTAACTGACAGATAGAAAAAAGGATGTCAGAAGAAAAGCTAAATGGGAGAGTGATAGCACCAGCTAAAGGCTAAACACAAGCTAAAGGCTAAAACACAAGATAAACTGTTTGTGATAATGTTTATTTTAACTAGGGGTGCCACCCGTCCTGTAAAATATGGAATTTCTCCATATTTCACTCTTAAACGTTGCATAGAAAATCAGGTGCAAACCAGTTTGCACCTGTGGCTGCATCTGGTACTCCGCCCCGTTCCCAATTGAAACTCAAACAGATGCAAAAATACAGACAAGAGTGGGAAAATTCAAATGACTGGTCTGACAGTGTCAGTGAAAACAAATTCAAAGGAAACTGCCAGATCTGTCCCTGAGTGTTTTCTATGGCACATGGTGGCCCGTCGAACATGCGACAGCATGCTGCGGGAGAACAAGCTGAAACAAAATGAGAAAATGTGAAATAGAAATTGTTTAAAGGTTTGAAACAAAGTTGAAAATGTGGAATGTGAAATAAGAATTGCTTGAGAAGCTGAAGACACTTAAACATGTGGAACATGTGAAAGAAAAATTGCTGAAAGTAGTAAAAGGAATTTTAAAATAAAGAAACCTGAAATAAAATTGCGGAAAGCTGCTAAAACGTTTGCAACAGCATTGTTGACAGATTTGTGAACATTTTGAAGCATGATGTCTGTGAGTAGAAGTATGCAGAAGCCTGAGCATTTTAAAATAAAGAAAGTTTAAGGCACAACTGGAGAATTCCTCCATGTTTCCATTGATAACACATTGTTTAAATAAAGTTATTTGATTCAAAAAGTAGGGAAGTAGAGAAGGACAGACAGACAGTGTGTGTGTGTGTGTGTGTGTGTGTGTGTGTGTGTGTGTGTGTGTGTGTGTGTGTGTGTGTGAGCGTGTGTTTGTGTGCGTGTGTGTGTACGTGTGTGCAGGAGGGAGTGTGTTGTTTTATTAGTGTAGCCAGGTTCTCCCTGTCTCTGTGTTTTGGCTGATGAGACAGATAAACATGAATGTGTGTGTTTCAGGGAACGTTTTGATGCCATTTTTATTTCTTTGGAGTGAAGTTTGTGGATTTGAGAGCGAGTTGTTCGGGAAATTTCTTCTGTGTAATCTGCTGCTGCTCCACTCTGACTGATGATGTTATGCACTGTTAACTTTTGTGGAAAACCCTAAAACTTTGTGTTGCTTAAGCTGTATTATCTGAAAAACTGTTGAAGATAGATTGCTGAAGACCTCAAAAAACTGTGGAAAGATCCGTGAACATTTTGAAGCAAGAATGAAGATTGTATGTGGAAGCATGCTGAATCTCTTTAAAGTGAAAGTTGTAGTTTCTTGATGAACTGCTGAAATCTTCCATTGACTCCAATGTAAAAAAATCTGTATAAAATATTTTATTGTATAACTGCTAAAGTTGTAAAAAATACAAGCACACCTAGCCCTGTGATTGACTGGCAATCAGTCCAGGGTGTATCCCACCTCTTGCCCTAAGACAGCTGGGATAGGCTCCAGACACCTGTGACCCTGAACAGGATAAGCAGGATAGAATATGAATGAATGAACAAGCACACCTCTCCTGAACATGATGCACTGCTTTTTTTTTTTCTTGAAAATCCTACAATCTGGGGAGACGCTGGAATGTACTGAAAACGTACAGAAGAATCAGCATTTCAACGTAATACAAAAAAAGCCCAACCAAGTTTTGAGTGTAAAAATGAGCACCCTTTTTAAAGGTTGGACCTTTTTGTATTTTACTTTTTTTTAATCTAAGGAAATATTGAGATATTTTAAAATACCTATTTCAGATTTTTACAAGCTCTTTTTATTACAATAACAATAATAATAATAATAATAATAATAATAATAATGATGATGTAATAATATGTTGTATTGGACATATTGTTTGTAATTGCATCAGCTTTAAAGGAATAAGAAGCTCTCCTCCTCATATTCTCTTGGATGTTGTGCACTAAACGTCACTGCATTATTTAATTTTACACAAAGATGAAAGGAAAAACTGTCTGCTGCAGTTGATGCAGGGATGAGCATTAGCACAGTTCAAGAAGAGGAGAAGAGGCCCAGCCTTCAGCTTCTTGGAGCTGGTTGCCCCTTTGTTTCAAAGAGGAGGGATTTTGGGGGATTAGTCATCAGTGGAGAAATACTCATTTAGTATAAACTCCACTGAACTGTACGGCAAAGACGTCAGTCAGCTCATACTCACACTAGAGATCGGATATCCGAGACGAGGTTCACACAGCTACATCTCTGGTTGGAGCAGGAGGGAGTGAGTGGAGCTCCAGATAGATTGGTCTCACATTCCTCACACATTTAGCTTGTGCTCTAAACTCAGTCATGCTTGTAAATGTACTTTAGCTCCACCTGTTGAAATCATGTCTTCATACCTGCAGCCCTGACTGACTCTGGTTGAGATTCCAGGGACACAAATATTTAGAGAGGAGATAAAAAGATGCAAGAAAAAAACCCCAAAAAACTTTTCATATGCAGATTTCATATTTAAAAGCAGATAATTGTATTATATGCTGATCCCACTGTGAACCGTGACTTACTATTTTCTTAACTACGATGTTATCTATTCAATTTCACTCTCTGCTTTGACTTCAGGATGCTCAGAAAAGCTAAATATAAAGCAATCCTTCCTGGCTCATAATTCTGTAAAAGACTTCATGCACGGCTCACATCAAAGAATCTTCCCACAAAAACTTCTCTTTGAAGTCGGCAGGCTCACAACTCCTTTGAGATGTGTAATAATTTACCGTTAATGACTGTTTGTTACTTCACCAGAGAAAAGGGATTATCTGCTTCAGGCCCCCACGATATGCCTGATGAGTCCATGTCCATGTGAACACGGTGATCTGCTTTCTGCAAACTAAACACGCGTTTATCTCTGACTTCAGTAAATAAATACTTAGCAGTCCAGTTCTGGTTTTGTTGAAAGCCCTGCATTCAGCATCTACCTTTCTTCTTTTTTTATGGACATTTTAGAGGCTAGTCTTCTTTTCACCTGCTCGCAACACTGATTCCATCACGCACATTGTGTTTTGTGAAACAACTTCGGAATTAAAGCAATGCTCATTCATTCCATGCATGAGGAAAAATTAGAAAATACGTCTTTTTTTACAGATGCGTATAAATTAGAGTGCACACAATAAAAAGAAATGATCTGCTTGAAATGTTTTACTGTGTATACTGAAAAGAACTGAAAAGAACTGAAATAATGGACTTCACTACTTTCTAACCACTTGATCTTAGTCAGAGAGAGCAGGAATAACACCAAGAACTTCAATAAATCCCTCTGCTTCTCTAGCCACATGTCATAGTCTGGAATTCCAGCATCAACATTCTCTACAAGTTTCAAATATCTGTTATCAACTCACAGGAGAGCTCATGCAGATTTGCTGTTCTCTCTCACCACCACCAGCCTCCTCCTCCTCCACCCTTTCTCCTCTTTTTTTTTTTGTTTTGTTTTGTTTTGTTTTAAATAATGATGCACTGCTTGGTTGTCCACTCAGCCCTCAGTTGTTTTGATTCAAACGACTTCCCTGAAGTTCCTTTCATCTCCTTCATCTCCCTTCATATTCCTTCATGTGAAAACATTCTAAATGATGTTACAGGGCAACCAAACCTTAGACTAGGGCAGTGTGAGAAGCAACAGCAAGAAACAACCATGACTCATACTGGAGACGAGCAGGACGGAGTTTTCTCCTTCACTGAAAGATATAATTATCAATTGGGAAAGGCGCTGGGGGCTGGCTCCTATGGAATAGTGGTCAAATGCACGGATTTGGACACGAACCAGGAAGTCGCCCTGAAAATGGTTCAAGGTGATTGTATCTGGTCAGCTGACAGGGAGATAAGGATGCTCAGACAAATCCAGAAGTTCAACAGAAACTGTGGCATAGTTAATTTAAGGGGTCATTTCCGAGATGACAGTTGTGTTTATCTGGTATTTGAAGTGCTGGACATGAGTCTGGAGTCACTCATAAATGAGAGGAATAACAGGCCACTTGGTTTACCAGAGATCAGAGTGATCGGACAACAGTTGCTGGTGGCTCTGAAAGCTCTGAAGTCGTTGGGTTTGGCTCATGCAGATATACACACAAGCAACATTTTGCTAGTGGATCATAAGCTGAAGGACTTTAAAGTGAAGCTGATTGATTTTGGTTTCACAGGACCAATCTCTAAATTTCGTCAGGGCTGTAGAATTCAGATCCTTGGTTTCAGGGCCCCAGAAGTCATGTTGGGTCTCAAAATTGATGAGGGTGTTGATATGTGGGCAGTTGGCTGTGTTTTGCTTTTCATGTACCTTGGTGTCGACTTTTATCCTATAGATTGTGAATATGAAGCAATGAAGTTCATTGTGAAGATACATGGGATACCTGAAGATCACCTGCTAAACGCTGGCCTGTTCACAGACACCTTTTTCATCAAAGAGAAGGATAATCAATGGAGGCTGAAAACTAGAGAAGAATACCTATCCCCGCTAGGAATCACGGGTGAAAGATGTGTTCCAAATTTCGATCATTTGGACAGCCTGGATGACTTGTTGGAGTGCGGCGTGAAAATCAAGGATGCAGCTGATCTTGAAGACAGAAAGGCCTTCATAAGCCTTATGAAATGTATGCTGTGTTTGGATCCAAGTCAGAGAATCACACCGACCGAAGCACTTGGGCACCGTTTCATCACAATGAAACACTTTGATAGAAACTCTCCTAGGAGCAATTATGAATTCAAATCCCAGATAGTCATGGCAAAAGGCCAAGTCTTACTGCCATCTGTGGAAATCCAGTCCCACGAAACTTCCAGTGAAGAGATTTCTAACACTTCATCATCATCTTACGTCGTGGATGTCCTGCCTGCAGTTGAATCCGACGTGAGCTCCACAAACAAATCCAAAGCTGGGTGTAAAACCAAGACTTCTAACAGTGACGCTGCTGTAGAGAGTGTCTGTCCAGACAGGAAGAAAGACAGTGCTGGAGACCTTAAAGTAACTTCCAGTGAAAATAAGGCAGCCAGTAATGAGACAGATGAGACGTCTACCAGTTATGAGACAGATGAGACGTCTACCAGTAATGAGACAGATGAGACGTCTACCAGTAATGATGGGTTTGTGGAAGTGAAAAGCAAGAGGAAATGGGTAAAGAGAGTGGGCAATTTCTTCTCCAGGGTGTTCAAGTGTTTTAGATGAAGAAGGACAGACACAGAGACTTGAATGAAGACTTTGGACTGGTTCCTGTTGGAGACTGGACTGGTTCCTGTTGGAGAGCTAGGCCAACATGTTGGCCAGAGCTTTCCTCTGTTCCTCTGGGGTTTTCTCTGAGTGCTTCAGTTTCTCCCATGGAGGTTACTTAAGATTAAATATTAGTTTTATAATAATAAAATTTAACCATAGGATTATTCTTTTTTTTTCTTTCTTTCTTTCTTTCTTACTTACTTACTTGCTTACATACTCACTCACTCACTCACTTACTTACTCACTTACTTACTCACTTATGTACTTACTTACGCCAGTTTAACCCCTAATTGCATGCCTTCTGCTTGATATGCACGTGAACACACCTAGACACAAAATTGTGTCATGGCAAAAAAATTTATGATACCAGTTGTTGCTTGCCGATACATGCTCCACAACGCCCCTAGTGAGTTAAAACTGCAGCCCCTTGGGCTACTTTGAGCTATGGGTCTTATTTTTGGTGAGCATAACTATCACATCAAGACCTCCAAAAAAAGTCTCTTACAACCATCGTGAATTCAAACGGGTATTTCAGAAATTAGAGTTAAACGTCCGATTTGGGGTTTTTTAGGGTACGCATTTGATCAAACTTGTCCCACTGTTTTTTTCCAGTCATCTTCAAAATTCTTCTGTTTACTAGACACATTGAGGATTAAAAGTTGTTAAAGGACACTTTATAATAAGTACACACTATTAAGCATTAGTTAAGCATCAATAAATATTGAATTCATCATTTATAAAGCATTTTTCTGACTTGAAGAATCATTAATGAGAAGTTTATAAATACAATTATAAATGTTTTACTCATCATTTAAAAGGACATTAGTAGATGATTTGTAATTCCTAAATTCATCATTTATAAAGCATTTTTCCTACATTATTACTCATTGGTATATAGTTTATAAGCATGGCTATAAATGTTTCACCCTTCATTAATGACTTCATCTATAACTTGCCTCGTGTTTGTATTTTCATACTTTATAAATGATTAAAACAGCATTTATAAATTATCACATCATTTACAAATCAGTTATTTTGCATTATTTATTTAGAAATGGTTTGTAGTTTGTAAGCTCATTTTAGTGTATGTAAATTAGGGCTGCCACAAACAATTATTTTGATAATCGACTAGTCAATGATTATTTTTTGCGATTAGTCGACTATTCGGATCATACATAAATTGCAGCTTATTGCACTAGCATACAGCTAACATCATTAGCTTCCAGCTTCAAGTGTTTAAGGTATGTACTAACTAAACATGAAGATAATTAATATGATCGTTCATTCAACTTTTAATGAACTTTG
The DNA here is from genome assembly GCA_030710495.1 of Labroides dimidiatus. Classification (NCBI taxonomy): domain Eukaryota; kingdom Metazoa; phylum Chordata; class Actinopteri; order Labriformes; family Labridae; genus Labroides; species Labroides dimidiatus. The sequence continues at coordinate 4,441,693 of CM061163.1, forward strand.
CAGCTTGTAGCAGCATTTCTGACATTTTTTCCAGTTTTCCAGAAAGCCACACAGAAACAAATATTAATAACCCTCTCTGGGATCTTCACAGAAATAAATAAATAACACTATTAATGAAATAAATTACACTGATAGGGCCACAGACTGCAGAAGGGTGGAATAGATTGTCACGTTCTATGAAGGGCTGGGTATCAATCAAAAATTTTTGATTCTTGTAGCGATACCGATACCTTCACTTTGATACCGGTTCCGCAACAATACTTTTTTCGTTACCAATTTTTATATCAGTTCTAACAAAAAGAAACTTTCATTACATGTTATGGTACCAATCTTGAGTTTTATCTTCCATCTACATCTATTTTATTATTATAAAACTAAGTGAATAACTAAAACTAAAAAAATAGTGGATGCAGCAACAGACATACTTTTCTGTGAACATCCCATTATATTTTTTCGTTCAAATTAAATGCATCATGCACATCTAGCATTTAGTATGTGAAATCAATTCCACCATACAAAAACAGTACTGGCTAAAATTGCAAACACTATTTATATCATTTACCATACATCTGACAAAGGTTATACTCTTACAAAGTGATGGCTTACTGTTTTAACTGGCTGAATGAAAACAAAAAAGCCCAAAATTTTAAAAATAAAAGCATAGTGAATAAATATAAAAAAGTAAAAAGTAAATATATATATATATATATATATATATATATATATATATATCTACTGTTATATGTTACTTTCTCTTAACCGTTCATCTGCTCCATTCTCTCCCTTGCTCCGACTCCCTGCCTCAGGCCCTTGATGTCCCTGTATGGCATCAATGTATTTACAACAAACAACATTACATATAACAAAAGCAAACAAAATGTTTCTGTAAAGGTTTTTGTCCTACAGAATGAAAACACCAAGAACTTCAATAAATCCCTCTGCTTCTCTAGCCACACGTCATAGTCTGGAATTCCAGCATCAACATTCTCTACAAGTTTCAAATATCTGTTATCAACTCACAGGAGAGCTCATGCAGATTTGCTCTCTTTCACCACCAGCCTCCTCCTCCTCCACTCTTTCTCCTCTTTTTTTTTTTTTTTTTTTTTTTTTTTTTGTTTTGTTTTGTTTTGTTTTAAATAATCATGCACTGCTTGGTTGTCCACTCAGCCCTCAGTTGTTTTGATTCAAACGACTTCCCTGAAGTTCCTTTCATCTCCTTCATCTCCCTTCATATTCCTTCATGGGAAAACATTCTAAATGATGTCACAGGGCAACCAAACCTTAGACTAGGGCAGTGTGAGAAGCAACAGCAAGAAACAACCATGACAGATTTTAGAGCACAGCAGGATGGAGCTTTCTCCTTCACTGCAACAAGAAGATATAGAGTAGATGAGCTCCTGGGGGCTGGCTCTTATGGAATAGTGGCCAAATGCACGAATTTGGACACCAACCAGATTGTCGCCCTGAAAAGGGTTAATGAGGATAGCAGCTGGACAGCTTATCAGGAGATAGACGTTCTCAAAGCAGTCAAGAGCCTCAGCAGTAACTGTAACATTGTTGAGTTACTGGAATTTTTCAGACTTGATCAACATGTTTATCTGGCATTTGACATGCTAGACGTGACTCTGCAGGTATTCATGAAAGAGAGGAATAACAAGCCTCTTGGTTTACCAGAGATCAGAGTGATCGGACAACAGTTGCTGGTGGCTCTGAAAGCTCTGAAGTCGTTCGGTGTGGCTCATGGAGATATACACACAGACAACGTGATGCTGGTGGATCATAAGTCGCAGCCCTTTAAAGTGAAACTGATTGATTTTGGTATGGCAGGACCGGTCACTCGTTTCCGTCAGGGCTGTAAATTTCAGATCCTTGGTTTCAGGGCCCCAGAAGTCATGTTGGGTCTCGAAATTGATGAGGGTGTTGATATGTGGTCACTTGGCTGTATTTTGGTTTTCCTGTACCTTGGCGTCTATATTTATCCTTTAGAATGTGAATATGAAGCAATGAAGTTCATTGTGAAGGTACATGGAATACCTGAGGATCACCTGCTGAGCTCTGGCCTGTTAACAGACACCTTTTTCATCAAAGAGAAGGATAATCAATGGAGGCTGAAAACAAGAAAAGAGTACGAATCCGATTCAGGAATCAAGACTGAGCGATGTGCTTCTAGTTTCAAACATTTGAACAGTCTGGATGACTTGATGAAGTACGGCAAAAAAACCAAGGATGCAGCTGAACTTGAAGACAGAAAGGCCTTCATAAGCCTTTTGAAATGTATGCTGTGTGTGGATCCAATTCAGAGAATCACACCGACCGAAGCACTTGGGCACCGTTTCATCACAATGAAACACTTTGATAGAAACCCTCCCAAGAGCGATTATAAATTCAGATCTGAATTGGCTATTGCAAAGAGCCAGCTCTGTCCGCCATCTGTGGAAATCTACTCCTACGAAACATCCAGTGAAGAGATTTCTAACACTTCATCATCTCATGTCGTGGATGTCCTACCTGCAGTTGAACCCGACGTGAGCTCCACAAAAAAATCCAAAGCTGGGTGTAAAACCAAGACTCCTCACAAAGACGCTGCTGTAGAGAGTGTCTGTCCGGACAGGAAGACGGGACAGAAAGACAGTGCTGGAGACCTTAAAGTAACTTCCAGTGAAAATAAGGCAGCCAGTAATGAGACAGATGAGACGTCTACCAGTAATGATGGGTTTGTGGAAGTGAAAAGCAAGAGGAAATGGGTAAAGAGAGTGGGCAATTTCTTCTCCAGGGTGTTCAAGTGTTTTAGATGAAGAAGGACAGACACAGAGACTTGAATGAAGACTTTGGACTGGTTTACAGTCACAAGTTCCTGTAGGAGAGTTCTGGCCAACATGTTGGAGAGCTCTGGCCAACATATTGGTTCCTTTGGGGTTTTCTCTGAGTGCTTCAGTTTCTCCCAAGATTAAACATTAGTTTTAAGAAAAATGACGATGATGATAAGTATTATTATTTTTATCACATTATATTATATTTTGAAAAACATCCAAAAGTGATAGACTTTGTACATTTTTTTTATGTTTTTTTAATCTGAAACATCACACAAAGACACCCTGCACACTGAATCCAATGTGTTCATCCTTTTATTAATTGCCAAAATTTGCCACAAGATTAAAATGGAACCACTGAACAGTGATCAAGCAATTGATTCTGAGCAGCAGCTGTCAGTATGGATGCACACACACACACACACACACACACACAATCACACATATGCATGTACAAATCACTCATAATCTCACACATCTATCACCAAGCTGTCTTCATCTACGATCCCTTGACAGAAAAGCTACTCCATCTTGTTCTCTTTAAGTTAATTTGGAACGAAAAAGTCTGAGCAAAGTTCACTTCCTGGTCACGCAACTTTTGCCAGATAAAAATGCCAAAATCAGATAAAACTTTCGTTATCCATTTATTCTATTTTTTCATTTGAGCAAAAAAAAAGAAAAAGAAAAAAAAAAACGGGAATCACTAAAGAAGCTGTTATTTGTGTTTTCATTTTTGTTTTAGCGGTAAATATTGAGAAAACAATTTGTTTCCTCGTATTTTAATTTTTTTGAAAATTGAGTGAACAAATGATACACAGATTCACACAGACGGCGCTGGTGTTTCAGTGTTAAGTGTGACCCTGTTAACTGGAGACTCTCAGCCGACCATCACCATAGACTGTATAAAATATGGACGTAGTTTCCGCGACATCAGCCGTTTGTTTGCTGTGGTCCGTGAGCGCCGCAGTCCGTCAGCGCCGCAGTCCGTCAGCGTGAGCCAATTCACACTGCATCCGTCTCAGGAGCGGAGCGCAGCTCAGCGTACTCATAGCAGCTGGATACACAAGATCACAGGAGAACCACATGTTCCTGCAGGACTCACACCCATGACAACTACTTTCATGATATTTAGTATGTTAAACTCACCTGCCCTCCCAGAGCTTCATTAATTCAGTCCTTCCTTTTTAGTCTCTGTTGGTGTCCTTATATAAAGGATGTGTTGTATCGTATATAATTATAAGGTTTTCCGCCTCCAATATAAACTTTTCATCGTCCATGGTGTCAGATTTCCTCTGGGTCTGACCCGCTGATGACTGCTGGCCATGAGTCAGTGTCGTAGTTTTTATATACGAGGATAATTTTACGATCGACAGGCTGAACATGGTGCTTTATTTTGAAAAGACCGGAAACTCTGATTGTTTCTCGTGTCTGTTTTCCTGTTTGGAACGATCTGCCCTGCGGAGATTGACGCGTCTCTGCAGCGTACTCCGGCAAGAATAGACTCGCAGCGAAACAGCCGCGAGTAGCCGGTGGCTGCGAGCACCGGAGACGGACCGCGCGCGGGCTGTGTGAATGCACTGATTGACTTTAATGGCAGCGAAATACAGCGCAGTGCACGGTGCTGACGGACCGCGGCGCTCACGCTGTATGTGTGAATTGGGGTGATGTCGTAAAAATCTTAATTTTTTTCCACCAGATACTGCCCCTTGACGATCACTGACACGTTCAGCTGGGAGTCTCCAGTTAAGACGATCACTCTTTACTCCGAAACACCGGTTGCTTTGTGACAGTCAAAGTTAAATAGAGGTTGACTCCATGGTATAGTATCGTTTGTGACAACCAAACACAGAATAACCAGACATTTTTATGCTGCTAACAGATTGAATTTAATGTTTATAGAATGAGAACTCATCTGAATGAATGGAGCTAAACACTATTGCCAAAATGTGTGCAAATTTTTATGATGACGTCGACTTGCAAAGGGTCTATATTTCGTCCTTATCATCCGCATTGAGCTGAGCCGATCCCTTATAGAAACTGCTTCACAGCCTCCTGCAGGGGCACCTCTTCTCCCATCATCACAACAGCATGTTGTGTAGCAGTTAGCTGCTTTTTATGTCGCTCATAATGATGGAATGATGTATCTACACTCAGGAAACCGAACTAGGTGGATTGTTAACTTTATAAATACAAATTATTTTGAGTTAAATTAAAATGCGTGCATTTGTTGGGTTAAAATACTGTTTCTGAGTTAAGCCCATGTCAATATGTCAGTCGTTGTCAATACATATTATGAATGTGTACTGCTAACATAAATTATTCACGTTAACCCAAATACAATTGAAATACTCCTGTATTCCACTAGGTGTCACTACTTTAACAATGACTATGCTGCACACCAAAGAAGAAGAAGAATACGCTGCACATGCGCGGTGCAACCTTCTGCGGGGTCATTTCCAACAAGTTTTTGGCGGCTTATGCCGTCGATTCAGAGAAGGTAGGACGGTTTTCTTTCCCAATATTATCTTATAATTGCACTCGGTTTGCTTGGGGCATAGTTTCTGTATTATTTGTGTGTCTTTGGAGATTCAACTCCTTATTTTCATATGTAGTTTGGCCGGAAAGTAGCTTGACTTGTGTCCTTAAAATATGTAGGCCATGTCAGGTCTATGAAGCAGCGCCAAATCCGTCAAATACTTTACGTGATTTTTGAAATGTTGTATATTGACGAAAATTTCATTAAAGAAAAGTGCTATCTGCATGCACATTTAAAATCGAATGTGATGGGAACAAAATGTGTGACTTTGGGACCTACACAGTATTATATTTGTTTTTTTTTTCATGCCTAATTAGTTGAAAATATATATTTTTGTGATTTAAACTAGCCTCTTTTCTCACTTCAATTGTACTTCGCTTAATTTTTTATTTTATTTCATTTTTGTGTTCTCGGGGAACATGTAAAGTTGATCGCTTGGTTATTCGTATCGTATTCCTCTTCCTTCACACTAAAAGCCATGTCCTCTAAAATGAGTGAATGACTTTTATTGTGAAGGGGACAGGAAGTGATAATATTAGCCACATCATGTATCTGACGGTAGTTTGTATAGTTTTACGGTTGGCAGCACACTCATGACTTACACTTCATCTTTTGGGCTCATATATTTCTTAATAAAGTAATGGTAAGTGACCGAAGTCTCACCGTCAGAAATAACCTGTATTTTTGACTTACAATGTTTTCTGCATTGCGTTTCGTCACAAAGTAAAAGTTGGATTAGCGTATAGCTCATCCAAGCGGAAGCAAGTATGGCTAATTAGATAATGTTGTTTCATTACCGAAAAAAAAGAATCATGGAAAGGAGTATTTAAAACTTTAAGTTTGTTGGTTCTGTACTGTAAATAGTAGAGGTGATTACATCCTACAACCACATGCAGCATAAATCAATAACAGAGAGGTGTCTCTGCTGAAGGTGGGTTTATGCTGTCTCTGTTATCCGCGGCATGCTGACCTCGCAGCGCGTGTTTACTGAAGCCTTACGAGAATTAATACATTAACAACGTGGTGAAGTCAGCTCTGTTTATTTCTCTGCAGTCTCAGAACTGGGCACGAGAAGATGCTAGCGAAAGGAACGTCAAAGATCGTCTAAAGAGATGCGGGCGCTCACTCTGTTGCTACTTTTGAAAACCGAACAAAAACCAATACAAAGCGGTCAATGTCACTTTTTCTGAAACCTAACTGTGGACCGCTTTAAAGACAGCACACGCGGTGCGTCCTGTCATTCAGATGTTGTAGAAATTCTTTCCATGTGCTCCGTGCATAACTGAAGGCCCCCTTACTGAGTATTGCTGAGTAAGTTTACAATTAGCCTGTTATAACAAGAAAAGTATCATTACATAAGTTTCCTTTTTCTTAAGTTACTTTTTTTTTCCAGATCATTAATCAATCAAATCATTAATTTGCTGTAACTCAATTTTTAAAATTTAATTTTACTTATTTTTTTATGCTCAACTAACAATAAAATTAGATGGAAAAAGTTTACATATTAAATTTAATTAAACTCAATGCTTTAGTTTTTTGAGTGTATGTAAGGGAAAGAATAAACAGTTACGACAATGTCCCAATGACGGACGGACCTCAGATTAAACGTAATTGAACCATGTAGCTCTGAAATTTTTTTTGTGCTGATTAAATGTTTTGAATGAATGCCCTCAGTCTGATGATTGACAGCTGCCGTTCTCTGCGGTATTTCTTTCTATATACAGTTTAAGTTATCAATCGTGAGAGCTCACGCCTGATCAGCCTGTTCCTACACTTCGTTGTTATGGTACGGCATTCATATGAAGTTATTGAATAATCTCCAATAGAACACTTTGAAATGTGTTTAAAAATATTTGCACTTTATGATCAAATTTTACTTCTGGTTTCCCAGTGATATCCATGCTGTTGTTAGTACTTCTGTATGCGCAGCTGAACGCTAAAGCGATCGCATTAAAACACACTCTCGAAACTACGCGTCAGGTGAGTCTCAAAAATCCACACACAAATGCAGCGAAGTTCACAAATGAAAAGCAGCTCGTAAATGCGCCGTAAGTTTTTTGAATTTCTATTAAATACATATAAAGCAATAAACATTTGTGTGTGAATCAGGAATATATTTGTGAATTTTGTTTTTTATTTGTGGATTTTTTTTACATTTGCGAATCCTTCCGTGTGCATTTGTGGATTTTGCATGTGCATTTGTGAATTTTGAGACTGATCTGACTCCATACACATCTAGTAGTTTTGACCAAAGGCTAAAATTATTTTTAGTATATTAAGATAAACAATAGCACATTTATATGGTCTTTAAAACTTTTCTAAAGCGTAGTCACCTACCGTTTTCTTCGTGTGTAATGAAATAATGTTACTTTTCCTGGTCAAAGCCTGCAATAAATTACGGCATTTCCGAGCTGACAGGTCTGCAACCAGACCCCTCTCAGTTCCTTTGCCTAAACGCACAGAACAGAAGAACATAAATGCAGGGGTACACTGATCAGTGAAAAATGCACATCTAACTCAGTGCTCTTTTTTTGCAGATTTTGACATTGACATTACGTTTTTGGTTAATGACAACAACAACAAAAAAGATGATGGAGCATCTTCTGAAAAAAGGTTTGGGAGTTGTAAAATTTACAGGTCAAGGTTGATTTTCATATTTAAAATGTCAGTTTGGCTGTTTTAGTAACTTTAACCAGCTTTTATTTGGACGAATCTTTGAGGCCTGTTCTTGACAGTGTAGCATGAGAGGAAAGAGACAGCCACCATATGGCTGAATGGGATCCATTCTTTGTCCCAGATGGCAGCGATCACACTCAGCCAAGTGTTACAAACAAGGTTATGTTAAGTTAGTTTGACTTGTGCGAAAGCTCAGATTTGGAGCTATCAATATTTAACCAACATGGGAGAGGAAATTTCCTTTGGCATGAGTAACTCTGACATCTTACTTTCAACTCAACGATGTTTGAGATGTTCAAACTATGTCCTTGAGTCTGACTTTAAACAAGACCCAAAAACAGATTCACGTTTCAAAATTTCATCTCACACTTACCCTGTGAGTTTAGGAATATTTCTACATTCATGCTCATCAACATATATCATAAATCATATCATATCATATTGTTATATGGTGTCATATCATTGTATTATGTCACGTCTTCATCACATACTCCTTGTGCAGGTACCACCTCTTCCCTCTTCTTCCATGTGAGTTTTTGTTCAAAGCTTAAACGTCTCTCTCTTTTCTGTCGGATGGGTGTATCAGTGCTTAGTTGTCTTCTCGCGGCACAGATTGTGAGCCATCGCCTGTGTCAGCTCCTGTGAAAGGCTGCCGTGCACCCTGATGTCAGTGGTACTTACTTCATCATTGGCTCAAATCAGCATCAAAGCCCAGGCAGACAGTGCTGCTGTGGATGGCTGCTGTGTGCTCTGTTTGTCTGAGCATCTCTCAAGTGCTTTTTAATTAGAAAGAAAAGGACGCCTGGGCTTCCAGGCAGTGTGAAGGCCACACTTTAAAGCCTTTAGTAATCGACCAGTCACTTCAGATCAGTGATATATGATTATTATGTTACTAACTGACTCACATCACATTTCTGTCTCTTTTTTTGCTCCTGTACTTTCCCAAATAATCTCCAGTGTAAACTCACAGCAGTCAGTGAGGACTGGTGTTGCTCTTCATGAGTCAAGAAGATCAAGTGTTGAACAGATAATATGAAAAGGAACATATATGCACTACAAAAAGTGCTCCTTTTTTTCTTCTTTTTGAGTACAAAAAAATTGTTGGACTTGATATAAACCACGTTCACTTGACATGGTCCCAGAAAATTTCTGTTAAAAAGATATTCTAAATTAAAAATAGAGAAACTAATAATTAGTCGTCTTCCTTTCTTTCAGAGAACCAATTAGGGTTACAAAATCATAGGAATTTTCAAAGTTGGAAACTTTCCACAAGAATTTATGGTATTAAAATGTGAATTTATAATGAGGAACTTAAATTTATACAGGGTAAGTATTTTGACCGCAGAGCAGTACTTTGCTGACTGCAGGGATGTTGAGGCCACAATCCCGAGATACATTGTGCACAATGCCTACAAATCAAGATCATTAAAGGAACCACCTGAGGACGACATAAAGGCAAGTACATTTTGATAAAACAATTAAGAATACTTCTAAATTTCCTAAGCTTAACTTCCCAAAAAAAGTTTCTGTAGATTTGTTTATATGCAGATGATATCTTAGTTTTCTTACTTGAACCAGAGGTTAGCATTCCCAAATTGATGTCCTTGCGGAAAAAAAAAAAAAAAAAGTTTGGATGTGGCTCTAGATACCAATTAAATGTACAAAAAAATGAATGAAATTCTCAAGCTGTTATTCTAATTTTCTGAAATTTGTATTGAATCCAGGTATAAAGTGAAAAGTGAAAATGAAATACAAAGCTACAAATTGATGAATATATCCTCTACATTTAGCTTTAAGCTAAGCTAGGCTAAACTAAGCTTAGCTGAGCTAAAGTATGTGGTTGTCTGCTTTAGACTTTTGTTGGCATTGAGTCTGGTATTTTCTTATTGGTTAAACATCAATCAATCAATTTATCAATCAATTGAGCAATCAATCGTTCATATCGTGTCAAATCTGTACAAACATTATCTCAGGACACTTCCCAAAAACATTAACAGGTCTAGACATGTTAACATTAATACAATTTTATTTCATGAACAGAGACCCAACATCAACACAAGATAAAAAGTCTTATCTCATCTTAACCCACCATGAGTACAGACCTCTGCAGCATTTAGCAAGTTACAATGGAGAGGAAAAACTTCCCTTTAACTGGCAGAAACCTCGGACAGAACCAGACTGATGTTAAAGAGACATCTACTGAGACAGTGTTGGGGTTAGCGAGAGAGGGAAAGAGAGAGAGAGAGGGACAGACAGAGTCCAAAGTTGTGTGTTGTAGTGATGATTTTGGTGAAATTGTAAAAAGCTTTAGCACCTGGAGTCTGACATGTCCACAACAACAATTCAGAGAAACCTTTGAGACAAACTCAGAGACTCCCGGAGAGATCTACGGTTAATAAATTTGATTGGACATTGAGATTAGAAATTAGACTTGTTCTTATGATAGAACAATCATTGTTAGACAAAAAGGAAAGTTTTTAGTCTACTTCTAAAAGTAGAGAGGGTGTCCACCCCTTGGACCTCAACCGTTAAATGATTCCAGAGAAGAGGAGCCTGATAACCAAGAACATCTCTCTATTGTACCTTTTTTTTCCAATGATGGAGTATCAGAGTGTGGAGTATTGAATTAACTAAAGTGTGTGTACTATAAATAGCTCAAAACAATGCATAATGGTTATGTGTAAGGACAGCTGCTCTGACCTTGTTTAAGAAGCTTGCCCATGTACTGATATTCAGACGTACCGTTACAGGCAAACCTGCTTTAAATTTCTGACCCTGTTTCATGATGATTTATATTAGAATGAACAGAACTGGATAATTACAGCCTTAAAACATGACAAAAATAGCCATTATGTAGAGGGGATGACTCTGTGCTGAATTCTGCCTTCTAGCTGTGTTTTTTTCTCCAACCAGCATCAACAGCTACTTGATTATGAAGAAGCAAAACAGTCTCAGTCCCTGAATCATGATACATGCACTGCCTTAACATGACCCCCCCCCCCCCCCCCCAAGATTTTTTTTTTAAAAAGTAATAAAATAAAAAATACAATTACTTGATTTGATAAAGATGTTTTAAACATTCATTTCTGTAGCTGTGAGGTTAAAATGTTCACAGTCTTTATTACCTGAAACATCATGGGTTAAGTCAGTAAATAGTCATGTGCTAGCAAACAGCCCCTGCAGTTTAGCATGTCAGGCTTCATGGCGACCACCTGATGCACATTCCTGAACACAGCCCTTGTGATTTGATTTGGCAAGAAAAGAAGAAATCAGTAAAAACCTCATATATTCCCTGCAGTGACCCATACATTTTTATGCCATTCCATTAAAGTTGCATCTAAATGATGGACTTTTTTTTTTCTAAATACATTTACACAGTCATGATCTGACCCAAGGTTTAAAACTGTTTCAGCAGAAACATGACGAGAGCCCAGAGAGTCATTGTCATAACTTTTGACAAAACAAAGGAAAATGCAGACTTAAAGAAAAGGGATTTGTAAACCAAAACCAAGTAATAATTTTAAATAAATGCTCAAACAAATTTCAAAGTTTAATCAAAAATCTGTCAAAAAATATGAAAAAATCACATGAATATCCTTGGTTCATCCTAAGTGTTGAGGTTTTTATTTTTTTAGAAGTGATCTGGGGTTTAGTTTGATGTTTAAAGATAAACTGTGACATAGTCCTCATCTATCTGCTGCAAGTATGGTCCATACAGACAGAGAAAGGCCCAATCTCAATCTCCACACTCAAACACTCACTGACCACAAAGTCCCTGAGGGTTTAGAACTGTCCCACTGTCAATATTTAAAGTGTGTGAAGAGGGCTCTCGTGCTGACTTTTTGAGCCCTTTATGTACCCTTTCCGTAAGTGGGCATATCTAGCTTGAGGGAATTACCCACAGTTCATTGCAATGTAACATGAAACCATAGAAGCATGGGGTTCCCAGTGGACATCCAAAAACACGGCAGGGTAAACGAACACGGAACACGGAAATTAAAAAAAGACGACAAACAAGAATCACAGAAATTAAAACCAGTGTTGATGCTTCAGAAAAAAAAGTCTGCCTGTCTTTAAGAATAAATGTATAAAACTGTCTTAATCTGCCCAAATCTTTATATTTTTACAGAGGGGCTGCACGATATATTGTTTCAAAATCATCGACATTGCGATGTGCGCATGTGCAATGGTCACATCGAGAAATGTGCAATGGTAAGAAAAAAACGTGAATCCGTCTGGAGCCAAAAACTATATTTAAGCCTTTCAGTTAACTTTATGTAACGAGTCCACGCTCAATCACATTACTAACAGATCTACATGAGCATCAATTCATAGGTTTTAGCACTTTATGTGCAACAACTGGCACAGTTAGAGCACCATCTGTCATCTCACCTGCTGTTGTCAGGGTCAGGCAGAGCGATGGGCAGCGTGAGCGGTGGAGTGACAGGTAGCATAGCAGGGATTAAACAATCTGACAGTTAGCTTATAGTTAAAATCACGTAAGGTGTCATAGCAAATAATGGTCATGGAGGCAGAGAGAGAGAAAGAGAGGGAGGCAATAAGGTGAGTGTCTTATTATTTCAGGGAGAATTAAGCTGAACAGAGTGAAGCAGTACACTTTTAAAAATATTGCGATTTATGGCAGGATTCAAAATTATTGCAGTGTCATTTTTTTTCCCAATATCGAGCAGCCCTACTTTACACATACTGTATGAACAGTTCATTTAGTATATTAAGATTTTTTTTAATCATATTTCTTTTAGTTTTGTGGATAAACTCTTTTGATTTATAGAAGCGTTTCAGGAAACATGTCTTTTATTTTAAACTAAAACTTGTTCAATAACAATTCATGCTGCTGCTCAGGTGAGCTACACGATGACATGCAGGTTATATGAGACGTAGCAAAGTGTGATCTGAGCTACATCCTTTTGAGCTCTCGCAGACTCATGCACTCAAACACTTTCCAGGTGATCTGGGTTAAGTCCATAAGGGCTCAGGGTTTACGGGGGGACATTGAGATTCAGCCCAAAGACTCCATTGAAATGACCACATGAAATATGACTGCATCCATGAGAGTTTGTTCCTCAAGCTAACACATTTGAAGTGTGCTAAAGAGTGAGGATAAGGCACAGAGAGGCCTTGTTTCATGGTTTTCCCTTGGACCCCAATCATGAAATCTCTGCCTGCAAAGATCAGGAAATGAAGAGTCAAAGACAACCATCAGTTTATGAATGCACATCTTTATTGTCTTACAGTTTGAAGGTGTCTTCCAGCTCGAGCTCTTCCTTTTATCTTCCATCTCTCATTTGCTTGCTGTTGATTAAAGCTTATCTTTGAGCTAAGACGCCATACGCCTGCAGTACCCTCTGTGGGATATTTGCCTCCTATTGAAGGAAATCAAAGACGTGCTGCAGCCCACATATTGTGATCAAACGCACAGAAGAATCTCCCACATGCTCCATAGGAAACAGGATTTTACCCAATGTGTGCAAACACGGATCCACCCACAGAGATGGACGTGGCATGTAGGCATTAAACCAGTTGAGAGCAAGAGCACGCTGCATGCTGCAGAATTTCCATGACGCGAAAAGAGGAACAGTCATACATCATAGTCTCGGTGTCGCAGCTCTTCTCAGCTCTTGTTGATTCCACTTGGGAAACAAAGAGCTAAAGGCTCATATTCTAATTGTGAAAGTGTGTATTGTGCCTCTGCATCAAACCAATGCCTGGCTCAGAGCTCAGTCCACATGCACAAGCTCCAGTTTTACATGGTGAACAAGAGTCTTTAAGCTCCTTTGTTTCATGTTTTGTTATGGTCCAGGCCTCCTCTCCTCTGCCCTTCATCTATTTCCTCCAAGAGGGAAAGACAGAAGAGAGGATCAGTGATGTGCAGTGAACTACCCTGGGTATAATGGGATCATACTGCATGAAAAGGATAAACTGTACTGAAGGTCGACGTATTGTGCTAATTACAGTTTAAAGAGGATTAAAAGACTGTAAGAGAAGCCTGTTATGAAATTGTGACGTGCTATGATTTGTTAACGGACAACACTGAGATGCATTCATTTCTGACTTTACAGAAAAGGTTTTAGTGCTGTGAAACGATCAAAAGATGAACCTTGAAGCACATAAAAAAAAGAAATTTAAAGTAATCTGAGGTGAAATAGTAATGATAATTAAAAAAAGACATGCAACAATGCTGTGTATCTCATCTCAAGCAGGCTTCTGTAGGATTTAATAAAGTATGAGGAGAAAAAAAGTGGTTCTTAAATCTGTGTCAGCTGGAAATTCATTTTGAAGGAAGGAAAACTATTTTGAGGACCATCAAAGATATGTCTGCTCTCTGTGAATGCACTTTCTTTAAATAGCTCGTTGTGTCTGTGTTCTGCAGATCGCCTCTGAGTTCCACTAAATCTGGCTTCGTCCGGTTTGAGAATGAATTAACAAGTAAAACAAGCTACCATGGAAGATATCAGAGCCCTAGTTTAATATACGTGGAACAGCAAAGTGCTTGAGACACCTTAAATGAAGAGAACAGGCTCACGTCTCGCTGACTCTGCCTGACATTTCGGCCTTCACAGCCCCTAAAGTATGTTTAGCCTAGCTATAAATAATCATCTTCATACATCAAAGAGCTAAAGGCAAGTTCAAGTGTGATAGCTCAGATCTTGCTTTGCCTTATTGTTCAACGCTCCTTCAGAGGATTTCATGGTGACCTACAATCCTCCGCCCCTCCTCTACGCTGCAAACACTTTGAACTGCCTGTGCAAGGTCCCATCACTGCCAGAGTATTCTTAAAGATTCTGTCCAGATGGAGCGTGAAGAAATACTCCCTTCATCTCTCTTCCTCTCCCACCCAACCTCCCTTCATCCTCCCACCTAATGAGGCGCTCTGCTTCAGCATGTGGGTGTCTGGAGGTGAGTCGCAGCAGCTCTGGGCACCGATGTGGATGCTTGTAACAGAGTCAGACCCTCAGCGTGCAGCAGATTTCAGTCTGTCATTCTGTGATGTTTACAGCTCCAGTATGAAGACACAACAAATTAGAGCCAAGTATGTCAATACACACTTACAATGTTTGGCCTGGGACTCTTTTTTTAAGGGCCCAGGCCTGATTGTAGGGTTGGCAAGGACCCTGTTGTGACCCAAAGAATTTGAGCCAAACTCAACAAAATGCTAACAAGGTCCCAATACAGCCTGAATGTACATGACAAAAAACACATTGTAAACCTTGCTTTCTTTCTTTCTTTCTTTCTTTCTTTCTTTCTTTCCTTCCTTCCTTCCTTCCTTCCTTCCTTCCTTCCTTCCTTCCTTCCTTCCTTCCTTCCTTCCTTCCTTCCTTCCTTCCTTTCTTTTTCTGGACCACTTTTAACTTTAACTTTAAATTTGGTGCCTTCATTATGCTCAAAAACTCACCAAACTTGGCAAACACCAGTCCTGGTGAAAATTTATGATCCCTGTGCTTTCATGACAATACATGCTTCATAGCGCCCCATATTTTTATGATTTATTTGACTTCATGACTTCATTCCCATGAGGGCATCACAATGGGGAAACTCCAAGAGCCTTAATACCCTAAAGGGTACACTTTTTCTTCTTTTTAAATTCCCATTTTTGGCTGAAATTCTCTGAAAAATGTGTCCCCAATGAAGCCAGTCCCATCCAGTGTGATAGAGATGTATTCTGAATCAAGCCCGAGAGCTCAGAACTTTGTATGTATATATGTATATATATATATATATATATATATATATATATATATATATATATATATATATATATATATATATATATATATATATATACATATATATATATATACATTTTTTTTTTCAATCAAAAAAGTCAATGGGGACACTTCTGAGGCTTTTATAAATTACACTTGGAGTATTTAACTCCAAGTGTAAAACTTTTGACTGCGTTTGTCAACTCACATCGGCTGTGTGTTCAGGCAGCAGGACTGACAGACTGCTGGAGCTGCGAGGCCGAGGAATTCCCGCGCTTTCCTCTTCATTAATAAACCTCTCTTCATTCATGTTGTGCTGTAAAACCTCAAACCTGTTGATTCCTGGTGTGTCTTCGCTCAATGTGACGTTTTCTTGCTTGATAAAGCTAAATACTATCTAGTTTGTTTTATTTTGAAAGTCTCAGGCTCTTTTTTGGTAGTTTCCGTGCTCCACTTCCTGTCCAACTTGGCCTTCTCTACTCTGAACTGATGTGTCACAGCTCTGGCAAAAATAGGATGGCTGTGGATTAGCTGGGACCAGCCACGCAGCTGGCCCACAATGGAATGGATCCAGTGTGAGTTAACACATTAACTTGAATGGAAACCATCTGATCCTGTGCCTGACAGAGCAGAGATGGAGTGAAGACTCCTTTGGTGTATTTCAGCTGTCAGGGTAAACCTTTGGTGTTTTTGTTTCACATTTCCAAATTTATTTATAACATTCACTGCACTTTGGCTCTTTATTAGTATCCTCAAAGTTCTCCTCTCTGTCCTTCCTTGTAGTATTTGCTGTGTGATAAACTTCAATTTGTCTCTGCTTCAGATTAACATAATATAAACATAATAATTTCATTTGTTTTGAAACGTAGCAGGACCAGAAACAAGCGATCTAATGATTATTCATTAGATCGCTTGTTATTATTATTATTCATTCATAATATACTGCCCTCATGTGTTCTGGAGGACTCCTGCAGGCTGATCCAGACCCATTAGTAGTGTTTATTTAGACCCCCTCTCAGAGTGTCTTTGTAATGTCTGTCTGAGACAAGAGATGGTTCCTCATGTAAATGAAATTAATTTGTCTTGCAGGTTTGCTACCTGTCACTTACATTACTCTACACTTTCATCCATTAAGTGGGCCTCTCTGTCACCTTCCATAGCCTGGAGTCACCCCATTTTCATCTCATTATGACAAGACTGCTGCTCTGCCTTCTTGTTCCCTGCTTCAGGACCCCATCTGGTGTGTTTACAATGACATGCATCATTTCCCTCAGTGCCTGAGGGGTTTATAGCAAGCCTACACGACCAAGGGACCACTCCACTGGATCCAGTGTGAGTGAGTGTGTGGGGGTCTTAATAGGAAAGTGCAGCTCAAAAATCAAATCACATCAGAATTAACTTTACAATCACTGACTGCGTTTACATGCGCACCGTATTCCTTTTGAGGTCCATACGCTGGTTGAGGCAGTATTCCAAAAATGCTCCACAGAGTGCTGAGCTACTGGAAAATTCATTTTTACATGTTAATCAGTATATTCCAAATGAAACTAGACGTCATCTAGAGGCATTCTGTTGCACTCAGTATATTAACATTTCCTCCAAACAGTCCAAGATGTTCGCTTCTACACTTTACTGTGTCTTCATCAAAGTCTTACTTACTTACCTCCTCGAACACATCTTGTCATGCAGTCCATGATATTCAACTATTTCATTATGCTGAATCAGTTTGTCACTTCTTTGCCCCAAAAGTGTAAGGTGTCTTGCTTTTTTGTCATGTTGAACATATACAGAAGTGAAAATAATCCTTTAAGTAGCTATTCATGAGCATATTCTGACTAACATGTTTACATGACTCAGTCTTCAGGTTGATACAGGTGTATGCCAGGGGTCTTATTCAGGGTTTTCAGTAGAGCTGCAACATCAATCGAATAATCGATTATTAAAAGTAAGTCCAAATTCTCTAATTTCAGCTTCATAAATGTGAATATTTTCTTCTTTCTTTGCTTCTCTATGGCACTCCTGAATATCTTTGCTTTGCAAACCAGACATTTGATGATGTCATCTTGGAATCCAAAAAAAAAACATCTCATTTACTGAAATTTTATGGACCAAACAATTACTCGAAATAATCGAGAGAAAAATCGAAAGATTAATCGATTATGAAAATAATCGTTAGTTGCAGCCCTAGTTTTCAGTAATCGGAAAATTTGGAGTAAAGTGTCTGCATGTGTCCTATGAAATCAGAGTTTTGTCATAATTCAGATGAATACAGGAGTATGTGCATGTAAATGTGGTCATTGGGAAAGAGGGGAACATCTGCAGCGGTTACCTGCAAAAGCCCCGCCCTCATGCTGTGTTATGTTAATTTCATGTTCAATAATGGCACTATTTTTTTTTTTAATATCAACAAATTCTTGATTATTGTAAAGAATTAGCGTAACGATAAATTTAAGACTTTTTAAATAAGCATGAAACAGATTTTCAAGAGTGATTTTTTTTAAAAATAGAAGTTGTTCAATTATACAAATTAAGCTTTAATAAAATGGATTCAGGATAAGTTAACATTGCTGAGTCCAGTTTTTATATTTGAGTGTAAAATGTTGCACATAAATGTTTTTACAGGAAGACCTGATGTAGGATGATCTACTCTGAGCCAAGCTTTGTTGTTAGTTTAAGAAGGTTGTGCAGACAAAGAGGAAAGGGTTGTGTAGGAATTCAGTCCTTTGTTGTCGAGCTGATTAATGATTTGTCCCAGCAGACCACAGCTGGAGCTCAAGGCTTAATGATTAAGGGGCAGTGTGAGTGTGTGCCTGTGCCGATGGGGGTGGTGTTTTGGGAGCTGTGGAGGAATTATGTGTGGTGGTAATGAGGCAGTAATGTGGAGTTGAAACTGGAGTGAGGTTTTTATACCCTCCTGTTCCAGTGTGGGTTAGGGTTAGGTTGAGTGTGGGTTTTAGTATATTTTATTGAATTCTGTTTAATGGAATTGTTTTATATTCAGGGGATTCTTGCATCTCTGCGTCTGTAAATCTTTCTCCCTTTATTCTTTATTTTTTTATCATTCTGAGAAGCTTTTTTATTCTAAATGTGTCACACTGGCCGAACTCTCTGCATGAATGCATTTCTGCTGTTTAGTTGACCTTGAATTGATAGAATGAATTATTTAAATGTGGCATGTACATTGCTAGTGTTCAGTCAAGGCAAAGGGAGGCGCACAGCAGCAGGCTCCTATGGATGCATGTACTCATGCATGTACGTATGTGGTGCATGGCTTACAAGCATAACTGAATTTATAGTTATAAGATCTGCATGAATGGCTATTTGTGTAACTGTAAACAGTACTTTCATCTGACTGACTAATGTGTTGTCTGTGCATGCTTCTGGATGCAAGGATGCAAAGTTTCCCTGGCAACAACTAATTCACATCAGCAAGGTCTCTTTCAAATCAGCCACCTGATAATCTCTGTTTCCTGCTCCTCTGTAACCTTCTCTTTTATTTTATTATTTAAATAAAAGAGAAGGTTAATAAATAAATAAAATAAGGAGTTTTTGAAGGATTTCCTTGAGAATATGTGTGAGCAGTAAGAGGGGGGGATGGATAGAGATATGAAGCAGAGGATATGGCTTGGGAGGAGAGTAGACCCTTGGGACATGCATCCAATGTGCTGTAACCATAACGGCCCCATAACAGGCAGATTTCTCATTTCCACGATGCCCGAGCCATATCTCATCTACTGACAATCCCACTGAGACCCACATGAGACAGGACAGCACACTCAGCGTTGGAGGAGGGGAATGAGCTGGTTTTGGAATTGCAGGGAAGGGTACTGAATTACATTTCATTCTGGAGGTTGTTCAGGCACATGGGGCAAAAAACATGCTTCTGATTTTGGAAGTATCATGGGTTTGAAATGAGACAGTTAGGTGTTTCAAACATTTAAATCAGATGAATTGTCAGGTTTTAATTTTCTGGTCCGTCTTGGAACTTTCATGTCAGCCGTTTCACCACTTGAAGAAAATAAGTCACTCATGCTCCTGCCTTGTTTTTGATGTGCAAACATTAATAAAAGATAAATGTGGAGCTGTGTGCACATAAAAAAAGATAGTGGCTCTTAATGCCTCTGAGGTAATGCCATATTAATGAAGAGTGGGCAGAGCAGCAACCACCAGCAGCCTGGCTAACAGAGCGGCCTGAGGTTAACCTCTTGAGTCATTTAGCACCTATGGATCTCTGAGCTCAGTCTCCCTGCCCTCGTGTTGACATGAGAATTACAAAATAGAATTACAAACTGTTTTGGCAGAACAGCTCTTTTTATGGAGTATCATTTTTTTTCTAAGGGGAGAAATCTAAATTCTGGTCTGAAGTGGCAAATCTCTCCTAAATGAGATAAAGCTGTAGTTTTATTGTCAAAACAAACAAACTGAGATTGAACTCACTGAGTGTTAATAAAAACCTACCTGGACTCATCACAATTAGAGTCTCTTCCTCCTGTTAAGCCAAGTTTTATTTGATCAGAAGTGACTGAGAAAAGCTGTGTGGTCATTATTGGTAGTGGACAAAGTTGTTTGTTTTGTACTTTGCAAATTTACTTTCACATTTACACTGCAAAAAGAAAATACACACAAAAAAAAAGATAACGCACAAATAAAAAAGGAAACATAACCATTGTTATTGTGTTTTGCACTTCAGGGCCACCTTATTGAATTCCTGACCATATTTTTCTGTTGCCTACATGTTTGTTTGTTTTATCTCTCCTGGCAGCTTTGTTGGACTCTGCAAACATAGTGTTTCTTTTAGCTTCATGTTATCATTGTTCATAAAACTGCCCATGGAGTGCACATGGCCTAGTGTTTAAGGTCGGGCTCGAGCGGAGTGAGCGGCCTGGGTTCAAGCCTGGCCTGTGGTGACTCCCCACTCTCACCCTGTTTTCTACTCCATCCACTGTCCTGTCCTCTCACGTTAAAGACATGAAATGCCCCAAAAAAATGACAAACCTGCCCACATGCAGCAAATACTTAATATTAACACTTTGGTAGTAAAATACTTCTGTTTCAAAAAATGTCATCCTTGGTGTGCCTTTTTTTGGAAATGTCTGAAAATAATAATAATACTTTTTATTTGTACAGCGCTTTTCAAAGTACTCAAAGACACTTAACAGATTTTAGAACATATATAAAAGGACGCAATAAAACAATGATCAGAGCATCAACAGTTATAAATGGTTTTTAAAAGATGGGTTTTGAGCTGGGATTTAAATAAATTTAATCTGGTAAGGTCAGTGCTGTCATGGATGTGTTTGGGTAGGGAGTTCCAGGGGGAAGGGGCGGCAATGGAGAACGCTCTGTCACCTCAGGTTCGGTGCTTGGTCTTATGCAGTGGGGAAAGGTTACCTTCAGAGGAGCGAAGACCAAAGGGCGGGTTATGAGGCTCAAGCAGGTCAGTAAGACAGTGAGGGACCAGGTTATGGAGGGCTTTGAATGTCAGCACTGGATGCGATAGTGAACAGGGAGCCAGTGGAGGTTATGTAGGACGGGGGCGATGTAGTCATGTGATCATGGGAGCGGTCCCAAGCGGCTGAATTCTGAATATACTGGAATTTGTTGAGGACTTTAGATGATATACAAGATGCAGTTGTTGATTCTGGATGAAATGAAGGCATGTTTGAGGGTTCCAGCTGCAGAGAAGGAGAGTAGTGGATGGATACGTTCTTCAGATAAAGGAAGGTGGTTTTGGTGATGTAGGTAACAAATGTTGGTGTCCAGAATAACACCCAGATTTCAGATGTGGGATCCTGATTGAAATGGTTAAAACAGATCGTTGGAGGCCAGGTGGGCATGGAACGTTCCAGAGCCTTTGGTTGGACATTGTGTCGGGGTCAAGTCCTAGTTTTTTCAACATGAGAATCAACATGTGCAGTTATTAAATAATAATAAAATTATAATTGATATATTATTTCTCACCATTTATGCTTCATCACTTTTTCCACCGTCTCTTTCTGCATTTTGACAGGTTCGTCACCTCGACTGGACTGTCTGCAGAGAGGTCCATCAGAGGTGTCTCGGTGTGTAAGCGCAGGGTGCTCTCTGAGGGTAATGTATTGTTTTAATACCTGGTGTCATTTTTGATTTTTTTATTATGACCAGAGATGTTTTTGAGCATTTTGATATCAAACTTCATTCACCTTCAACACTAGCCATGACTCATTCACACACTGCTGCCCGGACACTCCAGCAAGCCTCTTTTCCTCTCTCACCAGCTCTGACCTGTGATGTTACATGTTCTCCTGGAGTGCTAAATCAATAGCTGCGTATCATTAACCCACATCCAGAGTGAGCTGAGCTGGAGGCAGATCAGCATCCTTACAGCACACACATGAGCAGACTGGCTTCTTCATAGTCTCCAGCATCCCTCTTTCTGTCTTTCTTCTATGTTTGGGTCAGGTTTATGTCCTCTCTGTCCATTCACAAAGAGGAGGAAGGGACAGAGAGACGAGGATGGAGGGAGATAAGAGGGGAGATGGACAGAGGGAGAGACAAGGGGAGGGATGGAGAGCTTTGAATACAAATGAGCTGACACACAATGCATGCCCTCCCTCCCTCCCTCCCTCTCTCTCTCTCTCTCTCTCTCCTCCGATATCTGTCTCTCTCTCACACATGGAAACATTTTCGCTCCCTCGCACACATGTTTTACTCCTCCTCTGCCTTCCCTGTGCTGCCTCATGGACTATGCACAGCACAGGAGGTAATTTTGGCTTTTTCATTCATTAAGCATCACTGGATGTTGGAACAAGCTAATTAAGAGGAGAGTGAGTGTGCGTGAGAGTGTGTGGAAGATTCAGAGACTGAGACGCTGCTGCTGCTGCTGCTGCTGCTGCTGCTGTCGGAGCAGGGGAGAGGAGAAGACGAGGAAAAAGAGGAGAGACAGAGAGCTAGGTGGAAACAGATTTTCACACTCCTTCACCATCATTTGCTCTGACATGACCACCGCATAGGCATCTGGTGCCACGGCAACCGTCAGCTTGGCGACAAGGTATCCAAGGTAAGCAGGGGTTGTGTGTGTGTGTGTGTGTGGGTTTGGGGGGGGGGGGGTGACTGGACGGATGGATCGTTTTGAACAGTCTCCCGGGGGGAACAGTCATGCTGAGAAAATCACTGTCTTGCATTTTCTGTGCTTTAAGTGGATCATTTCTTCCTGGTCTTAGAGTGTGCCTGAGGTGTGTGTGTGAGTGTGAGTGTGTGTGTATTGTAAGGATGGGGGAGTGTCACAGTAGTGCTGTGTGTTTTGCAGTGGTATTCCCCAAACAGAAGCACTAATTATCCAGCATCGGGTAAATCCTATTACGGTTTTACTCGCCTCCTTGACTTTGCCCTATTACCAGGAAGGGATTGCCATACAATGAAGACGTGGGACGTGTCTTCATGACTCATATAAGGTGTAAGAAAAGGTGCATGGTTTGTAGTTGAATCCTTTGTATTTGGAACACAATGTGAGAATGTGACAAAGTGTGCTGTCTGAATTGAGAGCTCAGTGTGGAAGCAACAGAGCTGAGTGTGGTCAGGCTTCAGTCTGATTGATAGTGACAGCACTGAGCTGCAGGTAAATGGTCAAAAAAAGGAGGGGAGACTGTCTCTATTGCTCTGCAGTCAGAGTCTTGAATATTTAGGTTATCCCTCTGGATGTGGCACGCAGGAATTGGAGAATGGCTGACTGACAGCTGGCATTTTAACGCTGCATTGCTGCTGCACCTTCGCTCATCTTTCTCCTCCACGAATGCATAAAAAAAAAAAGTCTGACATATGACATGAACGTGAAAATCAAGCACAGCAGAAGTAAGATGTAAAATCAAGCATGGTGCAGCTGAGGGTGCTCATTTAGTCCATGCATGTGTGAGCGTGTGCACGGGCGTGTGTACTGTGTGTCCTGGGGCAGGGTGGTGGACTGCAGCAGCAGCAGCAGCAGGAGAGAGGACATATGGCCGCTTGAGTATTTCCTCTTTGACCGGAGCCCTCGGAGCAGCAGCCAACTTAAATGTCTTTCCATAATGCATGTCATGATGTGTGTATGTGTGTGTGTGTTTGAGCACATGTGCGTTTGAGTGTTGCTAATACAACTTTCCCTTCTGCAGCTTGCTTTGCTGCTCTCATTAGATTAAAGTTCCTTTGTGTTCTGATCTAATTTGTTCTTTGTCTATAGTTCTGTCCTCTGTCTCTCTTTCCATCAAACTGTCTTTTCACCATCCATCTCTGTCTGTGCTGACTTTCACTGACTGATGACTGAACTATCAGATTAGTCTCTTTATGTTCAGACCTCACTAATCAGATAAGAAACTTCTGGACTGCCTTTCTTCAAGTAGTGACTCAAATACACAAACTAGTACATGGTTTGGTGCATTAAAACCAGCTTATAAAAGTCATGTGATTACTTTTCCTCTAAATGCTGCAGTAGCTTCACTCTGTGTTTGGTGAACTCAGATTGCAAAGTGGTCTTGACTTCTGCAGGCCTGTGCATGCATTTGCAGATCTTTGCACACATTCGTTGATGATTTGAGCTCTGTAATGTGCAGTAGATACATTAATCATTTGGTAAAAATGGAAGACATTTTTCCTCCATGAGTTTTCATTAACCCTCAGGATGCCGAGCTGTTTCTGGTCGCTTTTGCTTCTGTCTCATTTTTACTCTCTGTGGTCTCATTTTCACTGCTAAGTGAAGTCCTGCTCCTCTATAGATTCAGGTCAACCATGGCTGTAGACTGATGGAACTCAATGTCTTCATGCAGTGTGACAAAATTTAAAAGCTATAAATCATGAGAAAAAGAAAAACAGAAATTGAATTTCTCTGATTAAAAATTGAAAAATAATGAATTAGTGTATCAACTCATTTTCAGGTAGCCTCTGAGGAACAGAGGAAAAATCTTGGTGTTGTCTCTACATTCAAAGAATCTACAAATGTTGCTGTTTGTAAATGTTTTTCCTGACTGTGGTCTGATTTTTCTCTGCAGTATGAAGTCCTGCTCCTCTCTGGGTTCAGGATAACTCAACAATGTCTCCTGAGCAGTTTAACATCATCAGAATGAAACAATTATTACATTATTACAAGATATTTACTCTTTATAAACTATTTACAGTCAGTACTGTCTCTACTGTTTACACAGTTTACAGTCTACACTGCAGAGGCATCATGTCCATCTGTAAAGAAGTTTCTGTCAGTAATGAGACAGAGAGCTGAGCGGCTCTGAGAGCAAATTATATACCTGCAAGACAACGACATGGGAAGCAAAACTCAAAGAGTTTTTGAAGTGTGACTACAGGGTGAATGTGGATCAAAACAGTTAAGATTAGGGTTGCAAAATTATAAGAATTTTCAAAGCTGCATGCAAATATGTCCAATGTAATATTTTTAACATTATTTCAGACAGTCAACTCACGTTTGAATTATTCATTGTAGCAGCAAATACAGTGCATGTTTGGCACCAGGCTCTGGCCTCATCACTTCTTGCAGATATGTTTACATGGCAACATTGATGAGTGATGAGTAAAACATACAGAACACAACCCCCCCGGAGCCTACAGGTGGGTGCTGTGGTGGCGGTGGCCTATGAAAGAATAAACAGCAATATGAATGCAGGGCAGCAGCAGCGCTGACAGGCAGAGGGAGAGATGGGAGATTTTCCAATTTGAATAGATCACTGAATTGAGAAGCAAAGAACATCGTGTTGTCTGCCTGAACTAGCTCGCAGGCGTCAGGCTTCATAAGCAGCAAGATCTGCACATGCACATGTGTATATGAGTCCAGAGAAGAACTGCAAATTTTCATGACAGAGTAAAACACACGTTGACAGTAGGGGGTGCTGTAGTTTAAGGTGAAAAAAAAGCATATGAATGTTCTCAGGCTGTGACACTGAGCGTGTGTGTGTTTTGGTCCAGATCCAATGTTGTATATGAAAGCTATTAAGGTTTTTATTTAGCTGAAAAAAATCGTCAACTTTGGCGACCTCTCCTGGCCACGCCCATTGAGTTACAAAAAATCCTTTGATCACTTTTAATCCTTAGTGTGTCTATTACACACAACAAATTTGTAAAGATGATCAGAAAAAAAAATGGGAAAAGTTTGATCAAATACGTACCATATAAATCATCAAAATCAGATGTTTAACTAATTTCTGAACTTCCTGTTTAAAATTCACTTTGGTCGTAAGAGACTTTTTTTGTAGGTCTTTGCATGATGGCTATGCACACCAAGAATCAGATCTGTAGCTCAAACCAGCTGTCCAGGCTGATTTTTCATTGGCTATGGGGCGTTGTGGAGCACGAATCAGCAGTCATAAAATTTCAAGCAGGGCTAAATTTTGTACAAAGTCTGGTGATGTTAGCTGCACGTTAAAGGCATGCAATTTGGGGTTAAAGAGTCTGAAGAAATAATAACAATCCTAAGGGTTTCAAGACGGCCCTCGCTGTAAAAACAAACAAAAAAAACCTTGAACATTTCGGAGCCTAAATATGCCAGGAATTTCTAGAAAAATTCAGTTACGTTGACAGCAATAAAGTCCTGAAAATTTCAAGTATTCTTAAGTTAAAAATCTCATGGACATTTTCAAGAAACTTTCCTGACATGTACCAGAAATTTTCCACCCCTTTGTAACCCTCATTAAGATAGCTGCTCTGTAACTGAATAATTAACGGACACTCATACAAAGACTGAAAATCATTTCATTAATCAATACACCGACTCTGCTCACATTGCCACTCTTTCAGTGTCGTTTTCAAATTCTTCATGAGCTGTGGGAAAATGTTGGAAACTTGTCACCAAACTCTGTGAACTCAGAACTACTCAGAAAAAGTAACTTAGACCAAATGTGCGTGGGATAGCTTAGAAGTCTTAAACAATGGAGGACGTTAGAAGATTTAAAATTCCTGTTTTCAAGTGAAGTTGTCCCCAGCGAGGTGTCCCAATTCATTATCCATCAAAGGCTTCTCAGACTCATTTCAGGCCACAGGTGGTTCCTGAAAAAAAAAAAAACACTTCTCAATCTCCAAGAGATCGACCACCAACTCACAGCCCATGTGTGCGTTTCCTCAGCTGGTGGGCCAAACTGTGGGAGACGACCTCTTTTTGTCCTCCCACTGCAGAAATGAAGCACGAAACAACACCTACCATCATCCTCTTGTGGAAACCGGAACAATTCCTCCCTCTGTTTCGTTTTCTTCCACTCTTAGTTTCCGTTACGTGGGGCTCTTCTCCTTGTTCACCCTGACAGCTACACTTTTTGATTTATTTTTTGTTTTCTTTTTTTTTTTTTTGGAGAAGCCTCACACACACACATAATGCACTTCCACACACAGCCGCCCTAACCCACTCTAAAAGCAGTCTTGGTTGGCACATTGTGTTGTGTTGAGGGCTGCTAAGAGCTTGGCGTCATGCCTTATTCATCCCCCAGGCCTATTCTTTGCACCAGTGTCGAAGGAATTAGCTGGAAGAAAGCTCCCTTGCACATAACACGACACTCACCAGCAGAAGAGAGGTCAGTTGGACAGTGTCTTCCAGTCTTTTTTGTATGCATTTGTGGTTTTTCTCTAGCTTCCTTAAATTCAAATCAACTGTTAAAAGGATATTTACTTTTTACCAAATGAAATGTTGTCTAGTGATGTTGAAGGATGCACTATTTAGTATCCGATTGTTCTCAAAAAGCTCCCAACATTCTTGAAATGTTGACGATGTATTCTTTTTCTTACCGCCCTCCTACAAAGCTAGTCTACAAAGAGGTAATCTACCCCCCTTCTTTGTTTCTGTGATGTTTCCCCGAGTACCCTAAGCAACCAGCTGCACCACATCTAGAATCTGATTGGTTGGAAAGAGCAGCTACAACATTATGTAGCTGAACATCCCGGGCTGGAATAATCCTGTAGTAGCATCAGGAGCAGCTACACATACACCGAGCAGACAGTCTGATGTTTGGCACAGCAGTTTTTCTCTGTGTACTAACACGCTGCTTGTTTCGCTCACTCTTTCTCTGGAACAGTTTTGCAAATAGCTAAATGGATTTACGAAGCATGCAAGCTAACCCTGGGAAGCTAGAAGTGGCAGGCTAACACAAATCCCTGAGCACTTCACTGTCTGAATGCGACATAACATAACCATAGGTTTGTTGTTTTGAGTCTGCAGTACGGTGGCCCTGAGAGCTCACAGCTCTGCAGTTAAATTAAGAAAACAATCTTCATCAGTTTGACAACACGTAGCATTGCAAAGACCACGTTGTGGTCTTTGCAATGTGTTTTCTAAATGCTGCATCTGTTGTTGAATTGATGAAGATGTTTTCTTAATTTGTTGTTGTTTTGTCTTTTTGCATGTGTTCTCTTAAAATGCAGTACTGCAGCTCCATAGCTGCGTGTCTTCTGGCACTAAAAGACATTCCTGGAAAACACAACAACAAATCATTCGCCTAAAAGACTCTTCAAATACATGCTGAAGTCACATTGAAATCATGTCAAGCCACAGCTTTGCTCTTGACTGCAACGTCGACTTCCTCTGACGTCACTAATGCATCTCGATAACCCCCACTTAAAACTTTAGATTTATCTTCAAAGCCCAACCTTTACAGGCATTTCAATATTTCTAGTTTGTACCGCTGAATCTAATGTACTTGATTTCTGTAAATCTTAAAGGAATTGCTTGTTCTGGGAAAAACATCTGTGAATATACTAGATAGTGATTTTAAGCACTGTTTCCAACACTCAATGAGGGTTTGGTGACAAGGAAACAAAAAAAGCTAAAGACAGCCTAAACGTAGATGCATTTTTTTGTTGTTGTTTGGTTGCATTATTGCCAGAACTTTGATACGTCAGAATAACATGAAACTCCTTTGCTCTTAAGATTTTTCCTGCCACATATCTTCTCAACTTTGCACATTTACATCTTCCAGCTTCAGATCCTCCCTTTTGTTTGCGGATTCCCAATGAACAAATCAAACAATGAAAATTCAAATCCTTTACACTTATACTATCAAGCCTCATTGCTTGTCACATGCTGGTCTTTTAGATTTAATGAAATTTAGAGGTGTTTTATAAAAGAACAAAAACAAATGTGTCTGAGAAACAATAGCAGCTGAGCCACTGTGCAAAACAAAGACAAAACATCAGGAGAAGCCCTGGATCAATCCAAAGCTCATTAATCATGATCGGATTCTACTCGATCTGACACTCTCTGGACTTGGCCCCAAGTTTGCTCGTGAGCTAATCTGCCTAACCCTCTTTTCCCCAGGATAAGGAGACAGAGCCGGACAGAGGGGCATTAAGAGAAACCGAGCGAGAGAGATGGCAGGGGAGGAGAAGCCGGGTGTGAAGAGCAGCAGCTCCATTGTCCCCTGCTTCCTGTTTGTGGAGGTAAGACACGTGACGAAGCTATAGAATTCAGCAACTCCTCACCAGATACCAGAAAAAAAAGGCAAAGAGCTATTACTGGACAGGGTCATGTCTTGATCATATCTGTTCCTATTTCCTGTTCCTCTGGGCTTTGACTCGTGAGTTATCTCTCCAATTGTCTGTCCTGTCAAACCTTTGTGGCTCTGAGATTTGACTTTTTATCGAGTCTTCCTTCAGGGTGTACTTTGCTGTCCCCACATCTCCAGAATCTGAGTCTCTGTGATAAATATTACAGACTAAACAGTTCATGACAGCCAAGCAAACATGCTCTCCGTTGCTGACACTCCCGCTCCATGTCTCTTTTTTCTGCCCTGCCTTAGCACCAGAGCCAGCTGTGTCTTTGTAAAACGGCTTCAGTTGTTTTGTGGTGTCTTGAGCATTTTTCCAGCATATTTGTGCACCACATGATTTATTTAAGCAGTTGTGGATGTCAAAGCACTGAAAGAAGAGGATTTCATGCTGCACTGTGGGTTTTTAGAGTTAGCATTGGGCAAACCACGCCAAAGGTCATTTTTGTGTTGCGGCAGGCCTCGACTGCTCAGAGAAACTACCACCTCTTTCCCAGTGGAAGGCTTTCTCTGTTTTGTCTGTGGGAGCAGTCAGACAGATGACTCAGAGGGCGGCTGCAGTCCCAGGGCCTCCACCACACCGAAAGTGAGGTGGAGAAATGCTCAAAGTGACCTGGTAATCAGACTGTCTGTAATCTAATTAGAACGAGCGAGCAGTCAAGAAACTCACCGGCTTCGAGTAGGCCGACCATTAGCTTTTCAAGGAGAGTTCTCTTGCAGTACAGCTTCATGACACGTAATTGATTTTAAGTTCTCCTTGTGAAATTTCCCCATGTAAAATCAGGACAATTTAAACACACAGAACAATTTCGAAAAAGATTGAAAGGTCAGTCCAATGGGAAGCAGAGGTGCAGCTTTCATAACTGTCGGTGAGAAGCGCTGTGAAATTAAGGTCTGGATCTTGGCTGCACATGAAACACCATTAGTGGACATTAGCATTAAGTGTGAATATCCAAGTCTTGAGGATATCATCATCCCAGATCCACTGAGAATAAAGAAGCAATTAGAAATGAAAGAAATAACTGTGCCTCTGTCCTCCAGAACACACTCCAGAATAAGCACTGTTTGTAGATTCATGCATGAGTGCTGATAGAGTGGGGTCATTTTACTCAAATTTATTTATGGCTCTAATAAACAGGATTTAGTTGAAGCCCAAGGCTATCTCTCCTCTCCATGGCAACATCATATTCCGGGCCATCACATTGGTTTATTTCCCTCTAAGCCTCCAAATGATTGGGAGAGAGGATCTGAGAGCACTGTTAGCGCTGGTCTGAGACAAAGAAGCAGGAAGCCTCAAGAGTGGAGTGTGATACAGTAGTTTCACTCACTCAACACGCCCCTGTGAGTCTGTTTGAAGCTCAGGTACCTTTAGTTATAGTGCACTATAAAAGCTCACTATTAGGCCACTTCGCCATATGCCTCCCACACACACACACCATCTCTCAGCCCTCAGGTCTCAGTCAATTCCCTCACTGACTGTACATCTGTGAATGTGTGTC
Organism: Labroides dimidiatus; assembly: GCA_030710495.1. Lineage (NCBI taxonomy): Eukaryota > Metazoa > Chordata > Actinopteri > Labriformes > Labridae > Labroides > Labroides dimidiatus. The sequence continues at coordinate 4,472,422 of CM061163.1, forward strand.
AGTGTGTGTTTGATAGAGAGGGAAGAAACAGTTCTATTTTTACAGAAATAGGATGGGGAACCCGAGCCATCAGGTCCAAGACTGGAAAAGAGGCCAGCAGCTGTTACCTGTAATGGAGGACGGTTTTCCTCAACTTGTTGAGACAACAGCCATTAATGGAAGAGAGCAGAGAAAGAGGCATAAAAACAGCACAGAATACCATACAAATACTTATTGATCCAATTGATTACAAGATAATGGATTAATTATTTGATTCTCCAATGGTCCAGCTATTGTGGGGTTATCTACTTGCTCATTACTGGATAGGGAGTTGGCTGAACTGGTACATGTCTCTGCCAAGATATATGGACTGCCAAGATAATTAAAGTTCCTGTGAGGACTTTCAAAGTGATCCTGAAAAAGTCTCTCTTCTAGATATTTGCCTGATCATAATCCACAATTTAAAATGAGATTATCAGCACCAATATAGGTTATTACTAAATGCTATTTCTTAGCTTCCTGATCGGGTCGAACAAAATCAGATTGATTTATGGCATGTTGAAGTCTCTATGACAACACCACGCCAGCTGACGAAGCTTAGTGGCAATATGACAGATCTGAGTTTTTCTCTGCTGAAAACGATTTCTGTGATTTATTTAGTAGTGATGTTGGAGACTGGAGCTGAACTGACTGACAGAAAAAGGACATAAGAGAGGAAGAAAGCTAAACGGCAGAGCGATAGCAGGAGCTAAAGGCTAAAACATGGCTAAAGCCTAAAACACAAGCTAAAGGCTAAACCATGAACTAAAGGCTAAAAAATGGGCTAATCTGTTTGTGATAATGTTCATTCCAACCCACATGCAGCAGCTATCCTGCAGTGATCTGATCAAACTTGAGAGTCTGTCAATAAAATGAAGAGTGAGGTTACATTAGCTCTGATTGGAAGATGAGCAAGACATAAGGATTCGCTAACGTTACACATTAGCTTACAGAGCACTGGGCTGCAAAAGGCACTAAAACTACAGTACAAATGGACAAAGTTTGCTTGTTGTCACATTTCAAATAACAGCGCTGTGTAACTGCTGATAAATACCTTACCTCCTCACGTTGTATCCTGTAAGAAGTTGTCTTGAACAAAGAAAAGTAGTGTTAAAAAGAAGATCTGATCTTCATTCATTTCCAAAACAAACACACGTCATGACATCATGACAGTGTGCGCGTGATTCCAGCCAAATGGTGTCGCTGTGATCCACTTCAAACAGACAGTCCTCACAGCCTCTTTAAGTTCACTAATGTTGCCTTTTAAATGGTAAAAAAGGAAACAGTGATAATAATGAGAGAACCCCAATCTTGATCATGCACTTGTAAGCTTCATACGTGATCCGCACAGAGACTGAGACTGAAAGCACATCTCTGAGCCGTATCCACATCAGTCAAATTTACCAAATGAAGGAAGAACATTTTCTTACCCAGCTGTTGCATTATGGAGGTGACCTGTAAAATTTTGATGTTAGACAGAGATTTCAGTGTCACATCGCTGCAAAGCTACAAGCTCTGAGAGCCAGAGTACTTTTCTTTTTAAAGGCAGGGAAAGTCAACTAAGCTAGATGTAAAAAAAATATTTCTATGTAAAACAAAAACATGATGAAGGAATGAAGGAATTTGCAAGAAGAGTTCTTTTGAGTGTATCGACATGCCCGCTTATCATCTTACAGCAGTGCAGTTTGGCCGAAGATTTAAGATGAGTGAAATTTCAGATAAATCATGTTTTCTGAAACTCATTTCCCCCTTTTATTTCATCAGTCTAAAACATTGCAAGCTACTAACTATTGTTTCATATAACTTACAGCTTGTGTTTCCAAACCTCTACAGGAGGTCTTCATAGATGGAACAGCCTCACACTTCAGTAACAGTTGAGACGCAAATTGAGCTCATACTGGTTTTTACAAAGGCGTCTTCACGTCTACATTGTGGCTCTTCCTGCTGTTTTCTTGTGTCTTTGTCTCTGGAAAGAGAAAAAGCTGTGATTTTTTTCCCACACAACCAGATGAACACTAACTACAAGACACTCTGTGGGATATAAAGAAGGAGTAGTGCTTATTTTACTGTAATATTCATCACTAATTCTTTGAAATTTGAGTTTTGTATAGGAAGAAAGGAGAACCTGACACAAAAACTGATTGTCTATCAGCTGGTGGTTATACTTGTTTCCTTATTTGCTCTTTTCATGCAGAACTGCATGTGTAATGTGCAGCATTCATGCGCTCTGCATTGAAAGCACTCTGACAAATCACAAGGTGCTTTTAGATACATTGCAGCAAATGGACTCATGTAGAAAATGAGGTCACTGAGTCATAATGTGAACTGTGTAGTTGGACTCATTATTTATGCTGTTGCTAAGTAGACCTGAAAGTTATTGCCTTTATTTGGAAGCTTTTTTTTTATTATAGCTTTGAATCAGTACGAAGGTTTATGCTACCCTGTACACTTAAATACAACATACACATTAAAATAGACCACCTATATTGGACTGTATTATTTCAGTTAATTTACTTGCTGAATATTTCCACCTTAATTTTTAGTAGCGACTTCAAGCTCCATGATGAAAATGGCAGAATATTTTTTTTTATTTTTTCTATTAGATAAATGATTCAGTTTACAGCTAATAACATTCCAAACTTTGAACTTGACCCTTGCCAGATGTTATAATCGGCTGATGGTTCACTCAGTTTATGTCACTGGACATGCTTTTTTTTTTTCCCTTTCTTTTAAGATAAGATCTTTATTTGTCCCACAGCAGAGAAATTTACAGAGTTACAGCAGCACCAAGAAGTAAAAAACACTAAAAGAAGTATATTATCTAATAGATAATATAGTAAAAGTAACTTTGGAAAAAAGTACATATTAAACATAACATGAAAGTAAAAAAGTCTTCTGAAATGATTGAGACGTGTTGTCCATCAGAGTGAACAGCTTGGTTAGCCTTGTTAGCCTCCACATGGTCCAAAGGGCAGCTCAGGACAGAGCTGGCCCTCCTCATCAGTCTGTTCAGTCTCGCTCTCCTTTACAGAAGATGAACTCCTTCCCATGTGGCGTTTGTGTCCGGTGTTAGCTCCATTAGCCATGTCTCCATGAATAGCATAATGCTACTCTGCCTTCTGGTTCTCCCCCTGGTGCTGGGTTAGCACAGCTAGCGCATTAATCTTAATGGGGATAAATATTACATTCCCCATTACAATGGATGGAAGGACAGGTCGACGATGTCTCTTCTCAGCTCGTTCAACAATGCCAGCACGTGAACCTCCCCTCCTTCTACTCAGCTTGCGGGGAACATCAGGCCTAGCACTGGTTAGCATCAACATGCTACAGGCTGCTAACAGCTGATCTCCAGTTTAAACAATGCGACCATAGTTACACAGAAGATTTCTGTATAGTAAAAACATCACTGCAGATGAGTTTGGTGTCCACAGCCAACAAATTAAACATAACAAGAACTTACAGACTCCAAATGCAAAGAGTACAAAAAAGAGAAGGAAAAAAGTAGGAAAAATGGACAAGGAAGAGTTGCTGGGTTTGTGACTTAACATGTCTACATCGACACCATCAGAGCAACTCAGATATTTACTTTCAAAATGTTTACACCGCGTCCAAAATCCAAACCCTGACGATTCTTGTTGCGATCTGATGAGCCGTTGTGCTTTTTTAGTAATCAGTATTGACTACTGAAGTGGAGCTGTAGGGGTCCGAGCTGTCAACAGAACTGAGTCAGGTGTGATTCCGAAGTCACTCTTCATGTGGCCTAGTTTCTGGACACTCAAAGCTGCCCAAAGCCAAACTGGTGAGTGAGAAAGATGGTCAGAGATGGTTAGTCTCTCCATGTTAGATCTGTGATGAGTAAAAAAGACTTTTTCAAACAGTGAGCGGTGCTGATGGTAGCAGCAAATTTGAGACAAGTTGTTTATTTTAAAGGTACATTAATCGTACTTGTTTCTTAAGTTACTTGCTTGGTAATAATCAGGATGAGTGGAGGGGTTTTGTCTCTCACTCTGTTTCGTGACTTCATTTGAAACACTTCATAGCTCTGTATGTCCTTTGCGTCAGAGTAAACTGAGACTTCAGTTCGTTCACCTTTAGTCTGTGATGAGAGAAGCTGTTACACTGACCAGACATGTCACCCCCCCACCCCCCACCCTCAGCGTTTATTGCGTCTGTGCGTGTCTGCGTGTGTTTGCAAAATGTGACAGTGATCCATACCGAGCCGGAAGGATCTGCTCTTTTATTTAGGCCTGCACCTCATCAGCAGTTACCATGGAAACCAATCAGCCAGTCTCATTCTCCATCCCTGCTCTCTTTCTATTGATTCCTTTCATCCTCAGTGCCCTAATCACAAGTCACAACCTTTTCCATCAGTGCCACCCACTCAGCCATCTTGTTCTGCATTTGTGTATTCCCTCCATTTTGCTTCGTCATTCCCCGTTTTCAGCATGATTGCAAGTCTGCGTTTCTCTTCAGTCTGAGCTTTTTGTGCTGAAACATCCAAATCATCACAGATAAACGCCTCACCCTGTTGTTATATTTTATAACCAGCATTTCCTCCCTGCTCATTAAAATTTGATGCTGCAAAGTTATTTGGATCAGGAGAAGGATTTTTTTTCACTTCATCACCCGAGGAGGCCAAAAAATCAGTCCAGCTCACTTCATTAACACATCCTGTAATATATGATGTTTATACTTTACTTTAACACTTTATAAATCACTACAAGCTGCCATCCTGGGGACACTGAGCACATTTCCAGTCAAAAATAATTCTCTTTTAACCGTCAGGATGCCAAGCAGTTTCTGGTCTCATTTTTCTCAGCAAAGTGAAGTCCTGCTCCTCTATAGATTCAGAACAACAATGGCTATAGACTTAATTATGTCTTCATGTAGTGTGACAAAATTTAAAAGCTATAAATCATTAGAAAGGAATGAATTTCTCTGATTTTATCTTTTAATTTAAAAAAAAAAAAAAACCATAATGAATTAGTGTATCAACTCATGTTCAGGTAGCCTCTAAGGAACAGAGGAAAAATCTTGGTGTTGTCTCTACATTCAAAGAATCTACAGATGTTGCTGTTTGTAAATGTTTTTCCTGACTGTGGTCTGATTTTTCTCTGCAGTATGAAGTCCTGCTCCTCTCTGGGTTCAGGATAACTCAACAATGTCTCCTGAGCAGTTTAACATCATCAGAATGAAACAATTATTACAACATTATTACAAGATATTTACTCTTTATAAACTATTTACAGTCAGTACTGTCACTACTGTTTACACAGTTTACAGTCTACACTGCAGAGGCATCATGTCCATCTGTAAAGAAGTTTCTGTCAGTAATGAGACAGAGAGCTGAGCGGCTCTGAGAGCAAATTATATACCTGCAAGACAACGACATGGGAAGCAAAATTCAAAGAGTTTTTGAAGTGTGACTACAGGGTGAATGTGGATCATTCAGAGCTCACTGAAAACATTAAAGAGCTCTGAATTATTTGTTTTTACAGAATTTATCAACAGCAAACATGTTGTTTTCTGCAAATTTTCAAAGAAGACATGAGAATCAAAGTGATGTTGATGAAACTCCTGTTTTCTCTGCTCTGTTTAGACATGTTGCTAACATCACTTATGATACATTCAGGGACCTTCGAAAACTTATTTATTTATTTATTTATTTATTATAGTTTTTGGACAAATAGTTTATTATTTGAAAATAAGTAAAATAAGTTGTATTTTGGAGCACAGATGGCCTAGTGGTTTAGGTCGTGCTCCATATGGGTAAAACAGCCCTTGAGCGGGCAGTCCGGGTTCAAGTCTGACCTGTGGTGACTTTCTCATGTTACTCCCCACTCTCACCCTGCTTCCACTCAGTCCATTGTCTCGTCCTCTCAAATAAATCCATAAGTGTAATTTTGATCCTGCCGGCAGGTTTAGGATCCTGAGGGTTAAATCTCATCCAGCCTGTGCTTCAGTGGAGAGATGTAATGGAGAAATCAGCTTCTTATTGTGAAGATCTGCAGATCAGGCACTTATCCAGATCAGTGGAGGAGCAAACATAAAGTCCCATTTTAACACTGTGAGTACGATTTACTGTCCTTGGGTCAGCTCTGCATGCAGGCAGCTTCCGCTTCAGAGCATCACCTTTAGCCTGTGTTCAGCCTTACAAATGCACAATCAGATTTAGATGTTATTCACATGCAGATGTTCTGCTAAATGAAATCAAGTTTTCCACATAAATGTGAAACAGTCGTGTTGCTGGCCTTCTGCTTGGTTTAGTTTGTGTAGGAGGGATCATTTTTTCACATCAAACCAGATTTCAGCAGCCAGTATGAACCCCCTCCCCCTCCATAGAACCCCAATGTGAAACATCAAGTGTGATGATGGATCCAAGAAACCCATCAGAGATTCAGCATATACGTATTTGTGTGGATGGTGTTCTATTTAGCTCAGCTGTGGACAAAAGATGAAATTTTCTTCTTTTTTTCCACTCCAGCATCATTTTGTATAAATGCATCAGCATGCATTAAATCCTTTAGCGGTGCTTTTACTCTCCTCCAAATAAGGAGGGAAACATGGCAATGCAGGAAACGTGTTCACCACAAGAGGGCACTGCTGTAACACAGCAGGGCTGAAGCTCCTCCAGAAAGCCTTCACTCTACTTTTTTTTAGCTTTCAAGTGTTTCAAATCCTTTCGATACTGATTTATCAACAAAGTTTTGACAAACACTCACAGAGATTCTTCACTTGTAATTTATCTGCATAATTAAATTTGACGTGTTTGATAAAAATCAGGTTCAGTTTCTCTCATGAATGCGTGTTATGCATGTCATGCAGACACACACACACACACACACACAGTCTCTCGAGCCTCATTAACACCTAAGCACCATGCAGAGCCTCTGCTATCTTTATAAATAGGTCTGTGTATTCAGTCTTGGCTGACAGATCAGCTTTACACCTGTCACAGGAAGTCTCAGTGTAGCCAACACTCACACGTGGAGGTAGACACACAAAGAGAATCAGACTGATATCTCCACTGAACTAAATACAGACCTGCATCCTACTAGGGGCAAATGACAAAATTCATCCACTGTGTGTTGATAATAAGGATAATCTTTTGTATTATGCAGACTTTTAGAACCAGTTCAGGTCAAAACTTTATAATTTTTATATACAGCACTGGATCAAGTTTTAGAAAACCTGTATTCAGCCTCTGTCCAACACGCTTTGTTTTAGCTGCTGTCTCTTTAAGGCTCCCCACACCACAAACCCCTCCTTTCTGATTGGCCAGCCCTCTGGAGGCCTGCCGGGGGAAGAGCTATGGGCAGATCTTTTTTCCCCCTCCCCCAATGTATCATGAACAAGTTCGAGGGTCATTATCATTTCAACAAGTCTGAAGAAGATCTTGTGCTTGTTTTTTTTTTTTTTAAATGGACAGCTCTGAGGTTTTCACACATAATATTCGAGCACCTTTCTCCTCTTTAACCTCATGCTCTCTCCATGTCTGTTCTCAACAGTCAGAGAATCAAAGCTAAAAGAGGATGGAATCTCTCCTAGTGGCTATTTTTTCATCACAAGCTTTTCTTCTTGCTGTTTTTTTTTCCTGCTCACCTCATTCCCATCATCCTCCTGCCTTTCGTCACTCCCTAGACTCCTTTTTACCCATCTCCCTTCTTTTCTGACCTTCTCATGGGAAAACAGCTGCTTCTTGAATTCTCCATTGGTTCTGCAATTCTTTTTTTTTAGTTTTTACACATTTTTTTTCAGGCTGTGTCTCAATTGAAGGGCTGCAGCCTTCAGTGGACCCGGCCTTTGTAGATCGCAAAGGCCGAATTGAATTGAAACAGTCTGGGCTTTCCTGTTTGTGACTCTTGACATCACACAGCGCCACCCTGACCTGTCAGGCTTACATTACATAAATTATAACTATTTTGACCTTTATAACTTGTTTATCAAAGTCTCTTTACTTACTAAATTCAGTACTGCAAGCCTTTCAAACAAATTTAAACCAAAACCCTCATTATAAATAAAGTAGTAGTTTCCTAGAGAATTAATATTTGTGAATTTTGCCATAATGAGAAGAATGTTTATAATACAGAGGATCAGCATCAGTCATGAGAAAAATCTAACCCCCTTTTTACTATCTTTACCAAGAGTGTCTCTGTTAGTTTGGAGCTACAGTATTTACACTGAATCATTCAGCAGAACGTTTGTCAACCTTTGTTATCTGGGCTATTACAGATAAGCTAATGAAGCTAAGCTCCAGAAGCTAACGTTAGTTTAACTAGAGCGCTTTGGACAACAGCTACAATGATGGACGATCACCAAAGAACAAAAACTAGAACAAAACCAATGAACTCCAACAAACAAAGAGACATGATGAACAATACAGCTAGGAGCTAACGCTAGGCTAACATTAGCTAACGTTAGAGAAAATCCCAAACTGTCCATCAGACTGCTGTGGTGGTTCTAGTGTTAAAGATAACTTTATATTTCTTTCCAGTAAAGTGACAACATGTTGCCTCACATATGATGTTGACTTACCTTAGAACAGACGTAAACATCCTTGTTTATTTTATTCATGTTGAGTTGATGTTGTGGTCTACTGCCCAACTTTATCCAAAGAAGACACTTTTCTCTGTTAAGATGTGTCTTAAGGAAAGGGTTAAAAAATATACTTTGTTGCCCAGCCTCTCAGGATGCCTCGTGTCAGAGTTGCATGTACTCCATGAACACCATGTGACCATTTTCAAAATCTCAGAAAAACCAAACGAAAACTGACTCTGCAATGCATTTTAAGGGATGTCCTGGCAGAGACTGTCCGAGTGAGTGGGATTGCTATATGCACTCTGATTGGCTCATCACATTTAGGACGGGACTAAGCCATAGGTCAGTTAGCATGCTGCATTTGACTGATCCAGATAGAACGACTTCTAGCTAGTTATCCAAGAAAAACAAGTTGTGACTTGTCATCATTGGAGGCAACAGCTTTGTACATCTTCTCCAGGCCTCATTTTTTTTTTTTTTTTGCTGCACTTCAAAACAAAACAAACTGACCTCACTCTGAGCCTCATTGCCAAAACTGTGCCTGCTGTAAGTGTTTGTTGCTCAAAGGGTTTCTTTGTTTGTTTTAATGTCTCTTCAGTCCCAGTGGCAGCAGGGAGTCTCTTGTATTTCAAACGGCAGATTAGACATCAGTAAAGTCCACTGAGCTACCCCAACCCCTGCTGCGAGGCTGTAATTAACACTGACTGCTCGTCAGGTTCCAATTTCTCCAAAATAACCAACATCTGAATGACTGATATGCTCCTGTTTGTGGACCAGTCTCAGGGGATTTCTTTCATTTGGAAGGTAGAAAAGAGTCACTGGAAGAGGGAGCGTGTGAGTGGGAGGACAGCTTATGTGTGGGAGGGGTTGGCGGTTACGCTAGCTGAGTGTTAGATTGTGGGAGGTTTTTTTTGGCGTTAGGTAGAAATATACTCCAATATCAAACAAGATCACAATATTTTAAGATAAACATCAATAAACCAGTTTGTGAGTGTCTCTCAGCTCAAACACAGACTGGTCTGGGGGTGAGGGGTGGCTCATTACATTTTTGCTGTTAAGGGTAACACACGTTATTCATGCAGTTGAAGTTGTTTGTTGCATGTTAACTTTTAGTAGAACAATGAACGGAAATAAAAAGAGGTCATACGGAGGAAAATGGAGCAGACGAGCATGTGGTCAAGTTTTTCAGCCACCACCCTCCGCTCTGCACCTGCTTCCCCACACCCATCCTCTCTCACCTCACACTATTTCTGACCTTCCCCTCCTCTTTCTGCGACTCACCTCTCTCTCTGTCTCTAATCTCTCTCAATCAATTCTTTTCTTTTTACCACTCTTTTTTTTCCATTCCCATTCTTCCTCCCTCGCTCCTCCGGGTTCCTCCTTCTCCTCCCTCAGGACTCCTGTCATGTGGGTTTGGGTGCAGTGAAGCGAATGTTGATGGCGGGCTTCTTAATGGACAGCGTGTGTCTGACGGTGGACCCCTGTGCCTCACCGTCCTTCTGCTCTAAATCCTCCGTCCGTAAAACACAAAACTGCTCTTTCAGGCAACAAGGCTTTAAGAGCACCCAGAGACATGACGGAAACCCCAGAGGGAGCGTGTGAGACGAGATGGACAGACAAACTGGGCAACACTTGTTAGAGTTTGTAGTTGTTGTGTATACTCTGGAGAAATTTGAAATATTTCCATCGGATATTCTCTTATGATGTAAAAAATTCAGTCCTCTAATTTTAGTGTGCTCTTTGAAGAATTGAAGGATTACAGAGCTTGATTAAATGTATGAAATACACTTCAGTTTAACCTCTTTTAGTGTCAGTATTTAATAGGAAAACTTCTAAAATGAAATCAATCTTCCAAAAAAGCTTAGGAAAAGAGAAAAAAAACAGAACCACTGATTGGTGATTATAATAAAGATCTGTCTGATTTAAGAAGCAGATGGTTTTACCAATTAGCCCTCAGATTTTTCTGTTTTTGTAAAGAAATTAACATCAAAATCTTAGTAGATTAGCCTGTAATTCAACTTTCTGATTTGCTGATTTTCATTTTATTATTGAATTTGTCAGATCATTGTGAGACGGTTGCAGACGGAGTTGCTTCTCTGTCAAGAGATCGTAGATGAAGCCGACTTGAAAATAACCGACTCAACATGCAAAGACCTTAAGAGTCACTCGTTTAGCTCCTTTGAATAAAACGTAGCTGTCCATTAGGGCTGCCACATACGATTATTTTGATAATCGACTAGTCAACGATTATTTTTTGTGATTAGTCGACTATTCGGATCATACATAAATTGCAGCTTATTGCACCAGCATACAGCTAACATCATTAGCTTCCAGCTTCAAGTGTTTAAGGTATGTGCTAACTAAAAATGAAGACAGTTAATATCATAGTTCATTCAGCTTTTAATGAACTTTGCAGCTTGTAGCAGCATTTCTGACATTTTTTAATGTACCAATTTTCTATTCAAACATGACATCGCTATTAAGTAGGTAGCTCCCTGTTGACGTTAATGTTAGCAGCTAACTAGCCAATTAGCTTACCTAGATTGTCATTCTTCGTCAGAAAATAAATCAGCCACAGCGTGCTGTCTTTTCAGATGCTCGTGCATCGCCGTCGTTCTGTCATGGAAGGACATTTCTGCTTTGCAGATTTTGCATTCCACACTTTTCTCCTTTATTTTGGAAAAATGCTCCCAAACTTTCGAGCTCTGTTGCCGGCTAGCCATGATACTGTTGGGCATAACTTTTCCGGTGACATCACAGGTTACCCCGGTTACCACTTCTGCGCGTATGCGTCAAGGACAGAACGGCAGACGAGACAGGTGAAAGTACAGCGGCAGTTTTGAGGGAAAAATAAAGTTTAAAAAAATATTAAAACGACGACGTCGATTGTTAAATAAGGCGCCGACGAATTTGATCGTCGACGTCATCGTGACTAGTCGAGTAATCTTGGCAGCCCTACTGTCCATCCTCGTGAGTACAACTACCATTAAGCCGGCTTTGTAAAACAAGCAAATTTTTTGTTTTCATTTCAAAAAGGAACAAATGAACCGTTTTTCAATGTTTTGTTTTTTTGATTCATATATCAGTTGAACGGATGAAACACAGATTCAGTTGCAACAGCTAACATCTAAACCTCTATGCTGAGTAAAGTTCATTTCTAGGTAACAGATGCAGAGCTATATTTAGATACATGTTCAGCACAAAACTCCCCTCACTTTAATAAAGAATTAATACAGTTCATCAAATATGGCTAACCTTGTAAAGCTGTTCATCCGTGTTTGGGGTGCAAAGATTCAGATTTGTGCAAAGATGGCATGTTTTCTATCCAGGTTAAGGAAGGAGGGAGGGAGACTGTATTTTAAGAGCTTCACTCGGCTCTCTGTGGCAGGTCCTTCACACGCCGCCGGCTGTTGCTGTTCTCTGAACGCATTCCCACAGTGTTCTCAAAATGCCTCCATCCCTCTGTGCCGTGTTTTCAGTCGCCTTGATGTCACCGCTGTTGTAAACGCTTTGCTGCCTTTTGGCATCACAGAAGCGGAGGACGTGTCGGAGGGATGAGTGTGACATGAAGAATGACAGCAACAGCTGAGACACAAAGGGACGATTTTTATGGTGTAATATGAAATAGAGGGACAGGAGATGCACTGAGAGGCCAAGACTCAAAGCAAACATTTATGAAGCTGAAAAGGTACTGAAATGTCTTAGTCATATATAGGTAAAAATACTTCTAAAAAGTTTTACTTAAGTAGAAGTTAAACAGAGTGAAGGAGTCGTATTAAAGCACACCATAGTGTAATATAAATAGTCAATATTGAATAAAGAATCACAAAATTCTGGGATTTTTCAAAGATGAAAACTTTCCATGGGAAATTTTAGAAATGAACAGGACTTCATACTAACTGTGTTTACCTGGTCACACACAGGTATACATATTAAACATTTTGGAAATGAATTTTCAGGGATTTTAAAGGATTTTTTTTAACTTAGTCTAACTGTCATGAATACAAGCATCAATATCTATTTATGTATTTAGCTAGCCTCTATATATTATACACAGGTTGATGTGTCCATCAAATAAGTTAAACCATACCATCAAATATATTTACATCAGTACGATCATCAAAACTAACCTTAACAGGACTTCTAGAGTCCAAATCCAGAAATGTGGTCTGAGTGGGATTGCTGTAGACTGGTGAAGCAGAGACTGATGAGGATCAGATGTGCTTGGAATAGTTTGCACATGTGATTCATGTTGTGCACAGATGAATTTGCATTCGATCACGTTTCAGCTGAGATCATTTCTGAAAACCTTTGAGTTCACAGCAAAAAAAGAAAAAAAGAAAATTTGGGAAACTGAAATTTTCAGGAAACTTTCCTGAAACTGACCAGAAATTGTCCACCACTTTGCAACTCTAATTGAACCGTTGCATCTTTTTTGGATGACACTCTGTACACAGCCCCAATGTTCAAAAAGTTCAGTGTGAGTTCTGAAGTTTGCAGGACTGCTTATACTGATAAAAACCAAGTTGTTGTTGCACACAGCTAGATGTGATTTTTTTGAAGTATAGTTTGGATGAAGAGTTATTGACTCTGGAAGGACGAACCTGTGATTGTATTTGTTGTGATTTCAGCAGAGGGCATGCATGCTCTTAGTGTTTCAGGTGCTCTATTTTGACACTTCTGTTAGCTGTGGTATACAGTGACATATTTTATGGGCATTTCAGTGACACACTTGTTTAAAGTTTTTCCCTGAACTCAGTATGTACTGCTGTTTTTGTGCAGATATACCAGCTGTTTCATTAATCCTGTTATGTAGGTGACAGCAGCTTTTTCTCACTCTGACAATTTTTCTCACATCCCCTTGGGCTCCTCTTATGGCACTCACTCACACTCTGCTGCTCACGATCACATTACGACACTTGTCATCATTTCTCCTCCCTTTATTTTAGTCTTGACCTCTCATCAGAGGAGAGAACTGCCATAGCAGAAAAGAAGGAGCTGTTTTGAAAGCTCGAAGACCTCGATGGAAAGACGGATCGACATCCAAAAATAAAGCCAGTCAAAATGAAAAGCTGTGTTGAGACAGGTTAAATCTGGAGCTGTCACTGGAAGGATTGAGAGACGTGCATGTTATGGTGTAAGATGACTGAAGACTGTCATCCTTTGATTTTTCTTTCCTACAATGTCATCATCTCCCTCTGAGCCTGCCTTCATATCATTGTAGCTTTAAAATGATCCTGCTTAATGTCTGTCAGATTATCACACACTGCCCTCCTTTATTCACATTACTCATTGACATTAAAACAGCTCATTTATTTCAGGTACATTGACATTTCAAAGAGCCTCCTTTCCTCCCTCAGAAACATGCAACAGGTCCTGCTTGAGATGATTCTTTCATTGATTTCTGAGAGGCAGCAGATGGTCACTCTTCAGCGAACAGTGAGAGGACCAATCTGGTCTTCATGATCAAACTTAATGAACCAAAGACAAAAGTGGCCAATTGACTGGACGTACTCCAGGTTGAGTTTTCTCAGGAATTTCAATCACAGAAGCATAACTGGGGCGACTGTGGCTTAGTGGTTGTCTCAATCGGAAGGTCGAGGGTTCGATTCCCAGCTCCTGCAGTCTCATGTCGAAATGTCCTTGTTCTACCCTACTTAAAAGAGAGAAACATAACATCACTCCAGTTAACCCTTTATGACCCCCCAATTCCACCAGAGCACATCTTTGTTTTTACATTATCTAGTGTCATTTTTGCGTAAAAATATTGCTCTACATCAATACAATACTTAAATCCCAAACTTTAATAAAATGTATGAACTTACGTATGAACCAGACCGACTAAATGCATTTCTAAAAAGTGCAATAAACCAATGTTTCTCAAAATGTGGAACCCCCCCCACCTGAGAAAACAGCTAAGCTAACGTTTCTCCATTAACGAGCCTACAGGTAAAATCCTCATGTATCGGTGGCTTCAGACGGGAACAGTATAAAGAAAATCAAATGAGGAAAAGAAAACCTCCAACACTGGCCAGGAGAAGGAGCAGCAGCAAGATGATTCAGGCGCAGTGAGCATTGTGGACACGATGGAAGCTAACGTTAGCGCCAGTACATGTATGATGCCAATTTATATCACATCAGTTGGCGATCTGGGCTGTTGTTTTGGGGCTATGTAGCTTGGTGGTCTGTGAGGTTTTTTGGGGGGTGATAAGTGGTCCTTGGTAACAAATGGGATGACATGTATTTGATGTAGTTGATGTGAACAGGCGCGGTCTGGATTGTTACGTTTTTGTTGTTTACACTCTATACCGAAACTTCTGTAAACACATTAGTGGAAGGAAACAAAGCTGTCTGAAATTTTTACACCTCAGATTTTATATGCAAAAAGAATGATCGATTGATCTTATCTGGTTTCAAATCTACCGGCAATCAAAACTTTATATGCAATGAAATCGCCGGAGATCCCGCCGACTCTAAAGGGAAAAAGTCTGAGCTCAAGTTACACAATATGCAGATGATTCAATGCTTTCCAAAGCTCAAAACAAATAACTCCACAATATAAATAAAAATAACATGAAAAAGCATAAAAAGATTGAATTGACAATTTAGATAAGTTCATTTTGTTAATTCTACTTTTACATGTTGCTGCTACTAAAGATAACTGGAATTATTGAATATTGAAGAAAACAGAAGTAGATTGATTCTTGATTGATACTGATTCTTGTGTATATTTGCAGGGAAACGTTACTTCTAGTTACTAACTGTTACAAGCAGGAGCTCAAAGTCGGCTCACGTCTTCAGTGTCCTTACATTTTGAACCTTGTTCATTAGTTTTAGAGAAATCTAACTACGTGACTGACTCTAAGTGGTGGAATTATTGCCATTTTGGCAGTTTAGCAATCACAGGCATGAGTCAGAGCTGGTCACAATACGCTGGATAAATGCAGGGGAGGAGCACTGTTCTATCACACAAAAACAAGGGAAAGCTCCGTGAGTCACTCGAATCAAACACCCCCTCACAGCCAAAGCGAGTCCATCACAGAGCTTCCATCAGGTATGTGAGCTACACTTCACCTCAGACTTAGAGTAGGATATGTGCCAAGAAAGCCAACAGAGATCCAACACGGTGCTTCGACTTCAGTCCAGTTTTGTTCAGAAAGTGTAACATTGACAACACGCCTCCAGAAAGACACATGACAACCCTGATTCATGGACTTGACTCACAGATGTATACTTCTACACATGATTTACTCGATGCAGTGAGAGGTTGTGCCAAAGGTGTTAAAGCAGCCATGTTTGTTTGTTTGTTTATTTGTTTGTTTTGGTAGTGACTCAGTGCAAAACATCCCAGAGGCTGATTTCTCTGCATTCTGCTGCTAAAGTGAAAAAAAAACAAACATTTAATTCATTACTTTATTTTTATTTTTATATTAGCAAAATATGAAAAAGATTGGACTTAGATGACTTAGAGAACTTTGAAATTAAAAAAGACAATCAGAGGAAAAGACCTGCTGGAGAGTGATGAGGTTTTATCAGGTTTATTCTTGAACAGTTTCCTGACGTGGATTAAAATAATTTTTAAAAAATGACTCTAATCTCTCAATTTAGACTATAGATTTCTGATAAATGTCAGAACTCACCGAAAAAAAAAAAAAAATTTATTGTAATTTCACATAAATAAAAAAAAAAAAAAAATTAAATGAATGAAAAAAATTATGACTTGCGTTAAAATTCAGACGATTTTCTCAGATTTCTAAAATTACGGTAAGAATTCAAACTTCAATCTCATAATTGGGTCTCAATAATTTTCCTATGAATGCCTGACTTCTGAGGAAAAAAGCAGCTTTCTGAGATTGAAGTAAAACTTCTCAGTGTAGTTTCTGGAATATATGCAAATGTCAGAATTCTGACTTTCAAATTCAAAATATATTTTTTAAATTACTGATTTAAACTTTTCTTTCTTGTCAAACCTCAATGATTTATTTTTTTTCATTCACTCTAACCTTCTAATCTATGGTTTCTGGCAAAGCAGAGAAGTTTTCCATGATAGAGGCGTGACATTTGAAGATAAAATCAATTCTCACATGTAATCTGTCAAAAAATGAGCTTAGATGTTTTTGTTACTCTCTCACTTTTAAGTAGACACACAAGCTAATGTAGAGAACCACTGAAGCCACTTCACACTCCTGTTCACACACATCCATGGAGCTCTGTGTATTTAACACACATACATGCACACACACATACACACACACACACACACATTATCTATAAATACACTAACAGCTCAACTGTAGTAAAATTCAGTGCTGGCAGCAAAAAGATGCTCCCCGTGTCTCTCTCTCTCTCTCCCTCTCTCTCTCTTTCTCTCTCCCTCCCTCCCTCTCTCACTTACTCTCTTTCTCCCTCCCTCCCTCCCACCCTCTCTCTCTCTCTCTCTCTCTCTCTCTCTTCGTAGCTTCCACAGCAGTTCTTTTTTTGGGTCTTGTGCAGCCGTGAACCTCCTTTTATTCTGTTTTGTTCCTCTTTTCATCTCTTGAAGAGCAAGTCTACCTCTTGCAGATCTCCTTCTTTCTTGTATCTCTCTGTCTCTCTCTCTCTCTCTCTCTCTCTCTCTCTCTCTCTCTCTCCAGCACTAAACCTCACTCTGAGTCGCTCTTGCTCTGTTTTTTTCCTATGCATGTCTGTGGTTGAGGGGAACTGGGACTCGACTCCCCCCTCCTCCCCTCCTCCTCCTCTTCCTCTCCTCCTCCTCTTCCTCCTCCTCCTCTCCCACCTCCTCTGCTTCTCCATCCTCCGCCTCACCTCTCGTTCACTCACTTCCTAACGGAGGGATCATGTTTTATTTCCAGCTGGTGATCATGGCTGGGACGGTGCTGCTGGCTTACTACTTTGAGTACACGGACACGTTTCCTGTGCACATCCAGGGCTTCTTCTGCTATGACAAGACCTTCTCCAAGCCCTACCCGGGTCCAGAAAACATCAGCAAGATCCCCCCTGTGCTCATCTACTCGCTGGTCACGGCCGTACCCACCTTCACGGTAAGAGATGGAGGGATTTTTAAGAGTTAAAGGAGGTGTGTGAGAGGAAGTGGATGTGTGGAGTAAAAAGCTTGAAAAGTTCAGGTTTTTGTCTTTGAGTTTGTGAGTTTTCTTGTAATGAATCATGTCTTGTGTTCGTCTGCTTCACTGTTCGTAAAGTGAGCAGATTGGCAAGCTGCATGTAGGTACCCCCCCACCACCACCACCACCACCACCCCCACCCATCCTCCTGTGATAGGCAGGTGTATGGCATGTGTTTGGAGACAAAGAGGCACAAATCAAACCAGACAGCAAGAAAATGTGAAGCTGGTGGATGAAAAGAGACAATTTACAACAAGGAGCTAACGTTTGATTTAATAATGGGGAAAATAACTTAAAGATGACGCATTTTAAGGAAGACAAAGCTGCATACATATAAAATCTAAGACTTAAGGGATGAGAAAAGGGGTCACAACAAGAGGGGTGTTGTTGTTGTTGTTGTTTTGTATGTTGCTCGGCGCGTGCATGAGTGGGCCATAAGCCAGGGAGCGTGAAATGCTCAGCACCTGGCACTGACTTTGAGCACAGACACAATCCTCAGCAGCTGAAACCCCCAAAAGAAAAGTTAAAAGAGAAACAGAAAACACCTCAGATAGACCGAGCCTGTGAGCACAATGCAAAACAGACAAAAAAAACCCAACTGGATTACAGGCACAGACAAAACCATGCCCCGCTAACACTGCAAAGACAAGACCATCTATGTTTCTGTGCTGCATCTGTAGGAAGTCATGTAAAAGGCTTTCCTTTTCTTTAAGCCTTCAGAGAGAAAATAATGTAAAAAAAATGGTTTATCAATCATTTAATGCAGGTGATAAAACCAGCAGTAAGTCGAGTGCCAAGCCATAAACAGTTTCAGTCTGGAGCAGGTCTCCCTTTGAGGCTGCTCCAGCTGGGGATATATGACTTTGGACGTTGATCTGGGTCAGAGCACAATACTTACCCCAGCAAGTTAGCCCTAACCTGTGCTGACAGAGGCTCATGGTGTGTAATAAGCGATGAGGTAGATCGCAGTAACTCCCTGTGATAGCTGCAGTCTGGTGCAAATGTGCTCCACTTTCTGCCTTTCTGTGAGAGCCTGATCTCTTCTCCTCTCAGCGCTGCAGCAGATGACAGACATACGCACCACGAAACTGGTACAAAACTCACTGACGATTAGGAGGAGAACGAGGGAAAGAAATACTCTGGAATCTCCAGTCAACAGTCAGATCCAATCCAGCTTTATTTGTATAACACCTTTCAGAGCAAAGTTAAGAGCACATGAAAAAAAACAGTTAAAACAATGAAAAAAAAAATTAACACGGTCAGTAAAAGGCAATATGAGTCATTAATATAAACGGGAGCCTGGCCTTTGAGGGCTTTAAAATCAGGCAGTGAAAAGTTAAAACTCAATTGTAAAACTCACAGGTAAGCAGTGGAGGGCAGCAAGGACTGGTGTGACGTGCTCATGTCCTGCAGTGTGGGTTAAAAGCCTGTCAGCAGTGTTTTGTATCAGTTGGAGTGTGTGAGTATTAAGCTCATTGATGCAGGAACAGAGTGTGTCACAGAAATCAAGTCTAGAAGAGATAAAGGAGAAGGACTTCTTCCAAGTAGTCTGCATGGGAGAGGAACGACTTGGTTTTGGTGAGCAGCCTCAGTTGTGTGAACATGACTGGATGGCTTTAGTCACCTGGGCATCAAAGGAAAGCTGGCTATCAAAGATTAGCCCGGGCCTCTCTACAGACACTACTCGAGCTGAGGTTATTTACAGTGCTTGT
Source organism: Labroides dimidiatus (assembly GCA_030710495.1). Lineage (NCBI taxonomy): Eukaryota > Metazoa > Chordata > Actinopteri > Labriformes > Labridae > Labroides > Labroides dimidiatus. The sequence continues at coordinate 4,491,812 of CM061163.1, forward strand.
GCTGGAGCCAGAGGGGGTAATTATAAGCACTTTAGATTTGGAGTCATTAAGATGAAAAAAAAAAAATCCTGGAAATCCAGTTTTTGATGTCAGACAGACAGGATATCATGTTGGAAACATCTTATGATCCAGGCTTTAGAGGAACGTACAGCTAGGTGTCATCAGCATAACGATGAAAATCTGTACCATGAATGCATCCAACAGTCACGACATCAGACTTTAAATACCTACTTGAACAGAAAACTTTGTAATATTAGTAGTGGTGGGACTTTATCACGTTAATTCGATAATTAACGTGGGGGGAAATTAACGGCGTTTAAAAAAATAACGCATTTTATCGTATTTTATTTGATAGTCTATATCACACAGAACGGTTCTTAGTGCACAAGTTTCTGGCAGACGGATTATAGCGACGCACTGAGTGATGGATAACACTGTTGACAGCACCTTGCTTAGCTCGGTGGATGGAAAATTTACTTTTAAAAAACAGTCGCCGCGGACCGTCAGCGCGGGCCACTTCACACTGCATCCGTCTCAGGAGCAGAGCGCAGCTCAGCGTACTCATAGCAGCTGGATACACAAGATCACAGGAGAACCACATGTTCCTGCAGGAATCACACCCATGACAACTACTTTCATGATATTTAGTATGTTAAACTCACCTGCCCTCCCAGAGCTTCATTAATTCAGTCCTTCCCTTTTAGTCTCTGTTGGTGTCCTTATATAAAGGATGTGTTGTATCGTATATAATTATCTGGTTTTCCGCCTCCAATATAAACTTTTCCTCGTCCATGGCGTCAGATTTCCTCTGGGTCTGACCCGCTGATGACTGCTGGCCCTGTGCCAGTGTCGAAGTTTTGATATACGAGGATAATTTTACGATCGACAGGCTGAACATGGTGCTTTATTTTGAAATGACCGGAAACTCTGATCGTTTTTCGTGTCTGTTTTCCTGTTTGGTACGATCTGCTCTGCGGAGATTGACGCGTTTTCAAAAAAACATCTTTTGAGCAAAATAAACAGGATTTTGTAGTTTAAACTTCTGTATGTGACTATTTAATGATTTAGTCTTCTACCAAAATCTGTTTGAAAAGTGTTGCTTCTGATGTTGAATATCGATGCGATTAAAATGCGATTAATTACGATTAATTAATTACAAACAGCATAATTAATTCGATTAATTTTTTTAATCAAGTCCCACCACTAAATTTTAGGTACAATTTGCACAATCCTATTTTTGCTGGATGCTGGAGCTGTGACACGTCAATCCACTGTAGGGAAGATCTAGAGGGACAGGAAGTCGTGCACAGAAACTACCAAAAAACACCCACTGACTTTCAAAATAAAACAAACCGTTTCAAAAAACAGATGACATTTAGCTTGATTATAATAACAAAAGGACACAAGAGAGCAGCCAGGCAAGGAGTCTACAGGTTTGAGGTTTTACAGCCCATCATGAGTGAGGAGGCTTATTAATGGAGAGGAAGAACATCCGTTTCTACCTTATACCTCGAATGAGAACAGATCAGACTTCGAGGACAAAATATGTTTTATTTTGTATCTGTACTTTATCTGACCTCAGAGAACTGATTTAGAGACGTAACCTGTCATCATCGTTCCATTTCCTCCGTCATGATGTGAGTGAGCTGACATTAAGCTGAATGCCTCACCCACGGGTGAACCGTGACCTCACACCTCCCCTCAAAAAGACCTCTCACATTCAAGCACAGCCACACAGACACAGATCAGAGCCTCCCTCCGTCTCTGTTTTTCATCCCTCCTTTTTACCTACATACTTATAAACACACATGCACTCACTAGTGCCCGGTCTAGTCCAGAGTGGCTTGAATTCAGGTTAATGAGACAGATGGCGGGGTGGACTCCATGGTGGGAGAAAAGAGCATTGGTTGCTGCGACATCGGGTCCATATGTGCCCTGATGAAGGCTTCCTCACCTCTACCCTTGGCTGCCCCTTGACTTCTATTCTCTGCTACTAAATCTCTATTTAAATGTGTTTGGATGTTGTTTCTGTTTGGTTGAGGTTGTGTCATCGTTGGAGAAATGAGAAGATAGCAAAAAAAAGAAAAAATGAAATCCTCATTTAGAGAGGAAAAAAACCTGACGTTCTGTCACATGAGAGCATCTCTATCTGCTCCAACTATCTGTGCGTCTGATACGCTTACAGAAGTATCATTTTACAGTCTGCCAGATTCCCACTCTGCCTGGAAGACAATCTCACCTCTGATCTAATGATAATAACCCTTCCGCCTAAAATAGCACAGTTTTCAAACAGATTACAGATTATTTTGATTCTTGTCAGAGGAATGAGGGGTTATGGATGCAAAGCTGTGGATGAGTTCTGTGAAAGAGCTGCAGGAGAACGGTAAACAAATAAACTTGTGACTGTCTTTCTTGAGATTTACATCTTTTAGTTCACATGATCAAAACATAACTGCCTGTTTGTCTCCTCCATTTCCCCTGTTTTCTTTCTTTCTTTGCTTCCGTTTCTCTGTCACTGCTATAATCCTCTGCATTCCTCTCAAAGCGGGCGAAACTAATGTCGTCTTTTAATAGTCACAGGCTCAAGAAAAAAAAAATGGGGCCAGTGTGCCTGCACTCTCATATTTGACTAATGACCACTGACACAAATCAAGATCTGATTACTCACACACACAGAGCAGCATCCTCCAGCTGACTTGAGCGGACTCAAATGGATCCTGGGTCACTCTCACATTTATGTTTCTTGTTTCACCCAAATCGTGTCCTTGTCCACACTTCATTTTTTTATGTAGTCTTGCCACTGGTCCTGTAATTTTTTAAAAGTCACCAAGACTTTCTGTATAATCAGGGTGCTTTGGGTGGTTTTATTTTGAAAAACAGAACTCATATTTCAGTGTGAGGCCTTGGTGGAGCAGACAGGGCAGAGACAAGGAGCTAGAGTGCACCCCAGTGCAGTGTATGGGGATAATTTAGGAACAGTGGTTGAAATAATGTGATGTATTATTCACATGAATGCTATCAACGCGTGAATAACCAAATCCCATTACAGCCCTACCTTACTAATGCTCCTCACTTCTTCTCTCTTCCCTAAATTTAAAGTTCCTGTAAGGACTTTCTAAGTGATCCTGAAAAAGTCTCTCTTCTAGTTATCTGCCTGATCCTAATCCACAACTTCAAATGAGATTATCAGCACCAATAGAGGTTATAGGGTTGTAATATAGGGCTGGATTGATTTGCAGCATGTTGAAGTCTCTATGACAACACCACGCCAGCTGACGAAGTTTAGTATCAAGATGAGAGATCTGAGTTTTTCTGAGAAGAAAATGATTCCTGTGATTTATTTAGTAGTGATGGTGTAGACTGGAGCTGAACTGTGAGAGAGAAAAACGACAGAAGAGAAGAAGAATGATAAACAGGAGAGTGATAGAGCACAGGCTAAAGGCTAAAACATGAGCTAATCTGTTTGTGCTAATGTTCATTCCAACCCTCATGCAGCAGTTATTCTGCAGTGATCTGATCAAACTTGAGAGTCTGTCAATAAAATGAAGAGTGAGGTTACGTTAGCTCTGATTGGAAGATGAGCAGAACATAAGGACTCGCTAATATTACATGTTAGCCCACGGATGCATCTCAGAGCACCGGGCTGCGAGAGGCACTGAAATAGCCAGCTACAAAAGTACAAATGGACAAAGTTTACTTGTTCTCATGTTTCAAACAGCAGCGCTGTGTAACTGTTGATAAATACCTTACCTCTTCACGTTGTATCTGGTAAAAAGTTGTCTTAAATAAAGAAAAGTAGTGTTAAAAGAAGATCTGATCTCCATTCATCTCCAAAACAAACACAGGCCTTGTTAAGAGTCATGTCATCATGACAGTGTCACTGTTGTTTTCTTATACCTACAGTGGGTAGAATCTGTTCCTATTGTTGCATTTCATTCTTAAACACTTTTTTCTTTTTTTTTCTTTTTTTGTACAGATTCTTGTGGGAGAGCTGTGCGCTTTTTTCACCAAGGCAGAAGGAACCCAGGAGAAAACCATTGTCACAGCTGACTGCTGCTACTTCAACCCCCTGCTGCGGCGCATAATACGCTTCCTAGGTGAATGTGCTGTTTTGTTGTAACACACAGACACTCTCACAGGCTTTTCAACGGGCTTTTCTGTGTCTGTTTGCAGCTTTGAGGGAGGGAAAAAAGAATGTATAAATGAATATGTTTGATCATGGCCAAGCTGAGCTCCAGTCAATTGTAGAATCAGAGGTGTTACATGTTGATGTTAATGAGATGAGAAGGTGGGACTAAGTCTGTGTTGAAAGACACCATGACGCTTTCTTCAGCTGCATCGCAGGGAGACTCTTCAACATGAGGCAGCTGATAAGTTTGCATGTTAAGGTGATTTAAATGAGAGGCAGTTGAAATTTGACACCTCAGCTGATAATGAAGTGTTGGAGCTATTTCAGGAGGTAAAAACTCATCCCACGTCGTTTCATGCATAGCGCCCATTTTCTCTGTACACTCATCTCCAGGTGTCTATGCCTTCGGCCTGTTTGCGACCACCATCTTCGCCAACGCTGGCCAGGTGGTGACAGGAAACCAAACGCCTCACTTCCTGTCAGCCTGCAGACCAAACTACACAGCACTAGGCTGCCAGTCCACCACACAGTACATCGCAGAGCGCCGAGCCTGCACAGGCAACCCGCTGGTTGTCATGTCTGCACGTAAATCCTTCCCATCCAAGGATGCAGCACTCAGCGTGTACTGCGCTCTGTACACAGTGGTAGGTTGGATTGTGCCGTCACTGACCAGAGGTGATGGAGTCTGGTTTTTTTCTAGTTTCCGGAGAAACTGAGTCAGACAGTTGAGATGTCTGTGTGTCTTGTGTTGCTTTCTGTGTTTATTGTACCCTTCTGTGCGTGCCCTCCTTTGTGCTTCTCTGCAGATGTACGTGACACTGGTGTTCAAGACCAAAGGTACACGGCTGACCAAGCCCACCATCAGCCTCACCCTGCTCTGCTTGGCCATGCTGGTTGGCATAGTCAGAGTGGCTGAGTACCGCAACCACTGGGCTGATGTCCTCGCTGGGTTTTTCACCGGAGGGTCCATCGCAGTGTTTTTGGTGAGAGAGCCAAGAAAAGGAAGACATAAGAGCTTTTAGTCATGATTTTGGAAGAGTGGGGTTCCCTTTGGTAATGTAGTGCAGTGTTTCTCAAATAGTGGTCTGTGGACCACTAGTGGTCCGTCAAGCTAACGTTACTTCATCAATGAGCCTACAGGTGAAATCCTCACATATCGGTGGCTTAATACGGGGACAGTAAAAAGGAAATCAAATAAGGAAGAGAAAACCTCCAACGCTGGTCTGGACTGTTGTTCAGGGGCTATTTAGCTTGGTGATCTGTGAGGGTTTTTGTTTGAGGGGATAAGTGGTCCTTGGTCTGAAACAGTTTGAGAAACACTGCTGTAGTGTAACAACAAAATGTAGACAAATCTAATTTGGTGTGGCTTCAGTTGAAAATACTTATTAAGAAATCTCTTTTCATCTTTATATTTTTGCCTCTTGCTAATTCTCCACTCCTCATCTCCAGGTGACATGTGTGATAAACAACTTTAAACAGCTGCAGCCCAGTCCTCTTCCACTGCGACCCCAGCGGCCTGAGTCCGTGCTGGGCATGCCAATGGTGACGATGCCCTGCGTGGAGAGTCCACTCGAAAAGTTAAGTGGCCCTCAGGTAAGGGGCGGGGGTGGGTGTGAGGTACGCCTGCGCCCACTAAAGACGGGCTGAGATACTCATCCCTTGTCTCTTACCTGAATCCTTATTCTTCCTTAAGAGAAGAAAAAGCTCGACACGCATGCTCCAGGATCCCCCCTCTTGCACCCTGAAACCTCACAGAAACACCCAGTGGATCCCCAAAACCGAACAATGTTGTTTAGAGGATGGAAGAAAAGATACGCAATCATTTGCTTGGTGAAAAAGATGCTACAGCTTTCTTTTTATGAAGCCGGTCGCTTATTTTTTATGAGGGAGAAACGTACTGAGGTTTGTTAGGAAAGAGGAGGGGTTAGTTGTGTTTTAAAGCTCTAAAGCTCCATTTCCACTAAGCGGTCCGCTGTGGATCAGTACAGTTTGGTACGAGTCAGATTGCTGAGGTCTGATCCTGTTTGCGTTTCGACAGCCAACCGTGCCCTTCTTGATAGACGGTGTGTTAGCCGATGCCGATAGCCATGTCAGCTACGTAATAGCGTGAAGGCATAGAAGCGCAACATGGTTTATCCCACTAATAAATCCAACGAAGAAGAAAAACACGAGAGCAACAAAGGAAGATGATTTTTTCCACCAATCAACAGACTGCAGTGTTTCTAGCTCCACCTTCTGGGGTCAGATCAGTTTGCCTGGGACCCCAACAGAAGGGAACCAAAAGGTGGGATGGTACGAGTTGGTAGTTTGGGGACCTGTCCTGGTTTGATTCAAAGGAAACACCACAAAATGCGTGACGTACCGAGATGAAAGGAACTGAACCGCTTGTTGGAAACGGGGCTTAAAACAGCACTGAAACTTAGGAAGCCAAAAGAACAGAGAGAAGACAAAAAATGTAGAACACTTTAGAAATTTCTCTCAGACGTTCCAGAAAGGATTTGTCTCTTACTGTGTTTTCTGTTCAGTTATCTTGATTATTCTAGGTCGACCTCAGTATTTAACCTCCATAATTAAAGTTGGTAATAAAAAGTTCACTTTGTTAGTTAAAAGTAAAACATCCTCTAAAAATATTCTCTAGCAGGAGTCTTCGTCCTGGTAGTAGTTTTCTGTGTCGTCTGTGGTCTGTCACTAACCCTCACCTGACTGCCTCTTTTCCTCTGTCTCCCACCTCTCCTCTCACTCTGCTCCCTTGTCCCTCACTCTCTCAGCATCCTGCACTCTCCGCCACCTCCCCACCTTACAACGCCTACGTCCAACCATTCTAACCAACTCTGAATATATTTTTTGCCTGTCCTCGCCACTTCTCACTATCATCCGTTGCCTTATTTCTGTTTCTCTGCACCTGTTTCTTCTCCTCCTCCTCCTGCTCCTCATCCCCCTGTTCATTGCTCTTGAGTATTCTTTTCTTCACTTTTCTCGCCCCCTCTTTCTCTCTCTCTCTCTCTCTGCCCCATCCTCTCTCTCTTTTTCTCACTCCTCTCTTTCCCCTGCAGACTCCGCGGGGATCTCCGTTCACCGAGGTCACATGACCATCAGCCCTATCGGTTCCCCACCACCCCCGATGTCATCATTCCGTCTCGCTCCATTTCCAGCGAAGTCTAGACCAGCCTGAGCAGCACTCGCCACAATGCGCTGCCCATCCAGGTGGGCGGTACGCGACGCTGCATCGCTCTTATTCCACACAGGTCTAGACCTCCTGTAAAAACCACAGAAACCCTAACCTTTCGCCCTTTGAACCCCCGGGGAACCGATAGGCAAACTTTTCAGACTGTCTCTTTGCTGAAACAGTGAAGAGCTGAACATTGCGTCAGGTACATCCTGTGATTTCTGTTTGTTTGTTTGTTTGTTTACTACAACTAAAGACTTTTGTTGTTGTTTTTTAAGTATGAACTCAGTCATGGGAACTGTAGCTATGAGGAATGTCTGTCCTTTTTCCTTTTTTTGTTTTTTGACAACAGTGCAATTAAGTGTTCATCGTTTGAAGAGAACAGGTGCTGAAAACTAACAGTGATGTTGAACTTTGACTCATACTTTGGACATTCGATATCGAGAGTTTGACATGTTGGACCAAAAGAACCTGCTGAAGGATCCCTGCTGCTGAGATTTACCTGTAAAAACCTCCTTTGAGCAAGCCATATGCACAGACACACTCACACAGATCTCAGTCCTTAACAAACCCTTAATCTGACAGCTGATCATTTGTCCCTAACTGCACTTATGATTCCCAACACACGTTTTACTTTTGTCCCTGAAACTGTTTCACATCCCACCCACAACCTTAAACACTTCAGCGCAGCGCACACTACAGTTGGAGTCGCAGTTCCCTTGTCAGCGCCGCATGAGTTTTACTCCGATCAAAGAATTTATCTCAGATCTCTCAGCAGAGGCGAAAAGACAAAAGCAAAGAGGATCAAAGACCAACATCTTCCCTCGGCTTCCCTCGCCGTGTTTTTATCTGATTGTCGCTGCTTCGCCAAAAAAAAAAAAAAAAAAAGAAACCCTGAAATACAAACACATTTGATGAGACGAAGCCAAGCTTCCAACTGCAGGTGGTCTTTAACGGTGAGCCAAATGAAGAGCAACCACATTCAGGAACCAATGTTTGTGTTTTGTATCCGTGCGAGATGAGAAGCTGTCATGCTAAACTCGTTCTGTTACGCCAACATCTCCGGCCCTGAAGTGGAATTTCTCTCCGGAGGATTTGCTAACGACTGCCAGAGTCATGTAATTATTGTGATTTATTTTTCAGATTTTATTGATAGATTATTTATTGTTATTTACATTCAGCGTGATTGCCATGAGCGCTCGGAGGGGCGCGACAGTTTTGCTCATTTTTTGATTTGCACACTCCCTCGAATCCACATTCTTTCTTTGAATTCTCTTCCTCTTGTTTCTTTTTCTCCACTCTCGTCTCTGTGGCGTTGGTTTCTTGACTGTGATGCCATCACTGTGCTGTGAAATGTTTCCCTCTGCTGGACAACACACACACATACATACAAACACACACAGAGACATGCACACAGAATGAATTACAGGTTGGTTTGATGGAGCACATGCACATTTTGAAAGCACACGAACACACACACACATGTATCTCCCCTGACTGGTTGCTGATACTTGTTTGTATAGTATTGTAAATAACTTTTTTGTAATGACCTTTAATTTGTACACAAGCATCATCACTAAACGGAGATTGGGGAAACATCTCGTGTTTATTATTATCATGAGCAATGTTTACGAAGGTGCTGAATCCCTCCTAGATAACACCAGATGAGTCCAAACACGTCTGCTGAACCACATGTTTACTCATGATTTCAGTCATGCTCTGTGGTCTTTGGTCACGAAACCTAAATTCAGCAATCATAAACTTTAAATCTGGAGAGACATGGAGACATTCGTGCTCAAACAGACAATTCCCAGAGTCAACAGCTGGCTGAAGGTAAGCTCTAAAAATCTGACCCCTAACAGAAGAATCAAGTGTTTCTATTCAGGCTTTGCACATTCAGGAGGTGCAGGACATCACAGGTATTAAATACGGGGTATTAAAATGTGTCCTGGGTGATTCAGTCACAAATACAGCTGCTCATACAGCTGTGTCACTTTTGTCTGTTTTAGTCAAATAAATGTGACCTCAATAAGTTTTCTTAGCCATTAAAAACATTAAGCGACATCCTGGAGTGATCCTTCTGTGCAGAAACAATGCCTGTTGTTAAACAAAAGGAGGGCTGATGTTTGTTTTGTTTTGGTTTTGGTTTTTTACACATCCCATTTTGTGATTGTTTGATGGATTATTAGGGCCATGCTTAAAAAATAAAGTCATAGATTTATGTGAATAATCTCCTAAATTGAGTGGAATAATCTGTTTATTTTAGTCTGTATCTATCTGAAGAGCAGCAGCCGCCTGTAGAACAATGAGGAACACGGAGCATCTTGTGAAGTTCTACTTTGGTTCAGGTTTGAACTTGGCCCTAATCCTCCGTCGTAGTGTGGTAGCCTACGGTGCTACGTGTTTCAGCTGCCTTCATCAGAAAGCTCCAGGTTCTCTAACAAACTATTGGCAGAGATATTAAGAAGGCTGTTTGTCAAAGCTGGAACTCAACACAACTTCATCAAGAAGACGCTCTCACTTCATCCTCTGTGAGGAGGAGGATGGACGCTCCTATAAAACAACCTTTCACAATAAAGTTTGTTTTTTTTAACATAATTTAAATAGATTCATGAATTTAATCTTGGAAATTTCTGACTTTATTCTCGTTCATCTATGACTTAATTCTTGTAAATTTACTTAAAAAAATGATAAAACATGGCCCTAATCCTCTGTTGTATGGTTGAATCACCCAGGATGCACTTAGCATAAGGTACCAGTTGGACTTTTAAGACCCCCTGTTTAATCTGCTTGTGTTTTCTCCAGTTCCTGAAAAACATTTGTTCTATGGTGGCCATGTAGGTGTAAAATGTGTTTGGATAAATTATTTCAGACCTGGTTTGTCACAGTCGAGTGCAGCTGGAAAAACTGGTAAAACTGAACCAAACATGGAGGTCAGAGAACAACAGTTTCCTGAGAAACTTATTGCATTTAGAGAGTTGTAATAATAATATTTTTCATTTAATATAAAAATACCAGAAAGTGAAGAAAGAAGAATAAAGGAGATCAAAGTTGTAACGTCATAACTTGGGGCTGTTTTTGAGGCTTCAGTTCTCCAGACGGTTTCTCAGCAGAGGGGCCAAACTCACAAGGATCCCTTGTGTCTGATTCACTTAATATTGACAAGTACCTCATATAACCCCTCTCCCCAGAAACTGAACAACCCACTGAGCCATGTTACCTCTTGTCAGAATGATAAAGTCGTGATGTATCAGGCTTTTTGTGCATCAAATCCAAAAAAACACTGACAATCCAGTGGCACGAAGGGCCAGAGAACATAAATCACAAACTTCTGAATCATTGGTGTTGTGATTTGGCAGTAATATCAAAATATTTAACAGTTTAAAAAAATCATTAGGTGTTGTTGAACTAGTAAAACCTAAAATGCTAGATTTTTCACCATGAAAAGTCTTACCTGAGAAGCCAATCAGTGTCTGTTTCTGTACAATTTGCATGAATCAGAACAGCAACATAAATTCATCCCTGTGCTTTCTTCAGGGTCACAAAATGTGTGACTCTCATTTCTACCAAACAGCTTTACTCTCACTGTAAAGTCTGCAGTTACTTCATCAGAAATGATCACACTGCGGTTGACTGTCATGTGGATACAAAGCAAACCTTCTCTTTCAGATCTGAAACTCCAGGGGAGAGACGCGTTTCCTTTCATCTTGTTGGAACAAACCCTGTTTTGTAATAACTTGTGACATGAGAGCATTAAAACGATGTTGCAATAAGAAAACCTGTCAGTGTGTACTGTTTGTTTTCTTACAGTATTCACAGAGGGATTCTACACTGATTCTTTAAAGGTGGATCATAAAAAAGCTGATTTGTTTTTAGTACTAAAGGTTCTTATGTTGGCCCAGTGAAACATCAATGTAGGAACTAAAGAAAGCTTTCTCTCTCTGATTCACCATCTGAAGGGTTTTCACTTGAACACACAGTAGCTGTATGGTGACTTTAATGCAGGTAGATCTTCACTGACAGTTTGAATATGAAGATGAAGGACAAACTCATCATCATGAAAAGGATGCAGAACTTCACTCTCTGCAGAGGTCGAGGTACCCTTGCTCGTTACCTTGAACAGGACAAAGTCTAAAAACAGTCCGTACTTTACATAAATGACATCATTGAGACTGTTTTTCAGACATGTCCTTCATTTGTACTCACATTATTTAATTGTGCCGTCTGCAACTATCCATCACTATGGACCTTAAAATGATGAAATGGACTCAAGTGTTCATTATGTTTCTCTAACTCTACATAGAGCTGCAACCACAGTTCCAATAAAGTTTGGACGTTGTGTGAAACGTAAATAAAAACAACACAATAATTTACAAATCCTGTTTAACCTATATTCAACTGAATACACTACAAAGACAAGATATTTGTTGTTCAAACTGATAAACTTTGTTTCTGTTTTTCAAATATTCACTCATTTTGTGTTTTAGATCAGTTTATTGATCAACTGATCTTTATTTATCACGCCATTAACTACAAATGTTATTTTGACACTGGCACTTCCCAAAAAATGGGCAGGTTTAGTGAAGAATGGATAAAAGTCTAAAGCCTGTTTTATAAAGCAGACAGGGTGTCTGCCTCAGCTCAGCCTCCCATTCTAAAGACTAGGTATGACAAACAGGCCTGTGTGTTGGGAAAGGGTAATATAACCCTATGAGCTGCTGAGGATATGACAATACATTACCATTAGGAGCTGTGTAGGTGAGGAGAGGGATTTTAAATTCTCTCTTTTTCATCCCAGTCAGCACTGCAGCGATTTGGACCAGCTGAAGAGTCTTTAAGGATTTATTAGAGCAGCCAGATAAAAGAGAAATACAGTAAACCTACAGGTTACTAAAGCATGAACTAGTTCTTCTGCATTATGTAAGAATTTATGTGGGAATGAAATACCTCACTTTTATTTACGACTTTGTGAATAAATAGATAACCTTTTAGCCTGCATTAAAAATCTGCAGTAAAAGAAGGTTCTTTTTTCCCCCACATGGATTGAAAGTATACGACAGAATCACAAAAGCACTCTTCACCATGTTGCCATCATGCAAATGACTCCAAATAACAAAGTTTGTTTTTTTTTTCCTGATAACAAATTAAATAATAGCATGTTTGTCTTGATTTCAACCTACAACAGCTGCCATGAACAGCTTCCAGTCATTGGGTGTAGCTGTGGTCTCCCGCTAAGTTACACTTTAGTTTCCTTACTTTGGGAGCTACAGGTTAACAGCTGAGAGGCTGGACCAAAGCACTTTTTAATGAATTAATAAACATTTAATTATGTCTCACATTATATTGTAAAGTTTACGTTAGCCTACATTTACATTACCTTAGCTTAGCTGATGCAGCCTGATAGATAATTAATTTGTTATCATAAGAAAACAATCTTTATTATATCTTGAGAATGATAATAAGTCGTTAATATGAGATAAAAGAAAACTACATGGCTGTTCTCGTCTTTGTATTTTTGGCTTGTTGTGTCAACTTACTACAACTCTGTATCTATCCCATAGACTGTATAATTAATGGACGTAGCCTCCGTGATGTCAGCTGTCTGTTTTAGAAAGTATTACTGAAGCAAATCAGCCGGTGCGGCCATATTAGAAATGAGGTGGGCTTTGAGTCTTCACAGGGTACCCATCAGTCACGTGAGCTGAGCTGTGCCTCTGATTGGATGAACTGTTGATCTTAATATCTTCTAAACTGCAGAGTTCGGAGAAAAATTCACCCCCATAGAGTGTGTACCGTTAGCAAAATTAACGATTCAGACGGGAGACATTTTTTTGTATCAGGCTGTAAACATGTTTATTTCTGCCATGAAAACTGCTTTTTTTATTTTTTTATTTTTTTTTTGGCTTGGTGTTTGTGACTTCCGGTCCTCCTGAAGCCAGCCTCAAGCGGACACTGGAGGAACAGCAGACTTTAGCACTTCCGCATTGTCTCATATTTTCAGACCTGAGGCTGCTGCTTGATCTATCCAACCTCCCCTCCTACACTCTAAGAAATGATTCATGGGGTTAGTAACTGAAGCTTAAAATCAAGAGCTTTTTCTGCATAAAAAATAAGTTTGTTACATGTGTACATTTTAATCAGTTGATAGCTTATTTTAATAAGCTGGTCTAAATTAAATTAACAATCTTAACTCAATAATATATTGATTTTGAACAGACATTTCTGCCTTAACTTAATTCTGTTGGTACAGCTTAAAAATCTCGTAAGCATCCTTAAAAAGTTAAAAAGTTAAGCGCAAGGCTGACGTGCCTGGACATGTTTCGCTGCCAGACCACGCCTGTTACAAAGCGCGGAGGGAATATCAGCCAATCAGGTTAGTATTTATGACTTCATCATCTGTCATAATGAGCACGTGCTTATGTGCGATGTGGACTTATCAGTCGGCAACCTGAAAGTGAACGGAGTTATCGTTACAAATTTGAATTTTATTTTACTGTCACTAAAACTAGTAAACAGTGAGTGAACCAGGTCCATCGAAACAAAGCGGACAATTTACAAGGTTCCGCTCAACAGCGTGCAGTGTCAAACATCGTATTAAAGGTAAGCCTACAATCAAGTGCTACAAATGTACATGCGTGAAATAAATAAATAAATAAATAAATAAAGATGCGACTTATTTGAGTGTTTTGAGTAAAAGTAATAAAGGCTGGAGACCCCTGCTTTAGAGACCATGCATTTACAGCTGAAATCCACAAGATGGCATCATACATCATAGACATGTACACCCCCATATGCTTTGAGCAGACTAAAGGAAGACAACTAAAGACCAGCAGTCATCATTTTAGACATCTTATAGATTTCCATGCGGTGTTGTTAAAGGACAGTCATAGTAGTTCATGAGACATGATGGGCTTCAATTTATTAATGACACAAAAGATTTAAAGGGATACTTCTACATCAGTGTTGGTACACCTTTTTTATTTGAAGAATTAGCACCTTATGGTCTCAACATTAGAGCTCCTTAAACCGACAGAGAGCTATCCATGAATTACCCTGAAAAGCTGATCAAAGAGGCCTCACAGTGCAGCTGACGCTAATTGCAGCCAGCTCCATTCTTTAGACTCCAGAGATGCACCTGCAATTCCTATAAAATCTCTGCTCGACTGAATTCAAACAACCAAAAATCCAAGTGTGAGAGGTTGAAAGGATGATGCTGTTTCCTTGCTCAAATCCCACCTGCAGCGTCTTTCTGGCCCCCCCAACCCTCCTTTCCCCCCATGTCCATTCAGACCTCATTAGTGTGAACAGTACAACTCCCTGTGTTAGCTCTTTTAGTCCTCTGCATCACTGTTTAAAATTTAAGGGTGTACTTTTTAAATCATCATTTTTATTTTAATCAGTCAGTTACTGAAGGTAAATGTCTGTGATCTGTTCGGCTGTTTAAGTTTTTAATAGTAACAACAATTCTGAGAGGATTTATGGGTGAGGATGGACGTAAAGTACTTCAGTGAAATGTCTACTTTTGTCTGCAGTAATGTCAGAAAAAATAAACATTCAATGGCAGATCTATCACTATTATAGTGTAAAATTTGTTGAATTACTTCAGTGATGATAAGTTTGTTTTTAGGGCTGGATGGTAAATAATTTCAGTGAGTTTTAATTTCAGATTTATTTGTGGGCTTGTTTTAAATTTTCCGTCCAGTGAGTTTTGTTTTGCAGGCATGTAGCAGGTGAAGAGAGACAACAGAAACTCTCCAACAACCCGACATCAGGGCATTCCTTCTCAAATTTCAAATTCCATCTGTTTTTTTTCTCTCTCTCTCTCTCTCTTTCTGCTGGGATACAGGATGTGTTTCTAAAAGCAAGAGCTGTGTGCTCGAGGGCATCAGTTTCCCCTGACAGGCTGGAGGTGAGGCACAGTCAGCTGAGGCGCTCCATTGAGGAAGCAGCACATGTCATCATTGTGGTTAAGTGGAGGAGAGACAAGCAGGATGAGTCATGATTGGATAGAAAGAGACCGAGGGGAGGCAGGAGACCTTTTGTGTGATTGTGTGTGTTTGTGTGTGTGTGTGTGTTGCTGGTATTGACTTTACACGGAGCAGCTTTTTATGTTTCTTCTCTTTACCGTTTTACCTCTTATTCTACTCTCCACGAACAAAAACAAAGCCCCACCCTCCACCCCCTCCCTCAAAAAGCACACTTCTCGACAGTCATGCACTAGGATACCAGATGTCAGCTCAATATTAATTTAGTTAAATTATAATTGTTCAGGCAGAACTTCAGGCTGACTCGATGAAATTACACATAACCGTGAGTTATTGATTTTGTGTTATGTGCAGAGGGTGTGAAATAAATTGAAAGTATTACCACAGCTTCATAGTGTGCCGTGCCGACAGGAACATAATGTATACACTTAAGTCGTCCCTCTAACATGACGAGCAATTACAGATACCCATTGAAAAGCAGTGATATTCAATCAGGCAAAGTTGAGCCTCATATGCAGCGGTGGTGCGGGGTTAATTAGTGTTCTTGGTTCTAACCAACCATGCAGGATGTTGAAGGGCTGAAGGATAACGTTTGTTTAGATACACGAGTGCAGTGTCCACAGATTATGTCTTCATTAACTATTGATGCGCTTACACGTGCAGGCAGATAGCCTTTAAATCTCCTCTAACTGCATGCTGCACTTCCTCCACCTATACACCTTCTATGTTATCTGAGCATCCAAGGAAATCGCTTAATCCCCCACAAAACGTACACACTCTCTCCATCCCTCCTGGTTTATTTACACACCTTCTCCTCTTTCTTTCTCTCTCTCTCTCTCTCTCTCTTTCCTTGAATATAACCAAAAGGTACACACCGCCTGTCCATCCTCCCTTCCCACCCCCAACTTCAGCCCCCACCCCCACCCTCCACCCCACCCTCGACACAGCCCTTCACTACTTGCATTATCTTTCCCGGAAATTGCATTTCCAGCACAGCCAGGGCCCCATTATGAAGAGGGAGCGACATGCTGTAACCTTTTTAAAAAGCCATTAGTGATGCACCTGCCCCTCCCCCTTCCCCCCCCTCCTTCTCCCTCACAGCACCTACCCCTTAGACCCCCTCCAACCCTCACCCTTCATACATATCCCCCCCTCACCCCTTGTTCACTCTTCTTTTACCCTCCCTGACCGCTCCCCATCAGGAACTGCAGCTGTAATGTTATTAGGCCATTTCTACCGCCATTACTCGGCCAGCTCCCCTCTACCCCCCGGCTGAACGCGGAGCAGATGCAGTGGGAGCAGCATAGGGCACTGGGCGCAGTGATAATACGCAGAGGGTCAGATGTAAAGGAGGATTTGTGGTGCGGCGATGGATGGATGGATAGATGCATGGATGGAGGGATAAAACTGAATGCATGCTGTAGAAAAGATGAGAGTGTGAGAGGAATGGAGAGTGCAATCGATAAAGGTAAACAATGAACTGTCTATCTCTCCATCCCCCAACCCTGCTCCCTCTTTCGGCCCCGTTATCTAAACACAAACAGCAACTGTAACGCCAGACATTGGTATCACACTTGCACGCACCAGTATGTAAACAGGCATTCACACACACACACACACACACACACACACAGCAGCAGCGGCTCAATTCACAGTCAGTCGCAATCCTGTCAGAGGAAGCACTATTGTTGTTGCACCGTCATGTAGTGTTGTAGTTGTAGACCACACTGGCTGCATTATCGCCCAATTAGAATGCAGAGACAAGCCACGGAGGGCAGTAAAGAGGGAAGTGGAGTGCCATGGAGCAGAGGAGAGACAGGCAGAGAGGGTTTGAGACAAGCCAGGCACACAGACAGACTCTAAATCCAATTGCATGGGCAGGTTCCAGGAAGCAAATAGTGAGAGATTGTGCAGGAGGAGGTGGAGGAGCTGAAGTAAAAAATCCTTTCCCCCTACATCTTCTTTGTAAAGTACACAGCAGAGCATGTAAGCCCTAATGCAGCAAGTGTAGCTTTACTGTACTGTGGAAGCCTACACAATAGCGTTGGCATGGCTCAGCCCACTGACTGACTGTCAATGTGATGGAGGTGCTGCACTATGCCGAGGCATCCGAGGGAAACCCAGAGGACACAAATCCATAAAAACAACCCACTGTATATTTTATGATTCTGCCCACTTCATAAAATCCCACCATCACACAGGAGGGTGTTCATTAAAGTAATTATTGGCAGGATGATGGCGCTACACAGGCTGTTCTGAGAGGCGGCCGCAGTGAATGTTTATAAGAGTATCCCATATTTTACATGATCCTACTGTTAATGTGTTTCTAATGCCGAGCAACGCAACGGTCACAACACCATGAGATTTTCAGTAAATGATGGAGCTCTTCCCTGATACAAGTTCTGCTAATGCTGCTGCTAATGAAGCGCCTACTCATGAGCTCCACACACATAAAGTACAACGGTGAAATAAACAAATATTGTTTCAAAGCTTTACATGACATCACAATCACAGTTATTCACCATATTTCATCGATGTAAGGGTTGAATTGAATGTTTGTTTACATTGAGGTGTTAACACATTTAAGTGTTCAAAGACATGCTTTGTAATTTTAGTGCTATACGTTTTTTGTCAAAGTTCCTGTGAGGACTGAGCTTGAAAAAGTCTCACTTCTAGATATCTGCCTGATCCTAATCCACAACCTAAAACGATTTCTGTGATTAATTTAGTAGTGATGGTGGAGACTGGAGCTGAACTGACAGACAGACAAAGGAAAGAAGAGAAGAAAGCTAAATGGGAGAGTGATAGCACGGGCTGAAAGCTAGAACACGAGCTAGAGGCTAAACCATGTAAATGCTAAACATGAGCTAAAGGCTAAAACGTGAGCTAAAGGCTAATCTGTTTGTGATAATGTTCATTCCAACCCACATGCAGCAGTTATTCTGCAGTGATCTGATCAAACTTGAGAGTCTGTCAATAAAATGAAGAGTGAGGTTATGTTAGCTCTGATTGGTAGATGAGCACTGGTAGGACAACTAGGGTTCGCTAACGTTACACATCAGCCTATGGATGCATCTCAGATGCTGCCAACTGTACTTGTTACATTTCAAACAACAGCGCTGTGTAGCTGCTGATAAATACCTTACCTCGTCACGTTGTATCTGGTAAAAAGTTGTCCTGAACAAAGAAAAGTAGTGTTAAAAAGAAGATCTGATCTCCATTCATTTCCTAAACAAACACACGCCTCGTTAAGAGTCATGTCATTACAACAGTGTGCGTGTGATGCCAGTCAAAAGGTGTCGCTGTGATCCACTTCAAACAGACTGTCCTTACAGACCCTTTAATAGTTTTTGGGGGGCTTACACTGTTCACTGTAGTGCACCTATTGTCTGCCTTTGTTGAAAACACGTTCAGTCCTACAGATCCTTAATGGAGGTTCACTTGTGACAGTTCAAAAATCAAGTCATTCTTTTTGAATCTATCTTTCTTTGCTGTCTCTTTGAGGCTCCCTGCTCCACAAACCCCCTTCCTCTGATTGGCCAGTTACCTGGAGGTCTGTGTCTTTTAGCATAGCATTCCAACATCAGACTTTGACAAACCGGGGACCCACCCACCCCCCAAAACCTTACAAAATGCAAATATTTGTTCTAAATGACTCGCAGCACTAAAGGGAAATGACTTGTACCAAGATGGATTGAATTTGGAGGCATGGCTCCTCTTCTTTGGACCTGATTCAGACATCTCTGACAGCAGCCTTGATGGAGTGATGCCGAGTGATGCTGAGCTGAGAGCTGCTTCAGCAAGGACGCTAACGCGTGCGCCTAGTGGGGATTTACGCATGCTTGTTGCTGCCAAGTTGGGTTGAGAAGTGCGACGACGCGTATCCTACACAACACTTATGAACAAGTCTTTAAATGGTATCAACGTGATGAATCAGGAGATAATCTGGAGAAATTACAAATCGGGGGTAAAGCAGGAGAACAGGTTAAGACTCCTGCAGAAATAAAAAAAAATATGGTTTTCGGTTGCTGCTCTTCCAACATGTCATGAACCAATTGGGAAATCATTATGCGATGACTTCTTCACTGTAGTAATTCTTGTTAAGCTCTCTTTAAGATCTTGTGCCATTTTTAGAACAGCTGTTTTAGTCAGATTACAGATGATTCTTTGCTATCTACAATATTTGAATATGTTGGGGGGGTCACTGTCCTTTATATCCATGTTTGAAACATTGGAAAGCATTATACCCCGTCTTTAAAATTCCAGCTAAGAGAATGATGACTTTAACATTTATTCTAAAGACAGAATTTGATTGGTCTAACTTTACATAAAGATAAAAAAACAGGATTAGAAAAACTATTAATACATCCTGTTTGTTCAACCCAACTTACAAGGTGCATAAATAATGAAGACTGCTGGTATCGTGGGAGGTTATTTGCTGGAAGGAGGCTGATTTTTATCTCCAGGAGGAGCCAAGGCAAAGCTTTCCCCCCTGCTGATGAGAGTAAGGTGAAGGGCTTCTGGCTGTTGCTGCATATTTAATGTAAACATTAGAGTGGTATCAATCTTCTCATTTAACTTTAGGCAAGAAAGGGAATAAATGTGTTTGTCAACATGTGCTTTTAGCTTGAGCCCGAAAATCCAGACACAAGTAAGTTTCTGGAATCAGAAGAAATCAGGCTGAGATGAAATCTGTCTGTCCATCCATCCATCCATCCATCCATCCATCCATTCATCCATCCATCCATCCATCTCTTCATCATCCCTCCCTTTCTCTCCCTACCTAACCCCATCAACCCCATCCTCTTCTCCTCTCTCTCTCTCTCTCTCTCTCCAGACACTGACACCAAATCCCACAACAGTCTCCCTGCTGATCGATACCATGACATCATCAGACGTGAACATCATCAGAGAGCTGTGGGCGAGGTGCTGACCTGAAAACACACACACATATTCATGCGTATATACACACACACACACACACACATACACACACACACACAGTTGCACACACACACACATTAGGACCTGAGGGACTGAACCAAGATGAGCGTTAACACATCCCATCCCCTCTAACCCCTGCCTCCCTGCCTGCCTGCCTGCCTGCCATCAGTGATGCTGCTGTAGTAAATCTTACTGATGACAGACCCTAGACCTCTTTCACACACACACTCACACTTAAGCGCACACACATATAAACACAGGGACACACAGCAAGCTGAAAGACAATAAGGACATTTCCCCTGAGTGAGCTGTTGAGAGGAGGCCAGGCTGCTGGGTGTAAATATGGTCAAGACAAAGAGCTTCACTCAGAGGCTGCACTGCAGCTGTCATGTTTTTTCACGCTCTTAATCACAAAAAAAGAAAATCCTGAAAATATAAAAAAACCCTCCTACTTAAATAAAAAAAAACAGCAAGTTTTCATATCTCTGACTGAGTGACGGTCACTTTTATTGTCTAACCAGGCCTGGACATGTACCTGCATTTTTATGTCCAGGCGACTCGTGTGAGGCTGTCACCTGCTTCACAGGCAGCCTGGAGCGTCCAGTCAGAATCTGGACAGCAAGGATCCAAAAGCAGAGGAGTCAATATCCTCCAAGCTGGAAACACCTCCTGGTCTGCCAAAAGACAGCTGCAAATGGGGAAGTCGCTCTGTGTTTATAGTTGTGGGCTCAGCTGTGTATTTCAGTCTTAAGACAAATAGACAGACTGACAAAACGACAGGGAGGGAGGGAGGGCAGAGAGGAGACGAGCTGCAGTTCCTTTTATGAAACTGAAACATCAAATGATGTAAACATTGATACATTTGGCTGTCACTAGAAGTTACCCTTGTTGTTGTGATTTTCTGGAAGCTACGCCTGTCATGTGTTTGAAGGGTGAGAGCTCAAAACTAACAAAGATGAAGTCTGACATCCAGAGGGGAAAAAAGTAATATTTTAAATGACAGCTTGCAAATTGCAGTGTTATGATGTGATGTCAAAAGTATCAATGACATATTTCAGGATGCTAACTCATGAGGAGGAGGAGGAGGAAGAACGCAGCAATGAAATCATGTTTGTACGGGGCGTAGAGATATGACAGAGAAACTGAGCAGCACAATCGACCAGGAAGGAGTTATTTTGTAGCTTGGATGTAATAGACAATTAAAATCAAGTTAGATTCTTCTTCTTCTTCTTCTTTTTCTTCTTCTTCTTCTTCTTCTTCTTCTTCTTCTTCTTCTTCTTTACCCTGATAACTTTTAAATCAGGCAATCAGTGGTCATGTTTGCTGACAGTGTTTGGCTTGATTGGTAGCAGACGGACCAGACTGGACACCAACTGTCACTGTTTGCATTCAAAACATTTTCAAACCACACGGCCATGAAACCCAGACCCAGATCATAATGCAGTTATGAAAAACTAAACTCAAATTGATTTCATTACATGTCCTCAAAAGGGGGGGTGGGGGTGCAATTCATTTTTCTGGGACTATTGTTTAGTGTGTTGTCATGATGTCCCAAAGTGTCGCATGATGTGAAAGTTAACCCTTTATGACCTACCACACCAAGTTTACCAGAGCATATCTTTACATTTTTACACACTGTGGTGTCATTTTGTGCACAAAACCTTTGCTATACATCAATACAACGATTATATCCCACACTTTAATCAAGTGTATAGACTTATGTCCAGACTGACTCAATAAGTTACAAAAAAAACTAAAAAAAAAAAAAAAAACATATTTTTCTAAATACAGAAATGTCATGGCTGTATCCCTCAAAAATGTAAGTGTAAAAATATGTGATGATGTTAATTCAACATATGAAGTAATGTGAATAGCCGTGGATTTATATAAACACAACAGCTGTTAAAAACACAATATGGAAGTGTTGGTGGAAGAGCGATGGCTCTGTCTTATCTGGTTTTAAATCTACCACCAATCAAAAACGAATACGCTTCACACTGCTCTGTAGTGGTTGTTTCTTTGTCAGTCATTGCCAAATTTTTCTTAACTGACAGAAACTCAAAGTCAATAGCGACAGCAGAATTAGCAGTTTGTATGGTGGCCCTAAGAGCTCACAGCACTGCAACTTAAGAGAACACATGTAAAAAGACAAAACACAAACAAATTAAAAAAACATCTTCTGCACAGCATTTAGCAAAGACCACAACACAATGGAAGAGTTTCCAGAGGACACTTAAAAGTGATGCACACATTATTAGCTAATATGTTAATATCTGAATCATGTGATCACATTGTTAAAATAAATGACTTACCACTGACAGAAAGAGAACCTTAACAGAGCTGTGACTTAAAATCTGCATCATCATCAAGCGTGTCGGGACGTGTGCATCACTTTTAAGTGTCCTCTGGAAACACTTCCATTCTGTTGTCAGACTGATGAAGATGTTTTCTTAATTTGTTTGTGTTTTGTTGTTTTGCATGTGTTCTCTGAAGTTGCAGTGCTGTGAGCTCTCAGGGCCACCGTATGTTTGGCATCTGCAGAGAGGATTTGGCAAATGTGGCACCATTTAAAAGTGAAATAATCAGATTTACTGTCAAGAAGCAGTGTTACAATAAAACAAAACCTACCAAACAGAAATTGCCTTTGTTTTTGTCTTTTGTTTATAGTCATCAATCCTTTGTTTTTCATATACAAAGAATTTTAACAGAGAAAAATATCACGGTATTATTATACTTTTAAAGCTCTGAGAGTTATAACAGTAAACTGGGAGGCAGAGCATCAGTCAGTTCAGGCTTCTTTTGCTACAGTATGAAGACCTTTGCGTAGCACTGGAGAAGAGTGTTTTTCCATCTCTCTACATTTGATATTAAAAATAAATAAATAAATAAATAGAGGGGCAGAATAAGAGTCTCGAAGTCCCTCCTATAGGAGCTGGCAGAGTACAAAGGACTTTAATATCTTTATGAAGCAGGATGCTTTTCAGTGTATCATCCACTGCCAAGCCAGATGAGACCAGGCAGCAGCAGCAGCAGCAGTGGGGTGCGTCTCACCTCTTCATATGGGCTCCCCATGAGTCTGTCTTTGTACAGTAGCGTGTACAGTAATGTCGAGGCCTTTCACTTTAAGGAACAGGCAGATTTCTATTCTTCATTCACTTCCTGTGTGAGCTCCTCTTCTGTTTCTCTGTCCTTTAGCTCCCTCCTGCTCTCATATTCTTGTCCTGCAGAGAGAAAGGTAAAGGGCCACGACCCTTCGCTCACTCCTCTCTCCCACTCAAACACGGCACATAGAGAGAGAGCTGCAGCACTGCCAAGCTGGCTCACTGTGCCAGGTTGCTCCTCCCTGCATGAATGTGTGCATTTGGACTGAATTGAGCTTGACTCCTCGTCCCAGCGACAACCCCCCCCCCCCTCCCCATGCCCCCTCTCCTCCTCCTCCTCCTCCTCATCAACCCTCCCTTTCCATAGCAGGTGGCGCCACTGGCAACAGGGCAGAGAGAGGGCTTTGATTCCTAAGCCAGTGGGCTCAGTGCATATTCAAACTAGGGCCTTTGTTTGTGTTGCTGCGAGGCCCGAGTCAGACTTGCATGCAGAGAATACAAATCAGACCTTTGACAGGAGCAGTTAACCTGCCGCTAAATATAGCTGCCCTAGGTCTGAAAGAGATGGAGGAAGAAGTGGATGAGGGAGAGAGATGGAGGGAGCACATAGGGCAGGAGGGACGAGGTGAAAAGAGCAGAGAAATGAGAAGCCTTTTATTTCTCCTATTGCCGTCGGTTTGAGGGAACAGAGGGGGTAAAGATGGAGCTGGAAAGTCTTTACAGAAATGTCTGCTGAGCAATTGATGCGTGCATAGCCGGCATGACGCGTGCGTTCAGGAGGGTGCAAAAGAGAGAATAAATAAAAAACACAGAGAGCCTGGGAAGTGGGTAGCACGGTGGTGGGGAGAGTGGCAAATGAAAGATAGGGAGAGTCTTTAATAAAGCAGCAATCTTGAGGGAGCGAGGGTGAGGGAGAGAAGGAGAGGGAATGAGAAATGTGCTCATACCACAGGGATCTGAGCAGACTGCAAAAGAGGAGGGGGGGAGACAGAGAAAAGACTCAGAGAGAAGAAATTAGAGAACGAAAGAGACAAACAGCGAGGAAACAGGACGGGTGCAGGACTTCAGACTGTCCTGTCTGGACTCCTTACTCAGTCTTTGATATTGGGGTCACATGGGTTCATGAATGACCTCAGAATCATACAGCACAGATGTCATATTACGTCCTTATATGTGGATGGAGAAATTTACAACGAGCGTGTGTTTAAAAAAATTAAACCACTGAGTGAGTGACAGTCAGTATGCAGCAGTATTATGTAATACTAGCTGCCCAAGCCAGTTATATATGGTCAGATACAGTGGCTGTGTTTGTGTGTGTTTGTGTGTGTGTTTGTGTGGTCTCTTAGCACGGGCCTCCTAAAAGATATAAAGTCAATCCACCTTCAGAGTGGGTCCAGTAAAACACTGCATCCTGATACTGTTTGACAAATAATAAAACCATGATGAATGGTGGTGCAGTCCCACATTGTGCCCACCTTGTCAGCAACATTGTGCTTTTATGCAGTGATGGAGCAACATCACCACCACTGCTACTGGAGTACAGTGCCTTTAGCTACTTCCACTGCTACACCCAGGGATCTAAGCTATGTAATCCCTGGGCGGATGAGGCAAGGTTTGGAGAGATTTGGGAAGGAGAAGCTGCCAGTCCTTTCGCTAGGAAATTCAACTAGTTGAAATCCCATGGGATTGGATTAGGATGGATACGGAGCCAGTCACTGAGAAGTCGCTGCAGTGCTCACAGAGGGCCACAGTACACACAGACACATGCACAGATTGTGCTCATGAATGGACAGGCGGTGAGACTTCCTTCACTTGTGCATCAGGCAGTAGGTGGGTAGGTAGGTAATGCACTTACCGCGTGTCCATCAGCTTTTATTATGTGCTGTTGCTGCTGGGGAAAAAAAAAACAAAACACCATTTCAAAGAGGAAGAAAGGCGCCAATCTAGCGCCTGTGTGTAATTTTATGCACAATGGTTATTTTTGAAGCAAGGGAGGTGGGGCCCTGAATTAATAACAGAAAATGTCCATCATTGGGTGTGGGACCATCTGTAATTTTGAAAAGTTAATTAGCCTAACGCGCCACACGGTCATGTTCAGGGCAAACGGCTCCAAAGCAGAGCTCTCCAGGCAGCCTGCCACTGCCTAATGAGTGTCTCCTGGTGTGCAGGTTTATCATTTGAACACTTTGGTGAAGGTTACATTTGAATAATTTCCAAGCCTTAGTTAGAGACTATTGTTTAATGTGCTGATTAAAGACTAATGGAATTAAGACAGGAAACCAAAAACAGGAGCTAAATTAACACCTAGATGTACATGCCATTTCCTTTTATTATTATTATTATTATTATTATTATTATTATTATTATTATTATTATTATTATTATTATTATTATAGTTGTATCTGGTACCTCCTCCAGCAGGCTATCCTGGCTGTCACCACATCCTGATCAGTGAGCATCACCATCACCATCACTGGGATGTGTGAGCTCCAGTGTGTTCCTCCTCTGTGAAGCTACAGTCGTTGAGTCGCCTCCGCCGCGCCCCTTTGACCACGCTTGATTCGCAACAATGGGAAGACAGGAGAGAGAGAGAGAGAGAGAGAGAGAGAGAGAGAGAGAGAGAGAGAGAGAGAGAGGAGGGCAGAAGCAGAGCCTGAGATTCCAGGATCTAAGAGGGAGAATAAAGGGTGGAGAGTGTGTCTGCCTCTCGGATCTTTTTCTTTCTCCCTCTATGTTTTTTTTTTTTTCCTAACAGGGAGGGTGAGGCTTTTCTGAGGAGGGAGGTGAGGTGAGATAGAAGAAAAAGAGAGTTAGAAAGGGGGCGTTTCCCCCCCCTCACTCTGTGTGATTTCCACGTATTGCCAATACCATCGAGTTGAACGCATGAGGATAGATTGACAGACTTCCAACAATGGGGTGAGTAGGAATCAATTCTCCGGAGATGCCGCTGCCGCCTTTTCTTCGCATAATCCCCTTTGACTTGAATGGTGTGTGTAATAGAATTATAGCAGAACTGAGAGTCAGGCAGAAATGTGTGGCCAATATGGCTACAGTGCTGTATGTAAAGCTGACAGCTCTGTCAGGTGGGCTTTCTTCAAATGTTTGACCAGCGTCCATAAAGACTCGCCACTCAGTGGAAGCACCGAGGAGGAGGAGGAGGAGGAGGAGGAGGAGGAGGGGAGGAAAAAGCGCTCACTGTAGATTTGAGTCGCATCGAACAGCGATGCTGCTTTTGTGTCATCTTTATTCATTCATTCATGATTTTTCCTTGTGTAGTATTTTCCAACTTGTTCGGGAGTTTTTTTTTTTTTTTTTTTTTTTTTTTTTTTTATCCCCGCGAAGTGAGATTAAAGAGTTTTTGGCTCCGCTTGTTGCTTACATTTGCTGCCACTTCCCCCTCGTCTCCCTCCTCCTCAGAGTGAACGGCCTGCACACACACTACTGCAGATGTGAGTGATTTTATTTTCATTATTATTATTATTATTTTCCTTTGCAGTCAAGCTTTTAAATTCTGAACACTTTGAAAAGTAGATAAAAATAGGAGAAGTGACAGATTTGTTTTGGCCTTATTTAATGCTCGAATCAAATCAAAACGTCATAAATCTATCAGGTATTTCATCATGAAATCGAGTTTCACTGGCTGCTGGCAGACTAAACAGTGGGCTGATGTTATAGTGGATGTATGTCTCTACTTCAGGCTCTCAGGCCTTCATCTCACATTCTCTTTTATGTTGCAAAGCGATCTGGTGTTAGTTTTCTGTCAGCATCCATGTGGGCTAAACACTGCACTTTAACTCCTCGAGCTGCTCTCACACAAGGACTCTTAAAATGTGATGTGCTCTTCAATTGATTGGTTTCAGGTCACTTCAGTGAAATATGCAAGATTTCTCCTACAGACAACCCTATACCCTCCACCACAGCCAGCACTCCTCTATCCAGCAGGCCACTTCTTTTCTTTTTCCGCCTATAGCTTATAATTGATTGAATTTGTTGCATTTGCAATTCAGTCTGCAGCTTCGTGCAGCTTGTGTGTGTGTGTGTGTGTGTTTGTGAGAGCATGTGGCACCACATGTGTGTGTGCCATAGAGAAGGAACATCAATTTGAATATGTGTACATGTGTCTGTGGATGTGTGTGTGCGTGTGTGTGTGTGTGTGTGAACCTCCCTGCCTGCCTCTCAGCGTGCATGTGCTCAGCCCCTCAGGCACGTTGGCAAGCATGAACTCCCTGAACTCAATCCTTGTCCATTAAATTCCTATTGATCAAGCAGCAAAGAGAGACATAAAGTTCCATCTCCTCAGTTTCATGTGGGCTCAGCTTGGAGTGGGCTTTCTGTCTTTTAGGCTTTCTGCCCCCCACCCCCCACCCCACCCCACCACTATCATCCCCCACTGCCCAAAACACACACACATACACTCACACACAACATAAAGAGGGAAAGAGGAGATGCAAAGGGGGAGGAGAGAAGGAGGAACTGAACAAAGCTTTGGGAATCCATTAGGAAAGAAGGAGGAAGAGGAAAATAGATGATTAAATTGCACATGTTTATATGCATGTGTGTGTGATTTAATGTGCTGATTGTAAGCCATTTGTTTTAATGTGTGTGTGTGTGAGAGAGAGAGAGAGAGAGAGAGAGAGAGAGAGAAAAGTAGGGAGATTTGTATTTAGCATCTCAGCAAAGCAGCGTACAACTGTCCACTGGGAGCTGTCCTTGGTTCTGATCCGTGGCACCGCTCTCCTCCATCCTCAGCCCACCACCCATCCACACATAAACCCCCTTTCTCCTCTTCCTCCCCCTCCCTCGTTTTCACCCTGTTGATTGACATCCACATGCTCTCCATTTGGCTTCCCAGTGTGTGTGTGTGTGTGTGTGTGTGTGTGTGTGTGTGTGTGTGTGTGTGTGTACATGCACTTCAGCTGGTGTGTCTGGTGGAGGGTGTTTTTGGGGTGGTGTAGGGGAGGGATTGGGCCATCCTCTGAGGATCTTGAGCAGAGAAGGTAAAAAAAAAAAAAAAAATCATGGAGTGAGAGTAGGAGAAACAAAACATCTGTGTGGTAATTGGGCTCCCCTTAGTATTGTAACACATACATTGACATCTGTTTGATAATTGGCTGCCCAGGCTCCTTGGAGTGTGTCATGCTAAATGCCGGTTTGGTGAAGAGAAAGAAAAGGATGAGGAGGGGTTTGGGTTGTGTATGGGGGTAGGGAAAGCTTGGATTTGTTAGTACTGTGTGTGAACGCTCCACAGGTCTTTCGTTCACATTTACCACCATTGTCTCTTTTCACAAAAGAAGCCCCTACCTGCAGTCCGCAGAGGTGTTCACGAGTCCACAGCCTGCGTTTAGCCCAAAAGACAAAAAAAAAAAAAATACAGTGCTGAGTGTCAAGTGATTGTTTACAGCCTCTTGTGCACAGCCTCTGGGGTTTTGCTAGCAGGCAGATTCGAGCCACAGACCCAGAAGTGATATTAGCTGCCTGCTTCTGCAATTTGTTCAGAGCTTTAGAGGGGAGAGGCCGTCAAATTGCATAGATAAATATGTTGAATAATTGATGCGGCGCATAGTGGGGAGCTGTTTGGGAGCACACTGGAGATTGCCGGTGATGCCTATGTAGCCGTGCAGACAGTCTGTCTTTTTTAGCAGAGCCTGGCTCTGTGTGTGTGTGTGTGTGTGTGTGTTTTTTTAATCCTCACAGGGTCTTAAACATTACAACACTTGCTCTTATCCCAATACTCTCGGATCTGCACAATCAATCCTCGATGTGTAGGTCCAGACTGTGGGTTTATAAAAGGGTTTGTGCTCTGAATTTTACATCATCCTCTAATTCCCTTTGCTACGAGAAAGCACTTTGTATCAATAGAAAGAGTGTTTAAAACTTTCACAGGACCTCTGTGTCATCACACATGAAGGTTTATGCTGCTACTTAAAAAACTAATACCTGGTAATACCTTATAATACCTACCTATTCTATAATCCTGCAGATCTATACAAGAGCGCAGAGCTTATAGTAATGGGTTAAGGATTAGTTTGGGGATTTTTCTGCGATGACACATGGGAAGTGGTTGAGTCAGAGGAGACTGACTGGACTTGCCGTAGGGAGAGCTAAGAGCAGAGATGTCCTGCAGCTCCTGAAACCTGAAGGGAGCTGCTCTGCCTTGCTACATCTCTCCTCTCTCTAATGCAGTCTAATGTGAGAGCTTACGGTGAGAGGAAGAGGAAGAAAGAGTTAAGACAGGGATTTGAGATCTCAGGGCCTCGGAACCACGAGGGTGCTATCAGGCTACGACCTCCGATGGAGAATCTGAACATTTCCGATCCGGCCGTTTTCTGTCTCTTTGAAAGAGAGTGTGGTATTTTACATGCAGAGGTGTTTAGAATAATAGCAGGAATCACTCCTTTCATGTAGTCTCTTTCAGTGCAGAGGAGCATGCAGCGGTGTTCTCCACCATTTGATTCCAGGGCCTTGAAGATGCGAGGGCAGAGGGATGTGAAGACTGCTTATCTCCTCCTGACATAACCAATCATGTCGTAGACTGACAGTCCAAACCCAGCTGATACCCCCCCTCTCTTCCTTTTCACTTACTCCACTCTGTTTGTTGAAATTCCTCCTGTTTCCTCTCCCCTTGCTTTCTTCTCTCTCTCTCTCTCTCTCCATTGCAGCTCTTTTTTTCCCTCCCATATGAAAACATACATGCATGCACGCACTGCCTCCCAGTCTGCCTCCTCTTCCCCATTTCACTACTTCCTCCTCTCTATCTTTTTACCCACTTTCCTCCCTCTTTTTCCTCTGCTCTCTCTCTCTCTCATGTGTGCAGTATGGGGGCCTGAGCTAGCAGCACTGCGGGGGCAGCCCTCACTCCCTCAGATGTATGCGTGTGACTGTGGAGCTCACTGATAAACACAGGGACAGGGGTGGCGAAGCTCACATCTCCCACTTCCTTACTCGCACTCAGTCAGGGGTTCCGAGCATTGAAGAAGTGAAAGCTCAAAACTTTATTGCACCCTGGTGCGCGGTGACAGAATGACTATTCATGTAAGCTCGGCAGTCCATCACGTTCTCCCCTCTTCTTTTGCTCTTAATGCTCGCCTGCTGCTGTCTGCAGATACAGTTTGTGTGGCAGAGGTAATACTGAGGGGGAAGAATTTCTTCAACGCTGGAAAAAAGGTTGCATCGCCTTAGTTGGAAATGAGTTAAAAGCAAGTTTGAGGGCTCATACCCAATAAAAACAGGCTCATGTTTTCTGAAATCCTGACTCACAGCTTACTTCTCTTTCTGTCATAAATCGCTCATTATTTATGAGTATTTTTCCCCCCTAAAGCAAATTTTTACTTAAGTATATGCACATGAAATAGTACCGTATTATCCAGTGAAGATATTCTCTCTTTAACTTCTGGATTTATGGGAAACCAAATGTATGAATATGACCGAGTGTCAAAAACACTGCTGGACACATGAAGGAGGAAAAACACGTTTTGCTAGCCTGGACTAGGACTGCACTGGTAATGAAAAATGTTCTCAAAAAGATCAGTTCTTCTTTTATGTTTTTAACTAAACTAAACTTTTAACTTAACTAAATTAATAGAAAATGAAAAAATATTCCAGCCTTGAAAGTAAAATATATGTATATCAACATGACAGCAACTGAGTCCGATCTGTGTTTTTTTTTTCTTGCAGGAGCAGAGCAGTTTCAGTGAGATCTCCACCCTTCCCTCCATCTCTCTCCTGCCAATAAGCGGGGTGGTTGGGACACAGGAGCGAGAAGAGCAGGTGGAGGGGAATGAGGTGGCACGGCTGTTTGCTCCCGTCTCGACCACGGGTATTCTTGGGTTGATAATACAGATGTCGATGTTATTGCTTGAGAATACGCGTAGCTGAGCGGAAGCCATCACCCTCAACGGCAAAGAAATGTTGGAATACAACCTCCCAACCCCCGTCCCCCCCAGAAAGGAGCTTCACCTGAGGAGCATCTACGATCACACTGAAGTTCTGCTTGTGGAGACTTTTCTGGTTTCTCTACCCAGCGTCCTCTCTGCCTCTGCAGGAAGTAAGATCCCTTCATGCGTGCATCACACACCTTTTTAGCTCTGATTGTTCATTCACTTGACAGTTGCCCTTATCAGAGTGCATGGTGAAGAGGGGAATCCAATAAGTGCACGTGGTGGAGGGGGGCTGGGTAGGGTTGTTTTAAGGGTCTGGTTTGGAGGGGGGGGTGCAGAGCCCCTGATGGCAGGAAGACACGACTCTGCACAACAGGACAGAAGGTCCAGCAGTTGCACCGGCTTCCATGGCTCGCCGTGTATAAGGTCACAGTCAAAGAGCAAATCCAATATCCAGACAGGCTGGCGGGCAAACAGGCTCTCAGACAGGTAGGGGCACGGGCAGGAACACATTTAGAAAGTCAGACATAAATCTCAGTCCACTCTCAGCTGTTGGTAGAGCCGCCCAGAGGAGGGGCGAAGGGAGACGGAAACAGAGTATTAGAGACGGAGACAATAAGACGGATCCACTGGTATGAGACGGACAGCTCTGTATTAATAAAAAAATGAAAAAACAAAGTATTTACTAAGGCTATATGTACTCGTCATCCATGGGTATTTTCATTTATTGCTGCCCAACTCTTTTTTTTATTATTATTCACTTCAAATCAAAGTAACACACAGTACTTTACACGACTGTAGTGTTTAAACTCACAAACCGTTACAGGACGTTTCAGTTTTGGAGTATTTTTTTTTTGAGTTTGTGCACAAATAATACAAATGGATTCATTATAGATTAGCAAAAAAAAAAAAAAAAAAAAGATAACAGGAACCCTTGTGACCTCAAGAGACGACTCAAACCATCCTGATAATCTAATCATCTTTTATAAGATCCAAGTGAAAGGTTAGGAATGACGGCGAGTGAATGTGGAACATCAATTATGGAACACTTGGCTCACTTGTTTTCTATTAAAGCCCTGACATCTTCATTAGCCAAGGACAGGATTTAAAAACCTCACACTGTAACTGAGTTTTTGTAATAATTTACTCTGATATCTGCTGTAACTTAGACTGAAAAAGGTCTTTTTGGTATATTTAACAGCAAAGGATTGTGGGGGGGAAATACAGTAATAATAGTGTAATGATAACACTGTAAATGATTATACGGTAAGTTTACTGTAAAATGTATGGCAACCTTTTTACAGTGCAAAGAGAACATGTGTCTACTCCAAACACAACACCATATACGTAATGATTTTTCTCCACTGCTGGAGGATAAGGAACATTTCACTAACCTCTTGTAATGAGTCAGTGTAACCGTATGTTCACAACCTGTTTACCCTGGCAAGAAATCACCACTAAGAGCAGTTTTATGCTACTTTTAGCATTAAATGAAAGAAAGAAAAAGGCACATTTTTCTTTCATTTTTTCTTATTTCTTGTGTTTAATGTGGAAGTCTTTGTCAAAAGAAAGAGAACAATTCAGTTTTATGCTGACATACTGACACGTACATAAATAAAAATAATGTAGATGAACCTGGACTTGTTAAATTTGTTAATTAAAAACTGTCTTTAAATGTACTTGAGGTATTGCACCTAAATTATAGGATCTGATTGTAAGAGGTATCGACTCGTTTTTGAGGAGCTGTGATCGAGTCTGGAGAATTGGAAACGTTGTTTTTAATGATCGTCTTGGCCCATCTTGCCCCCCGTAGGGTGGTCAAATCTGTCAATTCCCCCGCTGTAGTAGTGTGCAGGATATTGGATCATATTAGTGTTATTATCCTGGGGTGTAACAAGATTATTCAAATCCTTCTATTTCACAGTGGGCTCTGTAATGCCGGGGCTCATCCATGTAAAAGGCCCTTTGACAGAAACTGTGTCTGTGTGCTAAACCCTGGAAATTCTCAGCCAAGAGGATTCTCCACGCCACTCCCTGGAGACTCCACTCACATCAGTGCCACTGTCTCTCTGTCACTGCGAATGTGCGAGTGAGTGAGCGAGTGTGTGTTTGTGTGTGTGCGCACATAGTCGTGTAATTTTTCTGTCTCTTCTTTCACACAGCAATTAAAGATCCGATTGATTTCCCTGTCTACACTGATTACCTGCTTCACTAGTTTGTTTTTTCTATATCTGATTAGGACTGAGACTTTATACAGGGAGCTTCAAATCTGAAACAAAGATAAAAGATTCACTATGCACACAAAAATGTGTGTCTGATTTAAATATACTGTTACATTTTTTTCAGTGAAACAGCAAAGTCTGTTTGATCAAACCTTTAAATGCAAAAATGCTTGTTTCTCGTCTCAGATGATCAGATTTTTAAGATTTTTAGTTTCTATTGAAAAAAAAAGATTTTTTCCAACATTAAAAGAAAAAACAAATAAAAACAAAATAATATGTTGATGTCCCTCTTACCCCTTCTTTTTTTAAAACAGTTGCAGAGCCTCTTTGCACTGAATGGAATAGAATGATTCATCCATTTCTTATAGTTTAACTGTTTCTGTGACATTTCAGTTAAAGTCAAAGGTATCAAGCTGATGTTTTCAGCCATGAATGTTGTTTTAAAATTCTGTAAAGATTTATGGAATATTCATTTAAGTTTTTTTTAGATAAAATTTTGATTTGGTGGCACAACAGGAAATGTTGGCTTGGAAGTCCAGTTCAGCGTCTTTGAGGTTTATCTTCAGGGTTATATGAACTTCATCGATTTTTCTTTTTTTATGAGATAATATAAAATGAGTCATTAACTCTGCTCATGTTTTATGAAAAGCTGTGATATCAACAAACTAATTTTGTTATTCAGAGGGTTCTTCTGCCTTACATATCCGCACTGTAAAAAGGTTGCTGTAATTTTTTTTTTACAGTAAATTACTGGCAGCAAGTAATTTAATGAGGAAGTATTTACAGTATATTCACTGATTTTTCCCCCATAATCCTTTGCTGTTTACAGTGACATAAAGAGATTACTGTTAAGATTAAAAAGAAATCTGTTATAGTTTACGCTATGTACACGCAGTGAATTTTTCCTGCTTCCTAAGTGTTCTGTGGTTCTGAGGCGCCCTGAAATGCCTCGTCCGTAGTTTCTGAGGAAGCGAGGTTTATAATCAGTGACGCTGCTTTAGTTTTCTGTGGTTTCTGTGGGCCTTATGAACCTAATGCATGTATTATTCTTTCTGTACAATAGCAAACTGCCTCTCTACAGAAATGCAGTCCCGTGGGTGACATCTGGGAATAGGGTGACATCAAAGCAACTCTCCATCAGCTACAACCTGGTCAGCTGAACCCTAACCCCCCCCTCCTCCTTTATCCTAGCTACCAGCTCTACTCCAGTCTGTAATAACCTCAGCACGAAAGCAAACAGAGACAACAGACTCTGAATGAATTAGTGTGCCTTGAATCTGACCACGTCGTGATAGCGGTAATTTGCCTCTCGATGGGTCACTCCATTACAATTACTGTGTTATATTTATCCAGACAAACAAAAGTCCCCATTATAGGAGAAGACCGCAGGGATCATACAGACAGACAGACGGAAAGATGGATGGAGGGAGAGGATGCTGCAGGTAGAATGTATGTGGAGTGTGGGGGGTGGAAGGGGTGGGGGTAGGGGGGGTCATAGTGCAATAAGCGTCCTCTCATTAGGGCCTGTCTTTATCTCTGTGCAGCTCCTGTGAGACGTGGCAGATGAGAGGAGGGAACAGAAGGCCAGGAGGAGAGCAGGGCTCAGATTAGGATCCTTATTGCTATGATAATCACTGTTTGTCATCCAACGCGCACGCTTCACACCTGTGGTAAACGCAGATGGGTTAGCTAGTTAGCACAAGGGTCGTAGCAGTTGGAGTGTGTTCGTGTGTATGTGTGTGTATTCAAAAGAAGAAAAGAAATTACAGTACATACATGTGCATGTGTGAGCGAAAGAAAGAGCGTAACACTAATCATGATATCAGTGTGTGTGTGTGTGTGAGTGCATGTATGTGTGTGTTTTCATACATGTGTAATTCTGGCACATGGAAGGCGCGCACGTGAGCACAAGTGCAGACGCATTTAGAATGAACAAATAGATAAAGATAGAATTAAATAAATAAGTAACAATCACATGCATTGCTCTTGGTGCCTGGCAACCGGATCCCTCCGTTGCCTCGGAAACAGTTGCTACAGAAAGTGAGGTGATTGGCAACCGTGACAACGAGGAGAGAATAACATTTGACCCCGCTTGCTGACGAGGGGGGAGGCAAGTTGGGGAGGGGTGGGGGTGGGGGGGGGGGGGTGCATTGGGGGGTAAAATAGAGATAGTGAGAAAGGTAAAGAGAGGATGGTATCAGAGGGAGTGTATTCAGAAATTCATCGAGCGAAGCAGCTTCAGTCGCACTTCTTTCCTTAACACAAGCAACCTCTTCCTTCTGCCTCACCCTCACACACAAACACACACACACACATAGATATAGTATATTCTTACTTAGACTGCAACACTACACACACAATGAAAACACATACACATGCTTTGACATCGCAGGACTTATGCCAGCCTGAACTCACACTCTGCCACCCACCCACAGACACACACACACACACAAACAAACACACACAAACAGTACTCTTAAGTCACACTAAGTCTTTTAAATCTATCTTCCTTTTGTTTGTATAATCTGCACTTGGATGCATTTCGAAACCATGATGCATAACTTCAACCGCACATGCACAACACAGTACAGGCATGCAGTCATCAGCGAGCCATTGTTTTGCTTCTCCAGCTACACATTGTGAAACAGGAGGCAGTGTGAAAACACAGCCAGCTCCAGTGCCAAGAGGAGAACCTCTCTCTCTCTTTCTCCTGCATCCTTTCCTCCTCCTCCTCTTCCTCTCTTTCCCATCTGATTGCACTTTGCGTCTTTCCATCCCTCTCTTCACTCTTCCCCTCTCTCTGCCTGGCTAAACTAATAAGGGTGTGATTAATGGTCTGCTAATTGCTGTAATCTCAGTTAATTAGAGTGGAGATTCTTCAGTGGTGGAGTGCTTAGAGGGAGATGCATGTTGCACTGATCCTGAGGTACAGAGCTGGCATTGCTCCACGATGACGGAATAAAAAGAGACAAACTCGCTGGCACACTGATAGTCGAGTACAGTGTAACAGTCCTCCTTTTACACACTGAGGCAAATGTTCCACTGATGGTTTTTAACAAAGACAGAAAGACCAAAGATTTACACCAAATACACCAATACACACCAAAAGCTTCCATATTTTTGATTTTGTCTTTTAATGTTTTTCTAGACTCCCTCACATTTGTCATGGTTCTCTAAATGACTTTTATATACTTTTATATAATAATTCTGTTAGAGCAGCAGCCATTTCTTTTTTCATTTTATTTTGTTAATGCTTTTATGAATGGTAAATGGACTGTGTGTATAAAGTGCTTTCCCCCGTCTCTAAACCAATCAACGCACTTTAAATGATGTCACTGATGGCAGGAACTGCTGTTTAAAAAATCGCCTCACGATGCATCATAACGTTCTCTTACTTGTGCACTAAACAAAGAGTATTTCTCACTTTATCAACACTTTGAACTATTTACAGATGATAAAACTTGAATAAATATTTATCTTGGTGTTAAAAAAGAATAATATTTACTTTCAGTGTCATCTTGTTACCCTTTTGTTTTCTAATGTCAAAATCTGCAGAGTGATTGATTTGGATAGCAATCAAATCTGCTTCAATGATCATTTTGATGTCAGATGTTTAGGAGTGAATTTCCCCATCAGTAGCGTGCACAGACTTTTTGGAGGATATGGGCAAAAAGAAAAAAGGCACAAACAGCGTGTTCTCATCACTGCGTGTTTTTGTGGGCACACCTTTTTTTTAACCACCCAAGAGAGCAGTGCATCATGTTTTCACCAGACAAAAAGGGGGCAGTTTAGTGCGTGTTTGTCAACATTTGGGCCACGAAGGGGGATTATGGAGGACTGTGGAGCTGATGTGTTGCTTCTTGATCTTCAGTTTGATAAAGCAGGCACAGCTGGACAGTGAAAACCTCAGTTTGACGTCAATCTCAGTTTGACGTAAAAAAATGTAAAATCTAAAAAATATTTAACATAACAATATTTAAACAGAGGGCAATTCATGAATTTATTTTTCCATGATGTAAATCTTTTTTATATATTTATTTCAACAGTGATGATGAATATGAGCCACCAAAGCCCTCGACCTCTGCTGGGTCACAACACGAACAAGACTCACAACGCGCCTCCCCTCTTCAGCTTAGCCTCATTAAGGAGGAAGGAGGCTCAATAGAGAGTTTCTAGCGTTTATTTTCTCCGCTGTTCATGTTCATTATCATTTATTATTCCTGTGAATACATCTGATCCAACATTTTCAGAATTTTACCCTGCTTCACTTAAACAGCCTAAAACTTGCCACAGGTGATGTCTGGATGATGTTTCCTGGTTTGCTTGAGTCTTTAGGCTTCTGCTTTATATTTCCAAAGGGGATTTTTACTTTAAAGTGAAGTTTAAAGAAATCCTTCATTTATGCTGTGTTTCATCTGCATTTACTCTGACACAGCTGCACCTTTAGTGATGTCTACACTACTGGTGAACTCTCAAAAGTGTTACCTTTACTGTGATACCATCATAATGCACACAGAGCTTGTAATTTGAGATGTATGAGCTATTTATTCAGATCATGTCATTTTCAAGCAGGAGCCTCAAAAATTCAGCTTCAGGGAAGAAGAAATTAAAGCATTTGGTTTTCCACCTGCCTTGAGTAAAAAGGGTTATTTCATTTTCCATAAAACACTCAAAGAAACTCCACCCAGAAACAACAACCTCCCCCACCCCCACCCCCCTCTACAGTAATAATTTTTAATGCATTCCTATTTAAAGGGTCTGTGAGGACTCTCTGTTTGAAGTGGATCACAGCGACACCTTTTGGCTGGAATCACGCGCACACTGTTGTAATGACATGACTCTTAACAAGGCGTGTGTTTGTTTAGGACATGAAATGGAGATCAGATCTTCTTTTTAACACTACTTTTCTTTGTTCAAGACAACTTTTTACCAGAATACAACAGTATCACAGCGCTGTTGTTTGAAACACAAAAACAACTTAGCTTTGTCAGTTTGAACTGTAGTTTAGTAGCCGGTTATTTTAGTGCCTCTGACAGCGCAGGTCTGAGACGTATCTGTAGGCTAACGTGTGACATTAGCAACTCCTTATGTCCTGCTCATCTACCAATCAGAGCTAACGTAACCTCACTCTTCATTTTATTGACAGACTCTCAAGTTTGATCAGATCACTGCAGAATAACTGCTGCATGTGGGTTGGAATGATTATTATCATAAACAGATTAGCTTGTGGTTTAGCCTGTGTTTTAGCCTTTAGCCTGTGCTCTATCACTGTTGTCATGTTTATCTTTCTTCTTCTCTTCTGTCCTTTTTCTGTCTGTCAGTTCAGCTCTAGTCTCCACCATCACTACTAAATTAATCACAGAAATCATTTTCTACAGAGAAAAACACTGATCTCTCTTCTCAGTGCTAAACTTAATCAGCCGACGTGGTGTTGTCATAGAGACTTAACGTGCTGTAAATCAGTCCAGTCCTGTAAGACTTGATCAGGAAGCTAAGAAAAAGCATTCAGAAATGACCTTTATTGGTGCTGATAATCTAATTTTAAGTTGTCTATTAGGATCAGGCAGATTTCTAGAAGAGAGACTTTTTCAAGATCATTTAGAAAGTCCTCACAGTCCCTTTAAACTTGTATTAAAATTATATTTCAAGTTCCATTTCAGGTTCTAAGAATAGCTCTCATCTCCTTAGAACATAGAAAAGAGTCTAAAATCAAGCATCTGTGTCTTTCTGTTTGAAGTTACAGTGCAGCCATGAAACAGAGATTTCCTGGGTTTGAAACTTTAAATTTTTCATATAGAGTAGAATACATTTGGCAGTGGACCAGCACAAGAAGGTACAGAACTTACTGTATCTACGACACGGTGCACTGTGAGGAAAAGTCGTCTTAAATTTGACACTCGTGTCTAAACATGGAAGTGGGGTGTTTAAGCAGATTTAAATTAGATGCAGATGATTGCTTCAGTTTAATGTTTTACACATGATCATGTTTGAAAAAAAGTTAGAAGTCCACTGTCAGACTAGTTTTAATACTGAGATTTTTTTCCTCCTTTAACTTGATGGCCACATTTGGAAAGGATGGCTTGAAGGTTTCTTTTTGAAGTGGGGTGTTTGACCCACATACATGGTTTGTGGTGTCTGGTGTGACTTTCTGGGTGTGTTTTTAACCGAGAGGTGTGAAAACTGGAGCCTCAGCCCTCAGGATAAACATGTACCCTGTGTCTCTTGCACACAAGCACTAACACTCATACAGATTCTCACTTGCACACATGCATGCATGCTCTGATAAGCATACCTCTCTCTCTCCCCTCTTCTCTCTCACACTCACACCCACACACACACACACACACACACACACACACACAGACACACACAAACAGGGCAGATGTGGCTGTGTGGATGCACATGTACAGTGTCTCATGAGGTGGGCTCCAGGTAACCTAGAGTGACAGCTAAGTGTCTGCAGGACGCCACCCAGACGTGTGAGGTGCGGGACAGCTGGACGGCCTCCCAGATGTGGCAGAATTCGTCAAACACACAACCGCAAACACACTGGCACACACTCACCAGATGTGGCAGCAGGAGTCATAACACAGGAGACCCCAGCTGTTCACACGTCAAGAAAAAGGAGGACCAGCTTTTCTCATCCGATGGCGCTCGTCAAACTCCCTGGGACGGAGGACAAGTGGGGTCAAATCAGACTGACAGCCGGTGCTGGTGTAGGTAAATCATGACAGCTTTATATGAATGTGTGTGTATCACAATACATTTGTTTACTTGTGTCTTGCTACTCTTCTGTATTTTCTTGCTTGTTGCAGTAGTTAGTGTAGTTGTGTGGGTGGTGAATTGAATAGATTGTCCATGGCTTCACACAAACTTATGGCAACCCCTCCCCCTTTCTGACGCCTCCACACACACCCCCACACACATACTGGGACCTGGCATAAGCTGCAGTGCTACCCGTTAGAGTCAAACTGCTTTACATTGGTGCCACTATTATTATATAATGTAGCAAAA
This sequence comes from Labroides dimidiatus, assembly GCA_030710495.1. Taxonomy (NCBI): domain Eukaryota; kingdom Metazoa; phylum Chordata; class Actinopteri; order Labriformes; family Labridae; genus Labroides; species Labroides dimidiatus. Next base: position 4,532,250 of record CM061163.1, read on the forward strand.
GATAAATATTTAATCCTTGTTCACTTGTATTGTCCTGTGGGATTTGAAAGTTTTAATATCATTTGCTCACTCGGTCCTCTCTACTTTCTAACGAATGCAAATCAGTGTTTTGTAAACTGATGTAAAAGGCACTGAATGAAAAAAAAACCTACTGCCTCTCTGGGCCCTTGAAGGTATTACTGTGAGAGTATTAACCATCATGCCATCTTGTGTTCATGATCAGAATTACCTCTGAGGATGACGAAAACGACACCTTCTCACTCTGTGAAAACACTTCTGTATGTGTGATGCTGCAAAGTCATTCCTGTTGATACATAAATTAAAAAAACAGGAAATGAGTGGTCCAAAAAAAAAAAAAGTCTGTACATTAATTGTTTTTTCTCTCTCTGTTGGAAATGTCTGTCATGTTTTGGGAAGAACCATTTAGGATATTTTCTCTGTACACTTATTTATCCACCAAAGAGGTCACTGTACATTGTAGTTTTAACACAATAAGAAAGCAAGAAACACAAGCAGCTAAAGTCTCACTGATAAAAAAAAAATGATTAATTTGGACTTGTATGTATTCCTTTGATTTCATGATTATATTCACTATTGTTTTTTTAGTTCTCCACTTTTAATGTGAAAAACAGTATTTTTTTAATGTGCTACTTGATTTTCACTTTTTTTTTTACAAAGGTTTTCAATGTAAATGACATTATTAAGTAAGATTCACTCAGTCAATATAAATGTAAATCAAATAAATTAGCAAAGACATTGAATATGGAAAAATGTATTTTGTGGTAACTTATTGTCTTGTTTTTCTGAGTAAAAGAAATTGGATCAGTCTAATGTTGCAGTTGTATGTAAGTATTTTACATGGCTCACTTGACTGAAAGATATTTCACACACTGAGTGGCTGGCATAATTGTTTATTTGTGTTCTTGATGTGCAATGTGTTAAATCACTCAGTAGAAACCAACAGCTCATCACTCAAAAGAACACTTTTATCTTTGGATACACCTGCTATTTTTTGTGCTTTTCCTTGTTGTTTATGTTTGCAGGTTGTAAAATGCTAGATAAATGATTTTATGGGGCTGTATGGTAGTTTTAACCAAAAGTGGTGTCCCACAAGGGTCCATTTTGGGTTCTATCTTATTGTTTATCTAAAAATGTCAAAGATGTGAAGTGTCATTTCTATGCAGATGACACCATTTATACACTTGATCATCTTAAATCCAATTAACAACCTGCAAACTAACGCTAACTCTGTCCAGTTGAATATTTGCAAATTAAAGCTAGTCCTAAAAGCCAACAAGACTATGATGATGTCATTTTCAAGGTCTAGGAGGATCCTGAAAGATGGCTGTGAGCTTAGGGTTTCTCCAAGTCCAACCAAGAGCTTAGGATGAAATTGGGTTCTTTCACTGTCTTTCAACTGTTGCATGAAAAATGCTCTTTCAAGCAACATTTATACGCGTGCTACCTCAGCCCCTCTGAATATGTGCGACTCAGTGTACCATGCTACATTGCTACAATTTGTCTTTGGTTTAGGATTTCATACACACTGTTTCTTGTATAAAAAAGAGGGCTTGTCTGCCTTATATAACAGAAGAATGGAGCATTGGTATATCTTTATTTTTGAGGCTATACTGTGTGATCTGCCATATGATTTATGCTCTGTGGTGACTCCTAAAGTAGTCAGTTGCTGTAATCTTTGGTCCCATAGACAAATTCTGATTATCATTCCTAAGACTTGCTCTGTTTTCTCCGTTTTGCTCCGTCATCCAGGATCTGAGCTACAAGATTACCTAGATGTCGATTATTACTTTATAATTAGGACGAGTTAAAAAATTAGAATTAAGGATCAGTGAATCAGCTCATGCACACATTTCACTGCTGAACCCTGCTAATTTATTCATTGATGTAATTGTTATTTGTTATTGTCTATCATTTTCCTTTTTTATCTAAACCTTTTTATGCCGCTGTCTTGCCAGATTCCCTTTTGAAAGAGATTTTATATCTAAATGGGAACATGCCAGGTGAAAGAATTAAATTAAACACAAATAAATAATAAATAAATAAATAAAAACAAAAGGATTAGTCCATGTATTCCCTGGTAGTAACAACAGACATTTCCCTCTTTTTAAAAACCTAGTTAACATCTTGTTGTACTGTCTGGCTGAAATATATAGCATTTTGTATCATTTACTGCGTGCTGGAAAACAGAACAAAAACAGCTCTCTCACACACTAACCACAACAATTAAACTTCAGATACATTTAAATTGCTTGTTTATTTGTTTGAATAATAGCCATGTTAGACACACTACCTGCACTAAAGTACTTATTAGTCTCCTCCTGAGATAATGAAATTATTTGAGCCTTGGTTAGTTCAGACATTACTCAGAGGGCCCAGGGGGGTTAACACTTACTGTAATTGACTAAAGACGGCAGCATAATGGTTTATTCTGCTAAGTGTTTTCTAAGGATTATGACTACTGTTTATTTTCACAAAGAAAAAGAAATGAAAATTCAAGGTTGTAACAAAATCTCGTCATAGAATAGAGAGCAGAGGGAGAAGGCATTCATTTGTTGATTGATTTCTGTATCCTGTTCTGATCTTTCTGAACCAGATGCTCAATGACTTTTTTTTACCTACCTCAGAATAAATCTTCATCATCTTTTTTCTCTCTTTTATTTTTTTATTTTTTATTTTTTTAGACCGCTGTCATATGAGTGCTATCCAGATAATTTGATTATACTTTGTGGCCTTTTCCTGGTGCCTGATTGTGTTTTATAGGTTATCTGATAAATGATCCAATCAAGGTTTCAAAAGCCTCTGACCCCGGGGCAGATCAGTGACATTTCTTATGCGTCTGGAGCTCTGTCTTATGACTGCGTCTATTCCCACTGAAAACAATCAGTGACTGCCAGCGGGGTCTTATGGAGAGAAAAGTGGGACTGACTACCTTGCACCCAAATGGAGAGCGGGGCCCTTAATGGGCCTGAAATAAATGTGTTTTCTACTACACTTTTCTTTTGTTTTGTTTTATATGCAATAAGATAATTAATAATGTCTCAATAAACTAACAAATATTCATAATTCAATGGCCTCTCTCCTCCCTTTCCAATTGCACAGAATAGTTTAGTTGGTCCCGTTCCTGATCTTTCAGTCCCCATGTCCACTTCAAGGGGGCAACATCCGGTAGAGAAAAATGAAGCCTATGTGGAAGTACTAAAAGTTGCTGTTCATGAAGAATCTGCTAGAGGCTGGCTGCAGAAAGACCAGAAGTCACAGACACACCAAACCAAAACAGACTTTAACAGCATTAAAATTCATATTTACAGCCTGGCTCAAAAAAACAGCTTGAGTCTGAAACACTAATTTTGCTATCGGCACACACTCTAGGGTGAGTGAATCTTTTTCTTACTCATTGGTTTATTAGATATTAGGATTATGAGTTTGTCCAATCAGAGGCTGAGCTCAGCTCAAGTGCTAGAAAGGAAGCTTAAAGTCTGCATCATGAGATGACACAAATATCCCATTTTCACAAAGTCTGCTGCTTCAGGGTTTTTAGGTGTTTTTGTCAGATGTTCCTATGGTATAATGAAATACAATTAGAAGCATTTCATAAGTATCAAAAGCTTTTATTGAGAATTACACAGAATTCATGCAATAAGTCAATATTTGCAGTGTTGACCCTTCTTTTTCAAGACCTCTGCAATTCTCCCTGGCATGTTGTCAATCAACTTCTGGACCAAATCCTAACTGATGGCAGTCCATTCTTGATTAATCAATGCTTGGAGTTTGTCAGAATTTGTGGGTTTTTGATTGTCCACCCGCCTCTTGAGGATTGACCACAAGTTCTCAGTGGGATTAAGATCTGGGAGTTTCCTGGCCAAGGGCCCAAAATCTTAATGTTTTGTTCCCTGAGCCATTTTGTTATGACTTTTGCTTTATGGCAAGGTGCTCCATCATGCTGGAAAAGGCATTCTTCATCACCAAACTGACCTTGGATGGTTGGAAGAAGTTGCTCTCAGACACCGTTCTGGTACCAGTCTTTGCATGGCTGTGTTTTTAGGCAAGATTGAGAGAGCCCACTCCCTTGACCGAAAAGCAACTCCACACATGAATGGTCTCAGGATGCTTCACTGTTGGCTTGAGACAGGACTGATGGTAGCACTCACCTCGTCTTCTCTGAACAAGCCTTCTTCCAGATGCCCCAAACAATCAGACAGGGGATTCATCAGAGAAAATGACTTAACCCAGTCCTCAGCAGTCCAGTCCTTGTACCTTCTGCAGAGTATCAGTCTGTCCCTGATGTTTTTAGAGAAGTGGCTTCTTTGCTGCCCTCCTTGACGCCAGGCCTTCCTCCAAAAGTCTTCTCCTCACTGTGCGTGCAGATGCACTCACACCTGCCTGCTGCCATTCCTGAACAAGCTCTGCACTGGTGGTGTCCTGATCCCGCAGCTGAAACACCCTCTCTCCTTGAAGTTCTTGATAATTCAATAGACGTTTTACTGAGGTGCAATCTTACTCGCTGCTATAAACTTCCCTGTTAGGCCCTTTTTGTGCAATGCAATGATGGCTGCACATGTTTCCTTGCAGGTAACCATGGCAAACAGATGAGGAACAATGGTGTCATGCACCATCTGTCACTCAGTCATGACAGATTGATCTCCAGCCTTGTCATCATCAACACCCACACCTGTGTTAATGTGTGTGACACCTGTGTGTCATTGAAATGATGTTAGCTGGTCCTTTTGTAGCAGGGCTGAAATGCAGTGGAAATGTGTTTTTGGTGATAAAGTTCATTTTCAAGGTAAAGAGGGACTTTGCAATTAATTGCAGTTGAGCTGATCACTCCTCATAACATTCTGGAGTTTATGCAAATTTCCATTATAAAAACTGAAACAACAGACTGTGAAAATCAATAGTTGTGTCATTCTCAAAACTTTTGGCCATGACTGTACAGGTGGGGTTATTTTGTAGGGTTAGCTGGGTTGATGGGGCCCATTACGATATTTTTTCAGGGGGCACAGAATTCCCAGTGATGCCCCTGGTGACTGGTGCTCTGCTGTAGTCTAGATGTCCTGTCCTGTCCTGTCCTGTCTGGCATCCTCAATCAAAGACTTTCTAATTATGAACCTCGGTACAGGTCAGCAGCTGAATAAAAATGGGAATTCTCAACAGGTTTTACTGTCTACAGATAAATAATAAGAAAAAAAAACATCTTTCATTCAAAAGGTTTTTATAAATATACTCCAGGGCCATAAATAATTTACAAAGATCTTGTGATTTTAGCCTCTTATGTAAATGAAACTTTGCAAATGTACAATTATTTTTCAAATTAAAATGATAAATTCCCACATCATGTTTAGATTTTTCCCCCTGCACTCTACCATCAAAGAAATCCAGACCTTTTCCATTGTAAATGAACTGTCTTTAAGCAGTAACATTTAAACATATTGTATTTGTGCTAAAAAATAAAAATCACTCGGTTTATTAGAATATTTACGGGGTCTACATAAACAGTTTGCGTGTTGGTACTACGGTAAATTGGCAACTCAATGAGTTTGTTTAAAATGCTTTCCTCAGCTTATTTTTCAGTGTTTTCAAGGTGACGTGACAATAACAGGAGACAAACACACAGTGTAAAATCCACACTTTGTGATGTGTTCCATGCAGAAAACAGAGTGCATAGCTTGGTTCCTCAACAGGTCATGCTTGGAGACTTGTGGAAAAATTCAAAACTTGCAAGATTGGAGTCCAAGAGAGATGCACTAGAGTAATATCATAGACTGGTATCCAGATTGGTCATCATGACAAATGCTTTTCCAATGGAGGCTGACACACAAACACAAGTAAAAAATAAGTTTTTTTTCGAGTGTCTTTTGAAGCTATTCTGACCCAGATCATTTCATTTTCTAATGGAACCGCAACAGTAGCTGATACTACCACCTGTGTAGGGTATTATTTTAATTTATTTTGTTTTATTTTACGTTTAAATAAATCAGGAATGGTTTAAAATCTGGTATACTAAGACTGGCAGAGACATATTCTTGTTCCCATCACTACATCTTCTTATGGCCAATCAGGAGCTTACCTCGCTAAAGTCAAAGCTCCATCACTGCTCTTAATTCTCTGCCCAGCATATGGACACAAACCACAGGGCTACTGTAAACTAACTACCTCTTTGTCCTGGGCCACAAGCCAACCGCTATTCTCCTTCCAGCAGATGCTTCCAAGGTTGAAAAAAAAATCCACTTCACACAGACTTTATGCTTCATCTAAACAGAACAAACAGAGATGGCACCGACCCAAAGACTCAGTCTGCCTGCTGAATTTGTCTCCTGTCCTGACTCCTGCGTCTCTTCTCACACCTTGATTAGAACGGCCCTCTGGCCTGCAGCGAGATTAAGTACCCTGAAGTATTAAATTACTCCTCTAATACAATAAACAGTGTTGTTGTTGTTGCTCTCATTATCATAACCATCACAGGTTAATTAGAGTAAGTCAGTGGGGACATGGAATTTTCATGCTTGAGAATGTAAATTAAGGATTTGTTTAGAGGGTCTAACCAAATCAATCATAGCAATTGGGTAACAAAAGCGTTTGAGATGCTTCAGAAATTTTCTTTCAGTTTGTTGGAGGAGATGATACAAGTTTCTGTTTTTTTTTTTTCTTTTTCAACATTAATGTCAACTATATAAAACTGAAGTATTTGAACTACAGACCATTAAAAGGACTTTAACCAACTACAAATGTGACTATTCCAAACTGAACCATAGTTTATGGGATACATGTAAAACATATGTGTTATAAATATAGATTTATACTGTAAACTCCAAAGAACAATTCAGGGAAAAAACACCTCTCGCCAACTCATAGTTGTCAAGCACTTGAATTAATGATGTTATATTTGTGAATAATCCAAATTCCAGCTGCTCTTTGGCACAGATAAGAAGTACTTGAAAACCATTCTCTACATTGTTGTGCATAAATGTTGCTGCCTGTCCTACACTCCCCTTTTTACAGGTCAGTTCACTCGTTCAGCTGGTTTAACTGTGCCAGAAGAAAAAAAAAGTCAGCATCAGCCATCAGTGAGACCAGCCAGTCCTGACTTTAAAACCTGTTTTTGGAGAAGGGAAAGAGCCAAACTTGGTAAAAGAGGACAACATTTTAAAAAAAGTTCTCAGATAGGAGGAGCATTGTGTTTTGGACTCTCAGAGTCTGAGAGTATCGGTGCATGTATGGTGTCTGATGCTCTCCAGCAAAAGTTTGTTTTATTCAGCACCTCCATTTCACCAATTTTTGTTTTCAATCGTCAAAAGTTACATTAGAAAACCAGAGAAGCCAGATATAAGTAAACCTTTTTAAAGGAAGTTCAACGGTTGTTGTCTTAACGATGCCTACACACTCTCACAATCAACACATACCATTTGTACACCAGAGTGTCCCTTTACAGTCTCTCATTTGATCATTTATATTCCCTCTCTGCAAGATTTAAAGGAAATGAGGGGGGAAAAAAAATAATACTCACAATAAAATCTAGTAATTTGGATTTTGTGCCATCTTTCTACAGAGGTAAAGTTTCTAACTTTAAGTGAAACATACACGCACATTTTTATGTATCTAATTCTTGCTTATTTCCTACTCATTTCAATAAATATCTTGATTCCTTTTGGAGCTCAATAAATCTGCACATTTTATCTTATGTACAGTTTTGATTACAGTGTCTATCTCATGACCAACCCACAGGCTCATCCACCACCAACAGGAAGAAGAATAAAACTTCATATATCCAATTCAGTATAATGAAGTGCTTCCTGTGTGTGTGTGTGTGTGTGTGTGTGTGTGTGTGTGTGTGTGTGTGTGTGTGTGTGTGTGTGTGTGTGTGTGTGTGTGTGTGTGTGTGTAACTAGATAGACAACCTTGACGTAATGTGTCTCTGCACAGTGACTCAGAGCAGAGGGAACAAAGAGGTCAGACACGTCTTGGAACAACCTACAGCAGAATAAAACAAACTATTAGAAGGTGATGATGACCCAGTCACCTTTCCTCTGTTTCTACAAGTCCAGGATTGAAGGATCTGTGGATGATTGGTTGGCTGCCCATGTGTGGAGGTTTCTGTCTGTTAAAATCCAGGTGTGTCTGTTTCCTCCAACACTGCATTCTACATTCTTTTGGTGACAGAAGTGGCTTTTGTGCAGTATGTTAACTGATACCTGAATACAAAAAGTGAGATCTAATAATAACTTTGAAGTAAAACCAAGAATAAAATATTTTCCACCTTTCAGGTTGCCTTATTGCCCTGTTCTCATTCTGGGATAGAAAAACATTAGCATTTTGCTATTTGTTATTTAAATGGCCTTACCATTATATCCAATAATCAAAATAAAACCATGAATCTTAATTATAGTTATAAGAAAGTCCTAAATTAGTATGTAAGCAGACTGAAACATGCTTATTATTAGCAATAAAAGAGACCACAAGATGCGGAACATACATTTTGTCAGTAGTTTTGTGGTTAAGGCATCTACTGACTGAGGAAATCCATCTGTATTCCATCAAAGTATGTTTTATTATTTCAATTATTCAAAGCAGCCACCTTTGCTTTGATGACAACTTCACACCCTCTTTGCATTTGCTCAATCAGCTTCATGGGGTCATATTCTGGTTTGTTTACACATTTTTTTTAATCATTATTTTATCTTTTCTTACTGCATAATACCATGTGTTCTTTCACAGATTTGATATCTTCAGTCTTAATCTACACTGTAGTAAATAATAAACAAAGGAAAAATCATTGAATGACAAGGTGTGTCCAGCTTTTGACTTCTACTGTCTGAATTGCATATTATTGTAATATTCTGTATTACAAGCCTTGTGCTCATTCCTTGGATATTGTTGTAGATTTGATGGATGCAACACACACATACTTTAATGGACCCCCTTTTGCCTTCAGAACTGCCTTAATCCTTTGTGGCATGGATTCAACAGAAACTGGAAACATTCCTCAGAGAGTTTGGTCCATATTGACATGATAGCATCATGCAGTTGCTGCAGATTTGTCGGCTGCACATCCATGATGCAAGTCTCCCGTTCCACCACATCTCAAAGGTGTTCTACTGGATTGAGATCTGGTGACTGTGGAGGCCATTTGAGTACAGTGAACTCATTGTCATGTTCAAGAAACCAGTCTGAGATGGTTCCAGCTTTATGACATGGAGCGTTATCCTGCTGGAAGTAGTCATCAGAGGATGGGTACACTGTGGTCATAAAGGGATGGACATGGTCAGCAACAATACTCAGGTAGGCTGTGGCGTTGAAAGGATGCTCAATTGGCACTAAGGGGCCCAAAGTGTGCCAAGAAAATATCCCCCACACCATTACACCACCAGCCTGAACTGTTGATACAAGGCAGGATGGATCCATGCTTTCATGTTGTTGACGCCAAATTCTGACCTTACCATCCGAATGTTGCAGCAGAAATTGAGACTCATCAGACCAGGCAACATTTTTCCAATCTTCTAATGTCCAGTTTTGGTGAGCCTGTGCCATTTTAGACCCAGTTTCTTGTTCTTAGCTGACAGGAGTGGCACCTGGTGTGGTCTTCTGCTGCTGTAGCCAATCTGCCTCAAGGTTCAACGTGTTGTGTGTTCAGAGATGCTTCTCTGCAAACCTCGGTTATTATGGGTGGTTGTTTGAGTTACTGTTGCCTTTTTATCAGCTCGAACCAGTCTGGCCATTCTCCTCTGACCTCGGGCAGACCATTCTCTGTAAACCCTGGTCCCAGTAAAATCCAAGTAGATCAGCAGTTTCTGAAATACTCAGACCAGCCCGTCCGGCACCAACAACCATGTCACGTTCAAAGTTACTTAAATCACCTTTCTTCCCCATTCTGATGCTCAGTTTGAACTGCAGCAGGTCGTCTTGACCATGTCTACATGCCTAAATGCATTGAGCTGCTGCCATGTGATTGGCTGATTAGAAATTTGCGTTAACAAGCAGTTGGACAGGTGTGCCTCATAAAGTGTGAGTATATATATACTGCCATAAGTATTCCATCAAAGTATGTTTTATTATTTCAATTCTTCAAAGCAGCCACCTTTGCTTTGATGACAACTTCACACCCTCTTTGCATTTGCTCAATCAGCTTCATGGGGTCATATTCTGGTTTGTGTTCACATTTTTTTTATCATTATTTTATCTTTTCTTACTGCATAATACCATGTGTTCTTTCACAGATTTGATATCTTCAGTCTTAATCTACACTGTAGTAAATAATAAACAAAGGAAAAATCTTTGAATGACAAGGTGTGTCCATGGCATATACTGCCATAAGTTTGTTTCTATATTAAAGGCAGAACTCTCTGATCTGATTAAATAAATTTCCTCTCACAAAATGCTTCAAGCACAAAACTGCTGACAAAAACATGTACACATGCTGTCATCCTATTAACTTTTCCGAGTTTTTCTTATTGAAAAACAGAGTGTGTGCAAACTTGGTATGGTGGTATGCATATTGCTCTCACAGTGTTGCCCTTTAAGTATTATGATAATCAGAACTTTAGTATGTACTAAAACTGTGTATGAAATAAACTGCATACGCATTTTTTTTTATTTACAATCTTAATACTTTGTTTCCTTCATGTGGTTTTCTTTTTATTACATCTTACATATTTACAATTAAGAGTTACGTTTTCAGCTATTTATTCAAAGTTAGAAAGGGGCTTCTATGATATGACGCTGCTTTCAGTAATCACTCGATATATTAAAGGGTAAATGGCCTCAGCCCTGATACGTGTCCGTCTGCTCATGTAAGAGTCCACTTTCTATCTTATCATCATACCGCCGTGCAGCCTTTGTTCCTCGTGGGTGTAGCTCTACAAGGGGGGGCGTGTGCTCGAGGGGGTGGGTACGTGTCGACGTCACCGGTTGGTCCTTGCTGTCAACGCCAAAATAAAACGAGTAAAAAAAAAAACTTTTGTACTGAACTCATAAGAAGAAACACATGGCCCCGAGGGAACAAGGTACTGAGGAAAGGTTTTTTCCTGGTCCTGGTGGTTGTTGAATCACAGCATTGTTTGGAGGAGTCCTATTTTTGTTCCTCTCTTTCTTCACTGGGCTCGAACACACAACCAGAGCAGAAGGCTATATCACTTTAGCCGACTTGCTAGCTAACGTCAAGTTGTAAGAAAGTGGAAGAAGACGGCTGCGAAACGGGAGCTTATCCGCCTACACAGATCTATGCGCCGTACAGCAGGTAAATGAGTTCTTTGTACTGCTTCTTCTGAATGTGGTCCGAAACTGAACATGTTGTGCTCCATTACACAATAATCATGTTTTTACCGAGCGAATCTTGAGACTGCAACAGCCTCTGTTGGCTGCCTGCTCGGTGGCAGGAGGAACAACAGCATACGTAGCAGTGCTTACACTTTTAGCCATCAACTTTGCCCCTTAAATGCTCAGCGCTCGAAAGCCTGTAAGGACACGTTTACGAACCTGTTTTGTTTCACTTAAATGTCTTTTTTTCTCGGGATTTTGTTGCAGTTATTTCCAGTATCTATCACGTTTCTCGCCATTCCAAGCTATCCGCAGTGCTTTCAGTGGTTATGCATCTACTGCAAAGCACAATGTGTTTTTTTTTAAGAGAGAATAGCTTTAGTGTAATGTATACGTTTCACTTTGAACCGCAAACGCCAGTTGCTTCTTTGCACAGTGCACAATAGCTCAAGCTATTGTACTTGTCTTAAAGATAATTCCAAGCATCCCTCGTCAGCATATAACATCAATAGTGACTATTAATTATCAGTATTCATGTCATGACCCAACCTGCCTGCAGAGATGTGGCCGTCCAGGGTTTGTGCCATACAGAGCGAGACAAACCCACCGGTCTTGTGTAGCAATGCGGTAGACAGAAGCCGGTTTGGATTTCCAAAAGGAGCACAGGGGGAAATTGAACCGCTATTATTTATGTTTGGTCGATATGTCACGGGGTCATGCTTTGCTGACAGTAGCAGGATCCTCCAGCGGAACAAGGTCAAACGTGGACGGCAGGGCACTTCTCCTGTCCCGGGCTTGTCTGTGTGTCAACCGCAGTGAGGAGGCTTGTGTGCTGCTTCCTCCCATGGGCCAGTGTGAACCAGCCTGCCAGGTGAAGAATGCCAATGAATTATTCAGGCACATGCTGCATATGATCAGCGTGGCCTGGGAATGTGCAGAGCTGCTTCTGGGGACAATAAGAAGCTCTCACTTTGGTGAAGAACTGCCAACCTCAGCTTCCCTGTTGAGCAGTGCAGTTTTTTTTTATACAAAGGAAGAGGAAGCACTTCTGTCAGCTGCTTTGATTCAGGAAAACATGTTTGAAATTTGTAATCCTGTGTATTTGCTTACGTACAGTCTGGCGTTTATCCTGGGGGAGATCGATGGCATTTGCTTGTGGTACTTTTGTGTTTCAGTGTATTTCATGGTGCTCAGTCACTGCATGCATGACAGTGGACATTTTTGAGTAAAAATAGAACTTAATGTAGGCAACATACTTAAAGTGTCACATGCTTCCCAGGGCCTCAATGTTTCTGTGCAATACCCAATAATAGTTGTTACACTGTCATTCTAAAATTGTACAACACCTACTTTGTGCTGTTCTAATCATACGTGTACAGTAATGAGTGGTTTTAAGTAACTTGCATCATTTCAGTGGTTTAATCAGAATTCCAGTGCTGTATTATCAGGCCAGAGTCCAAACCAGCGTGGACAGAGTGTTGAAATAGCTAAAGAAAAAATAAGAGGTGGTAATAAGAGACCACCTTAGCTTCTAATATTCTCTGTGAACTTTCTGACCCTCATTTTATTCTGTTTTTAGGATTTTTACAACTGCACATGTTGAAGAATTGCCATCTGAATAAGACAGATGTTTTTTTTTTTCTTTAAGTGAAATGGAAATGATCAATGCTTCGAGTTCTGTGTCAGCAATTTATCCATAAGTTGTCAACAATTGCTCTTTTCTCTCCTCCCTCTGCTTTTGTTTTCCTTTCAGGGATTTCTAACACGTCACTGTAATCCCTTTGCAAAATATGCCCAATCAAGAGACCTTTTATTCCTAACCCAAATACTAGTGCACAGACTAAAAAGCATCCACATTCCCTTTTTTTTGCAACTTTTTCTGCCTTCCCTGCTTGTCTGAAGCCCTCCTGTCACTTTCATTAGGCAGCTCGTGTCTTCACCTTTTATTTTTTTCCCGTTTTTTTCTTCTGCAGACTGGATGAACCACACACGGTTCTCCCTCCACCACCTCATGCTGACAAGGATGACTGACAGCCATCGATTGAACCTTTCCATGTGCATCACCCTGTCTTTATCCTGTCCCCCCTCTTCTCGTCCCCTCCTGTCTCCCTCCCGCTCTCTCTGAATGATGTGTAGGTGAGTGATGGAGACGAGAGAGTTGACCGTGGTAGCTGGCAGCTTTGTGGGTTTCCAGGTTCTCTTCTCAGTGGCAAGCCCGCTGCTCTCCTCGGCCATCACGCCAGGCTATGGGCGCCTGCCTCCCACCAAGCTCACGGAGTGGAACTCCAGGTGTGTAACAAGAAGCCAGTCCTCTCCCTTGCTGAGTACATCTGACCTACGTTCTCTCTTTCTGTCTGTGTTCCTGTCTTCTTTGCTCTTCTGTCTTAGCTTTATTAGTTTTCCACTGCAGTGCTTCCATATGCCTTACACTAAAGCTCTATGAGGCAATTTTACACAAGTTCACATTCAAAGTTTTATCATAATAAATATGGGGAACTAGGGGGGCATGGTATTGGATTTTTGCAGATATTTTACAACTCATGCAGTCGATTACCAAAAATTAGTCTGATAGTGTTAACAGCACACCGAGATCATCAACTCTCTTCTGTGTTGGAGGTAGCCTACAGTATTATGGTGCATACTCTCATCACATTTGTTATGTAATATTCATTTCTTGTGCAAATTTAGAAAAATACTTAAAACTACATATTTATTTATAACAAACGCTTTCAAACAAAATAACACAAAATGATTCATCCTAATTAAAACCTGGATGATGCTCTCACTGAGAAAGTCATAACAAAACCCACAGCCAGGGCAAATTTACCCAATTTCACAGTTGACATAGTTAGTAAATATAACCACTGTTCACAGGGAACATGTGAGAAGTACAGATTTATAGCAATTAAAGGCAGGGTTGGTGGTCACAGAAAACTAGCATGAATTTGAATGTAGCATCTTCTCAGGACTGTTTATCCCCCGCTCTCCCACACTCGGAGCCCCTCCAAAACACCCCCGCTCACATGCACGAGCACCACTGATCTGCGACCATATGATGGTGACTGATTCCAAACCAGACTCAAACTGGTCCTCAGCACATCGTTTCTGTTTGCTCTACGTTAGCAGTAATCAGGGTATAGGTAGTTTTTCTGCCATACTCCAGCGTACTTGGATCCCTCTTGGTTATGAGCATTGAATCAGGGCTAGGATTGGTTGATGTTTTCCCAGGTTTACTCCAGCTGTAGACAGCAGATATTTTTCACTCTATTTTAAAAGCACATCATGTTTTGATGTCGGTAGATTTGAAACCAGATAAGATAGATCGATCATTCTTTTTGCATATAAAATCTGGGGAGCGTAAACAACAAAAACATTATGATCCAGGCTGCTGCCGTTTACATCACTTCCTACGTTAAACACACATGTTTTTTTAAATTTGCATTTACATTTTTGAGGGATACAGCCACAACATTTCTGTATTTAGAAAAATAAGTGTAAAATTTTCTTTTTTTTATTGCACTTTTTAGTAATTTATTTAGTTGGTCTGGACTTAAGTCAATACAGTTTATTAAAGTTTGGACTATAAGGATTGTATTGATGTATTGCAAAAGTTTTATGGAAAAAAAGTCACTATAGCATGTAAAATGCAAAGATATGCTCTAGCAGAGTTTGTTTTGGCAGGTCTTAAATGGTTAAGAAGTGGTTCATGAAGACAGCAAAGTAGGCAGGCCATATAAAATTATGAAGAGGAGCAAAGATTAATGAATAATAACCATTTCAAAGGATACCAAATTTAATTTAAACTTCCTCACAACAATTCTAAAACAATTTAAGCAAACTTAAGAAAAGGCTTTTTGCTAGAAGTAGGTTACATGGAAAATTTTGTAAATACACTAGTTTGGTTTTCCTTTGAGAAGAGGTATCAGACAGTATAAGTCAGCAAACTATGAAGGACCACAATGAATTAAGTCAAAGGTCTGAGTGGCGTATGAGAATGCAAGATCTAAAGTCTCAATGAAACACCATACTGTCACTTCTTATCCGTTTGATTTTGATACAGTTTGGGCCATTATCACAAAAAAATGCCCAAAGAAGTAGGAAAATTCCAGGTTAAAAGGTTTTCGCAATTAAATGTCAGAGCTCCTAACCTTTTTGTGCAGCCATAATATATCCAAGATAACCGCAGGTTGAAGCTGCCAAATCTTGTAATGTTAAATAATGATCCAGTTCAAAGTAATTAAAGTCAGTGTTAAGCAAAATCAGCCATTTTCCTCTAAACACATTCAATAGGTCATTAAAACACGTCAAATCTATTCAACTATTTAGGATTTCATTATGGAGCTCAGCTTCACAAACTGTTTCAAATTTCTGTGTTCAGGATTTAATGGGCCGTGTTACATAACGGAGCCATCATTAGCATAACCCCGCCCCCTGCTGCTTAAGCAGTATAAATACATGCAGCACATTCCTTGGCCGCTCACTCTGAAGTTTCAGATAGCATCTGTAATATGGCATTTGTGTATGGAAAGCAGCTGTATTTGTCTAGGCTATAATGTTACTAGTCAGTAATCCATGTTGCTAAATGTGATAAATGGAGAAATAAATGATCATTCTGATGGAGACTGTGAGGAACGAGGCTGAGCT
Source organism: Labroides dimidiatus (assembly GCA_030710495.1). Taxonomy (NCBI): domain Eukaryota; kingdom Metazoa; phylum Chordata; class Actinopteri; order Labriformes; family Labridae; genus Labroides; species Labroides dimidiatus. The sequence continues at coordinate 4,548,165 of CM061163.1, forward strand.
CTATCAGTGTCTGACTCAGAGTCAGTTTCTGGCTCTGATGGCTCAAACAGGTAGGGATGGCTAGAACTCGGCAGGAACCAGGGTCTAACTTTTGACTTGCCCCCTAAAGGGCCCCTGCATAGGGTGGTAATGCTACCAAAAGGCTCATGAACTTTGGGGGTCAGGGGCCCAGTGCAAAAACAAAATAAAAAAAATTACCCCCATATTTTATTTCATCTGCTGCCCATAATAACATTCCACATAATTTGATACACTTGATAAAAACCCTTGGAGTTTTCCTTCTGTGAACCTGTGCTTATGCTCCTGGTGTTACAGATTGAAGAGACCCTGTAAACTGGTAACCTTTAGCTGAATATGTCAGTGGTTGAGTTACAACAGCTGTTGACTGAAAGTCGCTGGTTAATCGGCTTGCTCATTAAACCAAAGCACCAATCAATCTCAGCCATGGCTTTTAAAACCAGTTATCTATTTGAGTCTATCATTTAATGTTTGAGATCATTCAACTTATCCATTTTCAATGCAATAAAACACAAAAAGCCCAGGATGAATCTCCTGTATGTTATAGAATAGAACATACTTTATTGATCCCCAAAGGGAAATTCAGGAGTCACAACAGCAAACAAAGTGTAAAGTGCAAAAATTCCAAGAATATATAAATGGTATAATATTATAAATGTCAACTAGAAAAAAAATGTCCATCAGAGATGTCAGCTTGGTCATAATTCTCATGTCAGCCACCACCTTAACCGGGTCCACAGGGTCCAGGACTGATCTGGCCTTCCTCACCAGTCTGTTCAGTCTCATTCTCCTGTATCCTGTCACTCACAGCAGGTGAAATCCTTCACTGTGGTGTTTGTGTCCGGTGTTAGCTCCTTTAGCCATGTCTCTGTGAATAGCATGACGCTACTCTGCTGGTATTCCTTCTGGTGCTGCGTTAGCACAGCTAGCTCGTCCATCTGATTGTAGATAGATTTTACATTCTCCAAAGCGTTGGATGGGAGGACGGGCTGATGTCGTCTCTTCTTAGCTTGCACCACAGTATTAGCACGTGTCCCTGCCTTCTTCTCCTCAGCTCACAGGCAACTTTGGACCAGTTAGCATCAACATGCTACGGGCTGCTAACAGCTGAAGTCTTTTGTGTAAAAAATGGAACCATAGTTACATGTAGGATCCCCAGACAAATAGGAACAGAAAGGTAAAAACTCCACTGCAAACACAACCAGTTTGGTGTCAATCGCCAACAAATGAGCCATAAAAAGGAATAAAAAATAATGAAAAGCTTAAAATATGAAAATAACTAATGTTATCAGACTAACTGTAATATTGCTCGTGATTTATATTGCGTCATCTTTGTTGTATGGCTTTTTTCAGCCACCAACTCTGCATTATCACCCACTTATTGAAGCTTTATCTTTGAGACTCAATCATAATAACACAAAACTAACTTTATAAAGCCAAAAGCTGGTGTCTTTCAGACATGTTAACTTGTCATAATTTGACATAGATACAGCGATGATTTAAAAGTCTGAAAGAGCGCAGAGTGATTTACATTTCAAGTGAAAACCCCTAGGGGTGAAGTTCACAGGGCAATCATTGGCGGTTGCATAACATCTTTGACTGGCTCTTCTGTTATCAAATCTTTTTTTTAAATCTCTGTTTTTATCACAGGTTGTCCCTATACGTAGAGCCATAGGGTTCATTTGTTTTTTTGACTTTCTTCATTCGAAGACAAGGGCTGCGTTAACGGGCCAAAGGATCGTCCCAAACATTACAGGCCAGACACTGATGGTTCACTTCAGAGTGGCCTTCAGTTGCATAACAGCCAGTTCTCAGTGTGTTGTTTATGTAACTATGACTTAAGTGCTAGGAGAGGGAGAAAGCATTCCTTGAGAAGGAGCAGGGTTTTGTTTCTCGTATTGGACACAATCCATTGTAAGGACTGTCATTGTCTTTCCCTGTCCACAGTGCTCATTTTCTATTTTTCCCATTGAAATTGCTTTCTCTAGTATTTATTTTCAGTATCTGTTAAAAAAAAAGTCAGCGGCTGTGGGATTCATGATTAAAAAAGGGTCTTATTTAAAAAAAACTGCCTCTGATTTGGCAGTAAGCACTCATCTGCTCATACAGAAGTTGAAATTTAAAGCCGCTCTTGGCCAGGACTAAGGTCGGCAGTTGCAGCCTGTGAACTGGGACCGCTGCACTCAAGAGGCTGCAAGGTGGCAGTAGATGGACTGTGATTCTGGTGGAGGAGAGATAAGGACCACTAAACCTCTGGAGTGTCTCTCAGTGGCCCAGATAACCACTCTAGAGGTCAAGGATGTTCTGTATTGGGCACAATTACAAAAGAGTCTACAATCACATGGGCACGATGTATTTACATATAGTGCACAAGCAGGAGCAGACGTTTAGTGACTCTAAGCTGTTATATACTGTTATCATCTGTGTTTGAACTTGTGTTTGTGTTTGTGCCCTTGGTTCCTGCAGGTTGGTGTCGACCGTGCACGCCTTGGTTGTGGGATTGTTCTGTTTGTACATCCTGCGATACGACGATGCTGTGAACGCCAACCCTGTCTGGTAAGAGGAGCTGAAAAACAAATAAAAGTCGTTAAAAAAGGAAAACATTGAAAAAAACTGTCCGGTGCAGCTAAACATCCTGCGGTGACAGAAGGTGCTCCCATTAGCTGAGCATGTTTCTAGGGACCCAACCTGTATTCAAGTCAGGTTGGCTTCTACTGTTAATTACGATGTTTTAAACAGCAGAAGCATCCTCCTCATCGCAGGATGCACTTAAATAACATCCAGCTGTTAACATGTTTGCATTTCTGACATTCTAAAATGACACAGGACACCAGGTGCTTGGAGTTTAATTGCTGCTAACCTTTGCTCCAGTACGTTTCATGAGCCTGTCACTTTTTCTGTTCATCATTCGAAAGGTTTTCCACAGAGGCGGAATAAATTCTCAAAGTTCTCCTTCTGTCAATAACTAAGCAACCTATAATCAAACTGGTTACAAGATTAAAAGGACTATAATATATATTCACATTGCTCTTGGTTGGTGACTCAGCAGATACAGGATGTCAAGTGAGGAGGTTGCCAGCTGAGCTTCTCTGCATACCTGACACGTCTTGTCACTTATTTATTAAAATCCTATTATCTCCTTGCGGTGTATTCAGAGTTTTTGATCCCTTTGTTTTAATACCTGCCTGCAATCCCACACGAACACCAAAGCAGTCATGCAGTTGCTAAAGGCAGAAATATTGACACGTCATGCCTCATCGTTTTGGCAGGCGTAAGTGTAAACGCTTGTGGCGCTTTTAGGAGAAACCCGTCATGTCACATCTGGGTTTTCAGACCGGCAGCTATGCGCAGCTCAGAGGAATAGATGAGGAGTTGAGGATAGGAGGTGGGTGGTGGGGTTGGTAGGTTATACCTTTGGAGGGATCACAATGACACTCCCTTCATCAGAATGAAAGAGGGGAAGGGAAGAGGATGGATCTAATATGTCAGCCGAGTCTCTGGAGAGTTGTAGATTCAGTGGATTTTGCCTTTGATTACTGTCTTTACTGACTTCTCCCTGTCTCAGCCTCCCCCTCTCTCTCTCTCTCTTTCTCTCTCTCTCTCTCTTTCTCTCTCTCTCTTTCTCTCTCTGCTTCTGCTGACTGTGTTTTTTGCATCAATGAATCCAGGAGAAGAAAAATGGTAATTTCTCTCCCCATTTATCTTTTTTTTTATTCAACATCTCAATCAGTCCTTTTAAAACATTTTTCCTCGGCTCTTCTGTCTCTTTCTTCCTCTTATTCTTACAACAGTTTCCTTCCACTCCTTCTCTCTCCTCTCTTCGTTTTCCTTTACCTTACTTGTTTCTCTCACTTCCTCTATGGCGCTTTGCAGACAGACAAAAAAATAGTCCTCAAACAGGGTTCCTTTTCATAGTTAACTTGAGCAGCCCAGTTCTTTGCTCCCTCCTCTTGTGTGTAGCCCTATATGACCCTCCTCCTGCCTCTATCTGTGTGTGTCGTACTCCACATCCTAGCCTGTCGAATCAATGCAGCACACATCCCTTCCCCCTTATTGTCTGTGTCATCCCTGGCAGGCAGCACCGATGTTGCAGAAAAAAGCAAGAAAAGAGAGAGTAGGAGTGGGGAGGGGAGGGGAGGGGGGAGTTGGGAGGAGGACAAAAGACTTGGTTCCCTCCTTCCTTCTCTTAATGAGTCTCAATCTTTCACATTGTCAGTTGCAAAATGTTGCAGCACTCCTCCCAAAACCTTCACGTCTTTTAGGTGTGTTTTTCCCTCATTATTTTGTTCTGATGGGAATCTGTATTTTTAGCATAAGAAATGTCACAGTTACTCAATTTCAGTGATTTAGTTGTTTATTTAAGTTATTTTTAAATTTCCCGTCTTTTTTTTTTTTTTTTTTTTTTTTTTTTTTTTTTTTTTTTTTTTTTTTTTCTCTCATTTTTGAAAATTTTATTTATGCAAAGTTTTTTATAAGATTATACAAATACAAACGAAACATTAAACTAAAAGAAAAATGTAAAGAACTAACAGACAGTAGACATAAAAAAAAAACAAAAAAAAAAAAAAACGACAAGACAGCCAGCACTTATCCAATGACAGAGATAATGACAAAACAGTATACGCCAAACGTCAGCCCAACACAATGTCCCAGAGAAAAAGAAAATCCATGGTGAAAGTCCAAGTATTGAGTCCAGAGAGCCTGTACAAGAGGGGAACGGCAAAGGTACTTTGTGTATAAATAAAAACAATGCAAAAATATAAGAGAGCAGGGTGTTCAGGTAACAGGTAAAGGTTTTTCCTTTTTAATATATTCAATGAAAGGACCCCAAACCTTCTTAAAACGAACATTGGAGTTAGATATGGAAAAGCGAATTTCTTCTAGGTGCAAACAGGAGACCATATCATTCAGCCACCTTCTGAAGCAGGGAGGGGAAGGGGACTTCCACTCTTTTAATATGACCCTTTTTGCAATAACCATACCAAACATGAGGGCTTGTTGTAAAGCGGCAGGAAGCGTTAAAGAGACATTAGAACAGCCCAAGATCACCAAAAGACAGTCGGGTTCCAGTCGTCTTTCATAGGCAGCACTATATAGATGAAAAATGTCTGACCAATAACCAGTAAGCTTTGAGCAGGACCAAAAAAGATGTGCTAGTGTTCCCTCCGCCGATTTGCATTTATCACACATGGTAGAGACAGCAGGGAAGATTCTATTAAGCCTAGTCTTTGAGTAGTGCAACCTATGTATTACTTTAAACTGAATAAGCTGAAGACGAGCATTGATTGAGCATGCTTTTATCCTATTTAACCCCTTTGCCCATAGCTCATCTGAGATTGCCTCTCCAGTATCTTTAATCCAGGCCTCCTTAATATGAAGGGAGGGGGTAGCCGAAGAGAAGAGGTTTACCAATCTAGAAATCAAATGTTTGGAGGTGGGAGGTTTGGACATAATGTCAAAGAAGATATGTTGTATTGGGGCAGCATCAAGGCGAGAGAATGATTGCTTAACAAAATTCCTGATTTGCAAATAACGAAAAAATTGAGTAACAGGGAGTCTGAATTTTTCCTGGAGATCAGAAAAAGAAGCAAAATGTTTGTCAACATAAAAATCTACAATGGAAGATAGGCCGATCTCCGACCAATGCTTAAAAACAGCATCCATCAACCCTGGTTTAAAGCACGGATTCTGACATATGGGGGCATAGATTGACATTGCTGGGAGACTCAGGATTCCTTTTATTTGCTTTAAAATTTTAACGGAATTGTAAAGTAAAAAATTGTTACGAAGCAAACTAATTTTGAAGTCAGGTTTTGAAAATAAAATGGCTGGCAATGAGGCACCCATAAGCGATATTGCAGTGCTATGTTCAATCTCAGGCCATCTAGGGCCGAGCCTGCATCCCTCAACGTGCACATTTGAGGCTCTATTCCAGAAAATCCAGGCTCTAGCATTACAGGCCCAGTAGTAATGCCGAAAGACAGGGAGGCCTAGACCTCCCTCCTCAGTGGACTTCTGTAAGTGGGCCTTAGATATACGAGGGGGCTTGGAGGCCCAGATAAAAGGCATGATAACAGAGTCCAACGTCTTAAAAAACGAAGAAGTAAGAAAAATGGGCACATTCTGAAAGAGGTAAGTAAATTTAGGAAGTACAACCATTTTGACAATATTGACACGGCCAATAAGTGAAAGTGGGAGAAGTCTCCATTTATCTATCAGGCGTTTGAGCTCATCAATCAGGTGCATATAATTTAACTTAAAAAGTAGTTTGGGGTTTTTGGGAATTTTAATCCCCAAATAAGAGAATTGATCATGAGAAACTTTGAAAGGCAGGTTTCGAAAAAAACTGGGGTCAAGACCATTCGACAAAGGCATCAAAACAGATTTCTCCCAATTGATAGTGAACCCAGAGAGTCGGCCAAAGGTGTCTATCAGGTTAAGAAGGGGTGAAATGGACATCTTTACATCTGAAAGAGTTAGAATAACATCATCTGCATATAGGTTTATGGTACATTCCGAAGTGCCACAGAGAATTCCAGAGATTTTAGGGTTAGCTCTGATAGCTATGGCCAGCGGTTCAAGAGCTAAGGCAAAAAGCATTGGAGAGAGACAGCAGCCCTGTCTGGTGCCACGGTACAGAGGGAATGAGGGGGATCTATCATGATTGGTTAACACATAAGCTTGGGGACTAGCGTACAGCATCTTTATCATATTCATAAATTTTAACCCAAAACCAAATTTGTCCAGTGCAGCAAACATGTACCTCCACTCTATTTGGTCAAAAGCCTGTTGCGCATCTAATGAGATAACTGCAGACTGGGGTAAATTAGTTGAATACATCACATTAAGCAAACACCTTGTATTAGAAAAAGAAAATCTATTGGGAATAAAACCTGATTGATCAGGGTGGATTAAAGTGCCAATATATTTATTCAACCTATTGGTCAGGACTTTTGCGATAATCTTTTGGTCTGAATTAAGCAGACTTAGAGGGCGATATGATGAAACATTTGTTTCATCCCTGTCCCTCTTCAAGAGAAGACAGATGTGAGCATCGTATAGGGTATGAGGGAAGGTGCCGTTTTTCACTGAACAGTTGACCATCCGAAGTAGAAGCGGAGCAATAATGTCAATGTGCATCTTATAGAATTCTATCCCAAAACCATCTGGGCCGCATGCTTTACCACTGGGAAAGGAGCAAATAGCATTTCTGATCTCCACCAGTGTAAAATCAGAGTCCAGTGCCAGTCTCGCAGGCTCAGAAAGGGCTGGAATGTCTAATGTACGAAAAAAATCAGCAATGTCAGAATCTGTGGCATCAGACTTAGAAGTGTATAGCTGTTTATAAAAGCTTAAAAATTGATCATTAATCTGCTTGTGATCAGTTAATAGCTGACCCGTCGCTGAGGAGATCTTATGTATCGCCCTATCAGCCTGGATGAAATTTCCCGTCTTTTTAACATTGAAAACATATATTATCATTTCACACATGGTAATACTTTAAATATGGTTCTGATCAGGTGTGTAACGGTACACAAATATTTCGGTTTGGTACGGTTCTCAGTTTTGAAGCTGCGGTTCGGTACATTTTCAGTACAACAAGGGACACAAATGAATTTTTTTTCTTTCCACTGTTGTGTTTCGCCGTGAAACCAAAAGGTCCCCATACAGGAGACTTCAAAGATAGTGAGGGATCCTCCAGCTCAAGCTGCTGATTTGTTGTAGTCAAAAAATGCATCACAATGAGGGAAAATAAAAAACAAAACATAAGTCTCATTGGATTATAAGTTCATTTATTTAGAATGATTTGGTAGCTCCATCTAATAAACGTTCTCACTTTTGAAAAGCTACAGGAGTTTTGACACTAGTTTGTGACTCAAATCCGGAAAAACTGTTTCAAACAGAGAGCGAAGAAGACGCGAGTGATCAGGTGCGAAACACCGGGAGCTGTCAGGCTGTCCAAGCCGTCAGCACGTAGAGCCGTCGGAGCTGCAGAGATATTTCCTCATGTGTGAATTTAGTGATCTTTTTCCATAAAAGTATCCAATAACGCAGCCCCTCATTTATTTCATATATAAATTGCACCTGACTGTAAGTTGTTGGACCAGCTAAACTGTGAAAAAAAAAACTGTGACTTATACTTGGATCAGTCCATGTGCTGACTGGACCAAAGGCCCTGTACTGAAACAATCTGATCAGAGTACACTGCAAATGAATACATGAGTTTGTTGCTTTACATCCTGCAAAAAAAAAAAAAAAAAATCCACTCTCCACTCATTTGCTTCCAAACCTCTTGGCAAGAGTCATGTCTTGTCGACAGTGGGTGATAATGCTCATGGGAGTCTTTATCCTGTATCACATGTATCTTTATCCTGTTGGCACATGAGCAGAATTATTTCCTGAGAGAAACGAGTCCTCTGCTGTCAACTTAAATTAAAAAAAATGTTTTGATCACATTGATTTCGAATCGATACTGTAACATCTCTTGTTGGTGTTTTATTGGTGAGACACTTTCAGCCTTGTCATTAGTTTTGTTTAAACTCTTCACTTCCCCTCCACCTAGCATCAGCTAATCAGTCCTCAGCAGTTTCTTAATGCCTCAAAGCCTCTGTCATTGCGACACCAGACTGTTGTAAGCATAAATTCTCCGGTCAATCTGATTGTATTACAGTATGATTAAGAGCTGTCACACAGCAGCATTGTTCCCTCTGCTGCTCTCAATACCGTGCTTGAGTGGCCAGAGCTGTGCTGTCAGAAGGAAGCATTGTTTTCAGCCACAGCTCGGGCTCTTTCAGCATTCTACTCTGGTTGGCAGCTTGGCCCAGGCTGTTATCATAATCCATTCAGTTAACAAGCACCGTGACCAACCGCCCCACCTCTGCTGCAGCATTTCTCAATTTGGCTTATCTGGACCTGAACTTATCATGTGCAGGGCCATCCAAGGACAGAGGGGTACAGTTTCAGGCTCTTGATGAGTTGAGGTCAACCTGTTGCTGATAAAACATTTGAGTCCATTCAGTTTTACCTTTTCACACGATAAAAACGTTTTTTTTTTATATTCTTACTCTTTTATGTAAAGCTTTTCTTTAAGAGCATTACATAAATCTCCTCCTAACATAAATCATGAACGTACATTTACCAATGATCCGAAACACGAGGTGATTGCACATTGGCGTATGTTCTTGCACACATTGTGTTTCCCAAGAGCTAGAACATTTCAAACCACACAGTCTCAGTCTGACGTCAGATATTTATATTCACAGATTTTGCAGTGTCAAAGACCATATGAAAGGACTCTATCAACATTTCATCAAAGGGCTTTCCTGGTTCACTGTACATTAGTTAACTGGAAGCTGGATCACACCAATGTCATTATCGAGAAGCCTTTGGACTCTGACAGCTGGTCTACCAGTGAAGTCAAACATTATCTACGCTCACGTTTGCTTTCTGCATTTCTGTCTCTGCTGTTGTGAAATCATCCCTCCAATCAATGCACAGAAGCCGAGCTCATGAGACAGACTTTAATTTAGATCAATCATCAGAGACAAAGAGCTAAGTTGCTTTTTAAGATTATTAAAAGATTAGGAAAAAAGCATTTTGGTAAAAAAAAAAAATTCCCAGCTGTGAACCGATAGATGTTTGAAAAGGCCGTAGCAAAGGTAGAAGGAAACATTTGACACGGGGGTAACCAAGTGTCAGCCAGTTGGTAAGATGAGCTGCTATACAGCAGACGTGTGTTTGTGCGCATATGTTAACAGTGTGTGTATGTGTGTGTTGTGGGGGTTCAGTTACAAAAGTCAGCTGTTTGCTATACAATACTAGTAACTGATACCAGTGGTCAATGTCATTTAATGCAGGGACGCCCTCATTGTTGGTTTAAACAGATGGCATTCATGGAGACATCTCATGGTCTCCTGACCCCACCGTTGGTCTATGAAGGGAACAGATAACTCCTGTTTATTCAGAAACCATAAAGAGCCTTATTCATATGCTCAAAGATCTGTTTGTCAGTTGACCTTGAACTGCTGCTCTGATCATTTCCTCTCTAAGAACCTGATGTGATGTTGTAGCTCCCTCCTCTAGACTAACGTTGAGAGGAACGTGATGCTTTTGTCCATGAAATAATTTTCTGAACTAGTTAAAATGTTGTGTTCTTTGCCTTCCACAGGGGTGAGCCCAGTCTTGTTAAACTGAATGTAGCCATAACCTGTGGTTACCTACTTTATGGTAAGCTCTACTCTTCTTTTGTTTTGTTTTGTTGATGATTTGAGGTCCATGAGGGCCTGCTGTCTGTGTGCAGTGTAAACAAAAAATACCTTCTAATCCGAGTCAAAGTTAGAAACACAGTAGCTGCATGGTGAGCTACAAAGGACCCTCTTTAATCATTCAGATTGTGGGTGTAAACGTTTGTGTTTCATAGATTAAACAGTTTTCAGTATTAAACATTTTCTACATTTCACTTCAGTTCCAGTAAGCAAGCAAGCTCTGTTGTTTTACTGTTTACATACTGAAGTTTATGACCAGTTTCTATTTTAGGAATCCACAACATCGTCATCTACAAATGTTTTTTGCATTTCTCTCTCCTGCTGCTCACGCTTCTCTTTGCCTTTAAAGGCACATGTGTACAGAACCGTCTTTGTCAGACACATCAGTTTGTCAGATCTTTGACTCTCCTGCCTCCTTGTCCTCTAGACCTTGTGCTGCTCGCATGTAACTGGAGCACCTTGGGGGATAGCTTTTTTGTCTGTCACCACTTGGCGGCGCTGTATGCATATGGATACGTGCTGGTGAGTACCACTGTAGGAGTTCAACAACTTTTAATTTTCGTTTTTTTTTTTTACTTTTTTGTTTTGTTTTGATTTGTTTTGATACAGACAAAATCTACAAAAAATTAAACTTAACATTACACAATATGACCCTCGCACATCACTCTTGGGTGGCACTCGACATCTTTCCACTTTCACCCACTCACATCAGAGAATAACACAGTATGGTCTGGTTATTGTAAAAGACATATTTTTAACTCAGTGGAAAAGTGGCCAGCAGAAATTACCAATCTGTTGTTATCTCAACTCTGCAGCCTTTGATAAGATGTGCCAAACATTTCTATCTTACCTATCAAGAATGACCTAAACTGGCTAAATATGTATAAGTGTTAGCTTATGTGATGAGCCTATACTTCATTAGAACTGTATAATGATGTATCCTGTTTATTTATATGTATATGTGTATGTATGTGTGTATCCGTATTTGTTATTGCCTGCCCACCTCTGTCCTTTTTTTGTAGTTGTGTTGCTTGTCTATACATTGAAAATCTATATACAATATTACACATAATGTTACACATAATAAAACACAACTTTGACTAACATGAAAATATAAAATAACCTCCCAGAAACAAACAAAGTCGATCTTATATATAATAACTGATGTAAATAAAGATAAATTAAAAGAAGAAAATCCTCTGGGTTTCTACAGAAATAATTGTAACTGACTGTAATAAAATATGATGTACTTTTTTTATTAATCAATTTATTTATTAAACATGATAAACACATATATAGGTGATACAGTCCCTGTACACTTATTAAGTCTTTACATCTCTTTTCAAGACAATTTTCCACAGATAGAAAATCAGCATCACTTATACTTTCTTATTGTCTCATTTAGCAATATGTAATATTTTAAATTATACAGGTGTATACATTCAAGGTAAAATACAGCTGAAGCTAACTTTAAAAGGAAAATAAGGTAAATAAGATATGAGAGATGCTTTGAGTCACTGTTTCCCATTTGTGAAAAAAAACTGATCTGTTCTGAGCTGCAACCCTGCAGTGCACTGCATAATGCTCGGGGGCAGCGGCTTCAACCAGGATGCTGTTTTCATTTTTTTTCTTTGCTATTAAAAGCAAAACTCTCAGTAGAAAAATTAAATTCCTGTTGATATTATCAGCTGTTACGCCCAGTAGAAAGAGTGAAGGATTTCAAGTTAACTTGATGCCCAAATTTTGTTGAATTTCCTTTTGAATATCCTTCCAAAAATTAAGAAGTTTGGGCAATCCCAAAAATATACGTGTGAAGTCCCCGATTAAACCACAACCTCTCCAGCACAGCTTAGATGTTTTACTGTATTTGGAAATGATGGAGTATTAAAGTAGCGCATCTTGACCTTCCATTCAAACTCTCTCCACATCCAGCTGTTTGTCAGTCTGTGTCATGTTTAAATGATTCCACCCATTGTTCATCCGTGATGTTTGCTTCCAGTTCACACTGTTCTTTAACCTCTGAGTTGTCGCCTCCAGATTCATGTTGTAATGATGTACCTGTTTTAATGAGTTTGTCTGTTTGGTCTTTGCAGACACGAGGTGTGCTTCCTTACTTCGCCAACTTTCGTCTCATTTCAGAGTTGTCCACACCATTTGTGAACCAAAGGTGAGTCAAACATTCTGAAGAGAGGAGAGATGAGTGTTTGAAGATCACACAGTTCAAATGTATTGTAAATGCTTTACTGGGGTCTTTATGATTTACTGTAACTTATTAAATTTGACTGTAGTTCTACTTGATCCCCAAAATGCTCAAGTTTTGCCAAGAAATGTTTATCTCTGAGATTCATCACTCAGATCCCTTTTCTATTGCAACTGCATTTATTCAGGATTACCTACTTTCAGCACAAGCTGGTTGTTTTTTTCTGTAAATCTCTGGGAACACAGCCTGGTATAAAGTTAAATGCCACAGATGTGTTTGGAAATCCTGAAATATTTCTTTAAATTACACAAAATACAAATTTGTTTAAAGATCTCATTGTTCTTTTTTTCTTTATAAATTTTAAAATGAAATGTTTCTGCTTTGTTTTCTTACCAAAGTGTTTTCAATCTCCTTCTCCCTCAAGGTGGTTCTTTGAGGCATTAAAGTATCCCCGCTCACACCGCCTGGTGGTGTTAAACGGCATCGCGATGGCAGTGGTGTTCTTCCTGGTTCGCATCGCTGTCATGCCGTCTTACTGGGCCAGTGTATTTGCCACCTTTGGTACCCAAGACTTTGAGCGACTGGGCTTGGGTGCCCAGGTGGCATGGATCACCTCCTGCATAGCCCTGGATATCTTAAACACTGTCTGGATGTATAAAATCACCCGTGGGTGCTACAAGGTTATAACTGGGAGAGGGGGAAAGCGCAAAGAAGGAGCAGAGGCAGTTTCTGTCTCTGATAAGAAGTACGTCAACAACCACACAGACTAAAGAGGTGCAAAGCATAGGACATATAGACACAGGTGTAAGCAGGGAGGAGGCTGGACATCCAGGAATCACACAGCTCTCTTTCTTTTGCTGTAGCCTCAGCGTTCCTCCCACCTTCACCCTCAAATCCCATAACCAGTCCTCCTTGATCTGTGTCAGCCAGTGGGCCAGGCTTACAGTCTTTGGGTTTGAGCCCAAATAAAGGACAAGGATGCTGCTCTTTGACTTACTTAAGCACCAGCCTTTGCAGCCTCAGTGATTTAGCTGACAGATTAAGTAACCCAATGGGTGATAGCTTTCGGTTGCGGATGACAAGGTAGAGCTCACGAGCACACTTTTACCCTGTCTGTCACCGCCTCTCCTCCGTTCCACCGTTTCTTGCTCATCACCTCTTATGCTCAACTTCAGCCAAAGCCCAACCCTCTGAAGTGCCTGTGAAAGACAGGGAGGCAATAACTGTGGAGGACCAGGATCACAAAGCTCACCCCATTCAGAAGACGGCCATCCCCCCGCTCACTGAGGCTTCTTCTTCTTCTCTTGTTAATTGTCCGTCCATACTTGAGGAGACGTGGCCAACGGAGTGAAGGACGTTCTCGTCAGACAGTGTTGGAGAATCTATAGGGCTCTTGTCTTAACTCATCAGACCTCACAAAAAGAGACAAAAAAACCACCTGAATGCCTCTTTGACAGTATCACCTGCTGTGGCCTCTTTGTAACAAGTGGCACCTGCCGATATCACCAGCCATGCCCCTCCAACCTCCTTAAAATCTGAATCATCTATCAAAACAAAGAGTATGCATGCAGGAGGAAGAGAGACACTCTCCAACATCTTTAGACACTTTTGCCTTTTCAGTATTCATCGTGTTTGCAGCACTGTGCTGTTTTTTTTCCTTCTCTAGTCTGCTTTTTTTCCCACACAGATTGAAATTGTCACAGGAACCTTCTGCCTCCACTGAACCTCTAGTTTACTTCTTCCTCTCCCATCTTTCAGATTCACCCAAACCTGTTTTTTTCTTCTTTCAACTTTCTTTTGTAATATCACTCATTCATCTGATTCCTTCCTCTCTCTTTAACCATCTCCAGAGCTTGTGCCAGTGAAGGCAGTGAATCATAGCAGCGTCATTTCTCTCAACGGTCTGTGTCAAGTCAGATCTCAACAACCCTGCAGGCTTTTACAGACGCGTTTAGCTCCTCTGTCCTCACTGACTTTTACAAACCAACGTGGGGGTTGAGTGTTACAAAAACTAACACAAAAATGATCTGCATGAAGATTTTCTGCTCCCTCCTTCAAGTTTTTATACATATAATATGTGCAAAATATACACTACATTTGGTGCCCTTCTAAAACACCGACATGGTGCTCATCCATTTGCAGAATGAGAGCAATTGGAGCGCTAGCAATACGACATTTGTAATCTGTTATTTGGGTGTGACATCGATAGGATGTCACTATAAAACGCAACGTGGCAGTCTGCATGTTTGAAGTTTCTTTATGAACTATAATAGTATAACACACAGCATGTTATGATTGGCTTACTTCTGTGAATAGTCACGATTGATGCAAACATCGAAGTATTTATTGCATCAGTCAAATTCTGAACTGGGGTTTGTCTTCCAAAGCAGTTATTGTTTCCTTTCTTTTGTATTTCTCTCTCCTCTCTCTCTCTGCATGTCTATGTAACTTACAGTACCTATGCAGATGCCCCCTGCATACAGTTTGGATATCTCGTGAAACATTACCACAACCCCTCCCCTCCCCCCCTCACCCCGTCTTTTACAAATTCACAAATTCTTCTAGTGGCTTTTGACACTAATGATTACACAGCTAATACCTTGACAGACAGAGATACAAGAGGATGTTTCAGGTTTGGCTTTGGTCAAACAGCAGGAAATCTACAAAAAAAAAAAAACAATCTTACATATTTACTGCTTCAGAGAGCACGCCACCAAAAAGCATTATAATCCAAGAACATTGTCATTTTTAAAGAACACAGTTATTGTAGCAGACGGACTCGTCCGCATCCAAACAATCCAAAACTTCTTTGTAAATGTGAAGAGTTAGTACTTCCACATACACAGCTGGGAGTGCTGATTCTCTATGCACTGGTTTTAGTGAAACGGAATCCTGTTTTTAAACATAAAGTCGGGATCGGTAACTTTGACGCATGCTGAGAAGGATCGTCTAATACAACTTTTTGTTTTTATTACACATGCAGTTCTTCAAGACGTTTAATGGTGATGTAAATATGTTGAGGTCCTTTTTCAGTCTTTGTAACTGTAGTTGTTCAGCTGGTTATAATAGTCTGAGAATGTCTGGTGGTGTTTTCACTGTGGAACTCTAAAGCACACTCCCTGTGGAGCAATAACTCAGTGATCTCCTGTATTTCTGTCTGTCACCGCAGAGGAGGGGCTACATATCTCGTGCCTTTAAACAAATAGTGGATGTGATGCAGCCAGATTTTGGATTAGCATGATCTTTGTAATGTTATATCCAGTGGTTATCTCCTGTATTCTACATGTACTCTGTATATATTTTTGTAATTTGCCTGCACAATAATTAATCCGGCCAAGTATTATAATCCAAAGCTGATCCCACTCTGGGAGCCTGTTTTGCGTTGAATTTCATGCCCTCCCGAATGAATACGAGGGCATGCCTTTATGAATGTTTGATGGGACGTTTAAATGGCATTAAGACGAGCTCACATTGTCAAAGGTGATCAGAAAAGAAATCAAACTTTACTTTTGACATTAACCCTTTGAAGACAGGTAGTCGGTGGGAAGGTTAGCATCTCGTGAATCTGCAAAGCTGTGAATAGTTAAAACTCTAAAGTAATACTAAGAATGCACTGTGGGAGACCGTTCCAGCACTATAACGCTGATACACTGGTTGTAGCAGTGTCATTTGCTTCTGGAGGAGTTTATACATTTTAAGAATGACAGTATGTTGCCTGGTTGTCTGGAGAAGAAGGACTGAATGATTTTGTATTTGTCAGGGTTTTCTACAGATTATATTTCAAGACCTGATTTTTGTGCAGAATCGAGCACACTGCAGCTGTTTGAAAATCAAATCAACAGACTGAATCAATGATTGAGGAGCTTTAGGCTGCTATTGTAAGGCCATGACCTGTATCGAATCAGGTTTGAACAACCACATTGCCTTTGTCTTTAGGGAGGCCAGTGTTCATTATAATATGTAATGAACATATTTTAAAATGTGCATCACAATGTATTTACAGGTGTGTATTTATCTGTAACCATGAGTTGAAAACAGATGTGCACTGGGCTGATTACCTTCCGTTTTGACTACGGTTTGATTTGAATTGCAGGATGTGTTTTCTTTCTTAGGTACATTAGAACAAAGCTGCACCAGAATCTGGTACTCTAAGCATTTATTGTGCCTGGTTCTTCACGGTTAGACTGGGTTCGTAGCCACCCGTTATGTCTACCCCATTTTGTTCCTCTGAAATACTTGATTACAAGTTTAATCCTAGTGCACAATGAGAGAATGGGTTGAACATTTGTTTAATGTTAAAGAATTACTGGGATAATTGGAGACAAGCTGATAATCAAATACCTTGCCAGTTCTTTTTTTTTTTTTTTTTTTTGAATGACTTGTTTTTTTGGCCTATTTTCATCTCTTCTTTGTCTGTTTTTATTTGTCTTTTAATGCAATGCAATTTCTTGTTCTGATCTATCTTTGTTTCTTGGAGATTTTAATGTGAAACAGCCTGCACACACAGGCTTTGGAGTCCTAGTCGGAGCATTACCTTGTGACTTGGATTGTTGTTGTCAACAGTGACCACTACTAATGATCATGTAACTGTAGTGCAGGAAGCTGAGACCTACTTGAAAGTGTTGCTCTTCAATAAAAGTTGAAGACAGAGAAATGGCTGACTCTCTTCTTTTATATTTGAAACATTTATTCCGTTCTTCTTTTGCATACTTAGCAGGTTCCTTGGTTTTTAAATGATGTCTGTTAGCTCCCTCCAAATAGAATAGATTACAATAGAACATACTTTATTGATTGATATATAGTGTATAGTAAGAATATATAAATAGTATAATATAATAAATGTCAGCTACAAAAAAATGTCCATCAGAGACGTCATCTTGGCCATAATTCTCATGTCAGCCACCACCTTCACAGGGTCCATCAGGTCCAGGACTGATCTGGCCTTCTTCACCAGTCTGTTCAGTCTCGTTCTCCTGTATCCTGTCACTCACAGCAGGTGAAATCCTTCACTGTGGTGTTTGTGTCCAGTGTTAGCTCCATTAGCCATGTCTCTGTGAATAGCATGATGCTACTCTGCTGGTTTTCCCTCTGGTGCTGAGTTAGCACCGCTAGCTCGTCCATCTGATTGGAGGCTGATCTTAGTTCTCCAAAACGATGGATGGGAGGATGGATTGATGTTGTCTCCTCTTAGCTCGCAGGCAACTTTGAACCGGTTAGCATTGACTTGCTGTGGGCTGCTAACAGCTGAGTCTCACTTGTAAACAATGTAACCATGGTTTCACGTGGGTTCTCCGACAAACAGGAACAGAAAAAAAAAACCAAAACACTGCAAACACAACCAGTTTGATGTCACTGGTCAACAAATGAGCCATAAAAAAGTAATGACGGGCTCCAAATACAACAAAGAGAGAGCTGCTGATTAAGCTAACTCGCGGTTTTTCTGTCCACAAAATTCTCCTTTAAACCAAATAAACCTGGTGAGTTATACGAATAAAATCAGTGGATTAATTAGTTTGACATTATGTATCTTCCCCTGAAGCTCTTAAGCTAGGTTTGAGGTCTGAACGCAGCAGCTACTCTCAAAACCTGCTTGATCTAAGTCCTTTGATCAAATATAAACTGTAGGTAAAAAATGATGATGTTACTTGATATGTCAGCATGAAAATATGCTGTATAAATACATGTCAAGGAAACGATTCAAGTGTCTGTCAAATGATCGCACCACTGAGCTACTGGTCGTCAGTCTGACCTGGTCTGTGGGTTATTTGAGATTTTTCCTCAACAGAGTAAAAGTATCTGACCGAGACACCAGAAAGGAGATGAAAGAGTAAAACAAGATGATTGAGTGGAAAAGAGATCAAAGATGAATATAAAGGAGTGAAATAGTAAAGCACTGAAAGGGGGTCTGAGCTATGGCAGGTCTGTTTTAAAACCTCCATTTCTGTGTGTGTGTGTGTGTGTGTGCGTGTGTGTTGCATCAATCGGTCAAGGGGCTTGGTCAGAGACAGTGCCTGAAGAGCTTTACCAAACATGGTCACATAACAGAGACTCAATGAAAATTTCCTCCTGCTACTGCAGCACACACACTTAGTGCTGCTCCTGCTTCACTCAGGCACAGAACGGACATCAGCACCTGCATTTTCCACACACACACAGAAACACACCTGCATGTTCGCACCATATTTCATCACTCAACACAAGGGCTTCAAAAGATAAAACAGAAGCGTGTCCCTAAATTGAGTGATAATAATTAAAAGACATATTTCTGGAGGAATTTGAGATGAGGACTTTTCCCAGCCTTTGGAGGAAAAACATGTGAAAGAAATCATTCCAGGATTCTTTAAGGCTTTAAACGGAGCTAATTTTATAATGTAGAATGTCAACATCAGCCTGTCAACAGGCCATGCTAACTTTAAACACCTACCTCATCCAAAGATTTCAAGAACCGGTCCCAGCCTGTAAATCAGGGCCAAGACAAAGATGAGTGTACAGATATAGAATGCTTCCCATTCCCACTGCAATTTGCAATGGCCCGAATGATCACTCAGAGAGACGAGCTGCTAATGCCAAAACAATGCAAATTAAAAAAACGCATGAACTGACCTGCTGCACAAAGCTGTGCAGCTTTATTATAAGCAGAAATGATGCAAAGCAAAAAACACAAACTGCAGAAGATAAACACAACAAATCCAGACTAATGTCACTGCTGTCAGCTTTATTTATGACAGGACAGAGAAAAAGACTTGAGCACTAAACTGTTAGCTTAAATGAGAAAGCGCCATTGTTTGAAATCAGGGAGTAACATTAAATTTACTGGACCCAGGAGAGCCTGACACCAGCTGTGGAAAACAGTGAAAGAGATGTCGAGCATAATTTTTTCTCATCTGAGTGGGAGATTGTTCTGGGATGCCCAGAGTTAGCGCTAGCTAACATATAGATCACACATCTGTATTCTCGGGCTAATACAACGAATAGTCAGCTAACTGCACTGCATGTACCATGAATCCAACCATGGGCCTGTTAACTTTGGTTTTCTTGTAGTTTGAAGCTCTTGTGGCTGTTAGAGAAGTAAACATCAACACCTGTGCTCTCAGAGCCTGACACTGGAAAGCTAATGGCACAGCTGCCTGCTTACTGAGATCCAAAGCTTGATCCTGAAGCTACACTTTCCAGCATGTTCAGACTGGAAAACTCTGGTTTGGAACTTGAAAAGTTGGTTCCAGCTGGAAGCTGTGACATCATTAGTGGGCGTGTCAAATCTGTGTTGATAAAATGAGCAGGAAGTTGAGGTAACGCCCTCCCACAGTCTTCTGCTTAAACTGTAATGAATGCAGGCTGGTTCACTAGAAAGCACCAAGGTATTGAGAATCCAGAATGGAACCAGTTCCAGAACCAGAACCTGTCAACTGTTTTGGAACAGTAGACATAAGGACATGGTCTTCAGATACGATCTGCTCATGTGACATTTCTCATTATGGTTTAATGACTCATTATTTCAGAGACTCCTTTGTTTTGAATCTGTATTTGCAGAGATTATCTTTCCATTTTGTGCTCATTTAAAATGGCTTGATTTTTGAACTGCTCTCTTCAGAAAGAAAACTAGAATCAAAGAGCATCACTTTAAAAAGCTGAAGGGCTGAAGAGTAGTGGTGGGCGGATCGAGTCAAAATAAAGATATATCCATACCAAGGTTGGTATTGCTATTGATCAATACTTGCGTGATGATAGTAACACTTAAGTTTCTGTTTCTCGTCTCTTCCTGTGCTCCTCTCACTCACTTCACTCATGCGCATGCTGCCCCTCCCCCTCCTCCCGCTCAACAGTGAATGTAGACGTCGTATCACTCAGACACACTGCTGGCTGCATAACGGCAGAGAGGATCATTTTTTAGTGTTTATAGCTGAATACAAAAATACTGCAAGCTGCAGTGTTTTCAGAAAACACACCAAACACACCAAAGAGAGAACTCAACTCAGAGCTGCAAAGTGAACAGAGGAAGGAGGAAAATCCCCAAAACTCCAACCAGACCCCAGGCTCAGAGACAGAAATCACTAACTTTCAGCATGGCCAACAACATCCTGGTAGTTGATTTATGGAAATGAAAGTAAGTTCAAGTCATCTCCAAATTTAAGTCATGTTATTTTTCAAAGTGTAATGGGCTATCAAAGCTTTAATTTTAGAAAACTGAGACAGTCATATAATATATATTCAGACAGTTAATATAAATATGAATGAATTATTTTACTGTAACTTAAAATATGTACACAAAGATATAAATGTTATATATACAGTGCTTAACAAATGTCTTAGACCACCACTCAGTGTAAGTTGTTTACCACCGCTGCCCTAAATTATTTGTATATTACTTCTTTCCTAAATATGTTTTATCTCTCTGTGATAGTTAAACTACCAGAATGGGCAAACATTTCTATCAAGATAATATATTTAATGCTAAAATATGATAATTGTTTCTATCCGCGAATATTCAAATGTTCTATTTTACAACAAAGCAGAAAAAATTAAAGCACATTTCTGTTTTCTGATTGACAAATTAGTGATTTACTTTCACTTGTGAACAGAAACATTAGTTTTAGTGGTTGTTTGTTATTCTTCATTAATTTCAGCAAGCTGCTTTTCTATGTAAAAATTGGTATCGATATCGGTATCGATATTGATATCGGCGATGCTGGTCCTGTATTTACTCGGTATCGGATCGATACCAAATTTTGCAATTTTGCAGAAACAGTGGTGGACAAAATAAAAAAAGAAGGAGAAACTGAAGTGTTGAAAAAAATAAAAGATAACATTTCATGTTTGAGTGAAGAGAGTCAGTCGCTGTCACAAGAAAGGAAATGTCATTCAGAGTGTGTAAACTGAGTGGAAGTGTCAGGAGTGGAGCTCTTAGAACAGAATTAGAGCAAGTAAATAAATTCAAACTGGAGAACGCTGCCAGTTGATGTCATATGTGAACCAGAGAAATCTCAGTGCCTTAAAGCGGTAGTTTATTTTTATCCATCGTTATCCAAATACAAGCTTCTATCACCAAAGATAAACACACAAACTTCCAACTTAAAACAGGCCTGAGATAAAGCTTGTGTTTTGTTAAATAAATCCCCGTTTGTTTGAAGCTTCCTGTCCTACTGTAGCTAAAGGTTGGAATTATAATGCCATGAACTCAGCCTTCAGAACTCCTGTCTGGGCTGCGTAGCATCTTGAGGACTCCTACCATAAATAGCCAGGCAGAGTGGAGAGAGGAGAGGGGTCGATGAGAGAGAGAGAGAGAGACGGCTTAACGTGCAAATGTCCTTCTGAGTTTCTAAAACTTCTCTAATCTCTCTCTCCATCTCTGCCCCTCTTTTTTTGCTCTCTGTGTTTTGCATCTTTTCTTTCTAAAGAGTTTTAGTCTTGAAGCTCTCCGTCTGCACGTTGTCAAATTTCATTATTTAGGACTTGTCCTCGACCTCATACCTCAGGAGCAACACACATCTTGGTATTCACCCAGAAGCTGTCCAGCCGTCCAAGATTTCTCTCCCGCTGATGTATCCCTTCATAGTGAAATACTGTGAACCAGTACTTTCAGTCCTTTCAAACAGTTAAACTGTTCCTTTGTTTGTATTAACAGGTTCATAATGACTGTGCCATCTGAACTCTTACTAAAACACACAGTAATAAAACACTACCCCGAGGCAAAATGTTCCTGTTACAAAGTACATTCATTTAGACTTTCTCTCTCATGGTTTCAGTCAAAGTCCCTGAAAAAACAAGTCCACAGCTTTTTCACAAAGACATGTATTTGTACTAAGTGGTTCATTTCAAATCTAAGTCCTCCAATAATGAGTAACCACTGGCCTAATGCTAAGTCACGTGTCCTATATTTAGGTTCATCTTGATGAATTAGAATATTGTAGAAAAGTTCATTTATTTCTGTATTTCAATTCAAAAGTGGAAAAGTTCAGCTATTTACTGGGAAATTTTAGAGCACATCATGCTTCCTTCTGCTGACAAGCTTTATGGAGAAGCTGTTTTCATTATTTAGCAGGACCTGACTCCTGCTCACACTGCCAAAAGTACCAAAAACCTGAGACCCATCGAGGATCTTTTGGGTATTGTAAAGAGGGAGGTGAGAAACACCAAACCCAGTCATGACGATGAGGTGGAGGCTGCTATCGAAGCAACCTGGGCTGTCATATCCATAGACTCATCTCACTCCTTAAACTGAGGTTGCCACAAAAACTGCTCCCCCTGGTGGCTGGCTGCAGTGTAGGTCAAAAACTGTCTGCCCCATTCATTCTAAATGGACTGGGATCAAACTTTAAAGCATTATTACACCTTGTAGAAATGTTTCTCTCATCCGTATGTTGTGGTGATATTTAGATATTATTCGGCTGCATTGTGTTCAAGTCCTCTTTTTTTCTGAAAAGTTTCCTTTTCATTAGTTATTAGATGTTAAAAACAGGGTTTTATGTCTTGTTGATGATTGACAGCTGCCGTTCTTCTGTAGTTTTTTTGGGGAACAGTAAAATACATCAGGAAGGAGAGTGAAGAAGAGATTAGCGTGTTGAAAGAAAGAAAGAAATTTTTTTTTTTATTATTATTTGTTACCCGGCTCCACAAAGATTCTCTACTGCACAGACTCTGGCTGCAAGATGGTGGCGCCTCTGATGGGGGTATTTTGGCTTCAAAACTGTACAATGGTGAAAGGCAGAGCCATGCTGTTCATTCTATATACAGTCTATGAGCAGGACACCTCAGCAGTGCCACAGGCTGGTGCTACACAGCACTGTGGCAGTAATTCATGCATCAGGAGCACCATTAAGTGCATAAAAAATTCATGTAGTGTTTTGAGGTTTTCAAGCCATAATCATCTCAACTAAGAGAAATTAAAGCTTAAAATAATTCACCCAGTGAAGTCAGAATTTTGTCAATACTCTGTAAGACTCTCGTCTTTGACACTGTAGAAATATTTATACAACTTAGAGTCAGATTTAACAAGCTTTTGAGGTGGAATCTTGTCAGCTTCTAACTAGGTGAGATATTAGGACACACTAAATGTACCAGAAGCCGTCTGTTAGCAGATGAAATCATATGAACTCAGGTCCTTTAACGAAGACCAGGACACCCCCCACTACAGGGTAAATATCTGACTGTAGTCTGTTATTTTTAGGGTGAGGGATTCCTCTTTCAGAAGACATTACATCTCTTTCCTTCTCCCAGTCGCCTTCGGCCTTCCTCACATCATGACCAAATAAAGTGTCCAAATTCCATGTGTGTCTCTTTGAAATGTTTATAAGACCCATGCTCAGTGTGTGTATGTGAGTCTGAGAGAGGGAAGACGAGGGAGTGTGAGTAGTGTGTGTGTGTACAATGAGTGTGTCTCCATGCTTGTGCCAAGTTTTGAGCACACAGTTGTGGATCCTAAATATATATTTATATTCTGTTTACATTAACCTGCTCTTCTTTTTACACAGCAGGGAATTTACTCTGATCTATATTAAAACTTAGTTTATGTTGAAAACAAACCTAAAAAAAACTATGTTTTAAGAGTATGAAGTCATTTGTGATGTTTCTGTATTTTTGTTTTGTTGAATTTGTTTATCGGTTGGCTATTAGTCTGTAAGCTCATCAGGTGCATATTCAGAAATAAGTACACCATTAAGTTACAAAATAATGTTCTAGTCTATCTGTAAGAAAACAAGCCTGATGGAAAAACACTGACTAATTTTAGAATCACACATGGTTTTAGAAGTGTTTCATCCAAACACCCTAATTCATGCTTCCAAATCCTGCAAGGCAGGAATATCACCTCATTCCCACAGTAACACAGCTGTGTAGGATACACTAAAATCTTTTCAGATTTTCTGTGAGTAAATAATGCAATCAAATTTGGCTAAACAGTTTGGGGGTTTAGGGAAAAATAATTTAGTTTGGGTTTGTTTCTCTCTTTTCTCCCTGGAAGATGATGAAAGACAATAAATACCTTTAAAATAAAATGTTTTTATCAATGAAAAATTATAGACACACGATTTCGTATAATATTAATAATAATAATAATAATAATAATAATAATAATAATAATAATAATAATAATAATAATAATAATAATAATAATAACAGTATTGTGATCTTGGTCCCAAAGCCATGATTGAAAATCCTCAGCTGAACATTACAGTGACATAACTTGAGAAAAAAATGACCTGACTTGCCTGAATGTGGAAAAAGTGACACTGATTAAATGTAATACTCCAGCGATGACATCACTCCTCTCAAAGAGGAGGCTGCGCCCTGATTGGACGGCGGCTCCGGCCAATCAAAGAGCACACACATGGGAAGAGTTTAAAAAAGATTCAGTTTAGTGTCGGAGGGTTGTCCGAAAACCTCTCCACCAGGTCAGAGCACGACAGGTAGTCGGAAGAAGAGGAAGGAACTACTCACGTGCTTCTCCTCCTCCATCTGAGAGCTGTGATCTCCTTCTCCGTTTGTTAAAGCCCTCCACAGCTCCACCGTAAATTGACGAAACAGCAGGATGTCAACGCATTTCAGGAGCGGCCCGGCCTTTGGACTATCTGCAGAGGTCAAGAGTAAGGTATGATTGCATCCATGTGCATTATTTCACAGTTAATCCTGTGTTAGTAGCTGCAGCATTGATTCCTCAGCTGGGGTCAAGGGTGAGAGGAGTGTTCATGTTGACATGCGCTGTGAACACACCCACTTGAGCCTCTTTGTGCACGTTTAACAGCATCATTACAAAAACAAACATAATCCTATTAACAGAGTCCTTTGAATGGAGGTCTATAGTCAAATGCCTGTTAACATGGTGCATCTGTTGCCTTATATGGATGAAGTATGGGGTCCTACTGGAGAGATCTTGGACAGGCTGGTTGCCACCTGATTAACAGGTTGCCTCCACCTTCTTTTATTAAAAAGAAATGTTAACAAACCTATCAGAAGTCTGCTGCATGCCGCTGTGACTCTGATTTTATGGTTTTAAACAGAAGCTTGGATGTTATCAGGTGAGCTGAAATGTTGTCCTATGATAAATTATAACAGAGTTCAAGGCAAAAAAAGTCAACATGGGTAAGAATTCCTCATGTAATCCTTTTATTTATTTTATAGTCTTTTTTTAATGCCAATAAAACATTTTTTAATGTATATATAGATATATGTTTATATATCAGTGGAAAGAAGGGAGATTAGTGTTAACTCTTCATTTTGTAGAGAAAGCTTACATGAATTAAGTTATTGTAGAAATGTATCAAATATGAGAATAACTGTACTTTATATCTCACCCAGCAAAGTGTGAATGCTCAGTGTTTGCATGGATTTAAGTCGTCACTATCATGACAGAATTTGGTCCACAGTTGTTGTTTTTTTTGTGACAGCAGTGGCTGTGTGCAGTGGTATGAGTCAGAGCTGCTGGCATACAGAAAGGTCAGCCTGTGATTGTTCCCACATCATCATCCTCATCATTGTCATCATGGTCCCGGAAAGGATGTTGCTGTAACTCTGAATAGAGACCTCTCTCACCAGGGCTTTGATCTCACACTGAGCTGGACTTATAGGGCAACCTATAACATTCCTTTTATAACAGACGTTCAGCAGTCAGCGGGGGTTGGAGTCATGAAGGATAGTCAGGGTGTTATTTTGTTGATTATGTTTACAGCAGCAAGTAGAAAGACATGGTATACTTCCTGTAGAGTAGAAACAATTAGTGCAGCAACTAATGATTATTTTCATGATGGATTAATCTATCGATTGTTCTCCTGATTAATTGAGTAGTTGTTTGGTCCATAAAATGTCAAGAAATGGTGAAAATATCAGTGTTTCTCTGAGTCAGATGTCTTGTTTGTAAACCAAAGATATTCAGGACTGTCATAGAGAAGCAAAGAAACCAGAAAATATTCACATTCATGAAGCTAAAATTGGAGAATTTGGACTTCTCTTTCTTTAATGATAACTAATTATCACTTATTCATCAATTATCAAAATAGCTGATGATTAATTTAGTCATTGATCAATAATTAATTATTTGATTAATTGTTGCAGCTCTAGAAACAGTATTTTGTTTATTTTAGCCGTAGGGTTTCGTGGTTACGTTCCAGCAACGTGACCTCAGAACGCTGCAGAGATGCAGCGCAGAGACTTGACAGGTACATGAACGTGGTCTGGTGGCCTTTTAAGGAGTGACGAGGCTCTGGTTTGGAACTTGAGAAGGTGTCCTCGCTCTAAACAGTTTACATCAGAGTCATAGAGCACAAAACAGTGTTTATAGAGAACACGGGTGGGGAGGAGATGGACGGTGCTGACAAAGCCATGCCAGCAGCTGGCACAGTAGATGCATGTCATGTCATGGTCTGTGAAGATACCTTGGAAAGAAGTGTTGCTGGGCTGATTCCTGTACTTATTTAAAAAAATCAAATAGTGTCTTTTGTCCTTGTTAACATCATCTTATCTGAATGTTGATGTTTTCCTCCATATATATTTATATATCTATATATTTCCCTTATATTAGACCGTAACATGCATGGAATAATAGACGTGATTATTAAATTACTGTTTTCCAGAAAATACAAACACCTGCACTCTTTTAACTCTTTACATCAGTTGTTTAAAAAAATGATATTGATTGATCACCAGTATGGACTCTGCATAGGCTGTGGACTGATACATAGAGACATGACACGACTGGTCAGCTGAGACTTTACAACTTTAAACATTAAGATGGGGGGATGAAGCAGAGTGTGATGCTGTGATTTCAGGTTTTGTTTTTGATGGGATGACACGTCTGTTGAATGATCTAAAGGTTGAGTTACAACAGGTTAAAAACACACAAGTTAAGACTGAGGTTTCATTTTAAGCCCTTCAAATCTAAACAGGTGAAAACTCCTCTATTAAACAGAGAAAAAAAAAAAATAAGCCCAGGCCATTATCAGTCACAAGTTATGACTCAGCCAGGCCCTACAGCTGGGACAGTCGCTCCAGTGTAACCCCCATGGGAGACATGCTAACTATACTGATTCAGCACAAAGGAATGAGATGTTTGAGAAGATATCAGCCTTTGCATTTAACATGTTGATTTAAAAGAATGTCTGCTACTTTCTCACTATTCATAAAAAAAAGAAAGAATTCAGTTCCATCATAAGCATTCAAACTCACTGAAACCAATCATCTCAGGACTGTCTCTGCTGTAACCTCACACTGTCAGCATCAACCCTCCTCTGGTGGCTCGTGTTTGCAGGTATTGGCTCAGTGATGATGTCCACACTGACTACAACTTAACTTGCATATTCTTGCTTTTAATAAAGAATGTATGTTAAGCTCCCGCAAGTGTCCAGTCAACAGTTTTTGCTTGTCAGAGCTTTAGAGAAATTTACTGAGATTTTTTTAAAAACACTGCAGAGCCTTCAAACCTCATAAAAGGTCTCCTCCTCTAATAAAATCTCAGTGTAAGTCCAGCTCAGACTGTGATCCTGAACTCTATGATAAGAAGAGCAACATAGCTCTGAACTTCTTCAGCTGGTAGGAGAACCTCTCGATCTTGACCCGTCTTTATCAGACATAGTATTTTGCCAGAATTGTCTACTCTCTGTAAAAGGGCAGATTCTGGAAAATAAGAGGGAGAAGGCAAAGAGAGTAAGTGGGGAAATATGAGCTAGGCCAATGGGTGAGGGGGAGCAGGACAGACGGAGGGAGGAGTGTCTTCGAGAGCTGTTTCTCCCAAGTTTGGTGTGATGGACTGGGAGCTACGCTATCCCTGCTGCTTTGAAATACGTGTTTGTATTGGCTGCTGATCCCAGACTGTGAAGACTTATCTGCAGAACATTCAGGAAAAGGGGCTGTGTGTGTGTGTATGTGTGTGTGTGTGTGCGCAGAGGGGGGAGCAGCCTTAAACCCCATGCCGGAATTCAAAGTATTAGGGGCAACGTGTTTGTGCCAATAAGGAAATACATGGAGCGAAGAGAGAAGCCAAGAGTGTTTCTGCATGCAGGAACTGTTTTGTTTTATTTCGGTTGTTCTTCCTGTTCTTTCTGTACCCCTCATCTAAATTCAGTCTTTACTGTACAGTAAGACTTTCTAAGACGGGACGGTTATGAAAAAAGAACCAATGAATTCACTTACTGTTGAGTTACATCAGTCAGATGACCTCAGCCTGGGGACAAAACCAATACTGTATCAAAATGGATCGGAGGCGTGTGTGCACGTTACATCCTATGCACTCAGGGTATGTTAAGTATTTTATAAACTGGTCACTCAAACCTTTAATGATTCATATTCTACTGATATTTCCCGTATCTCTTTGTTTTGTTTGTTTTGATTTTATTTAAACAAGTTACTCGACAGAGTGGCATCATTAAAATTCTTTCTGCTTGAATCTTTAAAGAGGGAGTACTGTGCTTCTCTTCAGGTTTTTACTATCCCATGGGTGACCCCATAGTAACAGATTAAACAAATCCTTTTTTTAAAAAAAAACAACAAAAAACTTTTTTCAAACTGCTGTCTGAAACATTTCATTTTAGTTGCTGTCTCTTTAAGGCTTCCCACTCCATAAACCCGCTTCTCTTTGATTAGCCAGCCCTCTGGAGGCCTGTTAGGGGCAGAGCTATAGGCAGACCTTGGTGTGTAAGGTCCTCCACTCTAACGTGTCATAAAACTATTAGGATCATACGACGACCTCATCATTTCACTACGTCTTGTAAAGATCTTGTGCTGTTTTGAGAATGAGCTGGGTTTTTTTTGCTGTTTACAGACAGATTCAAGGATTTCTAAACATCCTATTAAGCAGCAGTTTGAAGTATTTGCACACGTTTAAAATGAACATCCAGTATTGTTACTTTGTATCCATGTTTCAAACACAGGAACGTGTAATACCTCCTCTTTAAGGTCTAAACAGAAGATGCTTGTTTGACCTCTGACCTTTGCCCCAATATCAGCTTGCAGGGAAGTACGACCGCCAAAAGGAGGAGGAGCTCAGGCTGTGGATTGAGGATGTGACTGGGAAAAGGATCGGGGACAATTTCATGGAGAGCCTAAAGGACGGCGTTCTGTTGTGCGAGTGAGTGGATCCACACTGAGGATCAGTTCTGTAGGACAGAAACAGTTTTGTTGCATCTTTGCTTCACGTTTATTCGTTTCATTAACCTGTCTGTCCTGTCTGTTTCCTTTAGACTCATTAATGTTCTCGAGCCTGGTTCTGTGAGGAAGATCAACACCTCTACACAAAACTGGCACCAGGTAATGTGGCAAGTGGACACAAATAGCCTCATTTTCCTGCTAGTCTTGAAGCCAGGGTTGATTTTCAGAGCATGCAGAATTTGGTTTGTCTGTGGTTTTGGCTTTGACAACGGAGCTTAATTACATTCCACAAAAATAGCTGCCATATCTACTAAAGCTGGCTCAGTCTGTTACTACACCGGATAAGCAGACAGTGTTTTTAGGGCATCATTTCTTGTACTTTGAATATGATATTAACACTTTAAACAGAAGGACAAACATTCATAGGAGCTGGCGGGTGGAATAGAAAGACAAACACAACATACAGCAGTCAGTTAGTTTAGTCTCCATGTCCTGCAAACTGCATGAATGATACCTGAGTACCTGTAAGATGCTCTTCTCAGCAGGTTCCATTCATCCCTCTGTCTCATTCATTTCTTCCTCAGCTGGAAAACATTGGGAATTTTGTCCGTGCCATCACAGAGTACGGCCTGAGGCCACATGACATCTTTGAAGCCAATGATTTGTTTGAGAATGTCAACCACACTCAGGTCCAGTGCACACTCATTGCCCTGGCTGGAATGGTGAGTGCAGACACACACACACACACACACACACACACACACACACACACACACACACACACACACACACACACACACACACACACACACACACACACACACACACACACACTGTAGCTGATGCTTCTGCCAAGTACCCCCTAACAAGCGCAAAGCAGTTTTGGTAAAAAAAAAAAAAAAAAAAAAAAAAAAAAAAAAAAAAAAAGTAAAATGAAGCACTGTACTTTTAGTGTCTGATTTAAGAAATATTCTTTATTAACAATAATATCGGGCGTGTAAAAAGGAAAGATTTGTGCGCATAGAAATAATTGTCTATTTAAAGTGCTCTCTTTTGGTGTCGTAATGAAGGGCTGTTCTGAAATTATTAACTCAACAATAGATGAACATAAACATTTCCCACAAAAAATATAAGCCTTATTTTAAATAAAATATTTTCTAAAAAAAAAAAAAATGCTGCTGGAGCTGTGCTAGCTTCATGCTACTGTTAGCTAATTTCTCTCCATAGAAATATCACAATGCCGGTTGTATTGGGTTGCACCTTGTGGACCTAAATCCCATTAAAGCTCATCATATATTCAAAACAAAACAAACAAACAAACAAAAAAACACACACAAATATGATTAAGGGCAGGGGATAGTGCTACATGCATTCTGGGGTGTTCAGGGTTGGGGGAGGTAGCTTGGTGTGTTAGGGGTTTCAGGCTGGTCCTCTGAGGAAAGTCAGGGGCACCCTAATATTTCATTTCAGTTTTTTTTAAATAAATGAATGAATGAATGAATGAATGAATGAATGAATGAATAAATAAATAAATAAATAAATAAATAAATAAATAAATAAATAAATAAATAAATGTATCTGAGATTTACTTCTCCCATCTCCTCCTCCTCCTCCATCCATCCTCATTATGACTTCAGTTTTTACCACTAATATTAACACTACTACTGTTATTATTATTATTAACATCATTATTAGTTCCATCATTATTGTATCTAATATTGTCATTGCTTTGATAATTATATCATTATCAGTATTACCATCATCATTAGGAATATCTACAGTATTACAAGAATGGACAGTTTTATTTAAAAAAAAAACAACACTCTTTTCTTTTTCTCTTACTCAATTATTCATTCATTTATTTTTTTCTTCTTTCCTTCTTCTTTGTTCTTTTTCTTTCTGTCAAACGTTTCTTTTTTTTTTTCATATGGAAGCTTTGTAACAATTATTATTATAATCAGTCACAACTTCTTCTGCTGTTACCACTTTGTTTACAATTTCTTTGTCTGTCTGTGTCGCTGTCTTGTCTTGTTGCACAATTAATAAAAAAAGAGAATAACAAAAAAAAAAACCATCTGAAAGCATATTTTTCCAAATATTGACAGATTTTGTCCTTCTTTGGCACATAGCACAAGCTACGCTTCAGCCACGATGCTGTTATTTGTGTTGTATAACCTTCTATTCAGTAGATTATTCACTTCTGTTAATATTCAGTTATGTACTAATAATAACAATCAGTTTATGAAGCTAAACGTATTTTTGATTCAAGCATTGATTGAATGTTTAGTGTTAAAAGAATTTAGCTTGGTTTCTATCTTGTGTAATCTTGTGTACCCCTGGAGTGTCCTCCTGTAGTCCCATGGGTACGTGTACCCCCCTTTGAGAGCCACTGCTTAATGAGACACTGTGGTTCATCCAAAACATCTAAAGAAACTGGATTATTTTGATGCTATAAGCACTGACTTTGTAGATGAATTTATAATCCACATAAGGCTTCTATCAGATGACCCGTACAAGTTCACTAAGTTTTATGGACTTTGACTTTTTTTTTCCTGCCCCCCAGGCTAAGTCAAAAGGATTCCACTCCAACTACGATTTAGGCGTGAAGTACTCTGAAAAACAGCAGCGCCGCTTCGCTCCAGAGAAGCTCAAGGAGGGACGAAGCATCATTGGCCTGCAGGTAAGAGCAGCATTAATATGAACTTGTGTCAACAGCTGCTTATCTAACATGCTCACTGGTGGAACTTTGGGATGACATAATATGACACAAGACGATGAATAAAACAATAAAATAATGAAAGTGAATTCAGCCATTATCTGTTCATCAACAATTCCCTGTGTCTGTATTTTGATTCACTTCACTTTGATCTCTGTAGATGGGCACCAACAAGTTTGCCAGCCAAAAAGGCATGACCTCTTATGGCACACGACGGCATCTGTATGACGCCAAAATGGTCATGGACGTCCCACCAGACCAATCGATCATCAGTCTACAAATGGGCACCAACAAGGGAGCTAGCCAGGTGAGAGGCCACTCAGCTATGAAATCTGTAAAATCTGAATGTCGCACCGGGGAAACTTGGCTTTTATAAGGTCCAAGTCTATGTAAGAAGATTAAAATAAACGCGTGTTATAACATCACTATTTCCTGTTGTATGTTTCTGAACTTGCTTCTTTCACCCAGGCTGGCATGACGGCCCCAGGAACACGGAGGCACATCTTTGACAAGAAGCTGGCACTGGAGAACTGTGACACCACAACCATCTCCCTGCAGATGGGCACTAACAAAGTGGCTTCCCAGCAGGGCATGACCACCTACGGCCTGCCCCGCCAGGTCTTTGACAACAAGTACTGCGCCAACCCCACGGAGACCTACTACGACAACGGGAGTGAGGTGGAGTTTGACGGCTACAACCAGTACTCTGACTGAGAAGACACGGATTGCTTTTAGACAAACCATCCACAACTTTTCTTACAACATGCAAACCTTCCAGACTTTTATTTAACATTATATGGTTTCCCCTAAGAATTAACCGTTTACTTCCTCGACTTGAAGGAAGAAAGGTGTTTGACATTACCGCAGAGATTTCATGCAGTGGCCAACTTTTAAATAACATTGTTCTGATGCATTTTCTTCTTGCTAAAAATAGCCAAACTCCAGTTTATTGACCTTTTTGATGTAAAGCTTTTTTCTTCCCTACAACTTTAATCAGTAGTGTAATAGGTTTTGTCACTTTTTATACCCCGAGCTTTCCAATCTTACCCTTCCAATTCAGCATGACTGAACAGAATTTGAAATTTCCTTAAATGGAAATACGAGTGTTTTATGTGATTGTGAACTTTGGCCCAGGTGGAGCAGAGTCCATGCCTACTATGTGCCATTGCAAACATTTCAGAAGAACTTGTAGCTTTGTGCAGACAGCGCTTTATTTTACGAGCACCTTCGCTGGCTAACGTGACATGACTGCAAGCAGGAGAAATTCATCACCACATCACTTTACTGAGCTTTTTGTGTTGCACAGCTGTGGTATTAGGGAGTAGATGGTCCTGTCAGGCTTTATGAAGGTAAATGTTGTCTAGTTGAAAATAAGATAAAGTTTAATCCTTTGGGAAATGTTTTGCCCCTCCCCCTCGATCATCTGTGCCTTTGAACTGTTGCTGCACTCAACATGTCCCTCCTTGTGTGGTAAACAGAGGTGGAATGTCACCGCGTACCTTTACTCAGATATTGTGCTGACAAATCTGAGCTACTTTCTCGTGAGTGTTTTCATTGCACACCACGTTTTTCTTCCTCTGCACTGCAATACAAACAGTAATATTGACTCTTATCTCCGCCCAGTTATTTTAAAGAATGAGATTTTACATACAAATGTTTTTAATGTTCATTATAGGTATTGATAACAATCAAGTGTTGACGGAAGTTTTATTTGCATTGAGTATTTATACTTTCCCTGATTCAGATATATTCTGCTCACACTACTTTTATTTAAGTAAAAATTTTAATGCTGAACTTTTGGAGGATGGGCTTTTAAAGCAAAAGTTGATTTTTTCCCTCAAGTTCTGTATCATTTCACCACTGACAACTGTAAATGTGAAAGCAGACCAATGCAGATTTTTGTTTCGAAATGCATGACATGTATCATAAACCTGCCGAATGTCTTGAATGTAAGGTTATTGTAAGTTATGGGGCCTTATTAGCTGGTAAAAGATTTATTGAAAGCATATAGAAAGTCATATAGTTATAAACTGAAAGGGCTCAGATGGGTCTTTGTTAAACATCCTTTGAGCCAGTATAAGAGCTTCTTGTCTGTGATTATTTGCTGAATTTCCCAGGAACAATGGCTACACAGGCATTTGGGATCTATAGCAGTGCACCATCTAGTGAGGAAAAACTGCATGTACACCAACTTTTTTTGAAAAAGATTTTATTGTCTCAGCTGTAAATAAGAAAAGAAAAAAAACAAACATTTTTTATTTATAAGTTCCTCCCTGTGATTTACAGAATGGCCAAAACGATGAGTGACTGTAAGGTAACATTTGATGTTTGTATTAGCGGTGTTCAAACTCTACATCTTTGCCCCCCCCCCCCCCTCCCCTATTAAAAATGACATTTGTGCAATAAAACACTTGAAAAGCCTGGTGTGGACTTTATTTCCCATACCTGACCCTGTTAAACACGTAAGAGCAGTGGAATAAAAATATCACATGTGGAATCGAACATTCTTACAGTGTGTATGGATGAACAAAATAAACTGTTTTTTGATATTTAATGACTCTAAGTTTGCAGTTCCAGCTTATTCAACATATTGATTCAGAACAATAAAGACAAAACTTCAACAAAGGAGACACATTTACGCAATCCTCGACCACAACAATACTGGGGACCATGGAATGTGGAAAGTGTGTGGTAGTATCAATCAGGTTACATTTTAAAGTAATAAAACAAAAATAAAAACAAACAACAAAAGAAACCTCTGGTCCAGCCAGAGAATGTCATGCTCTGCATGCCGCACTGTGCCAAACAAAAACTGAGCGTGTCAAACAAGAAAAGTAACGATACCATGTTTCTGTCTTTTGTGTTGTTTACTACAATGTGCTGGTTTTACAGGAATAAATGTTGTGGACCATTTGTCAATCAAGGGATACATTATAAGACAGTGAGTCAAAAGAAAGACAGTCACATGAAAGCATGACTACTGGTTGGCTGCTTCGCAGGCATCGATCCAGTCGCTGTAAACGTCCACAGGCTCAGACAGATCTGTGACAGAAGGGTTAAGGTGCAGTCTGCTGAACCGTGTGATTTTTATCATCATTTTATTTACAAAACTGTAGAGATACTTGTTTACATATAACAGTAGCAAACAGAACCCAAAATGATCTCTTTATTTTTATTTATTTATTTATTTATTTATTTATTTCGGTCACGTCAGCACACATACAACATCATACATTGTCAATAGTTGAACAATTTGTACATGTCCGAAAGGGAAGACGGGAGAAGCAGAGCTTATCTAGTCCCGTCCCCATTCACCAATATTTAATATTTTGTCTCCTCTTTTCCACATATCATCAGATTATCATAAATTTGTACTACATTTACAGAATTTGACATATTTCTTGGTTTTCTTTGACCAGACATTGCAGAGCTTTGCTAAAAGGATACAGGTTATTGGCGTCTGGAACTCCTCCAAGCACACACTGCATGATATAATCCCTGTGTTGCGGGTTCGTTCCCTGGAAAAGAAACAGAGAATAATGTTGGTGGATAAATTATATTATAACTTATTTTTTTTTAGTGCTGAAGTGTCTATTTTTCTTACATTTTGACATCACAAGATTTCTCATGGTTACAGAACGGGCAAGTGAACTGGGTATCCAGGTTTCCAGTCATTTTTTTCTTTGGAGGTGGCTTTCTCTTGGACTTTCTGCGACCCATTTTGACACTTTTATATCTGCAGAAAACAAAACATTTTTAAAAAATGTATCAATACATCATCATGTCACATTGCTTTGCATTTTAACCGAAAATTGCATGTGTTGTGTCGTTGCATGCCATTGTTCACCGTTGCACTGTTAAAGAAGAGGAAACGTAGAGCAAATCTACTAAACTATCATTATGAGACTTAAGGCATGAAATCATGAGCGCATTATTAACGTTCTCCTGTGTATTACACATTTATTTTATTCAAAGTAATATAATTGCTTCAATACTAAGACTACTAACGAACCGATCTTTCACCACAATAACTCAAACGCTAGGCTGAAATATACAAACAGAGCTACTGCTACTCGCTAGAAAGCTAATAATGCTAACCTGGTGACAAAATCCCTTTTAGATTATAGAACAATTTTATTAAACCGTTTAACTATGCACGTATAATATGACATGTGTTTTTTGTCCTTACATGCAGCTTTTCAGCATTTACATTATGCAAATACCGTTATCTTGCTTACCAGATGGATGTTTAGTAACAGACGATGCTTTCAATTCAGCTTCATCCGGATGCAGCATCAGGGTCAGCGCCTTCCTCTGATTGGTGGGTTAAACCTTTTGCTTGTTTTGTGATTGGCTGAATGGTGAAGACTGACAGCCCCCTTTCGCAAATGGGGTTTCCCCTCTTCTTTTAAACTTCACATCCAAGACTTGGGCAAGCCAAGAATATCAAATCTCTAGTTTGATCTTTCAGTGCGAGGAATAACTAAACCATGACGAAAATTTTTAAGCCTAGAAAAACAGATTTTCATTTTTAAATGCGAAGGCCTATTTGAGGGTGCTGCATTTAAATATTTAAGTTATGCTCAGATGGCAGCAGTATTAGTCACTATTTGAAAATGCATATAGGAACAACAACAACAAAAACAAAAAACATTTTTAAACTTTAAAATACATACATGTGTAAATAGCGACATCATGACTTATTAATATTTCGGGATTAATAAAGTGGAACATCTTATTTTATTTATGAAACGAAAACAAAAGCAGGTCCCTCCTAGTGGGCGGGGCTTATTGCGACGATAAGACGGCAGAGGAAGTGTTCCTGAACCTTAGACTGAATACTTGGACCACATTATTTATTTATACAGAGGATTTCGTTCTGAGAATCAGGAAACGATCATTAAAGTAAGTACATGCAGTTGTAACTGCTATGTTGACATTTTCCGTGTTTAATGTGGATGAAGCCAGAAAAGCTTTCGGCTTAGAAGTTGTTTGACTTTCCCTGCGGCGCAGAGGCTAAAGCCCCCGGTTCGCATGTCAAAGGACATGCCAAAAACACTTGTAACGTTTCCTGCAAAGCACGTGTAAAGATCCCGCGGTGGTTTTTTCGCCCTTTACGTATTAATTTTTAATTTCAGTCTGTATTTGAATCGTAAGAGGAAACTGCTGTTTTCAACTCTGCCTTTCTACTATTATGACATTTTTGGGATATTGCCTATCAGGTGCGCTACTCGTGACACAACACCCTCTCTGTGGCACGATTTGGTTTTATTCCACTCCTGGTGATGTGTTTAAGGACTTTCACCTCCTGACACAGCTGTGCAGAGAGACAGGAAAGACACAGCTGAGCAGTATTAATTATGCAAAGCACGTGCTCACTTGCAGAGCTGCAATACCAATAACACACAGAGTTCAAATTAAATGTATGCAAATGTCAATGGTAACACAGCCATGTCAGCTTTGCTGCACAGTATATGAATTTATGATGTGTTTTGCAGAGTGATACCATGGTGACTGAAGGGGATCCCACAGACTTGGTCAAAGTGTTGCACCTTTTGACCCTCTCTTTCTCCTGGGGCATGCAGGTCTGGGTCTCCTTTATAGCAGGTATGAGACTCACTAGATGGTGTATTCTGCTACCTGAACATGTGTGTTACAGCTTGCTGTTTTAACCTAATTTCTTGTCACGCAGGTTTTGCATTGGTCTGGCAGGTAAGTTTGCACACCTTTGGGCTGGTGCAGAGCAAGCTTTTCCCTGTTTATTTTTACTGTCTGATGGGAAGCAGTGGTGTCAGCCTGGCCCTGTATGCTGTGTACCACCCAAGAGAGCTGCTGGACTGGCATGAAAGTTTGCAGGTCACACATCACACTGGCAGAAGTTACTCTAAAAGTTTATTGTTGTGCAAAATTTGTAAGCAAACCGCCACCATGTCATCATTCCACCTTTCATGATGTTCTCTCCTGTCTTCCAGATGAGTCTGTACTTTTTGGTACTGGTCATGGCCAGTCTGAACGCCCGTTGGTTCGGCCCAGCAGCCACTGAGGTCATGTTCCAGTTAAGGAAAGTGGAAGAAGAGCATGGCCTGGGGAACCAGATTGGTCTTGGCAGCCAGAGAGAAGCATATGCTAAGCTCAAAGAGCAGGATCCCAAGTACAGAGCTTACAAGAGCACATTTGGCCGTTATCATGGTCTGTCTAACCTCTGCAATTTGATCGGGTTTGTCTGCACCACAATAAATTTGATCTACGCAGCTTTGAATTTATCTACTATTTAGAGAGGAAGAGGTAATTTCTGAAAGATGATCTGTTATTCCAGTATTTTATACTCAAATACAGGGTAGTCATAGAAGTTAAGAGGAGGGTTTTCTGCAACTATGGAAAAGTTCCAAGTTAAGGCTTCATGAAACCATGATATGAAAATAACTTGTCTGATGTTTTACTGACTTGCATGTATGTTAAAAAAAAAAAACTTAAGAAAAAAAAACCTTACCATGTGTGGTGTTAGTTTTAAGTCTGTGATTTAATGGATTGTTGGAGGATCAATCATGTACAGGCTTGAGGTTGCATGTCCTACAAATTAAAACATAAATGTGAGAGAAGGGACAGACTGGGATAATTGTATTTAAGATGATGGAGAAGTCTTTCTTCAAGGGCTGTTTACACAATGTTAAAATAGATTTTTAAAATATTTTAAATTAAGGCATTTAAAGGGGAAAAATTATATTTTTTGTACTTTGTTACCACTGGAAAGAAAGTCGTTTTTACTCCCTGGTGTTGAATTTAATTTTCTCCCATAATAATTGGGACGTCATTTATGAGGAGTTCATGTAAAGACATCTTCGTAACAGGGAAGTACTCCCAGCAGGGGGCATTGTTAGGATGTAAGTGTATTCAGAAAGGGTGCAACTTTATGAAGTTTGTTTGATCTATTAACTAAAATGTGACTGAATAAATACAGTGTTATTTAGTACAACACCTTTTTGCATTTGCATTTTTTTTATCTTGCTCCAAAATAACTTTTTTTTTTGTACATTTGCAATGATGCTGAATCCAGACTAGAGGACAAAACCTAGAACTGAAATAAGCAGGTTGTAAATCAGGTACCTGGCATGCACATTAGATCTGAAGAGGATCAGCCTTGAATGCAGAGAACAGTGATGGCCAGCTCCAGGGGAAGAGAGGCTTTTATTGTTTCAGCTGCAGCATTAGCACTAATGGATTTTGATAGACTAATTGAAATACAAAGGCTTCAAGTACAGGGATAAGATTTTCATGAATGTAACTGATGCTAATTTCTTAAAAATATATATTTCTCCCTCTAACTAGAGCTGCAACAATTAATTGAAAAATCAATTATGAATCGATTGCTAAATTAATTGTCAACTATTTTGACAATTATTTCCCTACTTCTATCAGAAATAACACTGTTTCATTAATTCTCCTTGTTCAGTCTGAAAAAATAATGCACAAGGAAGTTAGTATCAAGGAAAGAGACATTTACTAACGCTTTCAGGGGTTGCAGTGGAAAGAGAGCTAACCTGTTATGTTGGTCAGTGATGCATCAGGAAATAAATGTGTTTTTTTTAAGCCAAAGAACAAGTTTACCCACTTTTTTCTTAATGGCATGACACAGGAGAGATCCCAGGTAAGTGCTCATCCTACCACAGAAAGCAGGGCTGGTATGTAAATGTGCAGCCTTTAGAGCGATTCGTCTATCACAGTCAAATATGAGGAGTCTTCAGTGTTTATATATTTGTGTGTGTGTGTGTCTGTGTGTGTGTGATTTAACCTTATAGAAAAGGGAAACAGAAAGAAGTGTTGAGTACTTGCACGAGACAGGACCCAACACCGTATCTCATTTCTGACTAATTCAAGGAAAACAGTTACTGAGTCCCTGCAGGAGTCACAAACTGAGCAGACTGCAGGGTTCATAATTTTGAACAGAAATGATGCTGCAGAGCTGCCCTGCAGCAATGTGATGTGTTAAATTTATTATGAATCTGAGCTCCTGAAGGAGCTTAATGCAGTCCTCTGTAAGGTAGAAACCTTGCACCAATTTGAAGCTGCACCATTAAAACTGAATTACTTTTAGAAGGGGGGGGGGTCAAGGAGCTGGTTCACAAATCAACCGACAGGCTCATTTTACTTACACTTTTGAAATACTGTCATGA
Organism: Labroides dimidiatus; assembly: GCA_030710495.1. Classification (NCBI taxonomy): domain Eukaryota; kingdom Metazoa; phylum Chordata; class Actinopteri; order Labriformes; family Labridae; genus Labroides; species Labroides dimidiatus. The sequence goes on from CM061163.1 coordinate 4,588,605, forward strand.
TGAAAAGGACATCTTTTATTGGCCTTAAAGTGCGGCCTTCATCGTGAAAACACAAACTTCAGTGAACACTCACTGGAAAATACCATGTAAGATGGCATGAGGGCATGTTTATATATATATATATATATATATATATATATATATATATATATATATATATATATATATATATATATATATATATATACATACAGTGGGGGAAATAAGTATTTGATCCCCTGCTGATACTAATATACTTTTTCACTTGATAAAATGCACAACAATTTATAACTTTTATACTGTGTGTTTTTATGCACTTTCAACTGATATTCTGTCTATACTTATAACCAGTAAACAACCATAAAAATTCGAGTGTGTTCATTTCCCAGGGCAGTGGGCAAACTTACAAATTCAGCAGGGGATCAAATACTTATTTCCCCCACTGTATATATATATATATATATATATATATATATATATATATATATATATATATATATATATATATATATATATATATATATATATATATATATAGAGAGAGAGAGAGAGAGAGAGAGAGAGAGAGAGAGAGAGAGAGAGAGAGAGAGAGAGAGAGAGAGAATCATCTTTACTGCATGTTATGAGTAAAAAAAGCCCAAGTTCTTGGTATTCTTGGTTTTTGTTGTTGCTGTGTTGTTTTTTATTTATTTATTTATTTATTTATTTATTTATTTATTTATTTATTTATTTTTATTTTTTTACAAAACAAAATTTGTGGTCAAATGAAAACATTCTCATCACTTTGAGCTCTTTACAGTACACAGGTGTGTTTAGATAAATTACAGTGTCAAAGAAATGATCTTTTAATTCAGTACATCAATTCAAAAAGTGAATTTTAATTTTAATTTTGTCAATAACTATAGTTTACAGTTATTGGAAAAACTGAACCAGACTGAGAGACCAATTCAAGGCTCAGGAAACCTTTCCAGGTGTTTCCATTTAAGTAGTTAATTTGAGTTTGACAGCATCAGTTCACGGTACGGAACTGTTCACTGAGTACATTTTTTCAAGACAATGAATTTTGTTTTTTTATTTACTGTATCATCACAGTACAAATAAATGATGGCTTGAAATACTTAAATGTGTGAACTGAATGGATTAAACAAATAAGTTTTAGTTTTTGAACTGTTGAAATTAACATTTACAATATATTCTAATTTATAGAGACACTTTAATCCTGTTAAATCTGGACAGAGTCAGGACTCCCACCTGTTAGAGACCTCTAAGGCCAAACTAAGCTGCTGGTGAGTAGTTTCAGTTTAAGTGGTAGGCTTAACAAGTGGGAGTAACGCGTATTATCCGCGCGTTCACGAGCGCGCGCTCGATGGACTGCCCTCTTCCCGAGCTGTGCAGACTGGCACAGCCCCACCAAAGCTTTCAGCTGCTGCCTCGGTGTTCAAGAACTAACATAGAAGCAGTTCCCACTGTGTCATCTTGAACACACAAGCGAGATCCGGGTGCTGCTCAAGGCGCCAGCGAGGAAGAAACGGGAAAAAGTGGCCCTGAGGAGGAAAAGCGCGTCAGGAAAGGAAAAAAAAAAATTGTATTCAGCTCGACTTTTGGTGTTTGCTTCAGCAGTCACATCACCACTTGACGGAAGACAGCTGTGTATACTCTCCTCGAGGTGGACGTTTTGTTTTCTTCCGCAACAAGGTATGTGTGCTGGAGTCAGTGGGTTTGGAGGGTTTTCCTGCCTTTCACTTCCTCCATCTGGAGACTTTCACATGTTTTCCTTTAATACAGAATGTAAAGATGATTCCCGCGGGATGACACTTCATAAGAAGGTGTACGTTTCTTTTCTTTCTTACTTTGTTTTTTTATGCATTCATAAAACAAGTCGCCGTCTGTTTAAATATTAGCGTACACCGTTGTTAAACTATCTCTCCTTGTCGTGTTTGCCCGTCATTAACTCTCATAATCACAGAACTAACTAGACTCCAACTAACCAACAGAGGTCATTTCCTGTTGGGCAGGTGGGCTGCTACCCTCTGACTTACCTGGGGGACCTGGTTCCTCCATCATCAGGCCCATGAATGACTATCATTACTGCTGCTGATGCTTCTCCGTTGTGCTAAATGAGATCTCACTTTCATCCATTATGAAACACTACTCCCACTTCACATCTCTGTCAGAGGGGCAGATGTTTCCCTCAAACGTTGTTTTGTTCAGATTTGCTTTATTATGTTTACAGATGTTAGTTGAGAGGAAGATTTTTATGATACGTGAGGATTATTTAAATCATAATTAGAAGATTTCATTTCTCCAAAGATGTCTGATGAAGTTATTCGTAATCCTTCATATATTGGATTACATTTGATAGAATAACCAGACAGAATTTGACACCTCAGAATAAATAACAGTACAAAGTAATCACAATTACAATCTAGTAATTCAGTTAACATTAACATAAAAAGTTTATTGAGAATGAAATGAGATTATCATCACAGACCAGAAGTGCTGAAATGCTTCTCAGACTGTACAAGTCTCCTTATTTGCCCACAGACATTTTAAGCTACACAGCAAACATGAAGAACATGTGACCGGGTTACCTCAGGCTTTAGCTGAGCAAACAGGAGAGTTGTAGTATGAAAGTAATGGTATAGGATCTACACGTACAAAAGTGTACCCCGGAGACCCCTGCTCAGCACAGGCGTCATGTGATTTTTAAAGCTGGTGTCTGAAGAGATTAGAAAGAACTGAAGCTTGAACACAACCAGAGAGCGCTTTCTGGTCAGGGAGTGTTGTTGTTGATGGAGCATGTACCTCTGTGTCAAGATGTGACACTGTTCCTTGTGTTACAACATTACGACACCCGCAGGTTGTTAAGAAATTTCGCTTCATGTTTAAGTGATCGGACAGTTAAATGCATGTCACAGCAGTCACAGAAAAACAACGTACCAAAGACAGAATTACCCTTTAGTGAGTTTTTCTTTTCATATCATGCTTTGAAAATGAAAAGTGAAAATCAGGAGGGATAATGGGGCATATTTCAGGGTAAAACATTTGAACACTTAAGTAAGCAGAAGGGGATGTAAAGTTAACAATTTTCCTGTCAACAACCGCAGCTCATCAGCTACTAAGATACAGTAATAACCCACAGACTTTAATGTTACAGTAGCTAACTCACTTCACATCAACAAGAAATTCAAGTAACTTTGGTCTTAGTGAGAAAACCTTCTGATAGAGCTTTGAAGCTGATCTTGCCATTCAACGCGTTACCGATACATGCGTCTTGATTCACAGCCAAATGGGCCAAAGGTCATCACTACAGACTGAGGTTGTATCCGAGGTTGTATTGTTAAAAAATGAGTGATTTAAAAGTTATTTTTTCACTCTCCAACGGAGTCAACGGATCAGTCACTTTTCTGAAAATTCCCCCAGATAAACCAGTAAAACAAACACAGCCAAGCTTTCCAGTTGACACAAGTTGTTTAAGGTGATGCTTAGCACACAGCTATAGGCTTTAAAATTCAAAACAGACCCTCCCATACGGTCTCTCCTCAACTTAATGCCTCAATGAATTTTAAACAAGTGATTTTAAGCAATGTGAATAGTGATTCAAAGTTCTTCAACTTTTCACGGCTTTAATCAAATGTCACATATTCAGCTTTTAGTTTTGGATTTTTTTTTTTTATGTTTTAGATTTTACCTGTCTTGTAAAAATCATTGCTGTAAATTTAACAGTTAATTACTGGCTGAGTTTACTGCCAGTAATTTACATTACAGTATTGACATTACCACTACTGAATTTGTCCCACAATCCTCTGACATTTACAGTTATATACTGGAAAGCCCAGTGAGTTATTGCTGTTGTTTCAGTAAAACACTGTTAAGATGACAAAAATCAGTCACAGTGCTGAAAGTGTTTTTTGTAATTTCCGTGCCGTGGGACTCTGTGGGTATTCCCTCCTTTCTGTCCCCTGTGGGGAGTTTGATAGATATCTTTGGCTACGCTGACCTTTGTCCGCTCTAAAGCTGAGGGAACTGACTGCTTTGGCCACTAATGGGTCTTGCTGGCAGCTGATTCCTCACCACGTCTCCACGGAGACGAGCCTCGGAGGGGAGAGGCACAGAGCTCAGCAGTGCTGATTGATCCGTTCTGTGTGTGTGTGTGTGTAATTCTCTGTTTGGTGTAGTTAGCCATCTATTTTCTAGCTTTTAAACGGCTCTGCCTCTTCCCGTTGTTTGGATGCTATAAAAGACGTGATGGAATTGTGACCCAGGACTTCACCCTCAAACCCAAGACATGTATCTGTATCCTCATATATGGACTTCAACTTTGCTCTATAAAAGGACAGCTCTCTTTTCCTGGATTTATTGCTGATCTCTTTTGTTGGTGAGGTTGGCATGATAAGTATGATCCTCCATTTCTCAAGTTTTCACCAACAGGATGAGCGAGAAGGGGAGTGCTTTGGTCAAGGATCTGATCGCCGTTTATTGCTAAACATTCCCACTTCTACAACCTGTTAGTTCAAAGATGAAGAAAACTGTTTGTTTTTACCGTCAGTATCATGTGGTGAATCTATTAATCTATTTTAGAGCTGTTTGTTGAACAAAAGCAACATTGTAAGAGCAGTGCTGATTTGTGCTCTGATGTGATGTGATGGGAGCTCGTGTTGTTAAGAGATTTACAAGTTTATCCTTTTTATTCTCTGTAGATGGCATCAAATGACTCGCGGCTCCAGCAGCAGCCCTCTCAGAAGGACGCGGCAGACCAGAACTTTGATTACATGTTCAAGCTGCTGATAATTGGTAACAGCAGCGTTGGCAAAACCTCCTTTCTATTCCGATATGCTGATGACTCTTTTACCTCTGCCTTCGTCAGCACTGTCGGCATCGACTTCAAGGTCAAGACTGTGTTTCGAAATGACAAGAGGATCAAGTTACAAATCTGGGTGAGTACCAGATGTACCAGAAAGTACTTTTCATTTGTTGCCAACGTATGCATCAACACAGCAGTGTTTGTAAGTGGTAAACAAACTCCATCTTCATGTGTAACTAAATCGAGAAAAATGGTTGCTCAAGATTTTTCAAGATATTATTGCTTAATTCATAAAAGTTCTGACATTTTTAACCCTTGTTAGCAGAGCAGTGCCCGCACATTGAACTCTTATCAGATCACTTTTTTTTTAGAGCAAGGTATGTCTAGAACTGATGCTTGGTCCTTGTTGTGCAAGTATAGCCTGTAACTTGTGCAAGTGCACAAGGCATTACTTCCTCATGCTTTCATGCATATTTCTTCTCCCCACCCCCTCAAGCACTTGCTACATCATTTCTTAAAATGATCTCTACCATTGACCTCTATATGAATTTTTGAGCGTCCAAATGTGTCATGACCCCGTATAGCCTGAGGGCCGTGTGGAACCGCCTCACCCCTGGGATGGGACTAATGGGGCTCTGATTGAAATTTGAGTCATTTTTCCTTCAACTTTGCTTCATCCCACCTTCAATAACTTTTGTTTGGCAACTTGGAAGCTGCTAAAATAGCTGTTGACACTACTTTGGCATTTCTATGATATACCTATTAGAATAAACAAAACTCTAAGATTCTTCAGATATGCTATAAATCTTGGTTACGTTGAGATGAAACTATCTGTCCATTAGATATTAATGTTATACTATGTTTAATTTTAATTTAGGTAGCTTCTCTATCAAGAGATTCTAGATAAAGCCGGCTTGATGGTAGCTGCACGTATGAGGATGGACAGCTACGTTTATTCAAACGAGCTAAACCAGTGACTCTTAAGTCACTGAGTCTGTTATTTTCTGATGTTTTTTTGATACGTAATCCCAAAAATAGTCACATGAAGACACCATTCACACTGAATCCGATGCGTTTATCTTTCTATTAATTGTGAAAATTATGATTACGATAAAAACGTAACCATTGTGCAGTGATCAACCAACTGATCTTGAGCGGCGGCTATCAGTATGTTTGAGGTAGATTCACGCAAACACATTCTGACAAACACTCAAACACACTCACAAGCACATATACGCAGGCACCATAGACTATAATTCATGGACGTAGTGTCCACAATGTCCCCGTCTGTTTCAAATCCCGTCTGAAGCAAATTGGCCATATTGGAAAAGAGGCGGGCTTTGGGTCTCCACAGTAACAGCCATAGGACGCCCGTCAGTCATGTGAGCTGAGCTGTGCCTCTGATTGGATGAACTGGTGATCCTAATATTGTCTAAACTGCCGAGTTAGAAAAAAATGTATCTCCTGTACAGTGCGTGCTGTTAGTGAAATTAGTATTTTAGTGATTCAGATGGGAGACATTTTCTGTTTCAGGCTGTAAATATGTTTATATCTGCTGTGAAAACGTCTTTTTTGGCTTGGTGTGTTTGTGACTTCCGGTACTTCCGGAGCCGGCCTGAAGCGGATGCAGATTTTAGCACTTTAGCATCGTCTCATATTTTCAAACTGGAGGTTGCCGCTTGGCGGTCACACAGACATATACACAAATCTTCATTCATCATCTGCAACTACCATCAAACCGGCTTCATCTGCAATCTCTTGACAGAGATCGGACAAATTAAATCCATCAAAGCCAGCTTGATGGTCGTTGCATGCGCGAGATGATAAATGATGTGTGCGCTAAGTGTATGTGTCTGTGTACTTGTGTATGTGTGTGTGCGTGCCTACCTAAAATACATTGACAGCTGCTGCTCAGGATCAATATCTTAATCACTGCTCAATGACTCCATTTTTTATCATGCTGCAAATTTTCACATTAATAGAAAGATAATCGCATCAGATTCAGTGTGAGAGGTGTCTTTGTGCTACATTTTTTTTCCAATTATTGCTCCAAAAAACACATCAGAAAATAACAGACTCAGTGTGCAAAGACCTTAAGAGTCACTGGTTTAGCTCCTTTGAATAAAACATAGCTGTCCATCCTCGTGCGTTACTACTATCAAGTTACCCTCGACTACAGGAAGCTACTCTGCTCACAACCTCCGGGTCACGATGATCAGACAAATTAAAAAATAATTTGTTTTCATTTCAAAAAGGAAAAAGTTGGAGAACAAACTGGTTTTCAATGGGTTTTTTTGGATTGATAATTGAATATCAGTTGAACGAATGATACACAGATTGTTCACACGTACACTACGATCACATTTCACAACTGTTCACAGGTGTTCCTCTGCTATTCATTGATTCCATTCTTCATCCATCATTTGATCCGTTCCCTTCACATCACCACGAAATTTGGGGCACAGCGTCAGACTTAGTCTCAGTAACCTCTGTGTTCATCACAAGCTTTTGCATGTTACAATAGACCCTTTCGCTGTTTGTGAAGTGTTGCGGCCGTGCGCGCATTTTGGCAATGGAAGTGCTGCAGAGAACAATAGCTGGTCAAGCGTCTGAGGATGTTAACCATCAAAAACATTTTTTACCTGAATACCACCAATTTGATGGATGGTAAACGACTCTGGGGTTCTTGAGAAATCACTTAGTGGATGGAAAACATGAACAAGTGGACAGACATTCAGTTGACAGACGTTTTAGTGGAGAAATCCAGAGAGAATATAAAGACATGAACTGTGTCAATAAAGCAGAAACCCTCCTAAACCAGAAAGAGCTCACAGAGAGCTGAGTCTGAGACCTGGGTCAGAATAAAGGATCCAGAAAACCAGGTCCAGACAGAGACCTGCTCCAAATCTATCAGAATATTAATGCTTTGATATTTTCAGATTACTAATCAGACTGCTTCATAGTTTGATAATATACCGTAGTTTAACCTTGAACTTCAAATCTGTTTCTGTTCATCATCATTTATAGCTTCACTTATTATTTCCTCTCCATAGTGAGTCCATATTTGGTCAGAACCTCGGCTCCAAACCAACTTTTTCATCAAACACTCAAAGTAAAAACTGGATTCAGAATATCAGCAGTTCATATTGATTATTGGTGCTTAAACCTGGTTCACTGAGGTTGGATAAAGAAGACACATTTAATAACACAGCTGCAGACGGCGCTGGTGTTTCAGTGTTAAGTGTGACCCTGTTAGCTGGAGACTCTCAGCCGACCATCACTGACACGTTCAGCTGAGAGTCACCAGTTAGCACGGTCACTCTGTACTACAAAACACCAGTTGCTCTGTAACACTCTGAACTCCATAGAAGTTGACTCCATGGTGTAGTATTGTTTCTGACAACCGGCCACAGAACAAGCAGACATTTTTATGCTGCTGACAGTTTGAATTTAGTGTTTAAAGAACGAGAACTCATCTGAATGAATGGAGCTAAATGCTGCTTCCGTTGCCTAAATGCGTGTCAAACCTTACGATGACATTGACTCGGGACGGGTCTATAACGTGTCCTCAATTTGTCTCCATTCCACATTCCTCTCTGTACACTACAAATCCTATTGATACACAGTGTTTAAGCTGTTCAAACAGATGATTCATTTGAGCCAACAATGTGTGAGGCAGTGTTACATATACAAGATGAATCAGCTGCGCTGGAGTCTACACCAAAACACACATTCACCTTCCAGCCTGACGAAACGGTGTCTCATATTCTTACAGCTGATTCAAAGATGACAGTATGGCTGGTTTAAGTTCAAAATATGACCATCTGTGGGCCTCGCCTTGTTGCAGCTACTGGTGGTACAGTGGAGTGACGAAGGGACCTGGTATTTCCTAAACACAGGAAGAAGAGGAAGTTCCCTATCAGCATCAGACTGAGACATAATGAAGATTTACTCCTGCTTGTGTGGCAGTGTTTTTAAAGGGTGTGGGAGCAACATGCACGTCCTACTCCATCATGTGGTGTTAATAATCAACCGTTTGAAATGCAGGCTGTTAAATTCATGTCAGCTCCTGTTGAGAGGGTTCACCAGGTTTTAGACAAAGGGTATTATTGATGATTCCACCCCGCCAGCTGCCGGCCTCCCTGCCTGTGTCATGGAAACAGGCCATCCAGATAACAGCCCCACATGGCCCCTGCACAGTGAACATGCAGAGCTTAAGCGTATGTACAGTGTGTTCACACTGTTTTGTTGACATCTCTCCCGTCGCTGTCATGGAAATGTGGTCCTTGTCTTTGAACAAACACACGCCTTTCGCACACTTAGCGTAAAAACAACCACACACCGTATCAGAGAGATGATATCCTGCTGTGAAAGTGGCACTGCTTTGTGTCAGCGGATGAGGCATCTTTGGAGACCAGGGTTCCAGTGACGTCTCTGGTGGTGCGGTGGACACAGATAAACCCCTCGCTGTCTTCTGAGGGAGCAGCTTTTGTTTGATGGGTGGGGTTAAACATCGCAACCATGAGGACTGTTTGGTTTCATGTTCAATTACCCTGTGTGATATTTGTTCATCCCTGTATGGAAAAGATGACAAACAAAATAAAAGCCACAGGCAGCGATAAGTGGGCCCTCCTACCCGTGCACCCGTGAGTGATACTAAATGAAGAGATGAAGACATTACTGAGCAGGATGGAAAAGAACATGCTGGAAAAACAGGAGGAGTTTTCAATTACAGAGTAAAACACGTGACTTCCTGTTGACAGTAGGGGGCGCTTTAATTTAAGGTGAAACGAAGCATCTAGATGTACTCAGCCTGTGACACTGAACGTGTGTGTATGTTTTAGTCCAGATCCAACATTCTACATGAGAGCTATGAAGATTTGCATTTAGCTGAAAAAAAAAAAAAAAACGTTAACTTTGGCAGCTGTTTGTGGCCACGCCCACTGAGTTACAATAAATCCTTTAATGACTTTTAATCATGAATGTGTCTGGTACACACAACTTGTTGGACTAGTTTGATCAAATACGTACCCTATAGATTGTAAAAATTAACTTTAATTAAATCTAATTTCCGAACTTGGTCATAAGCGACTTTTTTGTAGGTCTTTACATGATACTTATGCACACCAAAAATCAGGCCTGTAGCTGGGGCTGCTGTTTTAACTCACTAGGGGGCGCTGTGGAGCAGGTATCAGTACAAAAACACTGGATTCATAAACTTTTGTTATGACTTGAAGCACACTGAAGGCACGCAATTTGGGGTTAAAGTGGCAGAAACAGCGAAAGAATGAATAATCCTTAAGGTTTCAACATGACCTTGGCCCTGATTCTCAGGCTCAGGCTCTTACACCTGGAGCGAAGAAGCGAATCTGGATCAAGAATGAGATGCAGATTTCTTTCCTCTCTTCTTCCTCCTCTTCCAGGAGGGATCCAAGCAGCATGTTGCTCTCACTGTTGCTCATTTTGTAAAGTGAGAAGGATCATCTTGGTCAGAGCACTCCCAGCTGTAATGGAACATTCATAACCCTCAATGGCCTCCAGTTACCTGGACAACCCCCCACACACCACACACACACAGAAAGATTAGACAAACACAAAAAACGCACAGGCCCCCAACACAAAAAAGGACTTAGACAGGTTTCCAAGTAACGGAGGGTGGACGGTTACTCTTCCAACAACCTGTTTGATCTTTCTACGCCGAGCAGTCGTCTGTGACATCACACACAGCCTCCATTTAATTAGTCGATGCTTCTGATAAACTGGAAGACAGTAAAGCTGAGCAGCCACGCCTCCTGTGACTATCTGTGAGGCCTGTGTTTGTTCTTATCTCTGTTCGTCCTCGCTGGCCGTGTATTGATGCAGACTGCAGGTGATTGAGGCAGAAGCTGCTATCTGAATGCCATCTTCTCATGGGCTGTGTAAAGAGCATCATGTGACATTTTGATGTGATAACTCAGCCAAGGGGGTTTGAAAGAAGAGATGCAGACATACAGATTATATACTGTTTATAGACTTTCTTAAATCTCCTCTGAAACAACCTTCCATCTGTGCTCTGCTGAAGTAGACCTAAAGCTGATTTCTGACTGTAGAGGGTCGACCTGACACAGTTTGTACTTTACTGCCCCCTTGTGGTTCAGAATCATGCTCACAGATAAATTGCAGTTTCCCTTTTTGTTTTAGTTCTTAAATATATTGTGTGTGTGTGTGTGTGTGTGTGTGTGTGTGTGTGTGTGTGTGTGTGTGTGTGTGTGTGTGTGTGTGTGTGTGTGTGTGTGTGTGTTTGTTGTTGATGTGTATGCAGGACACAGCAGGGCAAGAGCGCTATCGTACCATCACTACAGCATACTACAGAGGGGCGATGGGATTTCTTCTAATTTATGACATCACAAACCAAGAGTCCTTCAACGCAGTTCAGGACTGGTAAGTAAGCTCATATTCTGTTATGATCATAATAATAAACCACAAGAGTTTTCATCTATTTATGTCGGCATGTAGGAATGGGTATTGATAAGACTTTATTGATAACAATGCCCTTATCGATTATGCTTATCCATCTGATACTTAATAGATTCCCACGTCAATTCCTGTATTGCGAATTTTCTGTGTGCAAAAACAAGGCTTCACAGGTTAACTGTGACAGTTTATAAGTAAATAAATATGACATGACACTCTTTTTTCAATGCCAACAACGTCCACTGTCCTGGAAATTCAGCTGCTGCTAACTGATGAGCGTGAAGCACGTCACGTGACATCAACCTAAGGTCCAGCTGCTGTTTCTGACACTCTTTAAAGGCCATGGAGGGTTGTTTTCCACTCATTGCTCACAGCGTTGGGCAAATAATTGATGAGGGAAATGTTAAACATAAAGTCGATGGATCAAACTAGGGATGCACCGATCCGATCCTGGTATCCACCTTTTTCCTGACTACCCATTGAACCTTCTGTTTACATCGCCATGGAGACCTTAAAGCTAATGATGTTAGCCTAGCTGTCATACTCGCTCAAATAACTGGCTTATAAAAGCAAGAAAGCAACAAAATGAACATCACTTTCTTTGTTTTTTGCTGCGTTACCAGTCTACAGGGTCTAAAAGTTTATAATGAAATACATTAATCTCTCTAAGCTCAGAAGCATTGTTTTCACCAAACTCTTGGTAAACATTTAAACACTTTATAGTTTTAATAAATATCAACTTCAGTAAGTCCATATGTACTCATTTTCTTGCCTTTTACCCCAAACATTACCAGAATTATCCCACAGTAGGGCATGCAGGTTACTGTTTTAACACTGGTATCAGATCAGTATTGGTTGATACTCCAAGCACAGGTATCAGGACCAGAAAAGTTGGATCAGTGCATCCCTAGATCAAACCATTTCTGATCGATTCTTAACAGGAACCAGTTATCAATACCCATCCTGACTAGACATTGTCCATCATTCTCTGGGCACATTTTTAAAGACGTAAATATTAACAACATAAAGTCAACAGATCTTACACAGAAACTTGAATTGGACAACTGTCAGGAAGGAAAAAGTGAAAACAATAGTCTGTAAGATTTTTTTATTGTGGGGTTGTACGAGGTATTGTTCATCAGGTGATCAGTGCTGAAACAAACTGGCTTTCTAATGGCCAAATATAGCTTAAAATAAGTGTGTTTCATAAAGACTGAGGAACTGTATTTGTGCCACAGGGCAACGCAAATCAAGACCTACTCATGGGACAACGCTCAGGTGATCCTGGTTGGTAACAAGTGTGACCTGGAGGACGACAGGCTTATACCCACAGAGGATGGCCAGAGACTAGCAGAGGAGCTCGGTAACGGCTCTTTCATTCACACATCTTTCTCAAGCAGCCAGACTTTGAGCTGTCACTCACTGACAGAGTCCATGTGTCCCTCAGGTTTCCAGTTCTTTGAGGCCAGCGCGAAGGACAACATCAACGTGAAGCAGGTGTTTGAGCGTCTAGTGGACGTCATCTGTGAGAAGATGAACGAGAGCATGGACGGGGACGTTAACCTCATGTCCAGCAACGGGACCCAGAGCCTTAAAGACTTGCCCTCAGAGAGCAGGGGGGGTTGTTCATGTTAAGCTACCCGTCGTCTTACCAAGGCCCCCAAAACACACGTATACACACACACACACTTATGCGCACACACACACACACACACACACACAAAGACTAACTCCTTCTCTGTGCCTCATTCATGGAGTGTGCCTCTTCCTCTGTCTTGACTCTGGTCACACCCAGCTCTGTTTTTGTCCTGCAGCACCGTACAAACCAAAGGCTAACTGAGATAATCTTCATCAGTACTATCAGGCCCCTCTCCTCCCTGGGCCTCCTGTTCTGTTTTTCTCACGTAAAGAGGCCCTGGGCCTCTGTGGTCTCGACCCATCAGCTCTGTGATGAGCTGATAGCACACTAAAGCCTGCTTTGTGCTCTGTCCACCTCCAATGTTAACCGCCCTTGACCACTGCTGCCCCGCTGGCTCTTAAAGTCTTGTGTGTGTGAAACGTTTCTTCAGTGGCTTCTTCTTAAAGTGTCTGTAGATCGCTTTATATCTGGTGTTTCTTGTTTTAACTGTCAGACACCTCATGTGTGTAGGTTTCCTTTAGTTTACTAGATCCTCAAGATGAAATCATCATAATACTGTAAAAATGACAAATGTCAAATTTGCAAAAGAAGCAGATTTTGCCATGAGAAATACATGAAATTTGATTGCCATGTTTTGTTTTGTTTTTTGTAACTTTTGCCTCCTCTTGATTCAGATTTTTTCCCCCAGTATCTAAAAAATGAGGGACTGCTTTGCTCTGATCACTCAGCATGCTTCTTGCATTTTTAAGACTAGAACAAAGATGTGGATTTTTATTCCTTACTGAATAAAAACTATAATTAATATATTTATAATAGACATTTAAAAGAGAGGATTTGGCCTGTTTTTGACACTCTTGAAAGGCCGGGCTGGGTGCATGGTGGACCATGGAGGGTTGTTTTCCACTCAGTGCTGTTTCCACCACAGACTGAAGAGTGTCTGAAGCTTTATGTTCACTATGCAGGCATCAAACTAATGTCAGTCTTTTCAAACTTGGCAAAAACTTGGGTTGGAAGGTTTCTGGTGAAATTATCAAACGAGAATGAAAGACACTAATGTTTCAGTGTGGCACAATAACACAAGAATTTGCTCCCCATGTTGTTGTTTTCTATGACTAATAACCCAAAGAATGTGTTTATTCACCTCATCTTGACCTGAATGCTAATTGTTGTCTGGAGTCTGTTGCGTGTGTGTGACAGGATAATACTAAAGGTAAATGTTAAGCTGTGTCCTCTTCACTGAGCGAGTGAGGCTGCACAAGGAAGTCGTTTTAAGACCCGATAACGCTGGTGTTTGTCATGTGACCTGCCTCCTGCCTCCTGCCATGTCCTCACTCACCCTTCCGTGGCACACTCTCGTTTGACACCTCCGCTCTCGCGTTCATGCTTTAACTAAACGTACACTGATACACACGCTGGTGCTCTGACAGATTGCAGCCTGGCAAATCTGCTTCTTCTTCTTCTTCTTCTTCTTCTTTTTTTTAAAGCAAAGTTTTCTTTATTTTCCTGACTTCATAACTTTTGTGCAGATCCCGCACCGTGTTTGCATGTCTGTTTGTGTTTGTGTACTGGGAAAGAAAAGAACACTGATCTCTTAGAAAGATAATGGTCAGCCTAAACTGTGCTTGTGTCACTATCAGGAAAAAAAAAACAATGAGCTGCTATAAATTGTCGAGCCTGTCTCTTTATGTCCCATTTTTTGACCCTCAGTATTGAACAGTCAACCTCCGTGTGACCTCATGTTAACCACGTCATCTGGTTTCTGCCACATTGCTACAGCAGACTCCGGTGCTTTTGGAGCTAAAACTGTAGCTCTCAGATCTGTTAATCTGGGCTTTGTCTATTCTGTATCTGTTTCATGAGTCACATTTCTCAGCGGTTGCTTTCTATCAAGGTGGGGTAAGCAGATTCCTACCCACATCCCATTTTTTTAGGCTTTCCACTGTGTTTAAACTAAAATGCATGTCATCCAAACGAAATTGTTGAAATGTGTTTATGGCAATAAAGATTATATTCATTAGAAGTGCTTATTCTCTCTTTGTCCAGAGGTGCTTTTGGGAGTGACAGCAACACCTGAAGCTTAATTTATGACCATCCTTGCTCCTAAAAAGCGTCAGGTCATTTTTTTTCTACACGTTTTATCTGAAAAAAACAGAGAAACCACACTCTGCCATTGTCCTCCACAGTAATACCAGTTTCCCTAACCTCCCTCCTCATCCTGCCGCTATGGTCAGTAACCTCTCCTGTGAGGGGCCTCTCAGTGCTTTCAGACTCAATACATCTACCCTGTTCTTCCCTGGAAGCTTTATTCATTGAACAAATCACTCAGTTTGATCTACTGAACTTCGAAGTGCTCCTTCATTTGTTGTTACACTCATATATCGGTGGTGGTTTTGCAGCCGTGATGCAAGCATAAGCTTAATTGCACTAAAGTTGACGGGGATGGGCCGCTGCGCTCCCTGAGCAACTTATCTGAGGTCAAGAAGCAGGGGTGTCTGCTGCTCTGATAACTCAGGTCAAACGAAGAGAACACGCGGCTGCGCTTCAAAGATAAGAAACCGTTTAGGTCTTCTGCTTTCTCGTGTGAGCACTCTGCGGTTTCCGTTTGTTTGGCACATGCACGGATTAAATTGGCTCAGGGCCAAACAGAGGCTGAGCCCGAACCATGCAATCGCTTTTTTTTTTTGTAAGGTGTCAACGTCTCACCTCCAGCCTGCGGACCGCAAGTGACGTAAAGTCTACGAGACACACGCAACACACCACTGAAAACACACTGTTATGATTCTGCGCTTTTCCTTCCCCATTCGACTTTTCAGCTCCATCTTTCTGATCTGTTTCTCCGCATATATCCGTCTGTTTCACTGTCTGAAGACTTGTGCGCTTTTTACGCACGCCACGAGTTTGCACACAAAGCGTAAACATCAATGAAAGCTTGTTTCCCGCCCATCAGCGGGTGAGTGAAAACTTTCATAAGACTCCTCTTGCTCCACCTCCCCCTCACTCCAGAAGAAAGTAAACAGCGCGTCTCTGCACACCTTATCGCTCACAAGCAGGCGCGTAACCACGTTGCGCTATCCATGGTATCTGACAAATAGTAAGATCCAGGCAAGAGCTGCATGAGGAGCGTTTGTGGCGTGTTTGTTCTCCAGTTATGAAGACGGACATCAGAAAGCAAAAGTCTTTCTGCTCACAGAGAAGACAGGCAGGATGATATGCAATCACCTGAGCCGGTGTTTGGTACTTACCGGGATATTCTGCGCCATGCTAACAGCGTCAGTCGTCCAGAGCGCACGGTATTTCGAGAAAAAGGGTAAGACAGAACCTGTGAGGGTTTCACTTTTTGGCAAACATGTGACAGAAAAAATGTAAAATATGTAATTGGTCACATCTCAGAAAATAATAACTACAGGGAAGGATTTTGGTTGCTCTCACGCGCATCTGTTGGCTTGACCTCCCTAACTTCACCTCAACAGTGTCCATGCTGCTGGAAGAGGTGCCAGAGAACCCCAAGTGCTTTGCTGAGGGCAGGAAAGACTTCACGTGCTTCTGGGAGGAAGATGAGGAGAGAGCCGGATCTTTGGATCAGTACTCTTTCACATACACCTACCAGTGAGTCACTTTCTCTATGATAGAGATCGAAAAGAATCCACGCTGAGCCCAGTGAGGGCAAAAGCAGACTTTAGAGTTAACAGTATTAAATATCAGTTTAATTTAAATTTTATTCCGCATTTTAAATAAATATGATACTGAAAAATCTTAGTGATCTCATTTTGAAAACCTCACGTGTTTCTGTGTCTCTCTGGCCTGAGCAGAAATGAAAAGAGCAACAGGTGCCCACTGAGAGTCCAGCATGCAGCAGGTGGAAAGATGCTCTTCATCTGCCACCTGAACCAAACCCAGATGTTCGTCCAAATGGACATAGAGGTTCACCGAGAGAAAACACTAATCTACAACCGCAGCCTCCTCGTTGAGCTTGTCTGTAAGTTTTTACAGTTGTGTGCTGACACCAGACCCCGATGGGGGCTGCAGATAAAGGAGACGTTTTTGAAGGTCATTTCAGATTTCCTCTACAGTTGACTGATTTTTCTTTGACATCCTGTTGTTAAAAATGTTAAGAGTAATTTAAACAGCTCAGCACATCACTACCTTTTGTCCAGTTGTTTTGTCTTTTGTTTAGCCTCAGTGTTTTAGTGTCTCTTAGGTTTCACTGTCCACAACTGTTTGTTTTTCTGTTGTTGATGCTTAACTTCTCTCAAATTCCTCATTAACAAGTTGCTACTCGTCTCTCCAAACCACAGTTCTTCTGGACCCTCCGGCTAATGTGACAGTAAGCCGCCCGGGTCAGCAAGGCCAGCTCAACGTCAGCTGGGTGCCTCCCCCTCTAAAATACATGGACGACAGCATGATGTACGAGGTCAGCTATGCTACTGCAGAGAGTCACGTGTGGCAGGTATGACCCCCCCCCCCCAAACAACACACTGAGCATCATTTCTGTTGATAAGTACGTGCCCTGATAATTGAACGATCAGGACTCATCAAAGTCTGCTTTTTTAAGGTGGAGGTAGTCAAAGCCAGCTCAAAGTTGATCCTGAGAGGCCTGCAGTCAGGTACACATTACAAGGTGCGAGTCCGTGTCAAGCTGGATGGGATTAGCTACAACGGCTACTGGAGTGCTTGGAGTGACCCTGTGTACATGGAAACACTCCCTGCAGGTGGGCTCTGCTTTAGATATGATATAAAGTGTGACACAGACTTCTCTTGATGTACATTTCTCAGTCTGATTTCTTTTGTTTCATTTGTTCCCAACGTTTTCAATGACTGTTGATTTTGTTTTGCCCCCTCCAGAACTCGACCTACTCATCGTGTCCCTGACTCTCACCATCTCTTTGATCCTCGTTGTGCTCTCTCTCACCATACTCCTGTACCATTGCAGGTAAGTTGACCACATGAACAGCATCCTAGTGCACTCTGTCAGAATCTTTCGATGATGAAAACTTCAGCGTCTGTTCTCTCTTCAGGTTTCTTGTAAAGAAGATTTGGCCAAATATTCCAACCCCTGATGGAAAGTTCCACAACCTTTTTACTGTCTATGGTGGAGATTTTGAGGTAAGGATGAGACAACTGCACTACTTTTCCAAAGGGTCTTATTGGCGTTGTCATGGCTGCGCTGTTTTTTGTTGATAAAATGAGTACAGGGGAAAATGTGAAGTCTTAATGAGTCTTTGTTTCGTAGGAGTGGTTAGGGCAGTCCAACGGAGGCCTGAGGTTGATTCCAGCCTTCTTGAGCACAGATGAATACCCGTCTCCCCTGGAGGTCCTCTCAGAGCTCAGCCTTTGCCCTTCACTGCCTTCCCCTCCTCTCCCACCAAAAGCCTCCAGAGCTTTGACCGCAGGCAGAGAGGATGATAGGAACGTAAAGAACGGGACAGAAAAGCAAAAACCACTGGAAAGGGATGATCCAGCTCCACTTGACGGACTGAGAGCTCCACATGACAGCTGGTTGACGGACTGCTTACGGGTACTCCACCAGGACAGCTCTCAGTCCTCTTTGCTTGAGTCTCAAGATGCTTATGTCACCCTGAGTGCCAATAACTACAGCAACACCGATCACCTGGAGGACATTCTCGAGGAGACCTTACCGCTGGGATTGCTCTTTGCCCCCAGGAAGACAGTATCGTGTGAATCTCATTCTGACCTTGGATCTGTTCAGCAGAGCTCTGGTTCAGGTCAGTTATCGTCTCAGTCCAGCTTTGAGTACCCCAACCATGCCTGGATGCCAAAAAGCCAAGCATACACCTACATGGCAGTGGCAGACTCTGGAGTCTCCATGGATTACAGCCCCATGAGCAGAGCAGATGACATTGGAAAAATGGTTATCTATGCCAATGAGTACAAGAACGAGATCCCTGCTCCCAGGAGGCCTTTCCTGTCGAGGCAGTGCCCTGTTCATGATGATGAGACCTGAGAAAGACGGCTGGACAGTTTGAACAAGGACTATGCTTGATAGCAGGCTCTGTTAAGGGCTGATACGTAAACTCACGTCTACTGTTAAGAAAAAGTTGTTCCAGGAATTCAGGTACAGGCTTTGAGAATCGAGCTGGGGGTACCTTTTATTTTCTTAAAAAACCTAGAAATAAATCAACCTCTAAGTGTTGTCTGTGTCGCTAAACCTCTCACTTCTTTTTTTTTAATACTGTAGACCTCCTGTCTACAGCTATGCTAGCAGCTGTGTGAGACTTTACTATCGCTGCATAAATGTCAGAACTGAGAAGTTGTATTTTTGAGTTTCTCACTTGTAAATAGTTTTCACGGTCATATTCAGACTGTGGGTTCTCTTTAAGGTCTTGTTCTTCAAATGCAACATTCTAACGATGTACATCAATGTTTTAACATCTGGAATGTCTCTACTATGAGGTTATTTTGGTCTTAAATGAAGTTTGGGACAAATTAAGACTTAGACCAGCTGATGGTTGTGATAAAAGTCTGTTGACTATGTTACAAAGATTTTCCAGTTTGGAACATTTTCATCCTTAAAGCTTAACAACCAGCAGGGATGATAACCCCACATGAGTAAATTATACACTTAGTTCCTGTACACACATTAAATGTAAAAAAGGGTGAACAGCAGTAACATTTGATGGGGTCTGATTGAGCTTTTTTAAATGTGCAACAATGTTCAGATACTGAGGGAATTTGAGTTAGAATCGAAATGTTTTACTGCATCACCAGAAAGTTGTACTGAAATGTTTGTAAAGCATAGAGAGACAGAGGCTTCACAGAAACTCACTTTTAACCTGATGTCACTTACAAAGTAATGCTTGATTTGAAAGGCAGGAAATTAATTTTCTGGATATGAAACAAAGGTTATGAAAATCATTTTATGTTCATGTTTAGCATTGGTTTTTTTCCTTGTGTTCAACAATTGTACCAACATATAAGCTCTTATATCTGTCAGACCCCAACAGTGAGAAACTTTTTTTGTAGTTTGCTACAAGATAAACTCATTATTCTGTACATAGATTATTGCACTCTTTTCTTTTCAAAGTATCTTTCTGTACATTATTTTAAAACAGATATCAGTGTCTTAAGCCTAACGTCTCAGTCCCTTCATTGTCAGTTCCTCGTGTGATGTCTGGCTTTAAGGTGCAGTGTGTTAAAATGTGAAGGTTTGGCGATATCTAGTGGTCAAGTTCTGCACTAAAAAGCAGCAGGAGTCGCTTTTAAGGACAAGAAGCTCCTCGGATGTATGTGAAGTATTTACTCTAAAAAAAACCCATATCTATCCATTCAAAGTCTCTTCTCCTTTGTCTTCCAACAAGTGTGTTTAATACAGAAGCTGTTGCTTATAAAACCACATGCTTAAGTAAACAGAAAAATGTGTTTTTATTATTATTTCTGGGAAATTTTGAATGTTTTACAAAGAAATGAGATATTTTACATTTTAACTTATTAAATAATAAATGTACATTTAAGACCACTTGGATGGTGAGAAGGCAACAAGCTAAGGTGAAAGATTATATTTTTAATTCACTCCTTCTCTGAATTAAACTTGACCCAGGGTGGACAAACTTACCTCCCCATGTGCCCACTGTCAAACCAGTTTAAACTCCATCAAACCATCAGGAAAAACTAATAACTGCCACTCTTGGTCTGTGCTTGACCTATTCTCACTGTCTTTGGGAAAAAAAGCCTGTGGGATCTGTGTCCTCGAAAAGTAAATGTGCCAAATCTCCTGTAATCCAGCTGCTGCAGCTTCATAGCTCCCATCTCTGTCAAGAGTGCAGCGAACCTGGAAATAGCGATCAAGGACTTCAAGGATGGGATGAGTATTTGAGGCCTCTCCATCTTCTTTCCCAAATTCAGCTCCTGATTGAAAGGAGGCGATGAAGCGACAGGGGCCTGTGCTGGAGGAGCGTTGTTTCAGGAGCTGTGTTAAGAAGGAAGCACTGTCACACAGCAGTGCAGACAGGTGTGCAGCCAAGGACTGCTCTCCTGGGTGAAATCCACATGTGCCACCACCCCCAGGGCCGCACAGGTAGCTGTCCAACCTGTCGATTATGAGCAGTGAGGGAGGGCTTGGATACAAGTTGATGGACTCGTGAAGACTGGCCACTAGCTGAAGCAGCTCCTCCACTCTGCCTGGATAACAAAACTTGATTTTCTGTAGAAAACCAAAAAGGGCGAGAAGCACATTAAGTAGTAACTGTAACTTGTTATCAGTCACTGGTTGAAATTTCAATTTATTTTAGTAAATCAGAGGGAAATTCTTCACGGCACAAATCTGTATTACAAAATCGGTTTCTATAAACCACAACTTGGTGGTTTATTTACCACACAAAAGTTACACATAAAATATACTTCGTAGCGTGCACATAGTCAAGGATAAGCCCCGTTAAGCAGCATTAAACAGACTCACCTTTAAACTTTCTGGGCTCAGGGTGGGAACACATTTCTGCAGAGACACTGGAAGACTTTGAATTTTTGTCTGAGTGAAGAAAACCACTTTCATGCCGGTCTCTGCAGCTGTCACGGCTGCGAGCAGCAACACGGATCGACTGATGCTGTGGTCTCCCAGGAGCAGCGTGTTGCCGCATGTTGTCGGTGACTGTGGAGCAACTCTGAAATCACTCTTTAAATCTGTCTTTGACATAAACGTCCTGAACACGAGTTTTAAAATGTCTGACATTACTGACAAGTTGCTCTTTCTCCAGCCTGTTACTTCCGTGTAATGTGTGAAACGTTACCCGCGTCTGTTTTCAAGTTGCACAGTGGTGTTCGTACTTCTCCGATCGTTAGTGAACATATGATATTCGAGGTTCCGGTACTGTTCTTGGCGTGCAGAGCATGGTGCAAAGTGGTTATTTGTCTCACATTTCAGTAAAATGGGCCGTATTATTTTCAACACCTGTGTAAGCCCATCTCTGCTTTTAAAAAAAAAAAAACAAAAAAAAAAAACCCCACAATAAAAAAAAAAAAAAAAAAAAGAAGAAGAAGAAAAAAGAAAAAGTAAAGGTAAAAAAGGTTAAGTCACAATAATGAGTATCTTATATAATTATGAGTTCGTATCTCATAACTGTCATAACTTATAGCTTAGAAAATTATTTAATTATTTTGACTTTTCTTTTGTTTGTACTGTTGGAAACAGACTTCCATAATCCTTGCATAAAAGAAGTTGAAAATATAGAATAAAAATAAAATAAATAAAAAATAAATAGAATGCTCAGTAGTTAAAATGATAATATTAAAAATAAAAAATAAAAGAGGCGTCTTTTATCTCACTTCCTGTTTGGTTTGACAACTTCCGGAAACCCCTCGAACCACAACATCAGCTGTTGAGGCCAAGATGGCGCACAGCCTGGCAGAGTTGGACGTTTCTCTTGACTCTGACCAAACCAGAGACCACGAGAAGGGTGTTTTGAGGCGCTGCAGAGGACGACCCAGGCTAACGGACTCCGACCGAGCCAAGAGACGACTTGAATCCAGAAAGAAGTACGACGTGAGGAGGGTGTATCTGGGAGAGTCACACAAGCTGTGGAGTGAGCTCCGCCGGCGGACCAGTCTGAGTGATGCTGGACTGGCAGAGTATCTGATCCTGCTCAATTCCACGCATGGAGACAAACTGCAAGAGGAAAACTGCAGGTAAGTCTGGATAAAGCAGTGTCATATTTATTTACCTGAGCGTGCATGTTATGTAAATCGTCTGTCATACTCCTTTTATAATCTGTCAGTGACATTGATGGTTACTTGTAGTTCAGCAGGTGTGCTGTGCAGCTGTGTGATAATTGATTGTCCAAATTTCACCTTTTTGCAAAACAGGAAGAAGCTTGTTACTGGGGATTCACTAAAACAGAAAAAAGGTGAGGGGTGCATCCATCTAAACTTGTACCGGCTTGTACAAAACAAACAGAAAAAGAGAAAGAGGAGAACACAGTTGTAAATTGATACATATGATTTGACTAAAGTGTGTAGTAGGCAGCAAACTAGCAGTGGTAAACTCTATTTCCTTTTGGTTTATTGAATAAAAAGTCAATGTCAGCTCTATGTATCCTTCTCCCTGACTTTGTTTCTTTCCAGGCAGGAAAGAGCATGTGTCCAGCCTGCAGAGTCTGGTTCGTTGGTACCAGGAACACTCCTGCTCCTGCCCCCATGAGCCCCAGCTCAGAGCTGTGGAGCACAAGCACAACTCCTCTACTGCTGCCATCTGGCAATGTGACTCCAACCACTCATTTGTGCAATACCTTTTCTCTCCACTGAGGGAGGCAAGTGACTCTGAACATGAGGAGGAAGTCAACAGAGAGTGTGATGGAGACGAGGAGGCAGCGAAAGCAGATGTGCCCTTGGTGACTCGCTTCATAAGCGGTAGAAGAAAGAGGGCAGCACACAATCACTTAAAAGGTCCCCTGTAACAGTTTAGTCTTGGACTCAGTAGGATTAGTTCAGGTTACCTGCTGTTAGCATGAATTGATGATCAATGTTTTTTCATTTTGTGTAGATTTTGAAAAAAACATGGACGATGCTGAGCTGCAACTTGTGACCGTGACTGAACAGGCTGCAACTCTGAACCATCCGCCCAACGCAGAGGCTTCTTCCAAGGATGTTCCACATACAGGGCAGCCTGTCTGGGAGGTGGGGATGGTCATGGAGCCGGAGCGAGGCTCACCTGCTGCAGAATTTCACCCTCTCCCCTCAGAGGAGGAAGAGGCTGAGGAAGCACAGGATCTGAGGCAAGGCAGAGATGAGGGAGAAGAAGAGGATGAAGGGTTGAGGACTATACCGCCCAGTTATGAGTGTATTTCTGTGACGGCGTCTTTAACTGATAAACCAGAGAAGACGTATGAGAGCTCGAGTGGGACAGTCAGACTGGGTGCTCAGTCAGGGCTGTCATTGCCTCCATCTGCACCGGCACAAGAGCAGAGCGAGCTGTTTGACTCACGGACTCTGCAGACCGTCGTTTCCAGCTGTGATATTCCTGAACAGAGGCCAGCTTTGGAGGGTTCTCAGGTAGGGCCTCACAGAGACGTTACACACTAAGGTAAACCATTCTTCACTTCTGACTTCAAAAGGGACGTCTTTCTCTCTCTCTTTAGTTAATCATCATCACTGGTCCCAGCTATGAGGCTTTAACTTCAGAGGGCATCCAGCTCAACATGGGGGGTGGAAATGTGGAGGAAGTTACTTGCACTGTTATTGGGGGTGTTACCTACAACCAGGTTTGTGTGTCTGACTCAAAACTTCGATCGGCGGAGGACGACGACTTTATAACAGGTGAGCTGTTTTCAGAGCTGCTTTTTATTTGCTTTGTAAAATGACCTGGCTGAATCCATCTGTGTAACTGGGGACGATTCAAATGGTGCGTTGTGTTTTCACTCTGTTGCTCCGCAGGTTTGAGCGACAAACAGCTGCTACAGCCTGCCGTTGATGTTTTAGAGCTGGGAAATAACAGAGAGCTGCAGCGGAGTTTGAACAGGTACACTCGTTATGGTGAATCCCATGCTACAAGTTTTGTCAGGAAAATTGAATATTGCTTTTTATTCAAAGCTTTGACTATGTTTCAAGTTTAAAATACTTAAACTCTCTAAGTGTCTAAAAACAGCCCCTAATTTGGGTTTTAATGAGTACAAAGTCATGTCACAGATGTCACAAGTCTTGGTAAATTTGGACAAAGTTTTCTCCCTCTGTGTCCAAGGTACAAAATCAGACAAAGTCCACTCAGGATCATCTTCAGCTCTGATGCTAATCACTAGCTTTGAGAAGAAAGCCTTCAAGGATCTCTAAACATCCTCTTGATAACATGAACTAAACTGTGTTTGTTTTTGCAGCGTAAGGTCCAAGAGGCACCGACGAGGCCCCGTTATCGAGGCAGATGGGATGCTCAAGATGTTCCACTGTCCGTACGAGGGCTGCAGTCAAGTCTATGTAGCTATCAGCAGCTTTCAGGTAAAGAAACAGATTTTTTTTTTATCCTTAATCACTTTGCTTCATTTGGTTAAAAACAACACAAAACGTTCATCAAGTTCTCCCGTCTTCCTGCAGAATCACGTCAACCTGGTTCACAGGAAAGGAAGGACCAAAGTTTGCTCTCATCCAGGGTGTGGGAAAAAGTTTTACCTATCAAACCACTTGCAGCGCCACATGATCATCCACTCAGGTCTGCTTCACACAGAGACACGCTTATTTCATGAAAATCTGATTTTAATACGCTTTAAAAGGCAACTCTGTGTGTTGACAGGAGTGAGAGATTTCATCTGTGAGACGTGTGGAAAATCATTTAAGCGCAAGAATCACCTGGAGGTTCACAGGCGGACTCACACAGGAGAAACACCTCTCCAGTATGTTTGTTTTTAACTGAACACACGATTTCCTTCACAGTTGATGTAGTAAGTAGGGGTGTAACGGTACACGTACTCTGACCGTTTCAGTACAGGTACGGACCGATCCAAGTCCTGTATTTTCCGGACTATAAGTCTCACTTTTTTCATAGTTTAGCTGATTCTTCAACTCATAGTCAGGTGTAACTTATATATCAAATACATGAGGGGCTACATTATTGGATGCTTTTATGGATAAAGATCGCTAAATTCATACATGAGGAACATTGACGAGGAAATATCTCTGTAGCTCTGACAGCTCTGTGTGCAGACAGAGGCTCACCATCTCCGGCTACGACAGCCTGACAACTCCCCGTGTTTTGCACCTCTTCTTCACTCTCCATTTTTTGGGATTTGAGTCTCAAACTAATTTCCGTAACTTTTTAAAGTGAGGGTGTTTATTAGCTGGAGCTCATTTAAGCTCACACTGCTCCAGTCTCACCGGCCAGACTCACAGTAGAGCAGGGGAGAAGGGGGAGGGGTGGAGTGGGCATGAGCTTGGTGAGTGATAAGAGCTGCACGTCACAGATATGAGGTGCTTTAGGAAAAATATTTAAACCTCTTGATATTCAAATACTACCTTTTCAAAGTTATATGTAAATAATTCTCTGAACATACTGTTAAAAAACAAATCATTCTACATAAATAAACTGAAAATCCAGAGCGACTTATATGTTTTTTTTCCTCTTCATGATCCATTTTTTTGACTGACGCAACTTATTCTTTTATTTATTTATTTAGTATTTGTTACCTTGTCCGCATTACTCTCATATCGTAACACCCCATGGGGTGTCAACTCTTTCTGAGGTCAGTGCGGCTTTTATCTTGCAGCTGAAAGTTCTGTTTTTATAGAGCATTTCAGTGACCATCACCAGCCCTCTGTGGAAACTAGGCTGGCAAACTTTATTTATTGAAAATTTCCTGCAGAAAAGAAATAAAGGGGGAAGAAATGACACATGATTGGAAGCGGGGGGGGGGCTTCTGTTCTTAAAGTCTTGGATAAGATGCTCTGCTGCTCCTAGCACCATCCACAGATAATGACGCGACTTATACTCCGGAAAATACAGTACACGTGGAACAAAGTGCTTTAATATGTGTTCCCACATGATCCACAAAGCAGACGCACACAACAGACGACAAGCAGCTACAACAAATCAGCAGCTCCAGCTGTATGATCCTCGCTATCTTTGAAGTCTCCTGTATGAGAACTTTGGGTTTCACAGCGAAACACAACAGTGAAAAAAAAAAATCATTTGTGTCTCTTGCTGCACCGAAAACGTACTGTTACACCCCAAGTACTCAGCACATTATAGTTGAATTGACTCCTTTTCTTATATCTTGTCCTCTGTTTTATCCATCAGATGTGAGATTTGTGGCTACCAGTGTCGCCAGCGTGCGTCCCTGAACTGGCACATGAAGAAACACACTCCAGAGGCCCACTACAACTTCACCTGTGAGTTCTGCCAGAAGAGGTTTGAGAAACTGGACAGTGTTAAGTTCCACAAGCTAAAGAGCCATCCGGACAAGCAGGCCACCTGAGGCCGAGGAGCTAAAGGAGAACAGGTTGGTCCTCCAGATCAAAGGAGAACCTCCAGTGGACAGAGTCCATGTGGGACTGACAAACAGCTGTTCTACAGCGTGGGGCTCAAATCTGATGTTGTTGTTTTAATGTTTAATGACTGTTCTCCAATCCCGTCCTCCAAACATCTCATACAGTTAAAGGAGGCGAGGCGATACATGAGGAAGGAACATGCAACATTTACCTTACTGACCTGATTATTGAAGCTGGTTTGCTTTAATTTATAGCAGGATGAGAGTTTCTCCTGACTTGCTCTCTTCCTCCACACAGGAGCAGTGTTACTATTCTGTAAGAAGACGTATCAGGATACTTGAAGTTAAGGCTCATCTTTTCTTCCTGTGAGCACTTACATGTCGCTCCATGAAAACTGTGCTCGTTGTAGAGCCAAAGGAGGAGTGCTGCACTTTCCGAGGATGTGTTTTCACCTTCCTGGTCCTGACTCACAGGCCCCGATGGATAGTCCTGCGAGTTTACTGTGACGATTTCTCAGGAATGTTTACCCCAGTCTTTGTTTCCTTGGACTGTTAAGTGTTTAAGTTAGCGTCTCTTCACAGGCGCTCTTTTCTCTCTCTGCTGTTTACTAATGATTCACTGAAATTGTGAAAGTAACTCATATTTGTATTGTACGTTTTTTTCCAAAGGACACAAATACAAATGTTTAATATAATGCAGCGTGCACTTGACTCTTACGTAACGCACTTAAGGGTGTTGTGTTTGTGACAAAGTGTGGGTGTGAGTTAAGAAAAGGCATGGAATACGTATGTGCAATGACAGCTGGAGTGTTGGATGTGTAAATAATGTCTGAACGTTTGTGTAAAGGTTGAGTTTGGAGAACACATGACTGGACTTCACGTCATGAATAAATGATAAGTTATTATTAATTTTTGACTTTAAGATGAAGATGTGTAAGAATATAAAATTTGAATACATGATGGTTTTTACCTCTTTACTTTCCCTGTTTCTGTCTCTTTATTTCTGTTACTTGGATTATAATCTCTCCTTTACTATCCAACTTTAACCCTGTAAAGCCTGACCCCAAAAAATAGCCAGAAAATTCTCACTCTAAAAAAACTTTTTTATTTGAAACATTTGGTGGTTTTAGCAACTTTTTTTTTAAGTAAAGTTTTTAGTAAATATTCATTTTTTTTGCAGTGCAGAAAATACTGATTTCAAAAAATGAGGAACAATTTAAATGCTACTCTTACCACAACTTCCTGAAAATGAACAATGATTTTCCTGAAAAGCGTGTGGATGATTTCATGAGAGCAGCTGTTTCTGAAAAGGGCCAAAATACAACTTCAGCTGCCTGTAGTGATGTAATACTCCTCAGGGAGGTAGAAAACATTTTTAACAGGTTTTTAAGGAAACTGTTTATCATGTTGATGAGACGGAGGTCTTTAAAACTCAAGAATCAGATATGACCTGTCTGTGATAAATACATGAATCTGCTGCATCACATCAAATTAATCGATAAGAGAAGTTCAGCACATTTAAAAAGTTTGTTTTGACCCCCTGACTTTACTTCTACAACACTTCCTCTCGTTCTCTTTCAACTCGAAGCATCGCACTGTGCACGTCACACTCCCAGAGCCACCCAGAATAGTTTTGCATAATAATCTGCCTTGCCCAAGGACACAGTTTTGCACCTTTCTGACGCTGTGAAGCAGATTTTTGTACTTTATTCTGACTTCCACTGACAGAAAATTTGAATGTGGTCCAAACATTTGCATGTAGTCAGAGGCCCTCAGTCAGGTGTTTTGAATGAGCAGCAGCCTTTCCAGTTTATAGTTTGGATGCTATCAAAGAGCATTTGATCCCGCTGTGGTTAGCGTCAGTTTGCATTCTTCCATACGTCAGCAAAAAAAAAAAAAAAACAAACACAAACAAACTCTTTTTCCTTCTTTCTGTTCCACTGACAAACACTGAACACACAGTTTTTTTTTTATTTTATTTACGAAACATTTGTCTGCTTCAGATGTTTAATGTGCCCTGAAAGCTCAAAATGCAAGCCCCTGAATTTTAATATGAACCAAATTTAACTAAAAAAAATGAATTCTGTTTTTGTAACTCCAAAGCTGTTGTTGGGCGATCGTCTCCTTGCCTGTTACCAGTTTGAGAGTCACATTTAAAGGTTTTATGACTCATTAAAAAAGGGATGTATACATTTGTTTGATGGCAAACAGGAAATAGATCAAATTGGAAAGTTGTTTTTTTTAAAACAGTTTTAACTTGCAAGTTTTAGATTTGTTTGCATTTACCATAAAAGGCGCTCACAGGATTAAGTAAAATCGCTGCTCTCCGTCTCGTTTGAACAAATGCTGTTCATGTAAATTCCAGACAGGTGTGACTGCATACAGGTGATCTCTGTCCTCTCTCTCTCTCTTCCCCTCCCTCAGGGGGGGGCAAGCCTAACTCCATGGTGATTTGTGTTATTACTGAGCTCTGCTGGTCACGCCCCCCCCCCCCCCTCCCCTCACAGCACTTATAGCCAGCTGCGGTTAAAATCAGAAAGCTCATTAAAGTCCCTCAGAAGCTCCTCATATCAAACAAAAGCAACAGTGCTGCAGGAAGTGGGAGACAGGAGGCTTATTGTGTGTAGTTTTTCAGCACAAGACTGAGGAAGAATAATACACCCCTGTACTTGTGTTATCTCACTGCCGCTCTGCTCCCACAGCAACAGCCTCCATCACCAGAGTGCAGGTAGGGACTGTCAGCTGCCTCTGAGCACGTCCCTGGATATTTCCTGTGAGAGGTAAGCTGAATTTAACTTCGACTGTCAAATTTAAACTTTTGTGGTTGACTCTCTGTGAGAGTTTTGGATCTGTTCTTTTATTTTCTACAGTTGAGGTTTGTCAAACAATAACCCCTTGTCTCCTGTGACCTGCGTCGTTTGAGATTTGCCCGTAGTTGTGACGAATCTTGAAGGACAGAGGAAGTTCAGAGGGTTTGACGATGCAAGAACAGCAATTACAAACCATCTATCTATGGATGTGCATGTGACTCTTGGTGTTAATACATCAACCAGGCTGACTGCTCAGTCACAGTGTGATCACTGACCATGAGGAAGTGAGAAAAGCTCGGGGGAATGAAACCATCAGGGGATTTTTTGGAGTCAAGGCAACGTTTTGGTTCATTTCTGAAGGCATCCGGGTCCCTGAATGTATGATTAACTCGATGTCGTCCAGCTTTCATAGTGAAGGCAGGTTTACTGATGTGACAAACCACTTCCTGTTTTGTGTTAATGATAACTGTGAACGCTACGATGGAAGAAAGAGTTGAAATCCTACAGCAGGGACAACCAGGGACAGAAGGGGTATCCAGCCGTGATAACGCTCAGTCATTCTTGTTGTGGATAACAATTTGTCTGTTTTGTCACATCACACAAAGGGCACTGTTCCCCAGCTGCACACACACACACACACACACACACACACACACACACACACAAAGACACACACACATTTGGTTGTGACAATCTTGAAGTGACTCCAAAACAGTGGGGTTGTAAAAGGGGGGTGGGAGGAGAGGATTTGGAGATGGGATACAGTGATGTGTGTGTGTCGAGTCATGGTGGCGAACACAAGATAAATCTTGTGTTTTTGTGAAAGCAAACTTGATGCATGTCTTGTGTATGTAACAATAAGAAACAGACATAAATAAGTGCTTTTTTTCTTTATTAATAGCATCATAATGTTTAACCCATCCCTGAGTCATGGCTGTGACAGCTTGGGGTAGTTTCTATGCAAACACACATATCAGACTGCTGGACTTTTTCATTACAGTCTGCTGTGTTCATGTTTGTGTTCCTTCTGGGAAATATAATGAATAGTTTGTATATCAGTGGCTCAGTGGAACCCTGAGGCATACACTTCCTCAATCATCACCTCTTCTCATATTAAAACAAACAGCTCTTACCCAACTGTCAGGTAAGATGAGTGTACAGCCAATGTCCTCATGAGTGTTTGAGAATCATGAGTTACAAAGCGAACAAAAGGTGGAGAGTCGGGAGAGCGGCTCTCCCAACTCTCCACCTCACACAGGAAACCAAACAATCCCACTGTTAATTTATCACCAGAGTAACATTATGTGAGTACATGGTGAAACTGAGGACAACAGACACCGCACACACGCATGACTGTGACGTGTTTAAGAGCATGAATGGTTGCTATCATAATGGATGATGAATGTATATAAAGAAAAACCCATTAAGAGTCATTCATTGCTTAATAACAAGTAAATCTCAAACATTACCGGCTGAACGATTTTTCTTTTTCTTTACTCTCAGGGTTCAACAAGATCTGGAAAAAATGGGGTGCTTTGGATTTCTCAAAACCATGATGGTTGTTTTCAATGGAATCATTTTTGTAAGTTTTAATGTTTGGTTACACATACTTCAAGTGTTTTTTTTTACAGCTCAAACATGACATTTTCATGTTTTATTACAGGCTCATGAATAATGAGTTTCAGTTCAAAACATTTTATAGAGAAAGTTTTAAATCTCTGATCAGTTTGATACAGACTGGGGGGAATGAAAACAAAAACTTGGATGTTTTTACTTTGATGTAACAGCTGAACCCGTCCTGAGTAAATCTAGTTAGTGCAGTTTAATTACGTGTCTTCTTGTTTCGTGTCATGGGTCAGTAAACCCACCAGGTGGTCATTTTACTTTTGGTCAATGTCAGTGTCAGCTTTATTGATATGTAACATTTAAAACAGTCAGTATCCTACCAAAGTGCTTTACAGTAAAATAGGCAGAAACAATAAGAAGCTATGAAAAACAATAAGAGCCATAAAACATATAAAAACAATAACAAATAAAAGACCCAATAAAAGTGACTGTACTTCTTCAAAGGTCAGAGTGAATAAGTGAGTCTTCAGACGGGTTTTAAAAGTCGAGAGGCTTTTCATAGTGCGCACAGATAGAGGTGTTCCACAGGGTGGGAGCCACAACTGCTCAATCTCCTCTAGATTTAAAAAAGGATTGAGAAACATCTGACACCACCTGATCAGCTGACCTGAGGGCTCTGGAGGGATGATGTAACTTAATAAGGTCTGACAGGTATTCAGGGCCAGCCCATTCAGAGACTTAAAACCAAATACAAGAATCTTAAAATTGATCCTGGACCTAACAGGAAGCCAGAGAAGTGATGAAAACACCGGAGTTACGTGCTCGCAATTCTTTGTTCCACTTAGGAGACGAGCTGCTGGATTTTAAACAACCTGCAGACGTTGAGATCTGATTGGTCGGTGCCAACATACGAGGAATGACAATAATTTAAATGAGATTTTATAAAAGCATGGAGACTTTTTCAAGGTCTTTCTGACTCAGATAGTATTTAACTTTGGCCTCAGCTGAAAGAAGCTAGACTTGACCACTGAGCTGACCTGTTTGTCAAGTTTAAAAGCACCATCAATATTAACACCAAGATCGCTTGCATGTGTGGTGCTGAAGAGCCAAGTAGAGCAGACAACGACTTGAACTAGGTCAGGATGATGAACAGTATAACCTCTGAATGATGGCTCCATAGCAAAAAAAATAAATAAATAAATAAATTTCCTTTTGACTATATGTTCTTTAGACTGTACAACACTCAATAAGTCCTTCACTGTACAATTTTTTTTACACTTTCTAGTTTTCTAATGTGGAATTATAGCTGAATACCTTAAATTCTTGAGGAACCACACCTGAAATACTGACCACATCCAATTCAAGGTGATTCAAAACAGGTTTACATTGAAGAAGAAATCTCACAAAAGGAAAATACTATAATTTGTCTTGAAGAATAATCCAGATCTGTGCAACCTGCCACTCTGAGCTTATGACTGCACATACTTCAATTTTTATCCTGTTAAAATATAATTACCCCTCTTGGTGTGTAAATAGCTTCAAAAAACCCTCTTAACTCTTCAGTTATTGTCTGAATTTTACCAAAGTGGCGGGTCGCACAGCTCCAATAATGACTTGAACACCCTGAAAGTTTCAGCCTGTTCTGTGTTATAGTTTTAAAGAAATCATAATTCTTACCATGTTAAACTGTCAAAATGCAGAATTTGAGATAAACAAACATAAAAAGTTAAGTTCTTCTTCAGTCACTTCAGAAGACTTCTGGCTCTTAGAAAGGTCTTTCTCTTTCCTCCTTTTTTTTCTAAAAAAAAAAAAAAAAAAAAAAGTATCCCCCGCTTCATTTTGTAACTTACTTTTTATTCATTTTTCCATTTTTTCCACAACAACAGAACTTGAAAAATCTGAAAACCAAGAGACAATGAAATCCATCATTATAAACCGGTATAGTGATTTAAATTAAATAAATAAACATTTTAAAAAAGGGTTACACAGGTAAACAAAATCAAAACAAAGCAGAGTTGACTAGATTGTGTTACACAGGGCAAAGAATTATATAATTCATCTTTCCAAAAGAAGAATTTAAGAGGCATAGACACAGGCAATAAAACAGTAAAAAAAAAAAAAAAAGTCAAAAGTCACCCCCCCCCTCCTCCCCTTCCCCCTTCATGTTTTTCCCTACTGAGCCACCTTAAAGGAAGTAGGACTCAGGAGTTAACTTATTAGAGACAAAAAAATTAGCATGTCAAGCCCTTAAGAAAGTCTGCAAGTTGTTCCAGAAAAAAAAAGAGTTTTATTGGAAGGAAACAGAATCTATAGATGTCAGTATGTCTTGAGTTTCAGTCCCAATTAGACTGCTAAAAATGCTGGCTCCAACTTTTTCTATATGGTCAGTTTTCATTAGACCCGCTCTGTAAGAACACTGCCTGAATCTGTTTTTGCATGCTGATACAAACACTGAACTGTTCTTGCTGATTTACTGACCTTCATGCATTTCAAATGAATAAAGTTGTGTCTAAATTCTCAAGCTTTCACTGTCTCTCCTTCACTCCTCTTCAGTTGGCAGGTGCTGCCATCCTGGGTGTTGGAATCTGGGTAAAAGTGGACAGTGGCTCCATCCTCAGCTTTCTTGGGAAAATTGAAGGCGCGCCTGAGGAACTCAGTCAGATACTCAACGTGGGCTACCTGCTGATTGCAGTAGGCGCCCTGCTGCTCGTCATCGGTTTCCTGGGCTGCTGTGGAGCTGTCAAAGAGAGCAAGTGCATGCTGCTGCTGGTAGGACGTTTACTGGAGAGACGGTTTTCCCAAGGCTTTCTCTGTTTTTCTAAAACAACCGGCTGGATTAAATGTGGTGTTTTCCATCTTTAGACTCTTGGCATAAAAGAAAACGCTGGTGAAAGAAAAGGCACCTTTGATAAGTTAACAAAAAAATGTTTTTTCATGCAAATGTGTCGTCTCAGGAAGAGATTGATGTTTTCTCATCCAAATTTGGCAGAAATATTAAAATTATTTATACCAATTAAATAAGATTTACAGTATTTTAGTGTAATTTAATTAAATAAATGAATAAATAATAATGATAAAAAAATAAATAAAGTGATACTAAGTTTTTCCAGTTTTCAGGACATTATTAAACCATTGAAGAGAAAGAAGGTACAGTAAGAACAAGTTTAACTTCAAGCAGTGGAAAACCTGCAACCACAAAGCTGTACAACCTGAAGTAGATGTGCCTGGAGTACGGATCCTAAAGTTGTAATAACACCATTTGGCCACTGACACTATAAAATTATTTACAGAGTCATTAGAGTATTTTCCCCCACAATCCTTTGCTCTTTACAGTAATATACCAAGATCCTTTCCCATTAAGTAACAGCAGATATTTTGGTATAACACTATAACGATTGCACATTCCCACTTCCTGGGTTCATATTTGACTTTTTTTTCAAATCTGTTTCTCTTTTTTTGTATTTGTAATTAAACCAAAGATGATTAATTTACAACATCCATTTTTCAAAATGCTGATCTTAAAATCCCCCCTCAATAACATGCTTGTCCTTTGTTGTTTTATTATTTTTGTTATAGTTTTTTATCATAGTGCTGGTGGTCTTCATTGCAGAAGTTGCTGGAGCAGTTGTGATCTTGGTGTTCAGACCCTTGGTACGTTTTCCTGCAAACTTTCCCGCCCTGTATATCCAGTGTCTGATAATAACAACAGGAGTCCTGTCCTTAAGTTGATGTCATTTCATACTTCAGGCAGACGAGCTTTTTGCAAAGTTTGGCACGGCAGCAGTCCAAAACATCAGGAAGGATTATGGGAGGAACGCTGACATCACAGGGCTGTGGGATACTACGATGAGCACTGTACGTATCGCTGCTGCATTAAAAGATGTGATCTCTCAGTTTTACTAATGGTGTAACACAAACTCTCTTTGTGCCCAAATTAGTTAAAATGTTGTGGATTCTACAACTCCTCAGACTTTGTGGGCTCTCCATACTACACTGACAACAACAAGCATTACCCACCAGAGTGCTGTCCTGGCACAAGCAACCCATGTAATCAAACGCTGGCTGACAGTGCCATGGTACGGACCCTGGGAGTTGAAGAAAAAAATTAGATAAATAAATGTGATAATTTATAAGGCCACTATGAATCGATGCTTGAACATGTTCCTGCTGTTCTTCTTTATTCTACTCAGACAATCACAGGCTGCTTCCCAAAGATCAAGCAACTGATTGAAGACAACACAGTGGTTATTGTGGGAGTGGCACTGGGAATTGCAGCTCTGGAGGTATCCCACAATCCTTTATCTTTTTTTTTTCCAGTTCAACAAATAAAATTAAATGATATTAAAAAAAACGCCTCACTGAGGGCGCCAGATGGCCTCGTGACTTACGTGCATAGCGCTGGCAGGTCACACTCTCAGCCATGACCCTTTGTCATGACCCTTTCCGAAATCTAACAAAAAAAAAAAAGTCTATTGGGAACTGGATTAAAATGCCATTTTTTTTTAATTATTTTTTTTTAAATAATTTTGGCAAATAATCCCGTACAAGAAGGAACTGATCAAATATGAAGGGAAAATACAAAACATTAGGAACCCGTTGAATTAAAGAAAACTTCCTTCAGGAATCAGAACACACAGCTCATGCTATCTAGCAGCTGCTTGTCAGCTGTAGTCATATAAGTTTATATAAAACAAACACGTTATGCTTCTAATTATATGCCACATTATATCATCACAAAGCTCATGTTTTTATGTTGTTGCTTGCTTTCCAGATATGTGCCATGGTTGTCTCCATGATTCTTTTCTGCAGGATAAAGTCCAGGAGTGACTAACAGAAACGACAGAAGGTTAAAGAGGGATCTTTGAAGCCTTTCTACGTCACGTACGACCTCTAAAGGTGTGAAAGGCCATGCCTTTGCAAATACTGCCTCATCATTTACAGCAGTCCATGACAAACTTTGTGCAATCAGACATTTTTAGGGACATAACAAATCTATTTTCAGTGCACCTAAATCCATCTAACTGTGTAAAGAAAAAAAGCACACAATGACAAACAATGTCAATACATGTTACATTTGTCATATAATAACAAATGAAATGACTGTGTTGACCCTGATAACACAACCACAGTTGAGTGTTGCTCTCATGATACACTTATTTAGCAGCAACAGAAATCTTCCTTTATTTCATCATCAGTTTTGAAATAAAAGATTTTTAAACTCTGTGAATTCGTCCTTTATTTTAATATGTGTGACATTTAAAGTAGTCAAAGGAAGGAGGAACCAAATGAAAACAGGTGAGATTGGATCAAAAAGACATTTTCTTCTCTGAACATGATCAGTAAACAAATATTTCCAGCTGACAAAATTATACTGGAGCTTAATTAACTTGCCTCTGGTAAACGTGAGCTCTTAGTTTAAATACATATAGTGTAATTGGGTGATGTGTATTGTTTAATCTGTTTAGTTTGAGCCTCATGTACTTTTAAAGATTCAAGCACAATTAAGAGACAGTTCAGTTTGTCCACGTTTGCTGTGACTCACTGTGGAGCTCGGCTTCATTTGCTGTTTTGCAGCCTGGACAGAAACGTCCTCATGGGGGTCGGCAGTTTGTGATCTTTGGAGTGTCGTGGGTTAATGTGAGAAGACAAGTTAAATACTTACCTGGAGCTCATACTTCAGATTCAGGTAGCAGCCATGAGTTTCATCTAAGGCACTTCAGACCTTTTTTTTTTTTTTTTTTACCCCTGAATGCTGCAGATGAAGTGATTTACTTCTTAAGAACTGTTTTAACTGTTAAACATCAGAAAACTTCTAAAGAGGGATCAGGGGTCTAAAGCACGAAGCGTGGTCAGGGTATCCTAGATAACTCACATCTATCAAGGGTTGACTAGATGCAACAGTGACAGTCAGGTTCTCAACACAATAACTCAACCCAGGTTTGTCTCATCTAGAGCCATGAACGCACACG
The DNA here is from genome assembly GCA_030710495.1 of Labroides dimidiatus. Lineage (NCBI taxonomy): Eukaryota > Metazoa > Chordata > Actinopteri > Labriformes > Labridae > Labroides > Labroides dimidiatus. The sequence goes on from CM061163.1 coordinate 4,625,741, forward strand.
TATAAGGGGAGAGGCTCAGAGGCAGCTGACCAATCACAGTCATAAACACTAAACACACAGAACAGAGTGACAGAGCTTCATGCATCACTTGTGAAGAACAGCATTTAATAGTAATGAAATATGAGGAGGAAAAAGCCCAAATCACAATGGCTCAATCTGACCCAAATTAACAGTTTACAGATCAGCAGCTGGACTTGTATACACTCTCCCTCTTTGATAAAGAAAGCCTTCAAACACAATGAATGAAGTGTAGGAAATACTTCTACCTGTGCGGTTAAGTTTGATTTAGGGGAGTCTGTAGTCTGTATGCAGTGTGAGAATGTTAAAGCAGCACAAGCAGTGTTCCTCATACATTTCCTCCCTCAGTTACTGTGCTTTAAACCATGTGCTCCATGTATTCATTTTGGCCAGTAGGTGGGGCATTTTATAGAATCAGATTCAACCTCAAACTTATCTTGCTTTGGAGCAGGTTAGCTGTTCAGAATAAGTCACCATGGTGATCTACCTAAATAAGAATTGAACCGGCCTTGTGCTATCAGTAAACCAGGGCTAACCCTGAAGTTACCTCGCTAAGATATTAATTCTGCTTCGTGCTATAGGCTCCTGGTGTTTCAGAGGTTGTTGAAGCTGCAATTACAGATTTTGTCCATGAGATGTCAGACATTACTTTCAGTACAGGAACACATTCAAGTCCTCTGATTTACTGCTCAGCGGCCAAATGAAGTTGGATCTGTCAGGGCAGGTTACAGCCAAGTTTTGACCTGATGATCTATTCATCCCCCCCCCCCAACAACAACAACAACAACAACAACAACAACAACAACAACAACAACAACAACAATAGTACGGTGTGAGTTTAAACAAAGGTGTTAAAACTGAAAACAAAGAAACAAATGTTTTTTTTTTCTCTGCTGATCCAAACATTCATACACTGTCAGGGTTTCAGAAGATCAAAACTAACTTGTGTAAGAATCATCAGGGTTATTTTTACTAAGCTGTGAGAGGTTTACTTTTTTCAGCTCATTGTTTTTGTTTTTGAACATGAACTCTTCCCAGTAGCACTAATCACCCAGAAGCAGCTGCATGTAATCTACAGTCATGACCAAAAGTTTTGAGAATGACACAAATATCACATTTTCACAAAGTCTACTGCTTCAGGGTTTTAATGTGTTATTGTCAGATGTTTTTATGGCATAATGAAATACAATAAGAAGAATTTCATAAGTATCAAAAGCTTTTATTGAGAATTACACAGAATTCATGCAATAAGTCAGTATTTGCAGTGTTGACCCTTCTTTTTCAAGACCTCTGCAGTTCTCCCTGGCATGCTGTCAATCAACTTCTAGACCATATCTATATTATTATCAATCGATCAGGTAATAATCACATAAAATGAATTCAAACATTTTGTAAAAAAATATTTAAGAAAAACTGAGTGTCAAGGCATGCAGTTTTCATTACCGTTGCACTATGGACGTACCTGGACATTAACCTCAGGACTGAAGGATAGAGGCAATAGCTCTGCTCGCATAGGTCACACTTGTATACTATGTATACACTTGTATACCTTGTCTGTCTCTGTTTGTCAGCCCTGTGATTGACTGGAGACCAGTCCAGGGTGTATCCCGCCTCTCACCCTAAGTCAGCTGGGATAGGCTCCAGACACCCGCGACCCTGAACAGGATAAGCGTAATAGAAAAGCGTAATGAAAAGCTTTACATTTATTCTGTGTGACAGCCAGACTCACACTACAAACACAAATGTTCACACAAATTACACACTGACTTTAAAAAATCTACAGCCCGGCTGAGACTGCAGTAACTGGTCTTTTCACAAATGCACAAAAATTGATACAATCCAAAAGTTCCTTATGGGATCTTTAAGAAAAACTTCTCAGGCAACCTTGAGATTATATTCAAACATATATATATAAATACATAGTTGTCTAAACCGGTACACAGATACATCTACCAATGTGTGTAATCAAATATTATGATTACTCTTATGTTGTATAAAATCTTTGGATCAAAAAATTTCCATTATCATCAAAAAGTCTAAATGTTATTAATGAATAGTAATAATAATAATAATAATAATAATAATAATAATAATAATAATAATAATAATAATAATAATTATTATTATTTACTTTTCATTGGATAAATGATAGAGATCTCTTGTGTATTACATTTTGGTACAACTACACTGACAAGAAGAGATATGAAATCTTTGGAAAAACCTTCAGCAGCAGCAAATTTGAAGTATTTTTTTATTCATTTATATTTTAATTGTTCAAAAAAAAGAAAAAAAATAGTACATTGAAAGGTACTGTTAGTAATCACAGAAAAGAACCCCCCCCCCCCACTTACATGCACGAGTGCCATTGATCTGCGACCATATGATGATGACTGATTCAAAACCACAGACTCAAACTGGTCCTCAGCACATTGTTTTTGTTTGCTTTACGTTAGCAGTAATCAGGGTATAGGTAGTTTTTCTGCCATTCTCCAGCGTACTTGGATCCTTCTTGGTTATGTGCATTGAATCAGGGCTGGTGAATGTGTAGAGGTTGGGTAGAACGGCAGGATTGGATTTGATTGGTTTAATAAATTGGATCCCAAACACTAGGATTGGTTGGTGTTTTCCCAGGTTTACTCCTGCTGTAGACAGCAGATATTTTTCACTCTATGTTAAGACCACATCATGTATTGATTGACATCAGGACATAAAGATCATTTTAACCAGAATAACAAAAAGTCTGTCTAAATCTGATTACCAACCCTGACTTTAAGTGGTCCTTGTGGGTGACCAGGTGCCCGCAGGCATGACGTTGTGAATGTGAATGTGGTTATATGCTTCATCAGTGCAGTTAGAAATAAATAAGTTTGCTATTTGTTCTCCAAAACTAGCTGTAATATGCAGCTAGCTATTTCAGTGTCGGTGTTCTAAAAAACAAAATTCCAATTCAATTTGTTTATTCAGATTTTCTTTATGAGCACACAATTTGAGAGTCACTTCCCAGAACACTCATAATTCAGATTCAAGCTAAAGGCCAGTGGAATGGTTGTGGAAGTCAAGAATCAGTATGCAGGAGCCAGCTGCACCTCCACAGGGAAATGATCACTGACAGCCAGCGCCTGAAAGACAGAGAGAGGAAGTTTGGTGTCCAGAACATTGCTTCAAGTTTCTCCTTCAGAGCAGGTGTTTTTGACCAACCACAGGGCTTAAGGTTTGAATCCTTCTGACACATGGTTACAACTGAGAGGATGTGCAAGTCAGGCTTCACTTATGAATGACATGTCCCTTTGAAAATGCCCAGTCGCTCAGTTGGTAAGTCAAACATAATATGCCCTTCATACCAAACAGGATGAAATATCCCTAAAATACTTTGAGTTTTAACTTCCATCTATTAGCTTAGCTGCAGTAAAGCTAAAGCTGAGTTTACCATGCTGAGGCTGAGATTCAAATCCACCATGAAGTTGTAGACCTCAGCGCTGCCGTGGGCCACTCTCTTCATCATGTCTTCAGAGACCACAATCCTACAATTACAGAAGGAGTAGAGTAAAGACCCCATGTGAGATTGTGCATGGTGCATAAAAGTGTCTTCTTGTGTGTTCATGTCCACCTGTCATAAGGGCAGGTAGTTTGCGACACTGTAGTGTCAGCCTCATCAGTGATCAACCAGTGGAAACTTTTGTCAGTGAAGAGCCGGATCTGCTGCCAGTCAGAGCCTGATACATAACTGCACCCTGTGTTGAAGTCTCCCAGAAGCACAATGTCCTGAAGAGAAAGCAGAGCATTCAAACTTCACTCGACCAAGCAACCATCTTCACCCTTATTCATTTACTCTCTCTTGAGATGTTGAACTTTGAACTGGAGAGGAGAACAGTGTATTCACATTAGTGTTCCAGCGGGTGCGGACATCAGTCACCACATCGTATAGAGCATCTGTCTCCACAATAGCAGAGTCTGGGGAGGTGTGCTGAGGGATCAGGACAAAGTTCTTCACAGCTATAAGAACGGATGGAGAGAAGGTGAATTAATGGAGTTAGAGCATAAATAAAGGAGGAAAAACATTTTAAGCTGAAACTAATAAGCAAGGATGAAATGATGACATGTTTTCCCCTGAGGTCACTTTCTGGCTGACAGAACTCAGGGGATGTCTGTAAACAGCCACTTCTCAGACTCCTTAAGCATTTTCACAGGTTCACCACAAGGGTGTCCCCCCCCCCCCCTTCTCTTCATTATGTACACTGATGCTTGCAGGAGCTCTCAGGAGGGCAGCTACCTGGTCAAATTTTTGATGACACAGCTTTGTTGTCTCTTTTCCAAGGTTCAGTGTTGGACCATGGGTTAGCTCTCACTGATTTTATTTCATGGTGTGATGAAAACTTCTTGGAATTGAATCTTACAAAAACCAAAAAACCTGTCTTTGATTTTAGACGCAAAAGGGAGGCAGTCACAGAGTGCACAATACATAATGAAAATGTGGAGATTGTAAAGTCCTACAAATACCTTGGGACAAAGGACGACCAACTTTGATTTGATGTCAATACTGAGGCTATTGTAGAGGGAGGGCAACAGAGGATGCACCTTTTAAGGAAACTGAACTCCTTTTCATGGTTAAAATCTGCTCTGACAGAATCAGCATGAAACAAAGAGACTTAAGCTCTTTTTGTAACCAGCAGACTTTGGGAAAGGCTAAGAGTATTTTAGCTTCTGGTCACATACTTTCAAGTGAATTCTGTTTGCTGCCCTCTCAACGCAGGTATGTTTTACCAGCCTGTAAAAATCATTCATCCCCTCTGCAATCAGATTATTGAATGCTTCTTAATAACCTCTTTTATCTTTTGATGCCACATATCTTTTATCATTTATTTATTCTTCTATTGAATTTTTTTGCATTCAATATCACTGACTTTTAATCAGTCTGTACAGTATCATTGTCTCTTTTGGGTCTTTTGATATTCTTTTTTTTTTTAACTTCTTGTGGACGTAATTTATTTATTGCTTGTACATCACTTGTCTTTCTTTGTGTTTCTCTCTTACTATGTGTACTAGCTGCTCCACACTAACTGCCCCATGACTGATTAATAAAGTTGTTTGAATTTGAATTTGAATTACCCAGAACCTACCAGTTGTGGGAGAGGAAAACATGACGACAAAGGGTTCTCTCATGAACGTGTCTGTTCCACAGGGCTCACAGCCATCATCATAGGTATAGTTTTTCACCACGGACACAATCTCCTCCCTAGAAAGGGAAGACAAAACCTTTCCTCCAGTGAACTCCATCAGCGTTGTATCTCCTTACAGCCACCAGGCTGCAGATACAGCAGAAAAGGATCTCCTGACTGGTTCACGACGTGTTTGTGGGGCAGGCCTCAAACACCAAGGTCTGCCCATGGCTCTGTTCCCTTGTCAGGGCTGGCCAATCAGAGGAAAGGTGGGTTGTGGAGTGTGGATTCTTAAAGAGACAGCAGCTCAAACAACACATTTCAGACAGAGATTGAAATTATGGTTTTCTAAAACACCAGTGCCAGAAATCTCTATATTTTTTTAACTGCTTTTAAGCTTTTCTAGCTTATGTGAGGCCACCAAGGGGGTACCAGGGTGACACCATAATCAAATTAATCAAATTATAATCACCATACTCCCTCTGTAAATTAGATTTTGAAAACCTCTAACTTGTATTGTGGGATTTAAAGTATTCAGTCTTACAATTATGTAAAAAACAACTTCAGAAGACAGTGACACACGCTCTTCAGGGCTGAAGGAAGTTCAACCTTAAAATAAAGTTTTACTGTTTTAATGATTTTCGGTACCTGTACAGGAAGAGATATCTCTCCTTATAGGAGCTGCGACCCAGAGGCTCACTGACGATGTAATCATACCTGGACGGAGGGGAATACCTGAGAAACACACACACACACACACATAAATATATATACCAAACACAAATCGTTTCATCTTATGTACTGAGTCTATAATGAGTGCAGGTTATCTCACTTGTTGACGTGCTCCATGAGGGCTTTGGTGGCTGAAAGATCATTGTCTCTGACCTCTTGGATCAGGATGATGTCATAACGATGGACGATCTGAGAAACACAAGCAGCTCACATGCTTATCTGCAGCCAGTGGTTCATTATGAGAAATGTCAAATTAAGAGTTTTAACTTCTGAACACAGAAGAGAGAAACAGAGAGGATTTTCCTTTTTTGTCTCTAAATCCCTCTGGATAAAACAGGGCTCAAAACGAACTGAATGCTTCACACAGTCACTTATCCTGCAAATGTAAGAATAAGTGACAGCAGATGGAAAAAGACAGCAAATTCTAAATCCAGTTCCTGACCTTGCTGATGAGGTTCATTACAGTTGCGTTGGAAGCTTTCTTGTCTCCGAATGACTTAATGTTGAAGGCTCCAAGTAACAGAGAGTTGGAGAGATGCAGCAGGGTCACGAAGAGACCCAACGCACACAACACACGCATCCTGGACAAAGAGATCAGCTGTGTACAATGTGCAGTACACTGTTAATTTATACTACAGAATCTCAGGACAGAATGGCAGTTGAATGTGCATTTATCCTGCATATAATGGGAACCTGAACACTTCTTGTTCCCCCTGCGACTCTGTGGGAGAGAGAGACGAACAAAACACCTGCCCCCCTCCTTATCCTTACTAACTGCAGGATAGAAATAAAGGTGAGACACTTTTTTAGAAGCCAAATTCACACTTGAGCTCTTTGCTAAGTCTTCACAAAAGTGAATAATTCACCCTGTTGTCTTGGCTACACTGCTGTTTAAGTTACTGTTGTACAAAGGTTGTAAAATATGGCCAGCAGTGTTTTTGCTTGTTACTGCTGTCTTACATACTCTATCACTGCGGGTCACATGTTTTTTTAAAGTTGAAAAAGCATGAATGTGGAGAAAGTGTCTGTTCACCGAAGAATCTACTGTTTCTGAATTTAAGGAACAATGCAGGGTGCATATTTACCTCTCTCTGTGAGCTGTTACAATGAAGCCTGAGAGAACAGAGGTTCCTTGTGTGACCCCTTGGAAGTTCCTCTAAAACATCCAAGAAAAAGCATTACTTGTGCTCTTTCTAGCTGGGGTTGGCTGAGGAGAGGAGGTGTATTATGGATGGAGTCCAGGGTCACAGGTGGTGTAGTCGTTGAAGTCCGTTGCTCTGAAGCAAAATTGGCCCGGCTTATTGTTTAGTGACGATTAAGTAATAATCATCAAACCATCAGGGATCCTGGAGAATTTCTTAATTTCTATGTTTCTATTTTTAAGGAGACATCATGTATATATCTGATGTGTCTGTGCTGCATGACATAAAACTATATGATTTAAAAACATGTTATGAACAGGTTGAAAGCACAAATGGAGTGTAAGCTGATCAATAGAGGCTATTTTTACCTGCAGTGTTTGCAGAAGTAGTGAGACGGCAACAGGTGGCAGGAATCGGTGATAAAGAGCAAACATTCTGTTCTTTTTCAGAATGTGTATTAAACTTCTTTAAGATTTGTCAGTTAAATGAGATTTAGAGCTTAAAAATTTGATAACCATCTCAGAGTGGGAATTTTGAGAACTCTTTTCAGCCTGTGTCTGATATGCATATATTGAATGGACTTTCAGTCACCTCAAAGTACCTGTCCGTGCTGTTGCCATGCTATTTTTTAACTAAACAATTTATTTTCTGTTTCACTGACAAAAAATGAAACATGACATCATAAAACATTTCATAATACATTTTGCATTTAACGAACAGATGAAACTCGAATATTATTATTATTGTTATTATTATTATTATTATTATTATTATTATTATTATTATTATTATTATTATTAACAATAATAATAATAATAATAATAATAATAATAATAATAATAATAATAATAATAATAATAATAATAATAATAATAATATGGTATGACTTTATCAATTTTTATTTATTTTTCTGTATCTTTGTATCTTTTAGTGATATTTCTTTGTTAATTTAATTATGGTTGGTGGAACCAGAATACTTTTAAAATCATGTTTAAGTATCCTAATAGTGTGTCAATTCTGGCTGTTTATGTAGGGTTTTGTGGTTATGTTTGTTCTTGTGACTAAGTCAAAGTGGATGCCATCCTCTTGCTGCAGAACAAATCTTCCTACGGGTACAAAAAGGTAGCCAAACCTATATCACTGTAACAGCAAAAGAATGATATAAGTCAAATGGATAAGCCTAGTTTTCCAGCCCACACACCAGCCCAACAGGCGGCGATAAAGCAGCTATATATGGGACCGAAGACAATGCGTTACAGTGACGTCACAGTTAGAGCAGTGACAAACAGGAAGTAAACATCCAGCCTTTGGAGAGCTCTGGTTAGCCTAACAGCTTGGTTAGCATTGGCACAGAGATGAAACGGTCTTACGAATCGGGACTAAACCGGTGTTTTACTATGCTGTGTCCGGAGTAGTACACTATATCGATTGATACTCCAAGGACTACAATTGTCTTCGACTTTCTTCCGGGTCAGGTGTCGAAACAAGGTACGTTAGCAGCGGTAGCTAAGTTTAGCATGTATGCTAATTAAGAGAAGCAGTTGTTTGGCTTACAGGAGAATGCTTTAGCAATATATCACTTTTCATCTATCGACTGTCGATAGTGTATCTAATTTTACCAATATAGCTGCAAGTTTTAATGTATAAAATGGTGTGTTTTGTTGTTCCTAGCAGCAGTAGGATATATCTACATCAAATAAGAATGAAAAACTCATGTAGGGTTTGCAAACACGACGGTAATTAAATGTCTCATGATGTCTTTTTATTTGTATTTAGTCCACATTAAACCACATTTACCTGCGTAGCGCAGCTTTTAAGTTCATAAACTAAACAAACATCCTGTGATTGATATCAGACTTTGTGTGTTCTACAGTATTCATGTACTTGATCCTATCAGGGGTCGATCACATGAGATGCTTTAATGAGAACACGGACATGTATCTGGGTGGTTTTTAGTATCAGTTTTCTGAGCAGTTAAAACCTTAGGGTTGACATTTGTATTTAATGTTTGTTCAGTTACAACTTCTCATTAGTTAGTTTGCCGTTTGTAAAGCAGTTGATGGTCCTATGTGTACTCTGTGTGTAAAGATTCAGCAGAACAACATTTAGTTCCTCTGCATGTGAAAGAACTTGCTTCCATACAGCCAGTAAAAAAGACCTTTTTGTTGTTTTTCCACAGTCTGAAACACTGAATGTTTGTTTAGTGTCCCCTCTCAAATGGCAGGTCAGAGTACCTGACACCGGGACTCACCAAACCTGTCTGTTGGTCTCCTCAGGTGTGAATGAGTGACGTGGTGCCCCCCACAGCTCTCAGTGAAGTCCAGCTCCGCTTCCTCTGCCACGATGACATAGAAAGTGTCAAGCTGCTCTGTGGGGATTGGTTTCCAATCGAGTAAGAATTATACCGTATGCATTTATGTAGGAGCTTTTCAAAACTTCCGTCATCAGTACATACTTGTAGCTCCACCACTTCACTCTCTCTCTCTTGTTTTGCTTCTGTTTACTGCAGATATTTGTTGTGTTGCTGATCTGCAGTTGTGCTTTTTTCCAACGGTTTTCTCACACATGTCCATGTACGACCCTCACCTCTCCAACCTTTGACCCCAGGTACCCAGACTCATGGTATCAGGACATAACATCCAACAAGAAGTTCTTCTCCCTCGCTGCCACCTTCCGAGGAGGCATCGTGGGAATGATTGTGGCCGAGATCAAAGGCCGGACCAAAGTACACAAAGAGGTACCATGTTCATACTCGTTATACAGCTGCAAAGCTTTAATGGAGTATATCCTTTGAAGTCTGTGAGTCTTTTTAGAGTTCAGTTTATCCTCTTTCACCTTTAGGAAATGTTTAGGTGGAACACACAGAGTGGAACAGTAAAAGTCTGCTTCCAGAGTAGATTTCCTTTCCTTTCCTTTTAGACAAGTGTTTTGTGTGTTTTGGAAGATGCCCTTTTAGTAGAGGATTTGCCTAGGCAAATATGTAAAGTGCTTTTCCTGCAGGAGAAGCTAACCCTTTGAGGGTTGATTATGCTTTCCGCATGAACGTGACGTGTGGAAATGAGACACGCGAGATCAGCACAAAAGAATGCGAGTGGTTTTTATGCTTTTTCACACTCTATGCGGCGTCCATAACCAAACTGCAGGGGGCAGTGTATCACAAACACACATCTAACATAGTGCTAAACTAGAGAGGAAGAATTTTTTACACTGTTAAAGCATTTTTTTCTCAAATTTCCTTCTCTGCCAAAGTTGGCCACAATTTCACACCAGGAATTGTTAGTCAGTTGTCACAGTGATCTCTGTGTGATGAATTTGGAAGTTAGACATTTTCAGAGGGTGCGACGTGGAAAGCCAGGTGGACCTCACGGACATGTCAAGCATAAACTAGGCTGAACACTTACTGATATTTAAATCTAGAGCAGGGGCCCCCAAACTTTTTCCTGTGAGGGCCACATAACTTTTCCCTTCTCTGATGGGGGGCCAGGGTCAGTTTGTAACAGAAAAAGTGTGACGATCTCAGCAGTGCTTAAACGTAAACATTTATTGTTTTAAGAAAGCCACACATAACCAAATATTAATAGCCCTTTACAGGATCTTCACAGACAAAAGTCAGGAAATAAATAATAACACTAGGGCACAGACTGCAGAAGGGTGGAATAGAATGTCACGTTCTGTGCATGTAGGGATGCACCAATCCCCATCCTGGTATCTGGTATCGGCCGGATTGGGCCCCTCAAAGCTGGATCGGGGATCAGTAGGAAAGGGTCGATCTGTGGTGCCGATCCAGGCAACCAGCTCTGTGCCTTTTTTTAACCGAACCGTAATTCCATTTGTGCTCATTTCTGCCTTTCACCCAAAACATTACCAGTCTTATCCCACAGTAGGGCATGCAGGTTATTATTAGTATTGGATTGGGATCGGTATCAGTCGATACCCAAAGCCCAGGTATTGGTATCGTGACCAGAAAAGTTGGATCAGTGCATCCTTATATGTGTGTATTAGTCTCGATCACGTGGCCAAAAAAAAAAGCCGTAAAAATCATAATGCGTCTCTGGTATTGTTCAGGGGGCCAAATGTGGAGGTGGGCCGTAGTTTGGGAACCACTGATCTAGCGCTAACCACACGCAGCGCTACTTTTAGGCACAGGCCCACCTTTTATGACTCAATATCGAACCTTTAAGAGAGACAAATCAAGTTAGGCTTACTGCAAGGTGTGTGTCTTTGTCTTTTCCAGTGCTGAGCTGAGGACAGCGACAAAAGAGCCATGCACGTAGGTTACTGAGTCGCTGTTCTCAGTACCACAGAAAAGTGCTGAAACAGAGATGAGGAGGAACCCTATTTCCCTTTTGTCTTCTTTTAACTGGCCCATTTTCTGGAGGCCCACCCACAATCAAAATCCTGGTGCCGCTAGTGGTGCTGAACCAAGTTTAAGCTTTATATCAAACCCTGTTGTAAATATGAATGTTTAATATGTATAGAACTAAATAAATGTTACTGGGAGGCTTCGTCTTATCTGTAATTTTCTCTCTCTTTTCTGTGTGGTGTGATTTTGTTTTAGGATGGAGACATCCTGGCCTCCAGTTTCCCTGTGGACACACAGGTAGCCTACATCCTCAGCCTGGGAGTGGTCAAAGAATTCAGGAAACATGGCATAGGTACCGATCCAAACACGCACACACACACACACAAACTTAGACTTAACTTCTTCTGAAACAGAAAGACCTGGAAGACTAAATGGGATTAAAAAAAGAGTGTGTGTCAGTGTCCTAAAAATAGTGTGAACTAAATGTTGAAATTTGGCCGACTTATGGATAAAATAAGAGTTCTTTGAGTTGACTTCAGAACAAACTTAACAAGGAAGGATCTCAGTCCATAGACGATCTCTCTCTTTTTCACCTCTCAGGCTCTCTACTGCTGGACAGTTTGAAAGAGCACATCTCAACTACAGCCCAGGATCACTGCAAAGCAATCTACCTGCACGTTCTCACCACCAACACCACTGCCATCCACTTCTATGAGAACAGAGACTTCAGGCAGCACCACTACCTGCCCTACTACTACTCCATACGAGGCGTCCTCAAAGACGGATTCACATATGTGCTCTACATAAACGGGGGTCACCCGCCCTGGACAATATTATATCCTTTTTGGAAACAAGATGAACAATTAGGAACATATACACGAATATAGATAAATAAAGAAGCACACAGGCTTCATATTTTTAGATCGAAGGTAAATGAACTGAAGAAACATGTTGTCCTTTGCATTTTCTTTAACTCCCTGTTCCACTGACTATATCCAGCACATTGGTTCCGCCCTGGCCAGCCTGAGCCCCTGCTCCATCCCTCAGAGGTTATATCGACAGGCCCAGTCCCTGCTGCGCTCTCTCCTGCCTTGGTCCAACATTGCTTCCAAGACAGGCATACAGTACAGCAGAACAATGTGACAGAGCACAGCAGGTAGGAACTGTGCTGACAGGAGCTTATTCTTGCAGCTGTTCTGTGCATTAAACAGACTTCTGATACTCTCTCTCTCTTTTTCTCCTAGGAGTGCACTTCTCTTTCTCATCAGTCTTCCTGTACACTAAGAAGTACAGACACACATTCTCCATGTAGTACGACTTATCGCAGCCTGTGTATGACGCAGGACTCAGGTTCGACCTCAGTTTGAGCGTTTCACACGCAAGAATGCTATCCACACCTCGGCACACGTTTGGCACTGTTCACACAAACTCCAAGTTTTGCAGCTGTAGTAGTTTTAATCGTTCATATATGATCGTATATATACCACGCCATCCCATAGCTACCTTTGTAACCTGTGTTACCCTCGCCCACCAAAGCTGAACAGTGTCAGACCTGCTGTGAACAAGACTGTGAAGCAAAACAGAGGTGCTGGTTCGGATGCTGATAAAGGAACCCAGACTGAGAACACAGGTCCAGTTTAAGGGGTTTTAGGATACACACATACACATGCGCACACACCTACACACACACACACTTACTGGGGAAGCAGACCTAGAGGTTTAATCCTGCCTATCTCTCAGTCTCCCTCCATCCTGTCCACCACTGACACAGAGACTATGTATACTGTTTGTATATTATATATACTAAGCTAATATATAAAATTCTCTAAATATGTATGTCTGTTTTATGCTGTCCATAGTTAAAAAAAACAATCACATCCCCTTTTTTGAGAATAATTCAAGAGTCAATTCCAGTTTAAGCAGAGACTCGAGAGAAAGTTAAATGTGATTGAACTGTGAATCTAGCTATAGTGATAGGTTACCAGGGTAGAATATAAGCTGATTATAACCTTGAGACACATTGTAGGTGGGTGATATATTTAGTAGCAACTGGTGTCCCTCAAGGGATTTTTCCTTTTAAAATTCACAATATTTTTTAGATTTTCTGTGTGCAATACTTGAACAGTAAAAGTGGCATCCTTACAGTAACATTTGGATATGTTATAACATGTTCTCAGTACTAACTGCAACAAAAATGCTTACGGACACTTTACATGTTATGCAGCACTGTATGAAAGTCCTTCTTAGAAATACCATAGTCACTTCAAGCAGAAATGGCCTTTCTATTTTGTTTCCAAATGTTGCCTGTGAAGAATTAATACCAGACTAAAAGGAAGTTGCTTGGGTTTGAATTTCAGAGGTTTTAGAACCCACCCTGTCCCCCCTGTGGCTGTAAAACTGCTGCTACTGTAGAGAAATGTATATTTGATTGACCAGATTTTTAAATATGGCCCAGATTAGATTTTTATATTGGCCTGTTGAAGAGATAAAAATAAGGAAGTAATGTTTCCCAAACGCAGTGTAAACACCTTGTGTGCTTGTGTGCATGCAGGTTGGTTTGTCTGTACGAGTATATATGCACACAGGGTAAAAAAATTAACATCCAGCAAGTGCCAAATGTTGGTCTGTAATGCCAGTTTAATGAGCAGAGTTCACCCATCCTGTTAGCTGGTAACTTTGTCAGTGGCTAACACTGAAGTTTCTCACTTTTCTCTCATTTTACTGAACTGCATTGTACACGAGGAACACGATCCAGTGTATCAGTGGGACAGACTTAGATTTTATACTTGACGTAGTACTGAAAAAAGGTAAAGGGTAACTGTGTGAAAAATGTGGTTTCATTGTTTAAATGGTGAACATTTCTCTGTTTACCAGCCCTTCACTGGTAACTTTCACGTTAATTTGAAACCTAATGTATGCAATAAACTTGTTTCATTTGATTGATTGTGGAGGCAATGTTTCAACTTTTGAATGAGGGTGTCGTGCTTCTTGAGCCCGAGTTTTGCTTTTATTGACATTATGCCTTGTTAAGGCAACTTTAAAAAGGAGAGAGGCAGAAACATCACACCTTTACATACCAGGTCTGAGCTAAGCATGAAGAGCACAAGATCTAGGAGCTACTATCAGACAACTTACAAACACTTTTTTAAGTATTATTATTTTTTCATCCATCCAAATTGGTTAAATTCGTTGTATATTTTTCAGACTCCTGATGGCATTGTTGTGTTTACTTCTACAGACAGCGAATACAGTGTACAAGTTGATGTGTAAAACTTTTGGAATGGCCCTTTAAAAACACTTAAACAAGCTACCATTGTGTCCTCTCCACTTGAAACAGCAGATGAATCACAGGCACCATCTCTTCCTAAACTATTCATCTCAAGTTTCACACATGTAGGTAAGATATTTTTAAATAAAGGTTTTATTTTTAGTAGAGTGCACATGTTAATTACTCGGTAGCCAATGAGGGCTCTCTGATGACGTCGTTGTGGTGATGGGTAAACATACCCAACCTGCCCATCTTGTTCTGAGGATTCTTGGATGTCCTTGTTGATGGCAGAAATGGGGAGATGTTCTTTGCTGAAAGATAATCCAGTTTTTCAAACTTCAAATTTGTGCTGATGCAGCGAGTCATGAAAATCATGTCCTTTGTTAGGCTTGCAGAGTTAAAACAGAAATTAGTGTGTCGCATTTAGGTTACTATAACAAAAATGTTCAATAAAAAACACACAAAAGGATCAATAAATGTATGCAATAAAATGTAGTACTTAAAGAGAGGAACAGACAATTAAGCAGGGAACATGTTAAATTTGTTTTGATGGTTTTTATTAGTATTATTATTATTATTATTATTATTTTTTTTTTTTTTTTACAGTTTTTCTCACTTGTTTACCAACAAATTCTGGCACTTTTTTCCACAACACAACACACAATTCTGTACAGTTGACACATTTTTAATGAAGAAAATCTCTTGTTCTCACAGTCAACACACTGTCATGCAAAACTAAAGTAAAAGTCCCTACTATAATCACTGACTCATCACAATGGCAAACGCCTGTCTCACAGTTTTGCAGCTAGCAATCAGAGCTTAAGCATAAAAGGACAACAGGTGAGCTCTTCTGTTCATGAGAATTCTAAACAGCAGAGCCAGGAGAAGATATGGGGGGGGGGGGCATAACCACTGATGTGATGAGATTTGAGCGAACACTGAACTCAATGAGTACAGAAGAACAGTATATCCTGAGGACTGTTCTGTAGAACTGTAAAACTTATGTTGATTTGGGAAATGTATTCCTACACAGTATTTACAGTATTTTGCTGTTTGTGTTGCAGAACTGAAAGATCATCAACTCAAGGTGGTCGGGAACGTCTTCTGTTAAAATAAAATGTACTTCTTACTGTGTATCTGTATTTGTGTGTTCTGAATGAAAAAAAAATCAATATTCCAAATTATGTTACAACACATTTATTTATGTACGGTCTGTAGTGAGTTTAACACTGAACAAGAAAAGAAGTGTTTTACATGCAGCACATCAGTGTTGAACTGGTTCTCAGGTGGTGTTTTGTGTGACATTTGAAAACAAAATACAATTTGAGAACAAATACCGATTTTAACTTAAAGCTTCATCTTGCCCTTTGTGTGTGTTGTTTTCATGAACAATAATAATGAATCCCATTTCTAAAGTGCATTTCTAAATATTCAAAGACGCTGTACGGAATGCCAAAACAAAGGTAATCAGAGAGGGGAAAGAACAGGTCTGAACAGGTGGGCTTTGAGTGCAGATTTGTTTTTGTTTTTTTAAAGTGTTAGTACATTGTCACACATCCTTTGGTAAGTAAGTTTTTTTGGCTTAATAACTGATTATCTGCTGCTGCATCTGCTCCCTTTGTTTTCCCTCCAGGCTTTGTAATAAATGGATAAACCATAGAGGCGACAGAAGGGACTGATTAATAAAGGGTTTAACTACATATACAGCACAGAGTAACAAGAAATGGTTTTCTTACAACTCAGCTGCTCAATGAAAGTTATCTATCAGGTTTTATTTGTTTGTTCATTTTCTAATTTTAAAACAGTCTTGTCTAAATGTTTTTTTTTACACTGACTGATTTACTGATATTCTAGACAATTCTTTTCAAAACAAAATCCGCACAGAGGCTGATTTCAAGAATCCAAGGGTTTGGATTTGACAAGCTATACTGGAATTGAGATTTGCATGTGATGTGAGGCGTACTGGCTTTTTTTTCATTTTGTATGTAAGTTTAATTTCCCTGTTTTTCTCAGTTATCCTCAGTTTTCTTGTTGAAAATGGTGCCAACAACTATGACAATAATGCTCTCCTGTAATGCACAAGTGACGTGACAATAAATGTAGTGTTCTAGTCTTTATCTGTCATTTAAAAATGGATTCAAGTCAACCTAGAAATCAATATGACGTTCCTGAATGAGAGATGACTTGTACTTACGGTACGCCACGTGCATTCGATGTCGCACTGTGGTGTTTATTACGGTAGAGACCTCGCAGGTGACATCACTGCGAGCCTGTCAACGCCCATTCAGAGACACAGAGGAGAGAGAAGAGCAAGTATTTACGCTGCTGCGACTCCTGCCCACGGAAAGCTATCCCCGTCACTCCCCGGACGCTGTGGAGGAAAACAAGCTTATTTCGCCGAACTGCACTTTAAGTGTAGTTTTTCCTTATTTCGAGCGTGTTTTCTTCGCTTCAGGATAACCTCCCTGTCGTAAAGTTCGAGAAAGCAAGGTAAGGGATGCATTTATTCAGTAAAACAAACTGGGGTTTGCTGCATGACCGTCGCATGGTGTACTCCCCTTTGCAGACTTTCCATACAGTTTTTATCATGAGCTGACAACTTGGGGAAAGTTATACTAAAAGCCAAACTGTTTTGGAAGGTTGGAGGTGTTGCTTGTTGTCGCGGTAATTGGTTTCTCTTTCTAACTTGCATGTGACGTTCAAGACCCCGTTCCTTTTTTTGGAAGTAGGAGAAACAAGTAAACAAGGGCTAACTAGCCAACAACAGAAAGAAAAAAAGCTTGTGTTTACTTTTGCACAGTGTGTCATCCAATTACCTTTTCACTCAAGTCTGAGCCCAAGCTGTGTGTGTGTATGTGTTTGTAGACAGAAGAAGCTTTCATTCAGAGACTT
This sequence comes from Labroides dimidiatus, assembly GCA_030710495.1. Classification (NCBI taxonomy): domain Eukaryota; kingdom Metazoa; phylum Chordata; class Actinopteri; order Labriformes; family Labridae; genus Labroides; species Labroides dimidiatus. Next base: position 4,643,252 of record CM061163.1, read on the forward strand.
GAAAAGGTTTGCTGTGAGCACCAACCTCTTATTCTGAGTTAATGAAGTGCTGGAAGACGTGGGCACCTAAGAGCTGTGGGATGTTGCCAGTGTCCACCAGAAATTCATTAAAGATCGAGTGTGTTTTCAGGTGTGTGTGTGTGTGTGTGTGTGTGTGTGTGTGTGTGTGTGTGTGTGTGTGTGTGTGTGTGTGTTCATCACACATGAGAGCAGAGGTGGAGTTGTTTAAGCCCTGCTTCAGATCTGTTTTTATTTTCAACATAAAATCATCACCTTCTGTGGAAGGCAAGTGGTGTGTGTGTTCCAGTCCCATAGCTGTCAGAGTGCCATGACATAGTTTCAGTCAGGATGTGGTTGGCTCTGAAAGGTAAAAGTCCCCCTTCCTTGCTCAGAGTAGAAATAAACAGAGTTATTGGTTTGTAAATTAATCAGACCATTGTTGTTGTGGTTCACACAAGGATTCACTGAGGATGAACAACACCAGTGTAAAGAACTGTTTATACCAAGAGCGTGTCTTAGCTTGTTCAGAGATGTTGAAGTCAGGGGCTGACAAGACTCAGAGGGAAGAGGCCTCTTGTACAACCCCAATTCCAGTTAAAGCCACAAGCAGTGATAAGCGGGCCTTGCCTACTTGCGGGGCATGTTACGGCTGCCACATGTACAGCAAGATCAGCACATGCACATATGTATATGAGTCCAGTGTCAATATTCTGGATCAGTCTATGGTGCACATGTAATTGCTTACATTCTTACTGCTCAAAAGCCCCAGTGCCCAAAATCAACCAGACTTCTGGATGGGATAGCACACATCGATGGGTGTTTCACAAGAGAAAGTGTTTGTGGGTCATGTGCATGCTCAGTAGCTCTAGGTAGCTAATTTGACAGGTAGCTCGTTTCGACAACCCACTGTCTCTATCATTTCATACACGTATTTTATATGTATTAATAATTTTGTCTAAGGATTAAGTTTGATGCTGTAGGTGTTGCACCATGTGACATTTAAAGATAGGTGAGATAGGAGACAGAGGAAGGTGGATATTTATTTATTTTCCTTTTTAGTAAACCTAAAAGTCTGCTCATCTAAGGGTCTAATGCTCAACGTTAAATGCGTATGCAGATACGGATATGGCCTACTGTATGTGCTCTGCGTTCATTTTAGCCGTATTTCTGCACGTTTCCATAAAGCTTACGGATACGAACCAAACAGAGCAATGCCACTGGAAACAGGGAGGGCAGTGTTGAGTTAGTGAGGAACTTCTGCCTGTTTTTTTGTTTTTTATGCAAGAATTACATTAGCAACCCCTCCATGTCCATGTTTGTTTTTGAGTTGGTTGTTGGTATAAACTTTTGACTCTGGGATGCCCCACCCCCCACCCCCGGTGGATGTATTGCTTAACCGCAATGTCATTGTAAAGGATGCATGTAAATTATGTGAGCAGTGATGGTAACATAGCTTGAAAAAGACGTATACAGTTTCATACGTAAAGGGAGAGACTAGGGGCTCTTACTGAGAAAGCTCTATCACTCTTGGTCTTGAGTCTAGACCTTGGAACAGCCAGTAGAGCACTGACAGAGGATCTCAGACTGCGTGTAGGTTCATAAGGGGTTAAAAACTCAGAAATGTAGTGGGGTGTAAGTCCGTGTTGGGCCTTAAATGATATTAAAAGAATCTTAAAATCAGTCCTAAAAGCAACAGGCAGCCAGTGTAGATCAGCTAAAACTGGGGTGATGTGAACACATTATTTCTCCAGCCTATGAAGAAGTATGCTGTGATCTATCGTATCAAACGCAGCAGTGAGGTCCAGGAGGACCAGGATAGAGCAGTAACCAGCCTCCTTGGTTAAAAGGAGGTCATTGCATACTTTTAGAAGTACTGTTTCAGTGCTGTGGAGAGATCTAAAACCAGACTGATGAAATAAATGCACACCTCACAGAGAAGAATCTATTGGACGAATTTCAAAGACAACTTTTTCCAGGATCTTAGCCAAAAATGGAAGTTTAGATATTGGTCTGTAATTTTCGAGAGAGTTTGGATCCATGTTAGGTTTTTTTTTGAGAGGTTCAATAAGAGCAGTTTTAAAATAAACAGGGACAGAACCAGACAACAAAAAGTTATTTACAATAGACACAATAAAAGGACCAATGGTGGGCATGGTCTCCTTCAGGAGACTTGTGGGGATAACATCCAGGGGGCAGGATGAGGGCCTCATGCCTTTACCAAATCACAAATGGGGGCTAATAAAAAAGGCTTAAAAGAGCCAAGGGAAGGACAGTGTGGTGGATTTTCATTTCGAACTGATGAACTTAAAAGACAAGCATTATTGGTCTGTGAACGAATCTTCATAATTTTGTCAATAAAGTACTCCAGCTGCCCCCCCCCTTGCCTCCCCTCCAATTTTAATGTTCCTAAGAACATACTATGATAAAATCACAACTGCGCTCAAAATCCCCGTAAGCATTGAAGTAAGGGATGAATTTCTATTATATTTTTAAGTATAAGATTATCTTTGGACTTTGGCCCATCAAAAACGTAGCTATGCCTCTGCGTATGCAGCGAGTCTATGTGACAAACGTCCTGGACGCAGCAGCAGGGTGGAGAGATTGAGCTGGCTATCTGTGAATGAAGTTTCCACATGTGATATTTTTTTTTACCTATTTTGACGTTCAAATTAAGTTAAAGTCATAATCAATCTGTGACCAACCGCCAAAGGCGATCGTCCAGTACGTCAGTTAATCGCTTGCTAAAACTGTCTCTTTTTATGTCTGAATTGTTGGAGCGTTATCCGCTTTTGGTAAGCTGATCAGTAAACACAGAGCATTTTATGAAGCATTCATATTCTTAAATATATCTGTTGATTAGTATCTATTGTCTGAAACTATCTAAAATTGCGGCACATCTGTCCTGAAGGAGGCGGTTTAAGGAGCTTTCAGTGATGTAGAAATGACGGGGAGGGAAACATCAGTGTAGTGTAGTGAGCAGATCATGGCCTGCCATCCTGGAGATCAGTGTGTCAGTGATCAGACAGTCAAACGCCTTTTTTACCCCTGTTATCTCCACTGTGCTGTGGATCAATAGAAGTTTATCTTACCTTATAATACACACATTTAAAACAGAATGCGCCACTACTGTCAACTGGGTCCATAAGTGCAGTGAAAATAAGCGATCTAAACATTAGTGCTTTGGCGCACATGATTTATCTTTTCTAGTTTTATATGTTAAGATACTTGTGCCCCTACTGTGAAATATTATGAAAGGAGTTTAAATGTCAAAATACTGTCTGTATTTTACATGCTTACTTTTCTCTTTATCAGAGGGCATAATGATTAATTATTTAAATGTGTAAAAGTTTTTTGTGGACCTTTTGTTGACTCCGTTACCATATATATTAGAATTTCAGCATACTGCACTGACGTCGTCCCATGCCACCCTGTCAAAACCTTCTGCCACCCCTTTGCCCCCCCCCATGATAAACGTTCTAGAGCCACCACTGATTTTAAGTCTTTTATGAGTAATCCTGACTGAAGGGAAACCAGCGTTCGTATTGACAGTGGAGGCAGGGGATGTATGGACATTACCAGACCAACAGGTGGGGCTAGTGTGACTAGTAGTTTCAGACAACGTTGGGGGAAGGTGAGTAACAGGAGCAGGTGTGGTTATGTTATTGATTACAGACAGTCATGGATATTAATGAGTGTGAACATTGTGCAAAATGTTTGCAGACAGCATTTGGCTACCTTGTCTGTTTGGGTGAATTCTGTCTCGTTTGAATAACCATGCATGTTCCCAAGACAGGTTGAAGAAAAAAAGGGCAAGCTATGGGCACTGCATGCAGATTTGAGCCAGGTGTGCAGCCTTAGGATACGGCTGAAATGCTCAGCTCTGCAACCAAAGGTGGGAATAGGATCTGAGATAAAAACAGGCCTTCAGAGCATTAAAAAGAAGATCTTTTTTGGTAATTTCAGACTACCGCCAGGATGTGTTGTTGGAACCGACATGGAGCACAATTTTTGTGATGGACCGTGGGAGTGAGGGGAGTAGATGTAACAGTTTATCCAAAATGACAGGACAATGGCTCCAGGAAAACATGAATGGCTGTGTTAAAGAAATGGATGTCCCTCATTATTGGATCACCAATGATTAATGTGGAAGGCGGAAAGAGGGGATGTGCAGTCGATGCGGGGTGGCTATCAGAACATCCTGGTTGTGCCAGAGACTATGGTTGAGGGGGCCTGGCAGGTAGACAGGAGAGGGGAGACCTTCCCCGTGAGAGACACCCTGAGCGTCTGATGACAGCCTCCTGTAGCATCCTTCTGCGCTTCGATCTGGTTGAGGTGGCTTGAGTCCGTTCAGTGCTGGCCACCTCCGAAGGAGGAGCGTCAGATGGAACCACAGCTCAGGATGGATTGGCCAGCTGGACGAGTGGGACTGGAAGTTCGGCGGCATCGGCAGGGGGGTCCAGAGCCTTATCCGATGTTGCAGGGACTGGAGGACAGCTCAATGAGCAACAATAGGAAGATCCCATCACTAACAAGAGAGCCAATTATCACAAATTTACACACACTAGAGGTAGAGATCAACTATATGATTCGGATAGAGCAGCTTAAAAACTGTTCATAGACTGATAAAAACTAAAATTAAAGCACAGCGATCTGGCAGCCTGGCAGAATGCCGACGCATGCATAGATGAAAGGAACACTCGACACAAAGCATGTACAAAGAAGTCCGCACCTTGCAGGAGAAAAGATTCCTTTCAGAACTGAATGAAAGGGATGAAACCATCAGGTTTCTTCAAGAAAAAAAACTGATGCTTTCAAAGCAGCTTGAAGAGAAGAGTGACTTTGATAAGTCTTTGAAGGAAGAAGTGACTTCTCTTCAAGAGAGTAAGTGGGAGTGGGACCAAAGAAAAAACTTGTTTGGTCAAGGAGAGGAGCAGCAGCTGGCTTTTTCTCGAAAAGAGATTGACAGAAGGTTCCAGATGCTTAAGCAGGCGAATAAGGAACGAATGGACCGCAAAATTTACAGCCTTTATAAGAAGATGAGGGAGGTTCAACATAAAGGTCAGTTACTGGACTTACAGGAGGAAATAAGAAAGAAAGAGAGAGAAATAAATAAGAAAGCGAAAGAGCACCAGAGGGAGGAAGGAAAACTTCAGGAAAAAATAAGGGAGTGTGCCCAAGAACTAGAAAATCAAAAGATATCTTGGCAGAGGGACATTGAAACATTAAAGGCCTCTTTCTCTCTGAAGTACGCTGCCATTGAAAAGGAAAAGGAAGAGTTAAATAACAGACTGGATGAATATCTTGGGGGCAGTGTAGTGAAGGATCTAATGATCAAGGTGCGCGGTTTGGAGAGAAAACTGGCTGAGATGGCAGCAGAACTGGCTGAGAAGGCAAAAGTTCAGGCTGAGATGGCAGAGGAACTGGCTCAAAAGGAGAAAGTCATTGAAAAAATGAAAACTGAGATTGCCTCTTTTCAGCTATCAAGAAGAAATGGCTCCATCAGGGAAGAAAAATTAAACGATTGCGTAGGACTGTTGAAAATTCAACTTGAAGAACAAGGCAAGGAGTTCAAAGAGCTGGAGCGCCTGGACAGGTGTGTGTATATTAAGGAATGGCTCAAAAAGAATGAAGGTAAGTATGAATTGAAATGCGATGTGATTGAAAGAGCAAACCTGTTAAAACAGATTGAAGAACTGGAGGCCTTCCAGAATAATGTCAAAGAGGACATAAAGATGTGCACGTGCAACATCAATGATCACCAGTTGCTGAAAGCTGCCGTCAAAGATCTCTACAAACGATACAAGGATAAAGAGTCCATAACAAAGATAAAAGCTAACAGAGTTGATCTTGACAGGAAAGAGCGGCACTGGGAAAGAATGAATGAAGAAAGAGACAGACTGTTGCTCATTTAGAAAAGGTCTCCGATGATGAAACAAGAACCTATCTAAGGAAAAATGAGTTGCTTGAACTCGATCAAAAGGGTGTCATGATAGGTCACTTAAGAGAGGAGATCACTCTCTTAAAGGTCAAGATTCATGAATTCTAAATGGACAGAATTGTTCCCAATCGGCACAACCTTAAACCTATTAGGGAGGTAAAAAAACCTGAACAGGTTGTTCCTCCAAACAGGTCCACTGGAGAGGGTTTTTTCTTCTCTGTAAGAAAGGCATTCTTACATCCAAGAAGAAACAGAGTTTCTCCATGTGGTTAGGACCCCTGCTGATCCTCATGCCAGGCCCTGAAGGAGAACCACCCCCCCCCGACCCAAACGCCACCCCACCACCACACCAACACTTACTGAGGGTTTACTCTTGAGAGCTTCAGTTTCCCCTTTTACTTGCATGTCAAATAAAAAAACACACACAATCATTGCTGTCTTTTATCCTCTAGTTATCTACCTCTTGTGAAGCACTTTGTGACTTTACCTGTGAAACGTTGTATGTACATATTTACTTACTTACTTGAGCATTTCCTTTGATTCAGTGTCCCTTCATTATTTCCTGCTGCTAACCGTCTTATTTCATGCACACTAGGGATGAGCCGGGTATTCGTTTCAAACGAGTATTCGTTACAGATAATACATTTTTGCCGAATCCGAGCACAACACAATTTTTTTTTTAGGATTATTCGTATCCGTACTAAAAGAATCCTCATTGGTCACACACAGCACACCCCCCTCCCTGCACCCACATGCTGCAGCGAGGAGGTGCCTGCTCCCCTCTTCCACACACACACACACACACACACACACACACAGAGCAAGTGACAGCGACCGCTTCTCTTGCTTGCTTGAGTTGACTGTAGTTTACGTTGCTCTAATCTCTACTACTCACTCAGTTTTCTTCTGCTCGTCTCTATTGAGGTTTGTTTGGTATTTCAAGTTACTTCTTGAACTTATTTCCTGTCATACGTGATGCATGTGACAAGACGGGGCTGAAAACGGCTTGTGTCGCGCTGGTCAGTGCCTCTTGCTTCAATTCGAGACCGTTTTTTTCTCGCATCTCTTTAGTTCTTTTTTATATTTAAAGTTACTTGATTAACTGTTTTGCAACGTACACACAACGCATTTGAAGGCTTAAAGCTGTAAACTCCTGTGCCTCTCTAGTTTCTCCACGCCGGTCTTTTTTTTTTTTTTTTAACTGGCTGCATGATTTTAGTTTGGCTGGTGAGAAAGAAACAGAAACACTGTGCTCATTCTGAGCACAGTGTTTTTGAAGATAAAGTGAACAACAAGGCATATTTTTTAGTTTTTTGCCACTAAATGTTTGCACAAATCACCTATTAAATTTACACAGATCATAAATAGACAGCCTTTCACACCACTACATACACATTTTACCAGTTGTACATAATCCATAGCTGAAAATAAATATAGCCATTTCAAATCAATTCTTGCCAGTTTCAGACTTAAAATAATGTTAGGATTTATGTCCTGCCCATTTCCGGACAAAACGCACCCACTTCCGGTTTAGGCCCCCTACGAGTACGGATACGGATACGGATAATATGGATGGGTAAACAGATACAGATACAGATACAGATAATGGTGTACTCGCTCATCCCTAATGCACACGTTTACAAGTGAGTCTTTTTGTCATAGTAATAGATAAAAACAAAGCAAATAGTGTTAGTTTCAACTAAATGTAACATAAACCAAGTAATACCGACAATGAGGGTTTAAGAATTAGACCCTCATTTTTCATAGGCCGATGATCACAAACAAGGATAGGATGAGGTTCACCATGTTGTGAACAACTGTGTGAGCAAATAATCAAACATTTTAAGAACAAGGTTTCTTAATGTACAGTTGAAATTTAAAATTTTTAAATCTTTAATTTAATTATTTTTTAATTATTTTTTCAATTAATTACAAATTTTAAAAAGCGTGAATATTTGTATAAAAAAGATTATCAGTTTGAACAATAACTTAATACACTTAATATAAATGAATAAAATTAACTAATTTTTTTAATATTCAGCCTTAACTTTGAGGCCAGTTTACAGGCTTTACTGTTTAAAATAAAGCTATTTTACTAGTTTATTCAACAAAATACTGATTGTACTATTTAAACCAAGCGGCAACCTCCGGTCTGAAAATATGAGGCAATGCGGAAGTGCTAAAGTCTGCTGTTCCTCGAGTGTCCGCTTGAGGCTGGCTCCGGGAAGTACCGAAAGTCACGTACACACCAAGCCAAAAAAAGCCGTTTTCACGGCCAAAATAAGCACATTTACAGCCTGGTACAAAGAATGTCTCCCGTCTGAATCGCTAATTTCACTAACGGGGGGGGGGGGGGGGGTGAATTTTTTTTCTAACTGGGCAGTTTCCACAATATCAAGCTCGCCAGTTCATCCAATCAGAGGCACAGCTCAGATCACGTGACTGTGGAGCGTCCTATGGTTGTTACTGTGGAGACCCACAGCCCGCCTCATTTCCAATATGGCCGCGCCGACCGTTTGGCTTCAAAAGTCTGTTTCAGGAACAGATGGGTGACGTCGCGGAGACTATGTCCATTAATTATACAGTCTATGGTTTAAACTAAATATAAAAATATAAAATAAATATATACTTTATATACTCAGATCACTTGACTGTGGAGCGTCCTATGGCTGTTACTGTGGAGACTCACAGCCTGCCTCATTTCCAATATGGCCGAGCCGGCTGTTTTGCTTCAAAAGTCCATTTCAGAAACAGAAAGGTGACGTCACTGAGACTACATCATTAAGTATACAGACTATGGGATTTATTTCTGTTTCTTAAATACATACGTATATCGTGTGTTTATTGGTGGATCTTAAATACACGTGAATATCCTGTTTAGTTGTGGATCTTAAAAACGTTTAAATCTTTTTGAGACAAATCTCTAGCCCACAAGTCTGAGCATAACGTCTCTCACATTCCTCGTGATGCCCTCTCAGTTTTTCCATCCTTCTTTTTAACCGCTCCAAACCTCTGCCAACCTTCTCCAACTCCTCTCATTCAGCACAGTGCCTGTGTTGATTGATTGACACGTAGGGGGGTGGGAACAGTCACCCCAGATTCACACATACAGCGTAAACGCCGCGGTCTGTCAGCGCCGCGCACTGCGCTGTATTTCGCTGTCATTCCAGTCAATCAGTGCATTCACACAGCCCCCGCCGCGGTCCGTCTCCGGCGCATGCTACCAACGGCTGCTCGCGGCTGTTTCGCTGCGAGTCTATTCTTGCTGGAGTACGCTGCAGAGATGCGTCAATCTCCGCAGAGCAGATCGTTCCAAAGAGGAAAACAGACACGAAAAACGATCAGAGTTTCTGGTCTTTTCAAAGTAAAGCACCATGTTCAGCCTGTCGATTGTAAAATTATCCTCGTATATCAAAACTACGACACTGGCACAGGGCCAGCAGTCATCAGTGGGTCAGACCCAGAGGAAATCTGACGCCATGGACGAGGAAAAGTTTATATTGGAGGCGGAAAACCTTATAATTATATATGATACGACACATCCTTTATATAAGGACACCAACAGAGACTAAAAGGGAAGGACTGAATTAATAAGCTCTGGGAGGGCAGGTGAGTTTAACATACTAAATATCATGAAAGTAGTTCTCATGGGTGTGATTCCTGCAGGAACATGTGGTTCTCCTGTGATCTCGCATATCCAGCTGCTATGAGTACGCTGAGCTGCGCTCCGCTCCTGAGACGGATGCAGCGTGAATTGGCTCGCGCTGACAGACCGCGGCACTGATTGACCGCGGCGCTCACGGAGTATGTGTGAATCAGGGGTAACGCAGCTCACAGTCAGCACAGAGCAGCCAGGTGCAGGGGGAAAGTCCCCCCTCCCTCTGATGGGCCATTAATAAAGCGTGTGCAGCAGCTTACAAGCTGTACTGTTTAAAATAAAGCTGTTTTACGAGTTTATTCAACATAATACCGATTGTGCTGTTTAAACTTAATATGTATGTCTAAAATAAATTATATACTTTTAGTATTCACCTCAACTTTAAGGGCAGTTTACAAGCTGTACTGTTTAAAATAAAGCTGTTTTACTAGTTTATTCTACAAAATACTGATTGTGCTATTTAAACTTTATATATATATATATATATATGTGTGTGTGTGAGCAAATAATCCAACATTTTAAGAATAAGGTTTCTTAATGTGCAGTTGAAATTTAAAAAATTTAAATCTTTAATTTAATTAATTTTAATTTTTTTTTATTAAGTACAAATTAAAAAAAGCGTGAATATTTGCATTAAAAAGTTTATTAGTTTGAACGATAACTTAATATAGTTAATATAAATGAATAAAATTAACTAATTTTTTTAATAGCCAGCCTTAACTTTGAGGCCAGTTTACAGGCTTTACTGTTTAAAATAAAGCTATTTTACTAGTTTATTCAACAAAATACTGGTTGTACTGTTTAAACTGTACTGTTTAAATATAAAAATATAAAATAAATATATACTTTATATACTCAGATCACTTGACTGTGGAGCATCCTATGGCTGTTACTGTGGAGACTCACAGCCTGCCTGATTTCCAATATGGCCGAGCCGGCTGTTTTGCTTCAAAAGTCCATTTCAGAAACAGAAAGGTGACGTCACTGAGACTACATCATTAATTATACAGACTATGGGATTTATTTCTGTTTCTTAAATACATACGTATATCGTGTGTTTATTGGTGGATCTTAAATACACGTGAATATCCTGTGTTTAGTTGTGGAGCTTAAAAACGTTTAAATCTTTTTGAGACAAATCTCTAGCCCACAAGTCTGAGCATAACGTCTCTCACATTCCTCGTGATGCCCTCTCAGTTTTTCCATCCTTCTTTTTAACCGCTCCAAACCTCTGCCAACCTTCTCCAACTCCTCTCATTCAGCACAGTGCCTGTGTTGATTGATTGACAGGTAGGGGGATGGGAACAGTAACACAGCTCACAGTCAGCACAGAGCAGCCAGGTGCGGGGGGAAAAGTCCCCCCTCCCCCTGATGGGCCATTAATAAATACTGTGCAGCAGCTTACAAGCTGTACTGTTTAAAATAAAGCTGTTTTACGAGTTTATTCAACATAATACCGATTGTGCTGTTTAAACTTAATATAAATATATAAAAAAGATTATTTTTTCTAATATTCAGCCTAAACTCTGAGACTAGATTACAAGCTATACTGTTGAAAATAAAGCTGTTCTACTAGATTATTCTACAAAATACCGATTGTGCTGTTTAAACTTTATATATATATATATATATATATATATATATATATATATATATATAGATATATATATATATATATATATATATATATATATATATATATATATATACACAACGTGAACAACTGTGGGCAAATAATCAAACATTTTAAGAACAAGGTTTCTTAATGTACAGATGAAATTTAAAAAATTTAAATCTTTAATTTAATTAATTTTTAATTATTTTTTTAATAAATTACAAATTTTAAAAAGCGTGAATATTTGTATAAAAAGTTTATTAGTTTGAACAATAACTTAATATAGTTTATATAAATGAATAAAATTAACTAATTTTTTTAATATTCAGCCTTAACTTTGAGGCCAGTTTACAGGCTTTACTGTTTAAAATAAAGCTATTTTACTAGTTTATTCAACAAAATACTGATTGTACTTTTTAAACTAAATATAAATATATAAAATAAATTTTATATTTTTAATATTCAGCCTTAACTTTGAGGCCAGTTTACAGGCTGTACTGGTTAAAATAAAGCTGTTCTACTAGTTTATTCATCAAATTGGTGGATCTTAAATACACATGTATATCGTGGGTTTATCAAACGGCAACGTCCAGTCTGAAAATATGAGACGGTGCAGAAGTGCTAAAGTCTGCTGTGCCCTGAGTGTCTGCTTGAGGCTGGCTCTGGAAGTACCAGATGTCACGTACACACCAAGCCAAAAAAGCCGCTGTCACAGCCAAAGTTAGCACATTTACAGCCTGGTACAAAGAATGTCTCTCACACTCCTCGGGATGCCCTCTCAGTTTTTTCTTCTTTTTAACCGCTCCAAACCTCTAAACATTGTTGAGTGTTGATTTATTTGTGTTGAGTGTTGATTTATTTACCTCTCAAGTGTTCCCTTCACCATTCCTGACCTTTCATGCCCTTTATCTTTTTTACACACTTTACCCGTGTCAAAATGCAAAACCAAATCACAACCATGACAAAACATTTACCAAGAAGTCTGCACCTTGTGGGAGTACAGGTTCCTTTCAGAACTGAATGAAAGGAAATGAAAGGACTGAATGGAAGAAAAAAACCTGATGCTTTCATAGCAACTTGAAGAGAAAAGTAACTTGGAGAAGTCTTTAAAGGAAGAAGTGACTTCTCTTCAAGAAAGTAAGTAGGAGTGGGACCAAGAATGGATAGCAAAATTGCAGATAATATCAAACTTTAGAAGAAGATGAGGTAGGTTCAGTATAAAGGTCAGGAACTGCAGTTACAGGAGGAAATAAAAGAGAAAGAGAAATACATAAGAAAGAGAAAGAGCACCAGAGGGAGGTAGGAGCTCCTCAGAAAACAATAACCGAGTGTGCCAAACAACTGGAATGTCAAAAAATATCATGGCAGAGGGAAATAGAAAAATTAAAGGGCTCTTTTTCTATCAAGTATGCTGCAGTTGAAAGGAAGAAGAAAGAGTTGAATAACAGATTACAAGAATGTCGTAGGGCATATGTGTCAAACTCAAGGCCCGCGGGCCCCATTCGGCCCGGCGTAGAATTATACCCGGCCCGGGAGATCATTTTTATATTAGAGAAGTTGCATTTCCTTGCAGAAAATGCGTTGAAATGCTGATGCTGAAGACTTGAAATCGTGAAAAAAAGCTGAAAATGTGGAAAACTGTGAAATAAAATTGCTGAAAGGTGTAAGAAAAAGAATACCATGGAAATGTGAAAAAAAAGTGAAGAAGAAAGAGTGAAGCAGTAGTAGTGAAGAAGACCAGGAAGTGAGGTAGAAGGATTGAAAAAGAAAGAGTAAGTAAAAAAGTAAAGAGGAAGATGGAGTGTAAAAAGTGAGAAAGAAACAGTGGGGAAAAAAGAGTGAAGAAGAAGTGAGGAAGAAAGTGAAGCCAGAGTGATGAGGAAAGGAGTGAGGGGGAAGGGGTGATGAAGAAAAAGAAGTAAAGGAAGTAAAGAAGAAGGAGTGATAACAATTAAGAAATGAGAAAGTTGAATGAAAAGAAGGCGCAAAGAAGAACTGAAGAAGTCTTTAGACTGTTTAAACAATAAAATGTTGAAAAAATGTAAATAAAAGCAAAATCTATGAGTTATGTGTAAAAAGCATAAAGTCATGTGAAGTAAAGAAGTACACACACACACACACTCACCCAAACACACACACACACAAACGCACACAGACACTCACACAAACACACACAGTTTTGTGTGAACTGAGGTACTTTTAACATCATCAATACACTTACACACACATACAGGTTTGCGCGCTTTACATGCCCTTTCAAGGACAAGAAAACCTCTGTGTATAAGCTTTCATTGATAACACAATGTCTAAATTGAGTTATTTCATTCAAAAGGAATCCTGACTCTGTGTGTGTGTGTGTGTGTGTGTGTGTGTGTGTGTGTGTGTGTGTGTGTGTGTGTGTGTGCTTGTTTTGATAATATAGCCAGGCTCTCCCAGAATGTTCTTATGAGTCATCATTCATGAACAGTTCCGTGGTTTCCATGGTGATTTAACAGGGAGCAGCTGTGGAGATCAAGGAGATCAAGGGACACCTCTTTGTGACAGCTCATCTCTGGCCGGTTTTTGGGATGAGGCATGTGTCCGAACAAGTGCTCGCTGTGCCAACATTGTGATAGTTATCAGAAATACGAGCGCACCGTGAGAATCCAGATACTCTGAAGAGTCTGTCAATATGCAGTTTATATCTGTCGGGTCAAATATTTACCCTCACCGCCGAGTTGAAAATGAGTGATCCTTTACAAAGAGGTGGTCAGGTTTGGCTAACAGTTGGCCCTTTCCTGACTAAGAGCTCCATCCTTTGACATCAAAGCCTGCTTTGACAGAAGCTCAACGGAAATACCTACGTTTTGATGTATTTTTTATGACTTTGGAGTGAAATTTGTGGGCCTATGAGCAATTTGTTTGGGAAATTTCTTCTGTGTGATCTGCTGCTGCTCCACTCTGACTGATGATGTCACGCACTCTGAGAGCTGAGTTTTTAGTGAAAAAACTCAAAACTTTGTGTTGCTTTACCTTTGTTTTCTCAAAAACTGTTGAAGATAGCAGAATGCCCCTAGAAACTTAAGCTGTGGACAGATCTGTGAACGTTTTGAAGCAAGAATGATGTCTCTAGCTGAAAGTATGACGAGGCAGGAGCAGTGGGAAAAAGTGTGTTTTTTTGGTGTGCTCGGGGAATCTCCCTATTCATTGTCAATGGGACTTTTTCATCGGTTTTTAAGGGGGGGGGGGTTGGCCAAAAATTGCTGAAATTCTTAGAAAAGTCATAGCACACCATTCTGGACCGAGACGCACGTTTTGGTATACAATTTGTTGGGGTTTTCTCAAAGCTCTGGAAGGAGAAGCGGTCCAAAATTTTGTCCGGAAGATGAAGAAGATGAAAGAAACGAACGGAAGAACAATAGTGGCTCGTGGCTCATGCAAAGCCCGAGCCCCTAACTACACTATTGCATATTGAAGTGCCTCCAAACTCACAGCACACATGAACAATGCCCTTAAGATTATACTACAGCCATTAGTTTGGTAAAAATGTGCTTTAGGCGTTACAGTTTGCTTACACAAAGCTTCAAAGTTGTCTTAATAGGTATAATAATCAATAAATTCACTGTTTTAAGTTCTAGGTTGACATAAACAGCATCAAGTATACTCCATATCATTATGTTCACACTACAGCACTTTGCTTTGGAATTTTGGCTGTCTCTAAATTTTGAGGATTTCTTTTACCTACGGAAAACATCATTTCTGTCCTATTCAGTTTTTTGTAGCAGAACTCAGTTTGACATGAATAGGCACATTTTACCAAACTAATAGCTGTAGTGTAAAGGAAGGGAAATGGTTTATGTGTGATGAGTTTGGTGGTTAGCAACTAATTTTACTCTTACTCGTCAAGCAGACTTACCAAACTAACTTGTTGACTTTGACTTCCCTCCGCCTCCATGTTGTCTGAAGAATGTGCCGGGAGAAAGTCCCCCCTCCCCCTGATGGGCCAGTAATAAAGAGTGTGTAGCAGCTTCACACAGACCCAACAATATTCAACTTTGAGGCCAGTTTACAGGCTGTACTGTTTAAAATAAAGCTGTTTTACTAGTTTATTCGACAAAATACTGACTGTACTGTTTTAACTTTATTTATATATATATATATATATATATATATATATATATATATATATATATATATATATATATATATACACACACACACACACACACACACACACACACATATATATATATATATATATATATATATATATATATATATATATATATATATATATATATATATATATATATACACACACACACATGTATGTTTGAAAGTCACTGTCAGGAAGTCCTGCACAGACACTACCTAAAAACAGCCAGTGACTTTCAAAATAAAACAATCTGTGACAAATCCAGATCTGCAGACTGCAGAAGGAAACTGAGATAAAAAGCTGAGACCAAGAGTCAAACAGTTTGAGGTTTTACAGCCCAACATGAACCAGGAGAGGATCAAGGGAACTCCTCTGTCTTTGACTCCAGCTGTCCATCAGTCAAACAAGAGTTTGGAAGAGATATAAAAGAAAATTGCTTTTTCAATGAAATAACTCTTCACAAATGTTTATAGATTTTCCAAGAGATTTTCACTGAAAACAAGGGTCTGAATCCCCTGTCTTTGTGTCAAAACTATAAGTGCTATCAGAAAAACAATTTGAAAGTGAGAATGAAAAGACTTTGGAGAAGATCTTATTTGTGTTTGTGGAGTGGAATTTGTGGCTGTGAGGTCAGCTTTTCCAGAGTGTTCAGGCGAATTCTCCCTGCTCCTCCATTCTTAAGTTTAAATGTCTCACTGAGAACACTGACATTCCATCCAATACACACCAATGCAAAATGTCCAAACATAAGCTGTGAATGCCCTCTGCATTCATAGCAATAATAGAGAGTAATACTTCTGTGTGCATGTATTTGTTGATTTTTAAATCTGTTGTTCATTTTTGAATTCTGTGGAACACTGGAGGAGTGTTCTTTCTGATGACATCAAGGCATGATGAAGGGAACACTTGTCCCCTCAAGTGTTCCTTCATCTTTCCTGACCTTTCATCCCCTTTATCTTTTTTGTACACTATACCTGTGTCAGAATGCAAAACCGAATCACAACCATGACTCAAAACGTGTACAGCGAAGTCCACACCTTGCGGGAGGAAAGGTTCCTTACGGAACTGAACGAAAGGGATGAAACCATCAGGTTTCTTCAAGAAAGAAACCTGATGCTTTCAAAAAATCTTGAAGAGAAGAATGACTTGGAGAAGTCTTTGAGGGAAGAAGTAACTTCTCTTCAAGAGAGTAAGTGGGAGTGGGACCAAAGGAAAGAGTTGTTTGGTCAAGGAGAGGAGCAGCAGCTGGCTTTGTCTCGAAAAGAGATCGACAGAAGGTTCCAGATGCTTCAGCAGGCGAATAAAGAAAGAATGGACCGCAAGATTGCGGATTATATCAGCCTGTATAAGAAGGCGAGGGAAGTTAGACATAAAGGTCAGTTACTGGACTTACAGGAGGAAATAAGAAAGAAAGAGAGAGAAATAAATAAGAAAGCGAAAGAGCACCAGAGGGAGGAAGGAAAACTTCAGGAGAAAATAAGGGAGTGTGCAAAAGAAGCAGAAAATCAAAAAATATCCTGGCAGAGGGATATTGAAACACTGAAGGGCTCTTTCTCTCTGAAGTACGCTGCCATTGAAAAGGAAAAGGAAGAGTTGAATAACAGACTGGACGAATATCTTGGGGGCAGTGTAGTGAAGGATCTAAAGATCAAGGTGCGTGGTTTGGAGAGAAAACTGGCTGAGACGGCCGCAGAACTGGCTGAGAAGGCAAAAGTTCAGGCTGAGATGGCAGAGGAACTGGCTCAAAAGGAGAAAGTCATTGACAAAATGACAGCTGACATTGCCTCTCTTCAGCTATCAAGTAGAAATGAATCCATCAGGGAAGAAAAATTAATCGATCAGGTAGGACTGTTGAAAATTAAACTTGAAGAACAAGGCAAGGAGTTCAAAGAGCTGGAGCGCCTGGACAGGTGTGCATATATTAAGGAATGGCTCAAAAAGAATGAAGGAAAGTATGAATTGAAATGCGATGTGATTGAGAGAGCAAACCTGTTAAAACAGATTGAAGAACTGGAGGCCTTCAAGAATAATGTCAAAGAGGACATAAAGATGTGCACGCACAACATGAATAATCACATGGTGCTGAAAGCTGCTGTCAAAGATCTCTTCAGACGCTACAAGGATGAAGAGTCCATTACAAAGATAAAAACTACTAGAGTTGATTTTGACAGGAAAGAGCGGCACTTGGAGAGAGAGATAAAACAAAAAGATGCACTCATTGCACATTTAGAAAAGAAGGTCTCCGATGACGAAACGAGAACCTATCATGAGAAAAATGAGTTACTAGAACTCAACAATCAAAAGTGTATCGTGATAGGTCACTTGAGAGACGAGATCACTCTCTTAAAGGTCAAGATGCATGAATTCGAAATGGACAGAATCGTTCCAAATCGGCACAACCTTAAACCTATTAGGGAGGTAAAAAAACCTGAACGGGTTGTTCCTCCAAACAGGTCCACTG
This sequence comes from Labroides dimidiatus, assembly GCA_030710495.1. Classification (NCBI taxonomy): domain Eukaryota; kingdom Metazoa; phylum Chordata; class Actinopteri; order Labriformes; family Labridae; genus Labroides; species Labroides dimidiatus. The sequence continues at coordinate 4,661,059 of CM061163.1, forward strand.
GAGAGGGTTTTCTCTTCTCTGTAAGAAAAGCCTTCATACATCCAAGAAGACACAGAGTTTCTCCATGTGATTAGGACCCCTGCCGATCCTCATGCCAAGCCCTGAACGAGTCACCCCCTCCCCGCCCCGCACCGCCCTACACCGCCCTGCACTGCCCCCACCCCACCACCTACTGAGGGTTTACTCTGAGAGCTTCAGTTTCTCCCTCAGTGACATCTTGCATGTCAAATAAATAAAAAAAAAAAAAAAAACACAATCATTGCTGTCTTTTATCCTCTAGTTATCTACCTCTTGTGAAGCACTTTGTGACTTTAACCTGTAAAAAGTTGTATATAAATATTTACTTACTTGAGCATTTCCTTTGATTCAGTGTCCCTTCATTATTTCCTGCTGCTAACCGTCTTATTTCATGCACACGTTTACAAGTGAGTCTTTTAGTCATAGTAATAGATAAAAACAAAGCAAATAGTGTTAGTTTCAACTAAATGTAACATAAACCAAGTAATACCGACAATGAGGGTTTAAGAATTACCCCTCATTTATCATAGAGTCAAACCAGTAGTTTGGTAATTCATTCATCTATTTTCTATACCGCTTATCCTGTTCGGGGTCGTGGGTGTCTCAAGCCTATCCCAGCTGTCTTAGGGCAAGAGGCGGGCTACACCCTGGACTGGGCGCCAGTCAATCACATGGCAGACACAAAGAGACAGATGACCTTTCATACACTGTATAAAAGGAGCATCCCTGAAAGGCTCAGTGGATCACAAACAAGGATGGGACGAGGTTTACCATGTTGTGAACAACTGTGTGAGCAAATAATCCAACATTTTAAGAACAACGTTTCTTTAAGAACAGTTGAAATTTAAAAAATATAAATCTTTAATTTGATTAATTCTTTAATTATTTTTTTAATTAATTACAAATTTAAAAAGCGTGAATATTTGCAAAAAAAGATTTATCAGTTTGAACAATAAATGTCTTGTCTTTGTAGTGTATTCAGTTTTGTTTTTATATTTTGTTTATATTTATGTTTTACACAATGTCCAAACTTCATTGGTAATGGGTTTGTACGAACTGAGTACATTCTGGGGTTGAAGTGATATTTCTATTCTAGGCATATAGTGAGTGTTTTATTCCAACTCACGTCAGTGTGTTCACAAATGAATAGGCTCAAGTGACCTTGGACTCTGTGCAGCTTCTTTATTCACATCATCTTTTCAAAAGTCGACTACATGACTCCTTCAAGTGAGTTTAAAGAGTTTGGCAACATAATTCTTTTAGAACAAGATTTTTTTAACCAAGCTTTGCATTAAATAGCACTGTATCAATCAGGAATATAATCTATCCTGCCCAGTTGTCCAGTATTCATATGAGCGCATCAATCAGGAGCCGTGTGTTCTCATCCATCACACCTGGCTCGTTAACTTTGCTCGTTAAGTAGCAGATTAGTCAGCTGGTGACTTTTCAAATTCCACCGTCTGTCCAGATATGGTCACATGTTGAATAGAAGAACAGTATGGCAACCGCAGGCCAAGAACTAGAAGTCAAAAGTTTACAGACAAATGGGGGGAAAAGCAGGGCCTAATTCAACAACTATTCCATCTTTCATCCCAAGGGTGCTTGTGAGGTAAAGAGCAGAAACAATGTAATCAGATTGCATAATCTTTTTAATAAGTAATGTGGTTGTATGAGAACTTTCACTTCATCATTTTTTTTTAATGATTGCAACTCTTTTTTTGTTGACTTAAGGTGGAAATGTCTGATAACAATGAACCAATGATAATGCCTTTTTTCATATACAAGAAAATTTCCCTTACAGTTAACACAAAAACTACTGAGCAGGACAGTTTCATGAAGGACAATCTATTTGGCGTTGCACTCCTGCTGAAATTTTTTTATACCGAGACATTGTTTCAAAATGATTCCTTTGTGTTTCATGTAATTTGTTTTTACTGAGAAGCAGCCCTCAAAGGATTTACAGCAAAACAGGCAGAAACTGTTGTTCTGCTGCACTTCCTTACTCTCTACAGTATTTATTTTCTCCTTTCCAGTGTAGAGTAATGTGGATATCAAACCATTTTTGTGGCTGTGAGGTCAGCTTTTCCAGAGTGTTCAGGCGAATTCTCCCTGCTCCTCCATTCTTAAGTTTAAATGTCTCACTGAGAACACTGACATTCCATCCAATACACACCAATGCAAAATGTCCAAACATAAGCTGTGAATGCCCTCTGCATTCATAGCAATAATAGAGAGTAATACTTCTGTGTGCATGTATTTGTTGATTTTTAAATCTGTTGTTCATTTTTGAATTCTGTGGAACACTGGAGGAGTGTTCTTTCTGATGACATCAAGGCATGATGAAGGGAACACTTGTCCCCTCAAGTGTTCCTTCATCTTTCCTGACCTTTCATCCCCTTTATCTTTTTTGTACACTATACCTGTGTCAGAATGCAAAACCGAATCACAACCATGACTCAAAACGTGTACAGCGAAGTCCACACCTTGCGGGAGGAAAGGTTCCTTACGGAACTGAACGAAAGGGATGAAACCATCAGGTTTCTTCAAGAAAGAAACCTGATGCTTTCAAAAAATCTTGAAGAGAAGAATGACTTGGAGAAGTCTTTGAGGGAAGAAGTAACTTCTCTTCAAGAGAGTAAGTGGGAGTGGGACCAAAGGAAAGAGTTGTTTGGTCAAGGAGAGGAGCAGCAGCTGGCTTTGTCTCGAAAAGAGATCGACAGAAGGTTCCAGATGCTTCAGCAGGCGAATAAAGAAAGAATGGACCGCAAGATTGCGGATTATATCAGCCTGTATAAGAAGGCGAGGGAAGTTAGACATAAAGGTCAGTTACTGGACTTACAGGAGGAAATAAGAAAGAAAGAGAGAGAAATAAATAAGAAAGCGAAAGAGCACCAGAGGGAGGAAGGAAAACTTCAGGAGAAAATAAGGGAGTGTGCAAAAGAAGCAGAAAATCAAAAAATATCCTGGCAGAGGGATATTGAAACACTGAAGGGCTCTTTCTCTCTGAAGTACGCTGCCATTGAAAAGGAAAAGGAAGAGTTGAATAACAGACTGGACGAATATCTTGGGGGCAGTGTAGTGAAGGATCTAAAGATCAAGGTGCGTGGTTTGGAGAGAAAACTGGCTGAGACGGCCGCAGAACTGGCTGAGAAGGCAAAAGTTCAGGCTGAGATGGCAGAGGAACTGGCTCAAAAGGAGAAAGTCATTGACAAAATGACAGCTGACATTGCCTCTCTTCAGCTATCAAGTAGAAATGAATCCATCAGGGAAGAAAAATTAATCGATCAGGTAGGACTGTTGAAAATTAAACTTGAAGAACAAGGCAAGGAGTTCAAAGAGCTGGAGCGCCTGGACAGGTGTGCATATATTAAGGAATGGCTCAAAAAGAATGAAGGAAAGTATGAATTGAAATGCGATGTGATTGAGAGAGCAAACCTGTTAAAACAGATTGAAGAACTGGAGGCCTTCAAGAATAATGTCAAAGAGGACATAAAGATGTGCACGCACAACATGAATAATCACATGGTGCTGAAAGCTGCTGTCAAAGATCTCTTCAGACGCTACAAGGATGAAGAGTCCATTACAAAGATAAAAACTACTAGAGTTGATTTTGACAGGAAAGAGCGGCACTTGGAGAGAGAGATAAAACAAAAAGACGCACTCATTGCACATTTAGAAAAGAAGGTCTCCGATGACGAAACGAGAACCTATCATGAGAAAAATGAGTTACTAGAACTCAACAATCAAAAGTGTATCGTGATAGGTCACTTGAGAGACGAGATCACTCTCTTAAAGGTCAAGATGCATGAATTCGAAATGGACAGAATCGTTCCAAATCGGCACAACCTTAAACCTATTAGGGAGGTAAAAAAACCTGAACGGGTTGTTCCTCCAAACAGGTCCACTGGAGAGGGTTTTCTCTTCTCTGTAAGAAAAGCCTTCATACATCCAAGAAGACACAGAGTTTCTCCATGTGATTAGGACCCCTGCCGATCCTCATGCCAAGCCCTGAACGAGTCACCCCCTCCCCGCCCCGCACCGCCCTACACCGCCCTGCACTGCCCCCACCCCACCACCTACTGAGGGTTTACTCTGAGAGCTTCAGTTTCTCCCTCAGTGACATCTTGCATGTCAAATAAATAAAAAAAAAAAAAAAAACACAATCATTGCTGTCTTTTATCCTCTAGTTATCTACCTCTTGTGAAGCACTTTGTGACTTTAACCTGTAAAAAGTTGTATATAAATATTTACTTACTTGAGCATTTCCTTTGATTCAGTGTCCCTTCATTATTTCCTGCTGCTAACCGTCTTATTTCATGCACACGTTTACAAGTGAGTCTTTTAGTCATAGTAATAGATAAAAACAAAGCAAATAGTGTTAGTTTCAACTAAATGTAACATAAACCAAGTAATACCGACAATGAGGGTTTAAGAATTACCCCTCATTTATCATAGAGTCAAACCAGTAGTTTGGTAATTCATTCATCTATTTTCTATACCGCTTATCCTGTTCGGGGTCGTGGGTGTCTCAAGCCTATCCCAGCTGTCTTAGGGCAAGAGGCGGGCTACACCCTGGACTGGGCGCCAGTCAATCACATGGCAGACACAAAGAGACAGATGACCTTTCATACACTGTATAAAAGGAGCATCCCTGAAAGGCTCAGTGGATCACAAACAAGGATGGGACGAGGTTTACCATGTTGTGAACAACTGTGTGAGCAAATAATCCAACATTTTAAGAACAACGTTTCTTTAAGAACAGTTGAAATTTAAAAAATATAAATCTTTAATTTGATTAATTCTTTAATTATTTTTTTAATTAATTACAAATTTAAAAAGCGTGAATATTTGCAAAAAAAGATTTATCAGTTTGAACAATAAATGTCTTGTCTTTGTAGTGTATTCAGTTTTGTTTTTATATTTTGTTTATATTTATGTTTTACACAATGTCCAAACTTCATTGGTAATGGGTTTGTACGAACTGAGTACATTCTGGGGTTGAAGTGATATTTCTATTCTAGGCATATAGTGAGTGTTTTATTCCAACTCACGTCAGTGTGTTCACAAATGAATAGGCTCAAGTGACCTTGGACTCTGTGCAGCTTCTTTATTCACATCATCTTTTCAAAAGTCGACTACATGACTCCTTCAAGTGAGTTTAAAGAGTTTGGCAACATAATTCTTTTAGAACAAGATTTTTTTAACCAAGCTTTGCATTAAATAGCACTGTATCAATCAGGAATATAATCTATCCTGCCCAGTTGTCCAGTATTCATATGAGCGCATCAATCAGGAGCCGTGTGTTCTCATCCATCACACCTGGCTCGTTAACTTTGCTCGTTAAGTATCAGATTAGTCAGCTGGTGACTTTTCAAATTCCACCGTCTGTCCAGATATGGTCACATGTTGAATAGAAGAACAGTATGGCAACCGCAGGCCAAGAACTAGAAGTCAAAAGTTTACAGACAAATGGGGGGAAAAGCAGGGCCTAATTCAACAACTATTCCATCTTTCATCCCAAGGGTGCTTGTGAGGTAAAGAGCAGAAACAATGTAATCAGATTGCATAATCTTTTTAATAAGTAATGTGGTTGTATGAGAACTTTCACTTCATCATTTTTTTTTAATGATTGCAACTCTTTTTTTGTTGACTTAAGGTGGAAATGTCTGATAACAATGAACCAATGATAATGCCTTTTTTCATATACAAGAAAATTTCCCTTACAGTTAACACAAAAACTACTGAGCAGGACAGTTTCATGAAGGACAATCTATTTGGCGTTGCACTCCTGCTGAAATTTTTTTATACCGAGACATTGTTTCAAAATGATTCCTTTGTGTTTCATGTAATTTGTTTTTACTGAGAAGCAGCCCTCAAAGGATTTACAGCAAAACAGGCAGAAACTGTTGTTCTGCTGCACTTCCTTACTCTCTACAGTATTTATTTTCTCCTTTTCCTGTGTAGAGTAATGTGGATATCAAACCATTTTTAGTTGGCCACCTATGTCTGTGATTGGAGTGAGATCCAAGTTTGTTTACAAAAAGCACACAGTCAACACCCTCCTAAGCTGTGAACTCAATCATAAATTGTTCTTGTTTGCTGAGCTATTATGAGACTCTGAGAAGCATACCACAGTTTTTATGGCTGTGTCTTTTATGGCCCTACAGTTGTGAGATGGAGCTTGTTGTGAAGGCCTCATGTTGTGCAATATGATCTGCTGTATTTGTCCCCTGTGAGCTCCGGCTGATGGCAATAAAGCAAATATAATGAGAAGAGGGAGTGAGAGACATTAGAGCGAGGGGTTTCCAGAATTTCCATTTTCACGTTCTTCACAGAGTGGATCGTATCGAGTGTGCTTTCAAATCGGAAAATCCAATGTTTGCTTTATGTAGTGGCAGGAGAGAAGGACGTGACAGTGATAGTGGTATAAAGTTGTGTGTGTACTTGTAGAGGAGAGCGTGCAGGGGGAGGAGTTTTCCATGGTAATGGCAACTGTTTCTGGGTTCGTTTCTGTTTTCGAGCTGTCACTCTGACCCAGACCTTTTACTTTAGACACTGGCAGAAAAAAAAGCAAGTCAAACATGGTGTGACTTGATTTCAGCCTTTTGCACTTTCACACAAAACCCTCTAGGAAGTGTTTGGTTATTTCCAGAATAGCAGTGCCTGTATGAAAGGGGCTAAAGTGGTAAAGGACGTTATTGACTTTTGAACGCCGCATTCAAATTGAGAGGATAATGTTCCAGCTGTTATATCGGCACATACTCCTCTGCACCTTGCTGCTGAAATTAGTTCCACTTCAGCATCAGTGATAATCCAGAAAGGTTGAAAAAGGTGGGTGGTGGGTGGAGGGAGTGAAGTCTTGGGAGGTAGAGCTGATATGACATGGAAAGTACTCAGCAGAAGCCACAGAGTAACGTTAACATCATGATAGAGGATGAAGCAAGAGAGGCTACATGATAAGGACACATTTTCACTCGTATTAATGCTTCATCGAGGAATATGCACTCTTTCCCCCTGTGTTTGTCCTAATCTTGCAAGGTGGTTGCAGCAGTATAACCATGTCCAATGTGTTCACACCACAGACTGTATATAGCATGGGCAGCGTGGCTCCAACTTTTACCACTGTTTGGTTTTGAAGCCAAAAACCCCACGTCACGGGAGCCGCCATTGTGCAGCCAGTGTCTGCGCAGTAGAGACTATGAAAAAATCTGAGTGTATCCGGGTGACAAAAACATATACATATTTTTTCTTTTGACAGTCTAATCTCTTCTTAACTCTCTGTCCCGACGTATTGTACTATTCTAAAAAAAAAAAACTACACAAGACAAGTTGTAAAACCCAGTGTTTAACATCTAATAACTTATGAAAAAGAAACTTTTCAGAAAAAGAGGACTTGAACACAATGCAGACCAATAATATCTAAATATCACCACAGCATATGGATGGGAGAAACATTTCTATAAGGTGTATTAATTTATTAAAGTTTGACCACAGCCCATCTGGAATAAATAGAGAGAGTTTTTGACCTATACTACAGCCAGCCCCCAGGGGGAGCATTTTTTGTGGTGACCTCCCTTCAAGCTGAGCGAGATGACAGTGTGTGGCAACCTAGCCCGTTCGGAATTTTGGGAATTTTGGGAATTTCACTAGTTATGTGCATGTGTGAGTATGGCTCTAGAGTTCAGTGGGCCCAAAGCAAACGTGTGTGTGTGTGTGTGTGTGTGTGTGTGTGTGTGTGTGTGTGTGTGTGTGTGTGTGTGTGTGTGTGTGTTTGTGTGTGTGTGTGTGTGTGTGTGTGTGTGTGTGGATACCTTGTATGCTTTGTTACCTTCAGTCTGCCTAAAAGACAAATTCCACTCAATCTTAAGTAAGACTGGAGAAGTTCTTTAGGCTTCTCTGTTCCTTCCCCTGAGCACTCAAGGTTATACTTGGGAAGCATATGTGTGTGTAATAAGACAGTGCTAATCTTGTTGTTCTCTGCTGAACCAAGTGTAGTGATAATCTTCACACTTTGGCTTAAAAATAGACATGAACAGCTTCAGTGACATTGCCAGCCTCTTTTTTCTTTCTTGAGCATGTGCCACATTTACCAACATGCTGGACTGTATTTCTACATGCTGATTTCACTTTTGTTCTGGATGCCTTAAAACAGGTGCCGGAAACTGGCAGCCTGCGGGCCAAAATTGGCCCCATGCCAATAATACTTGGGCCCCCAGATAACATTGAAATAAATGAATGAATGAATGAATATAAATACGACGATTCCACACAGAGCATTTATTCAAAAGTTATGAACTGACAAAATATGGTAAAATAAAATAAAGGATAATCTGTTTGACTTTGGACACACACTGACCTGACATGCACTCTTGCGCATATCCAGCCATCAGTGCTCTAAGTTTCTGTCTGTCTGGAGTGGATATGTTTCTTTAAAGCTGCTTTGTTTCCTGGTGCCTTTGGATGTTTTATTCCTTGCAAACTGCAACAACCTGGTTACAGATGAGACAGACTGACATGCCATTTATAAAATCAGGTAGGATGACTCTTACGTCCCTCGCGGTCAACTTTCCTTTTCATTGCTTTGGACATTTTGTCTTGCTAGTTGGCGATCTCTTGTTAATGTCTCACATACGTTACCTTAGCATAAAAACAATAACAGCATCAGGATGTGATGTGAGAATAGGCTGCGTTACTAACAGATAGACAAATCATTACAGTAAATGTCCTTAAAATGATTAATACGTCAGTTAGGCCCCGAGAAGAGTTGATTATTTAAAATGGTCATCATTTAACTGTGAGGTTTTAAAAGACTGTGTGTGTGCGTGTGCGTGCGTGTGTGTGTGTGTGTGATTAAAGACAGAAGCCTAATGGCTTAAATACATCAGATGCGTCTCTGATCCTGCTCCACTCTGTTGTCTCTGCTCATTATGTCGGTCTGTTTTATTTTTGATAAGCTAATTATGATCTGGTTTTAAAATGGTTTGTTTTATTTTGAGAGTCACAGGGTGTTTTTTAGGTAGTTTTTTCTGTGCAAAACTTCCTGTCCTGCTCGATCTGCTCTACAGTAAATTGAATAGGAACTTGTCTGATCAGGAGCTGTGACAGAGTGGAGCTGGACCAGAGAAATGTGGTGTATTTCAACAGTTATTTTTGCCAGGTTACTGTTTCAATGTGGACTCTGTAAAAGAGTCAAAAATAGCTTTGTCAAATTGCGCTCTTGTCAAAGATATAATGGTTATAGATGAGAATTTTATTCAAGTAGGAAAGAGGTTTTGCCTGATGAAGATGTAATTTTGGCCCGTTATTGAGTTGGTCAGAAAAAAGTTGGCCCAAGGCAAAACTTAGTTGCCGACCCCTGCTTTAAAAAACAGCACAATATCCTCTCTTTAAGTTTAGCCCTACATCAGGTTTTTGTTTGTTTCCAAAGCCTCTGTTAGAGAGCTGCTGTTTTAAAACACATACTGCTTTATTTGGTGCAGCAACTGGTTTTAATTACCCGGCCTGTGAGTGCACCTTGATAAATAATTGGGCTCCCACATTGAACCTGCAAAACAAACACCGAAACAGGTGCTCATAATGAGGCTGAGGTGGTGTCTTCCTTGTATTGTCCACAAGCATGTGTACTGTCCTTGCTGGAGTTACCCTGGAGGGTTAACCAGTCCAGTCTTCCTTCATACTCAATACATGCGCTCAGTGTGGTGGAGCTTCCATAATCCTTCGTCTTTGAATAGAGCCAGAGAAACAGTGTTTTAATGGTCATATTTTATGCAGTGTTTCCACTCTGCATTGCATTGCTCGTTTCACTCTTTAGGAAGTTAGGGGTATTTCTTAGGACTCTGAGACTGACTCGTAGTCAGCAATATGGTTCATAATGCTTCATAAGAATGGAAGTTGTTTTCTGAGAAGGAATCTGAGTCTGTTGTGTATACTCATTCTCAACATCCTGTTTTCCAGGTGTCGTGTTATGCTGTTGTTGTTGTTGTGTGCAGTTTGTGTAGAAAAACCTTGTTGCATCGGGAAGTTGAACTATGATGGGTGAAGGTGCAGCACAAAACAAGGAAGGAAACACACATGATCAGGTTTCACAGTTTTCTGGGTTTAGTTTATTTCCAGCTTTCTGTCTGCAGCAGCAGCACAGGACGTGCAACCTGCACAAAGATTCTCTCATGTGGTTTCACACTCCTTATGAAATCCAATAATTATTTCCTATTAAGAAACAAAGAGTTTTGCTTCAACTCTCAGGGGAGCAAATGTTTGCCTCTTGCCAGCTCGGTATGTTGTTTTGTTTCATGCTGGTGAAATATGACCCCCTCACACATAATTGAATGATGTAGAATAAACTGGATCAGTGGATGGTTGAACATGTGATTTAATGTTACTTTGTTGCTCTGCCTCTGACAAGGGACAGGTTTTTCTGATATGTTGGAGCAAAATTTTGATGACCACGGATGTGATGTTGCATTACCAGTAAGAAGTAAGTAAGTTACTCCTATTTGCATTAGGTCAGTCGTTTCAGGTCATGAGTTTGAAAGTAGTTCAAGTCTTTGTTTGTGCTCTCTGGTAGAATGAGGCCTCTCTGCCCATTTGAAGCCCAACAGGGAACGTTAGTATCTTGTGTCTTTTTGGCAAACAATACAGAGGAGAAGAGAGGAGCTATTGTCATCTTAAACTCGTCAGCTGGATGCAGCGCCTGATGGGAAGCTATGTTGTTGATGGTGCTGTAACAAGTGCCCCATTGAGTAACAGAAGAAGGCACTGCATGTCTGTTTTCCTTTGACACAAAACTCGACCAAATTCTGAATGTTGGATCCTGTCATCAAGTGTTTGTCTCAGCCACTGGGTTACATCACAGAAATAAAGTCTGAAATAATTTCTACTTGCATCTGGCATTCAGCTGCACTTAGAGCAAACAAAAACCAAACAAACCCTCAAAAGAGGGGGCTGACAAATGGGGGAAAAAAAAACATACAAAAATGAGTTACTAGCCATCATAAGGAAAAAACTAGTGGTGGGACTTTATCGCGTTAATTCGATAATTAACGCAGGGGAAATTAACGGCGTTAAAAAAAATAACGCATTTTATATTATATCATATATTATAGTCTATATCACACAGAACGGTTCTCAGTGCACGAGTTTCTGGCAGATGGATTATAGCGTCGCACTGAGTGATGGATAACACTGATGACAGCGCCTTGCTTAGCTCGGTGCTCTCACGAGCGGAGCGCAGCTCAGCGTACTCATAGCAGCTGGATACACAAAATCACAGGAGAACCACATGTTCCTGCATGAATCACACCCATGAAAACTACTTTCATGATATTTAGTATGTTAAACTCACCTGCCCTCCCAGAGCTTCATTAATTCAGTCCTTCCCTTTTAGTCTCTGTTGGTGTCCTTATATAAAGGATGTGTCGTATCGTATATAATTATCTGGTTTTCCGCCTCCAATATAAACTTTTCCTCGTCCATGGCGTCAGATTTCCTCTGGGTCTGACCCGCTGATGACTGCTGGCCCTGTGCCAGTGTCGTAGTTTTGATATACGAGGATAATTTTACGATCGACAGGCTGAACATGGTGCTTTATTTTGAAAAGACCGGAAACTCTGATCGTTTTTTGTGTCTGCTTTCCTGTTTGGTACGATCTGCTCTGCGGGGATTGACGCATTTAAAAAAAAAAAACATCTTTTGAGCAAAATAAACAGATTTTGGTAGAAGACTAAATCATTGAATAGTCACATACAGAAGTTTAAACTACAAAATCTGTTTGAAAAGTGTTGCTTCTGATGTTGAATATCGATGCGATTAAAATGCGATTAATTATGATTAATTAATTACAAATGGCATAATTAATTCGATTAATTTTTTTAATCAAGTCCCACCACTAGAAAAAACTACATTCTGATTCAAAGAGGTTTCCATCCTCTTAGCCAAAGTGTTTCCTCTCTCTGTGATTGCAGAAGATGAAGCATAGCTGCTTCCTTTTCCTGCTGTGTCAGGAAGTGACAAACATAAAGTTTGGGTGTGACACTCTGAGGGGAGGCTCAAGCAGTGGAAATGAGTGGGGACAACAGAGAGCGAGGAGAAAGTGAGCGTGTCTCAGAGTTTGGATTGCAGAGGGGTGGAAAATTTCCAGCAAAGTTTCCTGAAATTTTCCATGGAAATTTAGGCTAAAGAATATTGGAAATTATCCAGGTTGTGTTACCCTCAACTTAAATAAACTTTTCTCTAAAATTCTGGGAAATTTTGCTTTGGATATTTTTTGAAATTCCCAAGGTTTTCTTTTTCTTATCAACATGATTTTAAAATATTGCTTTATACATATTTGCATAAATGTCTGCTTATAAAAAATACAATTTTTAATATTTATACATGTATATGACAAGGTGCTGAGAGAGCTGATTGGTCAGGATGTGGTTAGCCATTAAGCACATGTTACCACAGTGATAAGTGAGTAATGATTGGACCAGCTTTGTAGGAAGGAAAATCCAGGGTTAAGCCAGAAGTTAGCTCAATAAGAAAAAAAAATCAGCTGAACAGTTGGACAGTTGGACCTGTTGACAATGACATTATCAACAGCTGTGGACAATGCCATTGTCAACTATCCAACTGTCCTAATTTAGATAATCAAAGGTTCTCTTGATCAACAGCATAGGCAAACTGATGAGACACAGAGCTTCTGAAAAGTGTGCTCCAGTACTTGTCCCTCTTAGTTCCATGTTGGTTAAACAGGAGATTTCATTTCCATGAAATCAAAGAGTATTACTGACAGAAGATGAGCTATGATTGTTTGATCAAAGACAATGCTTCAACTCTAAAAAGCAACTACATGAATAAATCATTTGTATGCACGAAAATGAATCATCAGTTTCTATAGAGGAAGAAAACAGGCTGGATATTTTAATCCTGAAAAATCAAAGTTTTATGAGAACAAGTATGAGACTTAAGCAACATTTGAAAAATACAACAAAGGAAACAGTCTTCATGTGTGACAACTGACCACCTGCTTGTAGTTTTAACCATAGACTGTTCGATACAAGGATGAGGTTTCTGTGATGTCCTTCAAGTTATTTAAAAAAAATGTAATCCCTGAACAATTGCCTGGAGAGACCCCAATCATTTTTTTCTACCAGGCTTGAACTTGTTTCTTTTTTCATTCTAAAGTTACAAAAAAAATTTAAAAAACGGAACATGTTCAACAGTCCAGTCGTCATTAATAATGGATAAATTATGCCTGTGCTGAATCCATATACTAGCACTGTGTGCTGAAGCTCCACCAGGCCCAAGGATCGCTGCACAGATTAGAGTATGATATAATCTGTGCCCTCAGGCACCTCCATGAGACAGTAAAGGTTACTTCCAGGGAACGAAGCGGATTACACAAGTCCTGACAGTAGGTAAGGTACATGGTCTAAAGAAAAGGAGAAACCTGAGATATTATTTTAAGTCAAGGGAACATCATCTCCTTATTTAAAGACTCAACCTTTATGAACGTGTTTGTGACCAAAATACAGGAGACATTACACTGACGCACATCACAGGGTGAGTCATCAAATTGTTGGATAAAGACCATGTCTTGCTGTCACGTGCTATCACGTTTGGCCTCGCATGAATGTAAAGGACCACTCTCACATTCAGACACCACGCAGACTCTAAGAGACAGAGAGCTCCATAAATCCCCTGTCTCTGTTCAAGTTAATGCTTTCTTCCTTCAGTTCTCCTCGCTAGCATGCATAACGTGACTGATGCAGCCTCTCTTTCTTTGTGTCAGCGCATACAAGTCCTTCATAACCTGCCTGGGGCTGTTAACAACCCCCCTCCTCTTCGTGTTTTTCACCTGCTGAACAACAGACGCCACAATGACTTGGCCAGCAACAGCTTAAAAGGCTCAAAGGCCAAAATGAATGCAGTGAAAGAGAGATGTTGGGGTCAAGCTATGAATAACAAGAGTATGGCTTTGCAGTACAACAATAAATACGACCGAGTAGCTCTTATAACCACTGATAAAAGTCTTGATCAACATATTATGATGGTTTAAGGAGTGTTTTGATAAAGGAACCAGTCTGTCGTTCAAATCCAGTTCAGAAAAAGTGCTCTACTTAATCAGCCTCCAAGAATAACGTCTTAAGATGAAACCTCACAGTCTTGTGCTGCTTACTTCCACATTATGTGTGCTTGTAAGAGCCATCATATTAATCAAAAATTTCCAAGGTTTGTTTTTGTCACGCATAAATTGAAAGAATAGACTTTTTTTCTGTCCGGTTTACCTGTTAAAGGAGCCTGAAGTAAAAAAGCAGAGGTAATATGTAATTACAGGAGACCTTCATCGCTCTAACTCCTAAATCTAATTAGATTAATCTTCAGTGCTCTGTCCTCGTGTTACCTTTGGGTCATTTTGTTCCTCTTTCACAGACACCAGTGTTTTTCTTGATGGTGAAAAAGGAACAGAGTGGAGGTGTGAAAAAGAGAAACCAGAGGATAAAAAAAACGAGAGATCATGATGACATTGTTAGAAGTTATTGTAGCTATTCTAGCATGAGCCACTCTCCCCCATAGCTTTGCTATTTAGGGGCTCAGTAGGTAGAGTGTTCGATTCCAGCTCACATGCCGAAGTGTCCTTGAGCAAGACACTGAACCCCAAGTTGCTCCCACTGTTGTTCAGTAGTGTATGAATGTCGTGTGTTAGATATAGCTGATGGTTTGATTAGCTTAAAAACCGGCCATCAGTGTGTGAATGTGGTGTGATTGGGTGAATGAGGCTAGCAGTGTAAAGCGCTTTGAGTAGTCAGTAAGACTAGAAAAGCGCTATATAGTAGCATAGTACTGGTCCATTTACCATTTACATGAGTCCCTGTTAAAAGGACATTTGATCTTCTGACACCTTCTCTCTGTAAGTATGTGTTCAGTGTCAGGCTCCCACAGGAGCTTTACGCAACAGGAAGCTAAGCTAACAACCCTGAAATAACTCTACATGTATGAGAATGGATCATATCTAACTATGTACAAGTAAGCACATGATTACAAAAATATTTTAGTGCACATTTGGACCGAAGCCAAGTCTTAACTCTGTTACCTGGAAAAACAGGTTTTCATTTGTGTAGCTGCTCACACTCGGGGAGTTTTACTCCCTTTTTCTTTTAAAAGTCGTGCACTGTGCACCATAAATTCTGTGCTGCACACACAGACACTGAACAGTGATGTCAAGGTCTACCCTTGTACAAATTAAAATGCTTTCTCTGTGAGAGCAGCTTTAGATGAATGGCTTCAATCTTGTAGCAAATGCCAGACTGTAGCTCTAAACCACTGAATGGACTCTGCGTGGATTCATTCTATGCATTGTGTGTCTGTACATGGACTGTGCTCACACAATGGCCTCATCGTGTGTGCGCATGGGTTGTGTTAATGTATGTGTGTGTGTCCATCCATCCGTCCCAATGACCTGGTATTTGCTGTGTCAGCAGGGTCTCTGGGTTGCGAGGTGTTTTGGGTAATCGGGCACTACAATGGAAAGTTCCACGTAACAGTTAATTTGTGAGTGTGTGTGTGTGCCAATTTTTGTGTAACAGAGGAAGACTATGTGAAGGGATATCTGATGAAGATGTGTTTGTTAAGAGCAGGAGCAGCAGAAGGAAAATGGACAGCATGAACACAGTGTAGTGTGACTCTGGGCTGTGTCAGTGGGGCCTCTAAAAGCAGCCTGGAGTGAGACTCCACAGGCTAAATCTGTTCTCAGCTTATCATGTTTACCGTGCCGCCCTCTGGCACTATCTCCTCTTTATCTGCACGTTTCCGTCTCATTCTTCCTCCTCCTCCTCCTCTTCCTCCTCCTCCTGCTCTGTGCTCATTTTTTCTCCTCACCATGCCTGTTGATGATCTTTATTTCCTGTTCAGGTTTGATGTAATTCTAACTCTATGATAGCATGACTTGATCCTTACGACGGAGGATTAGTGCCATGTTTTTTAAATAAATAAATACATAAAAAAATAGTTTAAAAAAATAAGAGGAAATTTTGGAGAATAAAGCTGTAGATTTATGAGAATAAAGTAATAAATTTATGATGAAGTCAGAATTTTCCAAGATTAAACTCATGAATCAATTGAAATTATATTTAATTATTTTGTTTTATAGGAGCGTCCATCCTCCTCCTCAAAGAGGATGAAGTGAGAGCGTCTTCTTGATGAAGTTGTGTTGAGTTCCAGCTTTGACAAACAGCCTTCTTAATATCTCTGCCAATGGTTTGTTAGAGAACCTGGAGCTTTCTGATGAAGGCAGCTGAAACACGTAGCACCGTAGGCTACCACACTACGACGGAGGATTAGAGCCAAGTTCAAACCTAAACTAAAGAAGAACTTCACAAGATGCTCCGTGCTCCTCATTTTTATACAGGCGGCTACTGCTCCTCTGATAGACAAGATACAGACTAAAATATAGGCTAATATAAACAGTTTATTCTCCTAAATTTAGGAAATTATATTTGTAAATCTATGCCTTAATTCTCCTAAATTTCTATCTTTATGTATTTATTTTACTTGGCTCTTAGCTCTTGTCGTAGATCCTCATACCTTAGCTGTGCCATCGTGGAAATTCATGTATGTTCTGTATGTGTTTGTAAAGATTGTCCGTCCTTCCTTCAGCAGGAAACATGCAGTCCAGAGAGGCTGAGATTACATTATCCTTATGGTTATTGAGTTAAGATGGATCCAACACTCTGCTCTGTGCTGGGAAACTATAAAAGAGATTTAGCTTCAGATATGAGTTCTTGCCTTAGTGTTGTGTAAGCTAAATCTCCTCAGTTGCTGCACTGTCTGCACTTGGTCATCATTCATAATTTCCTCTCCTTTGAGTGCTGCTAATCATTTTTGTCCAGTGTTCAAACCAGAACCTTCAGAGCAGCAGAATCCATCATGACTACACTTTGTTCGCTTTAATCTAAGCAGATGGGTGTCTTTCTGATTTTGATCCATCACTTAGCAGACATGGAGCAAAACGGACGTATGCTTCAGAAGGATAGTTTTGATCCCATTCTACTTATCAAAACAGTTTGTGTTTGCTGCCATCTCAGGGGTAATCTCAGGTAAAATCCCCACCTAGAATACACTCCATACAACTCAACTGGAAAAACCAAGCTATCCACATTTAAACTCGTTCTTTATAAACCTTATTGTTACGTAAATTGAACCCTCAGACAGCAGTTTGTTTCCCTCTTGGTGGTGAAATGACAGGAAGAGGTGAAAGGCTCTTAAACTGGGTCTAGACTGGAACTCTTAACGTCATGTGAATAAAAGGCGACGTCTTCAAGTGCGAAATTATCAAAGAAATCAACCGACGAGAGTGGAGGAGCTGATCGTGCTGCTCCCTGCGCCTCTGATAATTTGTCTTCTGTAAGCTTTGTCTGACAGCCCTTCCTCCCCCTGCTAATTTTTTCTCCTCAGCTCGCTCTGAACAATACAGTGATAATGAAAATTATGAAATGATGAATGAGAAAAGTAATGTAATGAAACAGAAATGGTCTCCCCTGCAATTCTCTAATTGGCTGAAATTAGCCTGTGATGTAATGACTGATGATGTAAGTCCCAGGCTGAGAGAAAGAGGGGACTGTTTTTCTCCTCTCTCTCTCTCTCTCTCTCTCTCTCTCTCTCTCTCTCTCTCTCTCTCTCTCTCTCTCTCTCTCTCTCTCTCTCTCTCTCTCTCTCTCTCTCTCTCTCTCTCCATCAGGTCAATGCATTCCCATTTTGTCCTCAAACTAGTGCTGCCATAGTTACAAGGGTTCTGGGAATGCCACCCACAGGTCACTCATCCAGAGGAGGTTAATTTGGGGATCATGTTCGAGTGTGTGTGCGGGGTGATTTTGTTGTGTGTGTTTGTACATCACTACCATTGCTCGAAAGATTAAGCGTCTTCTTCTGTCCTCCTCTCTGCAGGCTTTAAACGTCTTAGCTGTGCTCGCTTCAGTGAACCCTCCCCTCCTTCCTCCTCACCTTATTGATTCCACTCCCTTCATAATGTCATCTCAGCCCGCACCCATCCAAGGGTCACGCCCTGTGACCCCTCCGCTGAACTCTGCAGGGTCTCCTCGTTCTCCAGGTAAGAGCAACACTGTTTCATAAAATGGCTAAAATATCTTATTTCCATATAACTAAGATTGTTTCATTGTGATAATGAATTAATTAATAACCTGTTTGTCTTGATTTCAACCTACAAGAGCTGCCATGAACGGCTTCCAGCCACCGGGTGTAGCTGTAGTCTACCGCTAAGTTACACTTTAGGCTACATGTTAGCAGCTGAGAGGCTGGACCAAAGCACATTTTAATGACTTGATAAACATTTAATTATGTCTCACATTATGTTGCAAAGTTAAGGATATCCTACATTTATGTTACCTTAGAGTGTGTCAGCCTCTCATCTGCTTACCTGTAGCCCCTGAAGTAAACAAACTGAAGTGTAACTTAGCGATAGACTACAACTTTTGTAGTCAAGCTTTCACGCAACACAAACAAAGAGATGGAATTTAATGGAGATTGAACAGATGATCAATGTAGTTTGTTAGTTGTGTGTTAAATTTTCTATTTGGCTTGAATTTAGCTCACATATTTGATTTCAAAACTGTACTTTATAAAAGTATCATGAAACTGTCTTGATCTCAGATTCTCCTCATGCTAAATGACTAAAGACAGAGATAGACCATCAGGTGTTTTGAAATCGGCAGCGTCGTCTGATGGATCTGCTCACAAGGCTGATTTGTCCTTTCTTTGATGTATCAGAGCTAAATTCTGCAGAGACCTCTTTTAATAACAAAGAAGCACAATGATGCATTACTGGACAAACTAATAAGATCACGCCGTGTTATCTCAGGTTTTGATAACAGTTCTGTTTGAAGAATGGCTTTAGGGTGCAGTGCAGGCTGTGCACATATAATGTCCACCACATTTCCCGCTTCATCATTCCTGTTTGTATTTGTGAATGGGTCCCTGGTTAGGACTCATGATCTTGTCTTTGCAGATGAAACTCTGTGGTAACACCCTGTTTTTGTCCCGTCAGAGTCCCTGAAGCCTCCAGCCTGCAGACACAGAGAGCGCTCCCCCTCCCCAATGAGAGGCTACCTCATCCCCAGCCCTCTGCCTACACGCAGAAACAGAACCTGCTCTGCGTAAGGACACACAAGCAAACACAAGCACCTTTTACAACACTGTTTATGCTGATCTTTGACTTACAGTTATTGCAAATTTCAGATCAACATCAAGTATGATCATTATATATGTCAATTTTGTGTTTTGTTGCCCCCCAGTGGCTTTAATAATTTATTTACTTTTTTATTGCTTAAAAATAAAACACCTCCTTCCTGTTTTTTGATGTATGGCAGCAGACTTAAACAGCATCATCATATACACAAATCAAAAATCAATGCTTCATTCCAGGCCAATCATGGCCCCCTGTTTTCTATAGACTCCTTTACTGTTTGTTGCTGGTTACGACTGTGCACGCATTTTGGCAACAGAAGTGCTGCTGAGTGAAAGGGTTAACTAAGGGTAATAATGACCAAAATAAACAAATAACACCAATCTGACAGATGATAAATGACTCACAGGTTTGTGAAAAATCAGTGAGTGGATGAAAGACATCAACAAGTGGACAGACGTTTTTTAGTGGAGAAATCCAGCATGTTACCCAGAGAGGAGTTTAAACCTAAGGTTTGAAGTTCCTGTGAGGACTTCAAAAAGTCTCACTTCTAGATATCTGCCTGATTATAATCCACAACTTAAAATGAGATTATCAAGCACCAATGCAGGTTATTACTAAATGATATTTCTTAGCTTACCGATCGGGACAGGTTGGACAGGACCGGACCGGATTGATTTACAGCACGCCGAAGTCTCTATGACAACACCACGCCAGCAACAAAGTTTTGAAGTGAGAAGAGTGATCTGAGTTTTTCTCTACTGAAAATGATTTCTGTGATTAATTTAGTAGTGATGGTGGAGACTGGAGCTGAACTGACAGACAGAGTGATAGAGCACGGGCTAAAGGCTAAAATATGAGCTAATCCATTTGTGCTAATGTTCATTCCAACCCTCTTGCAGCAGTTATTCTGCAGTGATCTGATCAAACTTGAGAGTCTGTCAATAAAATGAGGAGTGCGGTGACGTTAGCTCTGATTGGTAGATGAGCAGAACATACATAACTTCTGAGCTTACGGATATGTAAGACGCCGGGCTACAAGTGGCTCTAAAATAGCCGTTTACTAAACTACAGAACAAACTGCTACAAGTCTGCTTGTTGTCATGTTTCAAACAACAGCGCTGTGTAACTGTTGATAAATACCTTACCTCATCACGTATCTGGTAAAAAGTTGTCTTGAACAAAGAAAAGTAGTGTTAAAAAGAAGATCTCATCTTCATTCATTTCCAAAACAAACACACGCCTTGTTAAGAGCCATGACATCATGACAGTGTGCGCAATTCCAGCCAGAAGGTGTCGCTGTGATAACCGACAGTCCTCACGGCCTCTTTAAACACACAGCTCACTCCATGCTTATGACTTATCACTTACCGGACTGTGAAATATTAAGACATGAACTTGTGTCACTAAACCAAAAAGAGCTCACAGAGAACTGAGTCTGAGACCTGGGTCAGAATAAAGGATCCAGAAAACCAGGTCCAGACAGAGAACTGCTCCAAATCTATCAGAATATTAATGCTTTGATATTTTCAGATTACTAATCAGACTGCTTCATAGTTTGATAATATACCGTAGTTTAACCTTGAACTTCAAATCTGTTTCTGTTCATCATCATTTATAGCTTCACTTATTATTTCCTCTCCATAGTGAGTCCATATTTGGTCAGAACCTCGGCTCCAAACCAACTTTTTCATCAAACACTCAAAGTAAAAACTGTATTTAGAATATCAGCAGTTAATATTGATTATTGGTGCTCAAACCTGGTT
This sequence comes from Labroides dimidiatus, assembly GCA_030710495.1. Lineage (NCBI taxonomy): Eukaryota > Metazoa > Chordata > Actinopteri > Labriformes > Labridae > Labroides > Labroides dimidiatus. The sequence goes on from CM061163.1 coordinate 4,682,020, forward strand.
CACTATGGTTGGATAAAGAAGACACATTTAATAACACAGCTGCATCTCCATCACTGACACATTCAGCTGAGAGTCTCCAGTTAGCACGGTCACTCTTTACTCCAAAACACTGGTTGCTCCATAGAAGATGACTCCATGGTGTAGCATCGTTTCTGACAACTGACCACAGAACAAGCGGACATTTTTATGCTGCTAACAGTTTGAATTCAGTGTTTAAAGAACAAGAACTCGTCTGAATGAATGGAGCTTAATGATGCTTCCATTGCCAAAATATGTGTGCACTTTTTCAAAGACGTCAACTCTGAATTGGTCTATAGAGAGTGAATCAGTATCACATAGTTGAAAACTTTCTCCCACCCTTTACCGTGTTCTCGCTCTCTCTCTCTCTCTCTCTCTCCAGGACGGCTCGTGCAGCTGAAGGTCCCACATTTACTGGTGTGTGCAAATGGTTTTCCCGCTCCAAAGGCCATGGCTTTATCACGCCATCTGATGGAGGCAACGACATCTTTGTCCATATCTCAGAGTAAGTGTGTGTGTGTGTGTGTGTGTGTGTGTGTGTGTGTGTGTGTGTGTGTGTGTGTGTGTGTGTGTGTGTGTGTGTGTGTGTGTGTGTGTGCGCTGTAAGGAGAGTTGATATGTTGACCTGGAAAAGCATCCTGAGAATGAAGCTGCACTGTGAGTGAAACCTGAGGATGAGTTTGTTTTCCTCATTGTCTCTGCTGAAGTGAGACAGAGGACTGGTTTTTGTTTTAATCATTCACATCCAACCGTGTGTGTGTGTGTGTGTGTGTGTGTGTGTGTGTGTGTGTGTGTGTGTGTGTGTGTGTGTGTGTGTGTGTGGGAGTACCTGGAAACACACACATGCTGGAACGGCGAGAGCTGCGGGTATGTGTGGGAGGACAACAGAATATCTGATGACCTTCAACACGGTGCCTTTGTTATCACCCACAGGGATGAAACACAGACGTCAGCAGTGTTTACACACACACACGCTTTGTATCACTTAAACACCTGCAAAAACGTTAACGCTCTATCAGGATATTGTAGGTAAATCAAAATGCTATCTTTAAATCATCAGCATTATTATAAAGCAGTTTGTTTTACTCATTTGAAAAAATGTTTATGTTCAAATTTTTTAAATCCTTTAAAAACATTTGAATGATACAAATTGAAGATTAAACCAATTAAAATAAATGACTTTATTGACCTGTTTGAAAAATCTGACTCAACTTGATTTTTAACATCTGTGACAGTTCAGAAAATAATGAACCTAAAGTGCTTTGTGTTTGAATGTGAGGCCCACACTTCGGCTAATGAGGTCTTGTAAGTGGATTTGTGGGTAAATCTCTGTTTCCCCCACAGCATCGATGGTGAGTACGTGCCAGTGGAAGGTGATGAGGTGAGCTACAAAATCTGCTCCATTCCTCCCAAGCTTGAGAAGGTCCAGGCAGTGGAGGTGACCATAACCCAACTCAACCCTGGATCTAAGCACGAAACCTGGGCGGGACACGTCATCAGCAGCTGAACACTGACACGTGGTGGGAGCGGCTGGGAAGGGAGATGAAGAGGAGATGGGGAGAGCTAGAGAGGGCTACGGGGAGTACTGAATCAATGTTCTGATGATTTCACACTCTGAAACTCTAACAGTTGATATTAAACAGGAGGGAACTCTGAATGAAAATCTCAGTTTACTATAGGCTTCCTCTGTCTTACCTGGGAAATATGTTACTCCATTGAGATGGTTTGAGTGGTAAATGCTTAGATTTATGAACACAGTGGAAGAGATGTGTGTTATTGACAGACTTGTAACTTTTGATTTCTTGCTTCGATTTGTAAATCCCTGTGTGCTGAGAATTGATGGATTGATGGTGCATTCGTTGTTTGAATTTGTGCATTATTTCGTTGACTGCAGCAGAAAACATTCATTTCCAGGAAAATGTCCTTTTTAAGAGTTCTGTATTGTGTTTTTGTTTCCACTAAAATTAAATAAAATGATAAACCTAGTGTGGTGACAGTTCAGCCAGTGCTGTATGAGCACTGTATGCAGCCCAGCACCATGGGAGGATTTTCCAGCTATACTTAGTGTGCCTACTTCTACCCAGAGAACTGACAGCTCTGTTTGTGCCTATACTTACACCAGCCTCTCATATGTGTTTGGTCGTGCATGGGTGCCTCATTGAGTGAATAAAGCTTTTACAACCATTGCATTTTTGTCTTCTCTGTTTCATCATTTTAAGTTATGGGCTTATGATCTGGATAAACTGTATCAGAATTTGTCTGAAACTTAAAATACATTTCTGTGACAGGGACTACAGGGACTCACATCATAGTATAAACACTATAATCACGTCTACCCACAAAGCTCTAAATTAGCCTGCAGGTGGCTTCCAAAGATGCTGTCAGGCTGATTGATCAGCGTGACAAATCACGCACACCTTATCATTTCAACAACTGACTACCCAGAATTCATTGTCATATATTACCCATTATATCATAGCATGGTGGGGATAAGTTAATGTAAAAATTTCTGAAGAGGCTCTACTTACATTAATGTAAATGACGAGAACATAAGTAGAAATGTTATAACATACATGTTCACAGCAAAATATGATACGCCATTGATGTTTTAGAAAAGGAAAGTGAAAGAAAACTTCATTCACACAATTTTATATATATATATATATATATATATATATATATATATATATATATATATATATATATATATATATATATATAGTTAGCTAGTTAGTTAGTTAATATATAGTTATAGTTATAGATATATTTTCTTTTGTTTACTTTTTAAGTTTTTGATTTCATAATTTGCCAAAGATACACACCACATACTTCATAATTACAGTTACATTGACTTTAACTCATTAAATCATAAACAAATATTTATTTTTATATATATATATATATATATATATATATATATATATATATACATATATACATATATATATATATATATATATATATATATATATATATATATATATATATATATATATATATATAATGCTTCCATGACTCTCTACCTATTGATCTGCTGCCCCCCTCTGTCACAATTGGTCTATTACAACCATCGACTATATACGACTGCACCACCAATATGAATGACCCCCAGATTAAATACAGGATAAAATAGTTAAATTATTCTCAAAGATATTGTGCATGTAAAGATAATAAAAAACAACAGCTGTTCATGATAAGAAGCCAAAAAGGATTTTTAACCATCCTTTGATATTGTTTTTTTTCCCCCTCTAACTTAAAGCTGCTGGAGCTTTAAGTGATATCTATTCACCACAACAGCTACATATGACGTTTCTCACACAGTAAAATTACAGTTTTTGAAACCAAGTAATTCTGTAGCAGGTCAAACTTCTCACCATTTTCAGCCGTTTATTATAAATATTAGTGAAAGTGTCATATTTGTCATTAACTCTTGTGATAACACTGGAAAAGAGTTTTCGGTGTGACACAAGTTCTTAGTGTATTCTGGTGTTACTGAGAAGGGCTTTGTTGAGGCAGTTTTTTCTCTGCTTATATAAATCTCTTTAGCACTGCCTCACTGTTACCACTGGAGAGCAGCATTCTCAGCTCAGGAAAGCAGAGTGGAATTCCTGCCCTGAAAAGTTAACAAGCATATGACCAAATTCCCCTTCCAAAGCTGGAATGACATCACATGGTAGAGTGGCATCAACCAGGAAGCTGAGGAGGTAGGATAGATGACACATGCTTTAGCTTGGTTTTGTTATGACAGCATACATTATGAGTATTTATAACACATGATAAGCACAAATCCACAGATCCAGTCTAAAACCAGGTGTGGGACAACCCCAAGATACATAGTCTGGATATGAAATCTGTGCCATCAGACATTGGGGAGGAAAACAGAGGGAGTAATGATTAGAAATCATATCTTTGCAAACACTACCTGTAAACATGAGACCGTGACAAGTTAACCTGGCTGATTTAACTGAGAAATAAGTCTGTATGCTGAAGCTGTTTACTTCAAGCTGACAAAACAGAAAAACAATGCTGCACACTGAACATCAGAGGCGTGCACTCTTACTTTTTATCTCATATTTCAACACCACTGACAGTCAGAGAACCTTTACAGGGCTGAAACTCAAAATCTGCTTCAACAACAAGCGTGTCTGGACGTGTGCATCACGTTTAAGTGTCCTCTGGAAACACTTCTGTTGTGTTATGGTCTTTGCAGTGTGTTTTCTAAATGCTGTGCATGTGTTGTCAAACTGATTTGGATGTTTTCTTGTGTTTTGTCTTTTTGCACATTTTGAACATTTTCAACAACCACCCCCACCCCCCCACCCCACCCTTGTGCACACAACTGCTAAACATTGTACACATTGCAGTATTGTCATTTATAGGCCTTGGGGTTTCACATGATTCTTCAGATGTGAAGATACTTGTGCTTAGGATGTGAGTCGTGCATTCCTTCATCACAGCATACAGCTAAGCACCTCAGTGATAATATCAAATACAACTTTCCCTCACTTGGGATCTTTCAGGCTCCACAGTAATTAAACTTTTCTCTGCTACTGGAAGCCCTTTATTACAAGTTTAGCTTGTAGCTGATTTTGGTCAGCAGGGGTCGCTGAATCCCCATCCTGTGTGGAAAAACTTAGAATGCACCTTTTCGAAATCCTTTAAAAGTGTCTGTTTGTAAATTACAACAAACAACATCATACATTTTCTTTATTTAATTTAATTTAATTTATTTATTTATTTATCTTTGAGGAGGAGGAGGAGGAGGTTCTAATTTGGTGGGCAGGAAAAATCAAAACCGAGGGGGAAAATAAAAACCATGAAACTGGAAATGTGTGAAGAGGGGAAAACGAGGCAAAAGACGGGGATGCTAGAGAGTTAGGGTGCGGAGGAGAGAGGAAGAGAGATGGAGGCAAACTGTTTGGACGTGTGGAGGAGGGGGAGGAGAAGGAGGAGCAGAGGGAAAGCAAGCTCTCAGTCTGTTCGCTCTCAGGAGGAATCAGCAGCAACAGCAGCAGCAGCAGCAGGACAATGGACCCTCTTCTGTCCGGATCTTAACAGGCACTCAGCTGCTAACAACACACCGGAACATAAGGTACGGTGAGCGGCGGACAGGCCCTCGGTTGGGATCGCAGTTTGCGTTCGTTAACCTGCGATCAAATCTGCTGTACGTCTGTGAAGGAGAGGCTGCAGGAAGGAAGCGACGCAAAGCAGCAGACAGACACCCAGCAGGGCCTGCTGTCCGTCTGCATCAGGGTCCAACACCGGTCGGTGACACGCTATGTCACAGACACAACAAGTGTTCGTTAGGTGTAGCTGTATGGTCATGGTTTTCATAACCAGCAGCAGAAAAACATCTGGAACACCATACCGCGTTTTCTGTTCGTCAGAAAGAACGTCACGCCGAACCCCGTTTTAAATCCTGCTGTTTTTGTATTCTCGTGCTTACTTGCTCACTTGAACGCTGTTATTGTCATGAACGAAGACACCACCACATTAACCGACGCGTCTTATCAACTTCGTCTCGCTTCTTCTTGCTCAAACCCTCTTCATTTAATTAAAAAAACCTGTCTGAAAGAGTGTTTGCGTTGTTCGCGTCACTTTTCGCCGTGGTGTAATGAACGGAAGTGGCACGCGGCGACGACAGGGGCACCACATAGAAATGGATCTTTTCAACAAAACTGACGCTTCTCGGTGTGTTACATGCAAGCCGAATGCACGAGTGGCTCGTTGTGATTCGCGGTAGCCGTTTCCTTTTTCTCGTTCATGATGCAAATCGCCCCAGAAGCAACGCAACAGTAAAGACTGTGTATTTGTAAGGAAGTTCGTAGCGAGCAGCATATGCCTGTCGTTTGTGCCAACAAAGCCTCTCTCTCCAGCCAGCAGCAGCAGGAGCACGCAGTGTGTGTCTGCCAGAATGAACCATTGCACTAGGCCAGGCCCGGGAGTCTCCTCTACAGATGCAGGGATTGTAGTGTGAATAGATGGAGTCATTGTAGTTGCCATAATGTGCCTTCTGTTCCTACATAGTGTGCGTGACGCACGTTGACAAGTGGAGATGCAGAGATGCTGTGCAGGGATGGAGATTTAGGGGCTCATTACTTCTGACTGAATGGACATCATGTTATTATGTCAGCGTGTGGATGCATCTGCATCAGCAGCTGTTGTGTCCGTCTCATTGACTTTGCTGACCTATCGAATATGCTCAAACACAAACAAATAAACACACAGAGCATCAGCCCTCTGTCTTACAGCACAGGATAAGGTTTTCTTGCAGTAGAAAAGACCATCCACCCAAGCCATGTAGATAAACACAGGCTGTAGCCTGTTTGTTTGCATGGTGAAGCCTGTATTTAGTGAAGGGAGGGGCTACCTCAGGCCTCCCATCAATATATTATAAGTCAATATTCATTTCCCTCAGCATGCTGAGGATTATTGTTGCAGGCAGGCAGTGGTTGTGCTGTCATGTTTTAATTTTAGACCGTATTGACCTGACTAACATTGTGTGAGTGTGTAATATTCGTGGGAGAAGGAAAGCGGCTCTTGGTAAACAACACATTGGAACCTGGTTTTAAAATAGAGAAGTCAGGATGCACAGGAGAGATGTGCAGTGACAGAGACGGTTCAGAGTATGAAATAACTGGATCTGGAAACACAACCAACAAATTATCATCGTCTTTTATAATAAACCACTTTTTTCTTTTTATTTTGTGCCAGTTGAAAGGTTGTTTTCTTCAAACAGTAGCACTAGCATGCTTAAAAATGTCCCCGTCCTCCAACAGGACAACAAAAGGAATTAAAACCCAGGTTGAATTCCAGGAAGCAACCACAAACCCTAAGGGATTATTGGCATCAGGAGTCAGACTAATTTGTTCTTGGAAAGACAAAGAATTCAAATTGAAGTTTTGAGTAAAGCTTATACCAAATTCAATTTTTTTAAATTTCTATTTATTTATTTTGAAAAATAAGGCTCCATCTTTTCTGTTGTGCTAAATGTCAGTTGTTGAGATTGCAGTCATGTTTGTTTTGTTTGAATGATTTGATATCAGGATTGTCAGGAGTGTGTGTATGTGTGTGTGCGCTTGTCCCGAGGCGTTTGCAAAGGTTATTTGCTTTCAAGTGGATTGGCTAACTTAAGTTCACATGATTAGCGTGTGAGAATCTACTCTTAGACAAGACAGTGTCACAAGACAGACTGTGGTCGCTGCCTGTGTGTGCTGGTCCAGTCATACTCGGTGTTGGGCCAGGAAGGAACACAGGGTCTCCCTTACAGTCCCCATTTCCTGAACATTGTTTACAACCATGTGTACTGCAGCTCTAGTTTATTTTACCAATGATTACAATGTGAAGAGAGTTCAACTCTTGAACAGTACAATGTCCCACCAACACCCAGCCTGTTTGTGTTGCCATGGAAAAGGATGTGAGCAACCACACAAACAGCAACGTGATCAGACATGTTTTATCCCCTTTAGATAAAATGCATGTTGCAGCATAGTCTTGCACAATGTGGAACCAATAGTTCTCTTGCTGTGTATGAATGGAGTTCTGTGCACTGACAAAGGACAAGCAGATAAAAAAAGCACTTCTTTAAAATCGATTTTGCTGATTGCCCTGACTTTTACTCACATGGTCGTCATTCCTGGCCGTGAGGTGAATGTCTAAAAACTGCTGAAGAAGTGCATGTAATCATGCTGATCCACTAAGTCAGAAGGGTGGGATGAACCATTATATGTGGTACCTGCTTGGCGTCTGCACCCAAGCATTGCTTATCATATAGACTGGATTGCTGGTCTCTGGTACCGTTATTTTGGAGGTAGTGGGCTGTAAAGGTTGGGAACCCCTGTGCTAGAGGTTGTTCTCCATCAACCTCATGTTGTGTTTGATAAGTACTGAGCTGGTTTGATCAGAATAAGTGAACCCAATTGTGACTTAAACATCAGAATGAGTCTTCACACCACAGCTGTGAATTTTCGCACAGATCCCACTGTCTGACTCCTTTAGAGAAAAAGAAATGTATCTCCAGCTCAGGCATGATTGAATAGAGTAACCATCTGAGTTACAAAACCTTCTTATTTTTATTTCTGTTTTGACCTTTGAAGTTGTGAATAGATCACTTTTTGTTATGTTAGTGTGGTGCAGTGTTGTTTTTGCGGTTGGCTGTAGGACTGAAGCAAAGGAATCACAGACAAAGTTTGTGTCACTACTGGGGATCTGCTTTTGTTATCCTTTTTTGAATTTTGCTGGTTTGACTGCTGCTACTTATACACAATATTAAGTATGAAAAAATTGGTCAAAGAATAAACTTATGATTTAATTTTAAACCATGTCTTTGAATCAAGCCAAGATCATTTTCCCAAGGTCTGAGCTCTTTTTGGTAAGCTAAACTAACTTGTTGCTTACTATGCCTTCATGCTAACATCATGTGGAGTCATCCCTGTGTTCCAACATTTCTGAGACATTTTCAGAATTAGATTATATGTTCATATATTTTCATTTGATTTAAGCCCTATACTCTCACAAGATTTTTTGGAAGAACTTCATAGTAAATGAATGAATGAGTAATTTTATTTTGATCAGCAGCAGCAAAAAACATCACAGTCATTACTAGAAGAATATAAACTAGAGCTCATAGATGCCGAACCCTTGTTTTTTAGTTCCATAAGTCACACAAACATAACCAGGCTTTGGAAAAAAAAATCTTATATGGAAACTATGGGAACATAGGGCCTACTTTTGAAAAACAAAACAAAACACCCCCCCCCCAAACAAACAAACAAACAAACAAACAAACAAACAAACAAACAAACAAAAAACCTTAGAAATGTGGGAACATAGACACGCTCCCCATCATGTTATTGATGTTCTTATCTCACTGTCAGCAAAAAAAAAAGCGCCAAGCAGTCATTTCCTAAACTGATGAGCTGTTCATCAATGTTTGAGCTTCCATGTTTATTGTCTTGTGTTCTGTTGGCTTAGCATAAAACTGTCTGTTTCCTGTATCATAAAAAGCCAGGAAAGCTATCGGAGAAAAAAATCATTGAGTTGTAAAAATTATAAGTCATCTAGAGTAAAGAAATGTGCTGAACTGGAAAGTGAAAGTTGATATGGTAATCTTATTTTAGACCAGTAGTTCTCAGCCTTTTCTCAGTGATGAACCCCTGAGTGAAGTACGCCCTAACAAGCACAAAGCAGTTTTACTTTGGAAAAAAAAGACATAAAACACACAGAAATAATTGTCAACTTGAAGTGTCCTCTTTTGGTATCAAAATAAAGAACTGTTCTCAAACTGAAATTATTAACTATACAATACATAAACATGTCCTCACAAAAAAGACAAAACTTTGGTAGAATCATAAATCCCATTAAAGCACAGTTTTCCAAATACTGACGGAATTTTGCTGGTTCTGGTTTTGCCTTCTTTGGCGTGTATCCCTCTGTGTTTTCAGCAGCATTGCTGCTATACTTCAACCAATATTTGATGATGCCTATATTTGAGTTGTCATCCTGGTAGGAGGGAGACTTTTATTTTGGGGGGATAATGGAATTAAATAACTACTGGATATAATATTCAGTTCATGATCTTTAACTTGTATATGATTCAAACATTGACTGAATAAGTAGTCTTGGAAGAATTTTGCATGGTTGCTAGTTTTGGAACATACATGTTTGCGTACCCCCTGGTGTGCCCTCGCGTACCTCCAGAGGTTTGTGTACCCTTATTTAAGAACCACTGTTTCAGACCGTAATATAAATACAAAGATGATAACGCTTGTTGTTGAAAACTTCTACATGATTTCACAAAAACCTAATTATATTTATAAACCTAGCTTTGATATATTGAGAGAACCAGATAACTAAATGTATGTGGTTCAAAACTTTTGTGCAATTGCTGTTGTTGTTATGTCTCCAAGCAGATGAAGGCATCAAACGTTGCTACCAGCTTAGATCTGGCAGTATAAAATCCAAACGCTCTCAGCCAGTTAATTGGACAGTATTCATGAGCAAACAGTCTAAAGTCTGGGGACCATGAAAGTGCTCTGTATTCACACGCTGACTTTGTCACAAAGTAAGTTTGGCGTTCAGAGTAGCAGCATAAAGACGTGCATGACAGATGAGGTCACAGTGCGTCATGTTTTTAATTGGATTATATTGGCGCTCCTAGAGGGCCATGCAGGAGGTAAGAAATACACTCTGAAGCTGCCGTGCTATTTGATGCCAGACTATACACTTAATTTTCAAACAGATCAAAGTGAACTTTTTTCTCGTCTCTTGCTCAGTTCTCTTTATATTTTCCTTAAAAACCTGCCAGACTTTTTCTGACAAACCGGGGGAGAGACTGCAGAAGTGCTCTGTTTCACCAAAGAAGATGGAAAAGAAACAGCAAACATTCGCATTTGAGAAACTGAAGTCTTGAGAATGAATATATTGAAAAGTCCTGTTTCTGTTCTATCAGTGAAAAAGAAGTAGACTCGAAAATTAATCTCAAAGAAGTAGATCCTGACCGATGATTATACCGTATCATCGATTAATCAACATCAGTCAGTATGTAACCAATGTTTACCTTTTTTCACTGAGCGGAGATTCTGTCGCTTTGTCACCAATTTAAAAATGATGTAATTTTTTAATCCTGTGGCAGGTTTGGGATCCAGAGAATTTATAAGTTGTGTAAATTATCTTTGTGAGATAAAAAAAAGATTTATGGAGCTGTTAATATTCACCGTTATCTAATATAAGACTGTTATACAGTTTAAAAACGGTGTAAGTTACATTTTTGTGAAATAAGTGTTTACAGTCCTTATGTTGACAGTGTGACTGATTAAAGTTCCTTATTTTAAATTAGTATTGTTCTGCTTCTTAACCTTAAATCATTATAATAATTTGTGTTCATGCACAGTTTACTTCTTGTATAGATCAAAGTTTTTATTTCAGATATTGGCTGATATATTGGATATCGCTTTTTTTAACCCCCAAATCCCGGTATCATCCCCAAAAATCTTATATAGGTTGGGTTTTATCAGAGCTGTAACAATTAATCAAATAATCATTTATTAATTGATTACTTAATTAATCGTGAACTATATGATAATTAATTAATTGGTTTGAGTCAGCTTCATTAATGTGCATATTTTCTGGTTTCTTTGCTCCTGAATATTTTTGGTTTGTAGACAAAACAAGAGATTAGTTGAAGTCATCTCAGAGAAAACTTTGACATTTATCACCATTTTCTGACATTTAATGGACCAAAAAAACACTTGATTAATTGAGAGAATAATTGATGGATTAATCGATTGTGAAAATAATTGTTAGTTGCAGCTCTAGGCTCAACATAGAAGTATGGAAAAGGGGACAACTTTCAGTCAGATAGTTAATCATCTGACATGGTTTTGAAGCTGATTTGCATTTAAAAGGCTCATTTTTTAAGTCATTTCTTCTAAGGGAGGAATCAGTGACATTAACCAGAATTCGTTTTTTTCACTAAGTAAATTCAAATGATTTCTTTTAACATTTTGTAATTTGAAAACTTCACATATTGTAAGTTTACCAAAACAAACTTGTTTCTTCGACTCTCCTCGAGTCGTCATTAATTAATTCGGTATCAGGTATGCTAATGCTTTGTCTGTTTCCCTTTCTGTATGTGATTCAGGAAGTTACTGACCATCAGCCCCAGGATGCTGCTGTCCCTGCTGTCTCGCTGTTTGCGGAGGGGTAACTGATTTGCCAAACATGATGAAGACTGAGCCCCCAACTGCCACAGGCGGCAGCGGAGCCTCTGGTGGGGCCAGTGGGGGAAGCTCTAACCTACGGAGTCCCTCACCCCACCGCAATGCTTACGAGGCGGGGCTGGCAGCGTTGAAGAAGGCCACCGATCACCTCAATAATGCTGCCAATGGAGGTTCTGACCCCGGCTCAAAGCCCGCTCTTTTGCCCCGCCCAACTGGAAGGGGCCGGAAATACGGGTCAAATGTTCACCGTATCAAAAACATGTTCATGCAAATGCAGTCACCTGGGGATGAAGAGGATGGCGCCAAAGTGATTGGTAATTTATCATCATCTTTTGATCCGGGTTGGGGGTAGGGGGTGATTACAGATAGTTTGATGGCCCCTTTAAGTTAGTTTTACCTGTGACAAAAAGTAAACGCAGCAACCAGAGAGTAAGTTGAGGTCTTACTTGAGCGTTTTCTTACACAATAGTCAGTCTGTATTCTTAACAATGTAATGAGCTCTATGCTAAGATCACTTCTGCATTGGCGTAAGATGTTTGGTCATTTCCGGTTACAGGATGAAACAGTAGACAGACGGTGATGATGGCAGAGATGAAATAGAAAAGTTGTTTGCCTAAAGTGTCTCTCAATGACATACGGAGAATCTTCCGGGCATCTTGTACAACACTACGTAGCAAATTGTATAATGGCTTTAAATTTTACGTGTCATTATTTCTTTGCAAATTTGATGTTAATTTGCTATCAATAGCTAGCCGGAGCTAGCAGCCTTGCTTTCGTGGTGACTCCATTCTGCTTCAGGTTAATTATAATTTAAAAAAAGTTTAATCATGTGAACATACCTCTCACTTCATGTGCTTGTCATGTACTAACCATGACCTGGATGAATGAGACTCTACATGGACCTTCATGTGTTTGAACTTTCATTAAAGTAAGAGGGAAAAAACAGAGCTATGAATGAGATCACTGAGAGAGCTCACTGCCAACTTACTGTCTCACAAGACATTCATATTAAACCCATTCAACATGTTATACACATAGACTGTGTGGTTATAAATCTCCAATGGACCAAAGAAACGATACAGTAAGTGTAGCGCTAGCTTGATGCTAACGTATATGGGAAACTGCACTGATATGCTAACGGTTAGCATACATTGATATTTATTCGATTTCAAAGCAGATTTCCAACTTTCAGCTCTGAACACACAAACAAAAGTACCGTACTCCCTCACAAGAGATTACTATTCAACACGTTCAACATGTTCTACATCTGCTACACCAAACAACAACGAGCCTGGAGGAGCTGTTATCCCATCTTTGAAAGGACAACTGTATGTTTACACGTCATCGCGTGAAATATTAGGCTACAAGTAAAAACATAACAGAGATTAAGTTAAAAAACAAAACAACGGTGAAAATGAGCAATGTTTTGATAACAAGCATTTAATATTAGCACAGAGTAACACAGCACTCATTCAGTAACTGGAAGTTTACATGCATCCTGAGATTTAAGCAGGAATATGTCATGGCAGCTTGTGCATACTGCTTATTGAACTCTGTTGTGTTTGTCCAAAATGTATCGTAGCAACCAAAATTAAAACAAGAAACTGGCTATGGGCTAGTTTTACAAAATAAAGAGTCTTTATTGTCCCATAAATAAATAATCATTGAGGGAAACTGTTGATAATTTGCTGGAGACATATAGCTTTAGGCTCTAAAGTCAGCCATGCATTTTTTGTTGAATAAAGGGTGAATTTGGGTGTGCAGAGGCTCTGAACAGTGCTGCTGGATGTAAGGAAGTATCAAAGGGCTTAGAGATGCCTCGTCTCCTTACGTCATGTTCCCGCTTTTAGTGCGAGGCCAATCTAAGAACATCAAAAGATGCACACACTCTGAAACTGAGCTTTATTCTCAGTGAAATCTGCTGTCATTGCAGGAAAAGACCAGGAAATCAAGCTATCCCTACCAAGAGCCTCCAGTCTCAATGAAAACGTCGATCACAGCGCCCTGCTCAAGCTTGGCGCCACAGTCTCAGAGAGGGTCAACCGTTTTGACCCCAAAGCTGGAGGAGATAGTGGAGGCTCCACTGCAGGGTTAACCAAGCTCCAGGAGACCAGGAAGATCTTTGAACAGAGGACTTTTCAGGTAAGAACTGTCTTTGTTTTATTTGCGTTCTTCTTTAGAGAGGATCTCAGTAACCCAGTGTTGCCTCCTACAGGAGAAGCAAGCAGCCACAAACCGGATCTTACTGAAAAAAGAGCGGGCGTCAGGCTTTCAGGACAGCCGTCTGGATGTTGTGGCACGCTTCAATGGCTCCACAGAGGCTCTGGATAGACTGGACGACCCTCCTGCTCCGACACTTCCTCCTGCCGCTCTTCCCTCTGCTGGAGCTTTGGCCGGGCCCGGAGATGCCGTCAGTCCAACTGTGAGCCAGCTTAGTGCTGTGTTTGAAAAGGGTCAGCAAAACAATCTCTACCTCCCAAAGACACGGTCAGGTCCTGCCCTGGCACCAAAGCCCAAACCTCCAGCTCGAGGAGAACATGTTGGAAAGAAGGTGAGAAATGTGCTTCAGTTTTCAGGCTGAACTCACTGCTTTGAACGAAGGGAAGGTGGTTATCTTTTTCTGACAGTTGTATTTACCACGAAACAGACAATGTCGATGATGAGACTTCTCCTTGGTACCACTTAGCATGTTCTTGCTTTTTTCACGCCCCTCCTTCATCTGTGCCTTGATCAACACCAACTTCCCATTACTCATCATAAGCAACATAGTATGCAGATGAGATCATTTGTACTTTTTTCCTCACTTAGGGAAAGGTGTTACCCCCAAGTAAGGAGGACCGTAAGGAGGTGGCAGCCGAGGTGAGGGCCCATGCAACAGAGCTTCCAGAAACAGCAGCTTCTCTACAGAGGAGTTCAGAAGGAGTTGTGGCCCACGAGGAGAAGGAGAGGTCGGGACAGTCGGGAGAACAGCTCTCTGAATCCTCCTTCTCGTCATCTTCCTCTCATTTGTCTTCTGAGGTCAAATCAGAGACAGAGGCCCAGCTACCAGGGACTGAAGCCAGGGGCTCAAGTACACTGTCTGCTCCTGAGGAGGGGCAACAGGCTGATGAGCAGGACGGCTCGCTCACAGGGTCTGAGGCTGGATCCAGGCTCGTGCAGGCCGACGTTCATGCTCCATTGGAAAATGGAGAAAAAGAGCCTCCGTGTTCCTCTCCCTCCTCTGAAGAGAAAGAAGTGGACTCTGAGAGGAGGGGTAAGGAAGAGGAGGAGGAGGAGGAGGAGGAGGAAGACCAGGACGAGGATGGCTCAAGGAAGGACGATTATTCGGAGGGCGATCTGGTTGATATCAGTGCCTACAGTGGGATCGGGGAGGAGGACTCTGGGGGCAGCCAGCTGGATGACGAGGAAGATGAGGATGATGATGATGAGGCGTTTCAGCCGGAGACGAGCTGCTCTGAGATGCCAGGCTTGCCTGAAGAAGAGGAGCCACCACCGCCTAATAGAAAGATTCAATTTAGCACTGGGCCAATCAAGGTGAGCGATATTTTGTTGGACGTTTTCTTGACTGTTTTAGGAGTTTTGAAGATGTGACTCAAACTTCTTATCCTTTGATGAGTCCCACAGTAAAACAGGGGAAGCAGATTATTTCGCCTGATTTATATCTTAGTACTGCACTGTCTCTGTTTTCTTGCTCCCAACTTTCCTGTTTTGGCTCAGTGTGTTACATGACATGAGACTTCTGCTTTCAGTGAGAAAGTTCAGATTCATCTGCTCCTCACTGTGCGCTCGTGGTGCATAGTGTCGCAGAGCTGCTCTGGAGCAGAAATACTTCATCAGGGAACGGTAGAGTCAAAGAGAACGTTTGAAATTGCGTAAAAAGCTTGACAACAGATCCTGTGATGGTGTGTTTTGAGCGGCTTGTTTTAAAGTTGATGAGTTTGACCAGAATTGGCAAAGCTGAGGATGTTTCGTTAGATTTGAAAGCAAAGGGCAGTTTGATGTCAGGTAGTTGGATATGAAAACATTGTGAAGAGAAAAGTGACTGACATTCATGAAAGTGGACAAGAAAAAAATTGAGAGTATGGAAATGATTCAGAAGACTGATTGACTTCCTTTTTGTTGAACATTACACACACACACACACACACACACACAAGTTGCTAGGGGATTTTCTCTCTCTTTCACCACAGTATTTCCTGCTGACTGCTAGTGTATGTGTGTGTGTGTGTGAGTGAACACAGAGCTCAACAGAAGCTCTTTTCTGTACTGGAGTGCTCAGTTTTAACCAGCCCCCCCCCCACCCCACCCCCACCCCCCTCCTCTCACTGCGGCAGTCAGCTGGTTGAGCTCTGTGAATTGTGAAACATGTCTCAACGTGCCATGATGGCACTTCTGACAACACTATACTTCCTCTGAAAGAAACACAGTATCATAGTCAACCCTTAAGTGCAGAATGTTTTTTTCTGTTTATGTCACGCTGCAGAAAAGAAAGACAGCAGGTTAACATATTAACGTCTTCATAATTCAGATGTGTTGGCAGAATTGAGTCGAGACAAAGGCGTCTTAATGGGCATTAGCTTCGCAGGGTAAATCACATTCATGCACAGTCTTGTCCTCTTTTTGAAAGCGGTAGAGGATTATAAAGAGGAACATATTTCATCCCAGCGCAGGCGTTGGGTCAAAAAAGGATTCTTTACATTTTCTTGGATCCTAAAACGTTTAACCACTGACCTCTGCAGCCACAGCGCAGCTAAAAGGAGAGCCTGTGGCCTGAGGCAGCCTTGTTTACTATGAAGTGCTTCTGTGAGATGTCAAAGTGAATCATGTCAAATGAGCACCTGCTAATGTGGACCAAAAACCTGTTCCGTGCTTCAGAGGTTTTTTTTTTTTTTTTTAAATGTCACAAAACAAACTCACCCATACATTATAACTATGCAGAGCAGACGTTTTCTGAGGGCTTACCAGGCCATCTGACGTCCTGTATTAATTGGTTGTTATTCTTTCCAGGTCTTACAGTCCAGTTGTTTGCTAAGTGCTGCTCAGGATGACTTCCATTAGCGACCTCCATCAGCTCTGTCTTTATCTCTCTTTTTATCTTTCAAAAGGTTTCTTTAAACAATGTACACCTTTCAAAATCATCACTTTTAGAGCCTCAACAGCCTTTCATAATCATAATAATGGCTTGTCATTATCACGTGAGGAAAGCATGGTTGAAGACAGAAAATGATGGACTGGTTAACTGTTGTTCTACGAAGCTAAGATCTGATATTTACAGAATGTTTGTAACTCTTACAATTGGACGTCTTTAGAGGTCAGTCTAGGGTCTGTGTTTCAGCTATTTCTGCCTTAAAAAATCTACTCGGGATGTAACAGTACGTTAAAAAGTCTGAGCTCTTCAGGAAGGTAAAAAAAAATATCGGTTAGAAATGTAATTTTAATATTAGGGAAAGAACTTTTACATATTATCTAAGGTGGAAGACAAGTGAACTGAAGGTGGCTCAAGTCATTTGAGCTGTAGTTTTTAGACTGTACAACACTTACAACACTCACAACACTGAATAAGTCCTTTGTTTTATACTCTTTAAAGTTTTCAAACGTAGAATTATAGTTAAATACCTTAAATTCCTGAGGAACCACACCTAAAATACTGACCACACTCATTTCAAGGTGATTCAAAACTAGGTTCACGCTAAAGGAGAAATCTCAAGAACAAAAATGTGTCATCCTTCAAATTTTGCTGAAAGAATAGTAACAACCAGATCTGTGCAACCTGCCACTCTGAGCTTATTACTGCACATATTTCAGTTCTTAATTCTGGTACAAAACAATAACCCCAAAATGTGTGTAAATAGCTTCAAACAAACCTCTGGTAACTCTTCATTTATTGGTCTGAATCTCACCAAAGTGGCAGGTCGCACAGCTCCAATAATGACAAAAACACTCTGCAAGTTTCAGCCTGTTTTCTATTATAGTTCTAAATAAATCACAATTCTTAACCCATTAAACTTTATTGACATAAAAAGTTCAGGTCTTCCTCTGTCACTTCAGAAGGCTCACAGCTCATAAGAATAACTTTCTCTTTCTTCCGTATTTTTTTTCTACAAAAAGATAAAAATATAAAAAGATTCTTTTCATATTTTAATCAGACCACCTTAACATTTTCCATCACGCATTAAAAGAAGATACTTTAAAATAAATAATATAGATGAAAATGGAACAGTGGTAAGTGTGCACGTGTAATGTTGACAGTTTTTCTGTTTGGTGAGTAGCTCTCAGAGGTCTAAACCACTACAAAGAAAAGTAAATATTTATAATAAATAGTTTTTATCCCATTTTGTTGTAGCAGAGGCTTCCCTCTCTCCTGTGTCTGCTGTCTGCATGTCGAAGGCTTTTGTGCCTCTGTTTACCTATTATCACCTCACCCTCTGAAACTCAGCTTTCAGGACCAATAACTAGCAGCCAGTTTTGTTTTGTTTGCTTTTTTACAGCCATGCCAAATGCTCTGCATTTTTTTTCCGGAGAGATGATAAAATCTGCACTCAATTAATGAGAGCACTCTCTGCTTGTTCTGCTCTGCACACACACACGCATTGATGATCAGGCAACCACTATTAGAGGTCACAGCACAAAACTGATCAGAACAGTTCAGTTCAAAAACATGTACCTTATTTACCTTTGCGCCCCAACATGCTACCCTTTAATAGGCTCAGTCAGTCTTAAATAATCCAGACCTCCTGCTGCTTGAAAGTTCATGTTGCTTCCATCTGGCTGCGGATACGTCCTCCCTTCATGCAGCACAAAAAGGCTGAAAAACTCTGAACCATCAGCCTTTTAAATCAGTCCTTTTTGGGGGTTGTTTGGGGTTGCAGACTTTTTTGGGGTTATTGCAGTCCAAAATCACAGATTTTGCAGCAGCTTTTTGAAAAAATTGCAATGCCTGTTCAGATGTTTTTAGATGTTTTTTTTTGCAATAAAATTGCAGCAATAAGCGAAAATTGTAAGACTAGTTGTAATTTTATTTTAATAAATACACAGTTTGTTTCAAATCAAAGGCAACTTTATACAGTGAGTGTAAAACAGCATTTTTCATACCCTGTTTGTTTCAGGCAGACTGCATGCAGCCTCTGTCACTGTGATCTGTCTCATATGTTGTCCGTGCGCTTCAGTCATTCTCCTCGTGTGTTTTCATGTGTTTTTTCGTGTTTTGGGGTTTAAAGTGTTTGTCAGCAGATGATTTTTGTTGTAACAGTCTGTTATAAAGCATAATCCCACTTAAACCAAGTTCCGTTAGCTTCGAAATGCAGATTAGCATCGAGTGCACAGAAGCTTCTTCAGTATTTAGAACATATTAAGAACAAAACAGCTGGCTCAGGGACGCGCAAACCAATCACATTTTATTCATGGAATTTGATTGGTCTAATAAAAGAAAGAAAAACAACTGGTGCATATTTATTTCCTGTATTTCAGGTTGTCAGAAGATACTCAGATCAAATCTTCCATCATGCAACACCTTTGAAAGTGCTTTCATATCATTTAACATATGACAGCAACATCTGGGTTAAGAAGATTGCAATCATTACTAAACATATAAAGTACAACACATACAGGGCGCTTCAGATAAAAGGCCAAAGCTGTAGAAGCTTCAGCCACTCGGGCTAACTTCCAGCATTTCAAACCCACTAATTTGGCCAACCTGAAAAACTACTGTGAGAGTGTTAGAACTTAAATTACCCAATGACTTCACCCAAAGCCTTCACTAACTCGTCCTGGTGACATGTAAGAGAGCTGTTCTGCAAAAGTAAACAAAGCCTTGGATTCACAGTAGGCAGGTTGGGTGCTACCATCCAATCTGAACTGGTTGTTAATTGTTTCTTGAAGACAAGAAGTTACTTCATCAGCTGGGAGACAGCCAGGGAAACTCACAGCCCTTCATCTACTGCACATTATTGGGCAAAGTTTCCTCATGGTTTCGTCAATGGACAGCAATGCAATGTCATCCAACTCTGCTTGAAAGGAGCAAAAGCACATAGAAGAACGAGTGCAGTGTTCAGCACGGTGATAAAAGGAAGTGAATGATTAATCAAAGGCTGTAGAAATCCTATAGAAGTTGATAAGTTTTCCCACAACCTGCCTTTACGCATAAACACATGATTTTTATGTACTGTGTTGTATACACAGATACCTCTGCATGACTACCTCTGTAGAAAAAAAAAACAGCTGGTATGTGGAAGGGTGTGTTTGTTTACCTCCAAAGCAAGCACACACACACACACACACAGCTAGAGAGAGCTGATTGATAGAGTCAGTGTGGGATGAAAGGTGAAATACAAACATTTAAATGAGTATAATTTCTAATTTAAAGGCAGAACGCTTGAAATGTCAAATGTTGGTCAGTTTATCATCCAATACAGCTGAAAAATAAAATAAAAATAAATGAAATAAAGAATACCGTATTTGACACTTAAACTAGATTTGCGCTATATTTCAAAGCTAACGTTAGCACTAGTTAAATCCCCAAATTTCTAATCACTTGTAAAAAAAATTGTTATATATTTAGTTAAACGGTGTTTTTACCATCTTCAAAAAATGAAGATGATATACTAGGCACACCTGTCATGTGTCTTTGTTGAATATGCTTATTAAACCAGCAGCCGGTTAGCTCGGCTCACCTTAGCATTCAGGCTGGCTCTGTATAAAGGTCAACAAAGTCACCCTACCAGCAAATCTAAAGCTAATACATTATCCACCTCCCAAAAGACATACCTATACAAAGTCACTAAACAAACAATGATGTGTATTTAGTGTGCAAGGCTTTATTTGAACTAGCATTTTTTTTAATCATTTATAGCTTAGCTGGTTATTAGCCCTGTCTTCAGTGTTTACACTAGGCTTATGTTATAGCTTCTTGAGCCATTAGTGTACTTATTTTAGTATTTTTGTTCTTTTGATTTTTGATACTAAAGATTATGAGTGTGCTTTTGTTTGCTTCATCAAAACTTATTGTTGTTTATTTTATTAAAATTTGAAGGAACCACATCTGTAGCAATATTTAGCTTCTTCCTTTCACTGCTTTCAGTGTGAGTTTCAAGCCTCATAGACATTGTCAGCATTCAGTCTTGATCCAGTTACCTGCCTGGCACACAGGCGAACCATGGCTCTGACTTTTTAGCCGGTGTGGATTAGTGGCGGGTTATCAGTGTGTTAGCTTGTTTCTGTTTTTAGCATCAGAGTGTTTCCTTCATGTAGTCTTGAGGGCCTTATTGTCTACTGGGTGTAGTGGGTCTTTTGGTTGCTGTTATGGTTCTTATAGTTAAACCTTATGGATTAAGCTGTCACTTTGATTTAAATAATCAAAACACATGTGATATAAGATTCTAAAACCTGTTCAGTCATTGGAACAGGGCCTGTGGTTTCCTCAAAACACCCAAACTGGCAACACTTTTGACTCACCCGTACATGAACTATAAATGTGATGACGCTATTCATTTTTGGCATGTGTGATGTGTTGTAATTTATATTTATAACTTGAAACACCAAAAGGGTAGAGTGTCCTGCAGGCCTCCTCTTTGGCTTGGCTTTGATCCAGAGTAGTAGCAAGTGGCTTGTGATTGGTCAGATTACACTAAGGCTTTTATTTAAGATGCAGCATTTGTTCCACTGCATCCCATTTCATTCCTGTTTCATGACGTGGTAAGTCTGGGAGGCCTAAAATCAGAGAACTATTTGCTCACGCAGTCTCTCACAAAATAGTGAACCTATTTCATCATTTTAATTTCTTAGAGACTCTGTGGCTCTTGGATCCCCTTTTTATACTCTGTCCTGCTACTCAGCTGTTTCAAATGAACCTAATTAGTTGGGAGATGATTCTTCAGGGATTTTTTTGGCAATATACAAAATTTTCACTTTTTGCTGCCATCAAGTGAAAAAAGAAAAATTTCCATACCAACATTTCATATTTTGTCTTTGCACTATCATCAACTGAAAATAGTGTTTAAATAATTTACAGAGATTTGATTACTTTTTACATAAACTCCCAATTATTGTGCTTTGTGTTTTAATCACTATGATCACTTCAGACATATAAATAAGTGTTTGTTGTGCTGTTGGGTCAGCAGGGTTACTGCTCTTGACATTAAGCTAACAGTGTATCACCCAGTCAAGTCGTATAAAATACATTTTTATGTTATCAAGTCAAGCCCCTGACTTTCCAGAATACTCACGTGTTCATGCACTGTGTACATGGATTTCTCTGAAGCCTCTTGAATGCACCCTGCTTTAAAGTTACTCAACAGGAAGGAAGTGTGACTACAGGAAACAGGTTAACAATAACACCCTCTGACCCTTTGTGTGTGTGTGTGTTGTATGTTGTGTGTGTGTGTGTGTGTTTGTGTGTGTCAGTTAGTCAGTCCATATTTAGAATCATCTAGATCAGGGGTCTCCAAGTAAAATTACCTGAGGGCAGCTGAGCATCTAATCCTGTCACAAGGGGGCCACTTCAGGTGTTCCATAAAAAAAATGAAAAAAACATTCAACCATTTGAAAAGAATCTGTTTTGAATTATTTTACAGTCATCTTTGGCTTTCCTTGCTGGATTCTTGCTGGGCTGCCACACACATGAGAGCGCTGCTTCTCAGACAGCTGGGCCACATATGCTCTGAAGGAGGTTGCAGTTCAAACCCTCAGTATGGCTTGAAGATGGACATCACTGTTCTTTGATTTTCCTCTTTTCTTGCTCTCTGGAATACATTTTGTTGCGATGGCAGCTCTTTCTGTAGCAGTGCAGCTTGTTGTGTCCACTCATCTCCCTGGTACTTTGCATACTGCTCCGCATGTTTAGCTGAATAGTGCAACATGACGTTATACTCCTTAGGAATGGCAACTTTCCATCAACTCTTTGCATGTGAGACAGAAAGGTGTATTTCCTCTTAAACTTGACAGAAACATTCATTCTCCAGCTTCTCCTGAAACACAACCATTCTTTTTGGCCTTTGAAAGAGACATCTCTCTTTAACAGCGTTTTGAGGACGTTGGAAGGGTGCCATATGTTTTTTTTTTCCCACTTGGGTTTGTGTGATGATTATGCTATAGTCAGGTTCAACTCGGAAATCAGGTATTTCTTCTGTTCTCCTCTGTTCCAACCAAGGGGCAACATTCGGTTGAGAAAAATGAAGCTTTTGTGGAAGTGCTAAAAGTTGCTGTTCATCGAGAATTCACTAGAGCAGTGTTTCTCAAATTGTGGTCTGCCTTGACAGTGAGTAATTTCCTTTTTTTTGTTTTCTTTGGACCCTTAAAAGAAAAAAAAGACAAGTTCCCCAAGACTCTCAAAGGTTTCCTTGAACTCCCCAGAGAAAACGTCAAGCTGACGTTACTCCATTAATGAGCCTACAGGTAAAATCCTCATGTATGGGTGGCTTCAGACGGGAACAGTTACAGAAAATCAGTTGAGGAAGAGAAAACCTCCAACACTGGTCAGGAGAAGGAGCAGCAGCAAGATGATTCAGCTGCAGTGAGCATTGAGGACACTGGAAGCTAACATTTGTGCCAGTACCAGTAGCCAGTACATGTATGATGCCAGTTTATATTACATCAGTTGGCCATCTGAGCTGCTGTTCAGGGGCTATTTAGCTTGGTGGCCCATGAGTTTTTTTTTTTTTTTTTTTTTTTTTTTTTTGGGGGGGGGTCACATACACTTCAAGCCAAAAAAACAGACTTTTACACCATTAAAAACATATTTACAGCCTGGTTCAAAAAACAGCTTGGGTCTGAAATGCTAATTTCACGTGGGGTGATTTTTTTTTCTAATTCAGTGGTTTAGAAGATATTAGGATTACTAGTTTGTCCAATCAGAGGCTGAGCTCAGCTCACGTGACTGAGGGGCGCCCTATAGCTGTTAGAAAGGAAGCTCAAAGTCTGCGTCATATCTAAGATGACTCTGTCCAATGACTGGCTTCATTTGACTGGATCAGGAACAGACGAGTGATGTTGCAGAGACTACGTCCATATTTTATACAGTCTATGGTTCCAACAGTGGACCGGGTCATGAACTCAGCAGACCTGAATTCACAATGAATTGATATCAAGTGGCGAGCTGCGTGAAATGGTTTTGCGGGCTGTGAGTTTGAGACCCCTGATCTAGATGATGCCCTTACACACACCAACTACACACTCAGGCTCCAAGCCTCAATATGGACATTGTCTTGCTCGTATACTCTCTCTCTCTCTCTCTCTCTCTCTCTCTCTCTCTCTCTCTCTCTCTCTCTCTCTCTCTCTCTCTCTCTCTCTCTCACACTCACACACACACACACATATATATGCATATCAGCCAGACTGGGACAGAGTAGAGAACAAGTCAGTGCCGGTGCCAAACTCACACTGGGCAAGCCTTTGGTTTCCATGGAAACAAAGCCACGTGATCCAAAAGATGGTCACCAGGGAGACAGATGCTGCTGACCTTTCAGAGAGGGGGGAGGGGTGTGATAGAGAGAGGAAGAAAAGATGAAGAACATATGGAGAGCATATTCACTTGTCACTGTCTTGTTTGAAGAAAAATTCTGCAGATTTATTTATAATGCTATCAATGTCTGCTTCCTGTATTCACATATTCCTTCTCTTGTAGTGGGATGTGAGTCAGCACTGGTGCGGATGTGCTTGTGGAGAATGTAACATTTCAATTCTACTTGCTCAAAAGTAGCTGCTACACTCAGATGAAGGCTTTCTGCCTCTGAATGTTTCTTTGTGCGATTGTGTTGCCTCGATAACAATGCAGGCAGTGGAGCAATTATAGGGCTGCATAATTACAGATAGCTGTGACAGGCTTGTGAGGACAAGTATGCTAACGCTATAAAAAAAGAATCATCTCCAAGGACCGTTAATGAAGTGCTCATACTGAGACTGTATGTTGCATGGTGACAGCAGGACTCCTGATGTAATTACTGGTGTATCCATGTGTTCACTGTGCCTTAAACCTCATATACTGTATCATTATGATTTCTTTTAAAATTTGGGATACATGTCTTTGCGCTGACAAAAGACCAAGACATCCCTTGTCAACAAAAAGTCATGCACGCAGAATTTCTTCCCAGTTTTGTCAGGGCTTGACTTTAAAGAGGGGCTATTGTAGTGTTTTTTTTATTTTGTTTATTTTTAATATTTACTGTCCCTCTGGTAGCTTTACTTAGCTTACAGCTAAAAAAATAAAAAATCCTATTTTTCCCAAACTGGCATTTTAGAAAACTCTTATTTAAGCCTCTGTCTGACACGCTCCATTTTAGCAGCTATCTCTTTAAGAATCCCTGCTCCACAAACCCCCTTCCCTTTGATTGGCTAGCCTTCTGGAGGCCTGTTGCGTGCAGAGCTATGGGCAGACCTTGGTGTTGAATTTGCTCTCATTAAGTGTAACCATCCAGCATAGTTACTTTATATCCATATTTAAAATGTGGGGAAGTGTAATACACCCCCTCTTTAAGATCATTATTTTGGTCCTGTAGACTATAAGTTTTAGGCATCTTTCTCTTTAAATTGTTGTATATCTAGCGTTGAAAAAGAAACCACATGCAGCCAGAGAAAGAAGCCTTCTGACTCTTGACCTCTACCCTGTGTGCAGGTCTTCACTACCTACTCAAACGAGGACTACGATCGGCGCAATGACGACATTGATCCCATGGCAGCATCTGCGGAGTACGAGCTGGAGAAAAGAGTAGAGAAACTTGACCTATTTCCTGTCGAGCTGGAGAAAGGTACACTCACTCACAAAGACACGCACACATTTAAAGAGTCACTCAGTCAAGCTCCTTATGTAACTACACACTCAAACACATGCACACAATAACTGATGAGATGCTGTTAGTGGACGTTCACTGTCTGCTGGCAGCTCCGTTATCCCCTTATGGGATTAAACTTAGCATGGATTAGCCTTATTAGCACTTAGTAATTGTGGAGGTAATAGACTGGAATTAGAAGCCATCCCTAATGGCGGCTCTTGCCATGGTTGAACAGTTAAAATACTGACACAGCATGAAACCAGAATGAGTGTGTTTTGACTTACAACAAACTGGAAATAATGTTACTATAGAGATAATCTTTATTTTTTTATAGTCATTTAAACTGTGTCCATCTGTGTGTGTTTGTCTCAGACAATGATGGTCTGGGCATCAGTATCATAGGTATGGGTGCAGGAGCGGATATGGGCCTGGAGAAACTGGGGATCTTTGTTAAAACAGTCACAGAGGGAGGAGCTGCGCAGAGAGACGGCAGGTATGTGTGTCTCGTACATCTTTTTTATTTGTTTACTGTCAAGAAATCCCCTGATAAGACCAGCCAATAAGGCGTCAGGGAAATGTGAGCCTCAAGCAGATTGATATCAACATTAATATACAAAGTTCCAGTTTTAAGAAATGCTCATGAGAGATGGGGTCTGGGGTACAAACTAAGTTAGACAGGAAAATAAAATAAAACTGTTTTCTGTCATGGATGAACATAAAGAATCAAAAGAGTCATCCATGGTTCAGCTTTTTTTCTACTTTAAAGGATTGGATAACAAGTATTTGCTCATAATACATGTATACATTCTTACCTGAGGCAGAAGCCCTACCATTACAGCTGTGGCACTTCAGTTAACCCTGTATTGCACCATAATGCTTTTCAGCACCTTTGTTCAGACAACTTTCCATCAGATCTCGTAGAACCAGTTGTTGCCTTAAAAGGATCAATCAAATTCATCAAAAGCATCGCCTCTTCTGTTGGACTATCAGCAACTCCAGCATCACATGACTCCTGGGGAATATGGGAAAATTAAATTCCAGGCCTCTGCTCTAATGAATTAATTCTATTTCTATACAAAACGTCTTTATCAGTAAAATCTCATGTTTTGAGCGCATCATGAGCAGCTTGCTGACAAGTTAAATCAGGGAATTATGGAAATTGAAGATTTTCATTCATGGCAAGTTTGATTAGATCATTTTCTTAAGCCATACTACACCAGCTGAGGCAGCTTCTTATTGTTACTCCTAAATCACATGCTACACCAAAAAGCAGATGATGTCAACAAACCTAACTAAAGGGATAAAACTGTTGAGTTAAAACTGAAAAACTAAATACTGTGTTCTGTTTGTGTGCATGTGTGCAGGATCCAGGTTAATGACCTGATAGTGGAGGTTGATGGGACCAGCCTGGTGGGCGTCACTCAGAGCTTTGCTGCCTCTGTCCTCCGCAACACCTCTGGCACCGTCAGGTCTGACACAGAGCACACACAGACGTACACACACAGATCCAAGCCTGCTTTAATGCACAATCTTTGGAACATGTTCTTACCATGTTTTCATTTTTAAAATTTGGGTCCGCATAGTGATTTTTTTTCAGGTTTTGGAGGATAACTTTAATGGAAGTTGAATATTTCTCAGGTTTGTGATTGGTCGGGAGAAGCCAGGTGAGCAGAGTGAAGTGGCTCAGCTGATCCAGCAGACTCTGGAACAGGAGAGATGGCAGAGAGAGATGATGGAGCAGAGATACAAACAGTACATGGACGAAGATGAAGAGGTATGCACCAAGACAACATAAACAAACCAAAGACTCTTCCTTCATGCATCTTTATTTTGGAGCCAGTTTGTTTTCTATTATCTCAGATCTCAATCTGCTCCCTCAAACTGGCCCTACAACAAGACAGAAGACAGCAGTGTTACACTGTAGTGTGTGTGTGTGTGTGTGTGTGTGTGTGTGTGTGTGTGTGTGTGTGTGTGTGTGTGTGTGTGTGTGTGTGTGTGTGTGTGTGTGTGTGTGTGTGTGTGTGTGTGTGTGTGTGTGACAAAATGTCGTCTCAGTGTCACTATGTGGCCTGTTGTTCAAATAAAGTGCAACTCCTCCACCTTGTGGACAGATGTGGTAACACACTGTTATTAATGTTTAATTATAATACATCCATGTAATTATTTGAACTGCACACTCTGCTCATCATGTGATTAATCAACAGGCGAAATCTTATTTCATTCTTAATTGCAATGCAAGAAAATAATGATGTAAATTATTTTTAGATGACATTAAACGGGTGACAAAGGTTTGCTGTCATTCCACATCACTGTAGCAGTTAACTTCCATTAGGCTCCCATTTGTCAACCATTTGATGTTGTAAAAAGGGATGCAAAGACCCCAACATTTAAATGATGTGAGTACAGCGTGTCTGCACATCCTTAAAAAGTCTTAAATTCACGTATTTAAAATTAATGCCTTAAAATGTCTTAAATTCATTAAAAATGTTAAATGCTGGTCTTGAATACATTCTTATTACATACATTTTTATTAATATTATTTTCTTGCTGGAGTTCGAGAAAGAGATGTAAAGATGCTACTAGCTGCTAATATAAAATATCTGCATGCTAGCTAGTTTACAACTGGCTAGCTAGCATGCAGCTAGCATGCCCCAGTGAAGGGTTTTTAGTAGGGCCTGCCTGATATAAATTTTTTGAGGCCAGTGCAGATTCTGATATTTTGCAGAAAAAAAAAATCCAATAACCGATTAATTGGCCGATTCGTTTAAAAAATATATGATGAATAAAATAACTTCTTTTTTGGTCCCTTAATGCTGACAAAAACAAAGTGAATGAATTACAGGCAGAACATTTTACTGTTTTACAATACTTTCTCCTTTAGTACTGGTTTAACTTTACAACAGAGAGAAATTTTCTGGTATAAAAACATGCAGACAAGCATTA
Source organism: Labroides dimidiatus (assembly GCA_030710495.1). Lineage (NCBI taxonomy): Eukaryota > Metazoa > Chordata > Actinopteri > Labriformes > Labridae > Labroides > Labroides dimidiatus. Next base: position 4,710,461 of record CM061163.1, read on the forward strand.
AAAAGGTTGATAATCGGCTGATTAAATCTAGCTATTATCGGCAGAAACTCCTGCAGATAATGGTTGTTTTAAAAAGGGCTATAATCAGCTGATTAAAGTGGCTAGTCGATATATCAGTTGGGCCCTAATGATTAGGAATGGGCGAGTACCAATACAACTATACCAGGTATCCGTATCTGCCAATGCCAGCTTTATTTCAAAGTATCGTGCACTCGTGAATCTGTCATTGTGTTCATTGAAATTTAGTGTATCAAAAGTTCTGGTGGTATCAGTTTGGTATCGGTGAAAACTCAACAGAGAGTACATGTACTGGTATGGATGTGAAAAAATGTGCTGTCAAACATCCCTGATTAAGATGCCTCTTTATGATCTACTAAAGCAAACGACATCATAAGCAACAAGACTGATTATTTCAATAGAGCATGAGTGGATGCAGGAAACCACTGTGAGGGGGAGGTGTCTGACCACATGATTGACAGCAGGCTGAATGAACAGCCTGTATTTAACATTCTCATCAGCAAAGAAATCACAATGAGTGACACATTTGACTGGGAGAAGAAATGGAGATTAGTTATTCTTTCTTCATAGAAAATACCATCTTGGTATCAAGATCAGCAGAATGATAAGATGTGAGTTTTTACCCACATTTTTTCTCCCTTCCCCTTTTCTGTTAAATCACAGACAGGCGAGTATGCAACAGACGAGGACGAGGAGATGAGTCCAGTATTCCCGAACTCCATTGAAGTTTTCGACCTGGCTGAAAACCAGGATATGTTGTCTCCTGTGGAGCTAGACCCTGAGAAGCTGGCCCATAAATACAAGGAGGTAAATAAGCACATCCGTCCTAAATGTAACTCTCTAATTCATACATTTGTGGTTGTGGTTGGATGTTTGGGCAGGTGAGAGGATTGGTTTATGTCTCTTTGTAAATCTCTGTCTGTCTCCAGCTCCAGATCAAACATGCAGTGACCCAGGCTGAAATCCAGCTCCTAAAACGCAAGGTGAGACCTCCTCTTTACCTGCAGGAGTGATTTACTGCAACATACAACGCACTCTTGTATTACATCAGCTCCTCTGCTGGCTGAATGATGACTTAACTCTGCCTCTTCATCCCACATAACAACTCCTCCTTCCACACTCCCACCCTTTACCTCAAGCTGGCTCATGCAGAGCAGGACAGGTTGCGTTGGCGGATGGAGCGTGCTCAGTTAGAGCAAAGTATCCGGGACAGTAAAGAGAGGATGGAGAAACTGGAGGGCTACTGGATGGAAGCACAGTCTCTGTGCAAGGTAATATTAAAAAATAAGGAGACATTTGTTTTATTTTTGGTCACTATCTTACAGTTTGACTGATTTATTCCTGTATTCTGCCTTAAAAATAATTTGTTTTCATACTGACTGAGTTCAAATGCTCTCCCAGGCAGTGGATGAACACCTGAAGGAAACCCAGTCCCAGTACCAAACCCTGGAGAGAAAATACAGCAAAGCCAAGAGACTAATTAAGGAGTACCAGCAGAAGTAAGACGGGGAAACACATTTAAGCAGCTGCCAGGAAGCAACTGACATCAGATCTTTAATGAAGCTGTGTTTTTGTAGGGAGATTGAGTATCTGAAGAAGGAGACGGCGCAGCGTCAGGCAGAAGAAGAAAGTGAGGCGACACACAAAGAGGAGGCGGACAACCTTCAGGAGAAGGTTGGTGAAACCTAACTGTCCCAAGTGACAAGTTTTAGTGCAAGAAGTCTTGATTATTGGTCAAAGAATGAGAATGAAATCTGTAGCAGTAACTTTTAAAAATGTTGTATAATTCAGATATATTTGGTTATTCTTCACTGTGTTGTTGTGTCTACAGATTACAGACTTGGAGACCAAAGTGGACGCCCTCAAGACCTCCAAACCCTCTTAGACTGCTGCTTATCCCTACCTCCTGTCTTTGACTGGAAAGCAGGAGCTCTGCCTTCATGGTGACCTGGGCTGTATTTTTTTCCAATCAACCATTTTGCTGCACAGACAGGTTGGAACAAAGTTAGAACAAGGATGAAAAAGAGGAAAGAGGGCAACATATAGAAAAAGAGAGGGAAGCAACCTCCCACCTGGCTTCAGCCAGCAGCTTACAGCTCATTCAATAACCAATCCCAGAATGCTCCTTTCAGTAAAACCCAGATTCCTCGTTTTGTGTCTTCCTGGTAACCGGCTTGGCAATCAACAGAGACTACATTCAACAACCTGTGCTTTATATGTTGATGATCTCTTCTGGCTTCTCATATCTCTTTAATAACCGTATGATTAATTTAAAGAAAGCGCTTTTTTAATAACAGGCTTGTCACAAAGTGCTTTATGGAGTAACAAAGGGGTATAAAAGTGGGTGGAAAAACAGAGAAGAAAGGACAAAAGTCATGTGTTTGACATTGTACTACATTTGAACCAAGTGATTGCTGAACCATTCCTTTTTCTCGATCGGGACCGGACTGGAATCTCATGAAAAGGATTAGCGCGTGTACACTCTGCCATACAGCATCGATCATTCGGATCAAAAACTAATAGGAGAATGGCCACCTCATTTTTCAACTCACAACTCGGCTCAAATTCTGAGCTTGAGCCCAAGAAAAGACAAACTTGGAAAAGGAAATAGCCACCACCTGATAATAGTTTAGTAATAAAACTATGAAACAAGATGGACCACCAATTTCTGATCAGTGACACAAACTGTGAAAAAGCAGAACACCCACCCCAGCCTTTGGTTTGTTTGTTTTTTTCTCCAGCCTAACAGCCTAAGTCTCTGCAAGTGATGGAAGGAATCCTGCAGGAGCGTGCATTTCAGGTCTGAACTGTAGTGGCATATTGTTTGTATATATTCTATACATGTATTTAAATGTGTTAATATGGCTTAAGCAATTACGTGGGTCAGATGTCCAGATGTAAGGCAGTTCAATGAGTGAAGGTGATGTCCTGCTGTAGAGGGGTGAACTGGTTTAGGAGTCCTGACTCATCTTTTCTAGAATTATCATTGGCAAACAGGGTGTGAATAGTCCAATACGTGCTTACAGCATATCAAATTGTTGATATTTGTTGGTATTTTAAGTGTGTGTGGGTTTACATGCACTCAGGATAGTTATGTACTATATTGTTCAGTTCATGTGGGGCACTCAGCAATTTATCTGTATCCTGGGTCAAAAAAAAAATCAAAGTTTGGATACACTGGTTCCCGAGGCTCTCAGTGTTCAGCCTCCGTTTGCACTCACTCTATTGTTTCCTGATATTACGCTACATCAGGACATCAGTTGACTCCTATATTCACATAAAGCTGATGTGTAAAGAGTGGTGCAAAGTGTTTCAAATATTTCTGAGGCATAACTCCAAAAGATGCTATAATCACGTTTTGAGGTAAACAAACAGTTGAAGTCAAAGTGCCAAAAATTCCCATGAGATACCGAGTTTCTGAGGCAGATATTGACATAATGGAGACAAAGTTTAATTTTCGATTGAAATGTTGCGTAAATATTGTTGAAAAATAGATTTAAGTAGATATTTAACAGTGTAAACTGATATGTGACAGTCTGGTTTAATATTTTTTTATGGTAACATCTTCCAGTTAGCTTGTACAAGTTTTAGTTTCTAACCATTTGATCTTATCGTCTAATTTTTTTTTAAATTTCTTGGCATTACATGGTTTTAGCCATTGTTTCACCAGCAGATAGCCAAATCTTTTAGATTTTTATTTATTATTTTATTTTTCAGATACAAGTTGAATCGGTATTTTTTAGAGCAACTAATTTCTATGGCATCGCTGGTATGATCTGAACCAGGATTTGACTAACTGATTAATGATAGCACCTTGACTGTCCTAACAGATTAAAATATGTCACAAGGAAATGGCTGTATTGAGTACATCTTTAAGTATTCAGTTAGGGTCGAATTTTTTAAATTAAATTTTAAAAACTGTCATAGCCCTTTTTTTCTCTCAGTTCTCCTGAAAATCTAGGGATGTGACATCCCTAGCTAGCAAGCTAGCTTCAAAGTCCTTTAGCTTTCCTTGCTTGCAAATGAAGCTTTCTCAAAATGTTTAATACACTTATCCCAAATGAATTAAAAAAGTTAGACCAGGCGAGTGATTATTTTAAAATGATATTTTAATCTGTTTGTCTTTCTCCTCAGCTAATATAGCATTGTTATGCTAACCTAGCAGGACAGTTTTGCCTCTAAGAAATATTTGTGAAAATTGGCCTTAATTCAAATATCAGCAACAGTATTACTATCTACTCCTCTTTCATTCTTTCTGTAAAATACTTTATTCAGGCTGTATCAAGATAAGAATTAGAGATAAATTAATGTTATTAGCTTAGTCAGGAAGGTTAGCTGCTCGAAGCTTCTCTAGTCTTTTGGCTTTTCTTGTGTGCTTATTTAGTCCACAGACTCCCTCAAAGTGTTAAATGCACTTATACCAAATGAAAAAAAAAACCCAATACAGGCAAGTGATAATTTCTTATTTTATTCAGCGTTTGTCTTTCTCCTCAGCTAATGAAGCATTGTTATGCTAACGTAGCAGGACAATGTTGCCTCTGTGAAATGTTTGTACGACTGCAATCAAATTTCAGCTACAGTATTATTCAGGAAACCCGAGCACATAAACAAACCCCACATCCCTCAATTTAAGACGAAGTAGAAAAAACCAAGTGCCAGTATTATTACTGAAGAGAATGGACTTGTGTTAAGGAACTGGGGGAGATGAACCAGCTTTAGCCAATGAAACATATTTAAAGGAAGCGTCTTTATCAACCAAAAATGTTTTTAAAAAAAGTTTGAGGCAGTTGAAATATTTGAACAAGTCCTCAAAAAATTGTTGAATTATTGAAGGTGTTCTTGAGATTTCTATACATTTGGCCAATGATGATTTCTTGATGTTACTTAAAGGGAACAGAGAAACTGTTGATGATTGTTATTATATTTCAGTTCTAAGGTTCAAACACAAGAAAGCTGACAATGTGTTAATGTTCTATTTTGCTGTGTAACTGATCAACATGGCGGTTACTGAGAGTTCCTATATGTTATATTGATTATGCAGCTTGCTGGCAAGCTCCAATTAGGTTGTTGTTAATGAAAACACTGAATCAGAAAAAAATGACTAGCTGTTGTTTAATTGAGAAGAAATTTCAAAACATTTCCCAGCTCTTTACCTCCAGGACCTTCATCTAGTCAAAAATATATTAGCTAAATACTTAAGTTGACAAACTAGCTTAAAAAGAAACCTCTTCAGCCCTTGTAGTTTTTTGTATTTAGTGCTAATTAGCAAAATTCTAGCATGCTAACAAGCTATACATCGTGTACATTTTACCACATACAAGTTAGCATTGACACTTTAAGCTTTGTAGCATTGCTCCTGACATTTAGCCTGGAATGCCAACAAAGTGCAGTCTTAACTGAGCAACAAATGTGGCTGTAAAATCTTGTGCTGCTTCCTACTGCCTACTATACTAGTAATATGCACTTATTTGGCAAAAATTTAGTTTGTATGTAGATGCTACAGCAGCAGTTTTGCTAATAGCTTTGCTTTTGCTTCCAAAACTGAAAGCCACTGAAGCTTACCACTAAACGGATCAGAGAGAACAGTCATACTGCAAACTTCATCAGTAGTATGAGGACGGTGGTTTTTTAAACAGCTTAATGTGACACAAGTATCATAAAATGTCAGAAATATTTTTTTTCATCGTCCCACAAAATGCAAAACATACATGTGAAGGCAACAGCTCCGATTCATGAAAACAACTAACTTTTGTACATACAAGCATGTGGCAAGAACTCGGTGTGAAAGAGCAGCTTCGACAGATAAAATTAGACAGACGCCTTCTGGTGTTTACACTCTGACGACATGCCTGTAAAATAAGATGCAAACCTTAGAATATATTGTGCATTGACCAATCTGTCCCTCCTTGGGATCTCATTTGAGCTACTGAAACCAGAATCATTGTCAGTGACTCATGGGAGCAATACAAGCTATCGTTGTTACTTTTTTAAAGATTAGTTTGGGCCTTTGAGGCCTCTATCCAGATCAGACAGCAGAAAGTTTGGAAAAATGGAATGAGAGAGAGCGATGATGTTACTCTTAGCTTCTAGGACTGTAGCCTTTGTACATAAAACTTGTAACTCAGCATAACCTGCACCCTGCTAAAATCAAAACTGATGAAGGTAAATGAGATATTCTGATAAAATAATGTTTGTCTGGGAAAGTTGGAGAACCTCACAGGAAAGTGTAAGGCTTGGTTTTAGACCCCGAGTCATTTTTCAAATTTACAGTGTATTTACCATATAAAGTCCTCCGGAATAGGATTAAGGGTTCAGACATCGTGAGCATTTCTAAAGAATGAATATGAGCCATAAACAACTCATGTGTATTTTTATTCCTTAAGCATTTTTATTACAGTTCTTTCTCAGTGTCCAACCAGTGATAGCTGTATAAGTGCTGTTTTATCACCAAATCAAGTCCAGATCAGCCTGGGTTTTAAAATCTTTCCACAGTAAGTGATCACTTTGCCTTGTTTGTATCGGCTAACATGCTGCTTTTGCCTTCACAAAGGCTTCAGATTCGTTGTGCTGTAGCTGACTCTCACCGCTGACGTCTGCCTGTCGCTCACGCCTGCATTTAAAAAAACAGAACAAGTGCACGCAGTGTTTAAAGAGTTTGCCAGTGAATGCAGCACAGACAGACTGCCATGTCATTAGACTGATTGTAGCACAACCGTGTTTAACTTGTATTCGATTGTAGACAGTGCGATGCCTTTCTTTGTGACACTTTTAAAGTATTTTTTTTCTCCCTTGTATTTAAAATCAGCTCTTCCCTTGCTTCACATTAAAGGAGCATTCCTTCAAAACTGGTTTCCCACTGAGCAGCCTTGGTGGAGCAGGTGAGAGGGGTTAGTGCCTTGGCTAGGTGTTAAACGGGATGCTATCAGAAAAAGGAGGCAATGCCCACCCTCCATGTGGCATGAGTTTGCAGTCGAAGCTTGCGGCTAACATACGTATTAGTCAGACAATGTCTTAGGGAGTAACACCAAATATTAACGGAACGTGTTTTGACACTTCATCACTTGTTTTGGATTCCCTGGTGCATGGTTCAAGAGCATATCAGTCAACCCAAATGTACAAACTTGTGTCCTTCAGAGATGATCTTGGCTTTTCAAACGCCTTGTATTGACGTGCCTCAGGGTTGGAATTGCATTGCGGTGCCCAGACACCAATACTTTACTTTATCTTGTGGTTTTTATTGAAGCTCAGGGTGTAAAACTAACTGACAAACTGGCGTACTCTGTCCTGTAACCACCGGTGATCTAGTCTTAAAACACTTTACAACCAGAGCCAATAGAACAAGTAGAGCAGCGTGTATATTGAGTATTAAATTGTGCTTGCAAATGTGCTGCAGAGAAACTTTAACAAAACTGGAAAAAAAAAATGTTCAAAAATGCAACCAAGTTATTTTGTCCTGGATTATTTCATTTGCTCTGTCCTGGTTTACTCAAATACATTAACAGCTTAAGTCACCTTTGAATCGAAATTACCATCTGCTTCGTCTCTTTGTATCCATTTATGAAATTAGACAGAGGAGTTGTGTGTAATTATAGATGAAAGAGTGGATGGAGAAGTGCCAAACAGGTGTAGGCAGGACAATCTGACAGTGTACAAGCCGACCTTTGAGTGTATCTCGGTTCTGAAACTGATTTCTTTCTCTGCCTGGTTCTGTTTTTTAGTTGATGCCACCATGTTTGTCTGAACCAATTCTTGTATGTCAGCGTTAATGAATAAACATGAAATATGTTGAACAAAACAAAGGAAACATCATTGAACTGCTGTATTACCTCATGATGGTTGTGCTAACCAGCCTACCTTGTGCACATGCTAATATTTATTGAGAAACTCTTACAACACGTTTCTGGATGCTGTTCTTTGATGTTTCACAACAATAACTGAGGTACAGTCTGCAGCCACAGCTTGGTTTGAAAGGCTTACCACAAAGATGCTAAACTCTACTTTGCATGGCTCCTGCAAGGATTTACTGAGGTATGGGTGCCTGTGATCAAAGGGACTTAGAGTGTGTTTGCATATCAGGAAGATTTTGCACATCATTGGGTCTTGTCAGTATTTATTTAAGCTGCGTTTGGAGTGATCAACAGACTGACTGAGACACATCGGTAGCTGATTACCAAGAGATTATCGAAAAGTCATCTTCCAAGGTGAGTACTGCTGGAAACACTGTCTGAGCTTCATTTATCTTTAGATTTCAAGAACAACAATTCTGTATTTCAGCCTTAAATTGCTTCTGAATAACACACTGTGTGTACTTTGAACCATTGCTCGTCTTTACTCACTAAAAACTTAACACTCTTCTTTCAAATTTAAAACCAATGTCTGCACATATGTCTGTTCTTCAGATAAAAATGGAAATAACCCCATTTTACCTCCATACAGACAAGAGTAATCAATATAAATCCAAACTAGATGAGACTAATTTGAGATCACAGATCATCTCACCTTCTTTGCACCATGAAAATTAAATCACACTTTGAGTCTCACCTTCCCAGCAGTTCCAAAAAAATACAGACAAGCTTTTTTTTCATCAGTTTCTTTTATATTTTGTGAGAGAAATCATGTTTTTAATCTCACAGACTGTAAAACATGTAACTTGTTTCACCTTTCAACATTTTATGCTGATTATGGGAAATGAATTATGGGAGTAAACGGAGATTTTATAATGAGGAACTTAAATAAAGCTTATAATGTAGCATAGCTTTGGCTAAAAAAAGAAAAAAAAGCACATTTAATACAAGTTCACTTGAATATCTTTGCTATTTCTTGACCACAGAGTAACACTTTGCTGACTGAAGCCACACTCCCTACATGCACTGTGCATGATGCCCTCAGCACCAGATTATTAAAAGCACCAATGGAGGACTAAATTAAGTCAAGTAGGTTTTGATATAAAAATTAAAAATATTTCCAAGTTTCCAAAACTTAATTTCCCGTAGAAAAGTTCTGGAAAGTTTTTGAAATTTTACCATAAATTTTCCACCTCTTTGTAACCCTGTTTGTTTGTCTTGCTTTGTTGAGCTCCCTAAAGTTGTCTGGCCCAGCTTTGAATATGTAAATGAAGAGCATGGAAAAGTCAACTCCAAGCAGATGGTTTTCACACAGTCAAGGAGATCAGACCAGCTTGTAAAATAAATGGGTTTGCATGTTTTTTTAAACATATATTTTAGACTTTAGTTTCAGGCTCCAGTTATAATTAATGTCCTCTGTGCAATACCCAAAATTTAGATCAGTACTTGTGCGATAACCCATAACATATATCACTATTTATATACCATATATTTCTTATTAGAATGTACATACTTTATACATATATTTCATTTTTTTATATGACACTCATGCATATATTTTGTACTTTCCTATATTTTAACCCTCTTTTAATGGGAGTAGCTGTAAACCTAACAGCAAGTTTTCCTTTGGGGATCAATAAAGTTTTTCTGATTCTGATTCTGAGGTTTGAGGTCTCTAGGGCAGGGGTGTCACACCTGATTTTGTGAAAAAGTGTCCAATAGCCAGCAGAAATTACTGACATATTCATTAATTGTGGAAGTAACATATGAATGCTTTTTTGATAACTATGTAAATTGTAAACTGACCTGTTTCAAAATCTCCTTTTAACCCACTTCAATTAAAATACTAAACTGTTCTCTGTGCTAATGGGGGACAGCACAGGGCTAAAGGCTGCAGGGAGTGTGCAATATCATCCTTGTGCTTTCTTTCTTTCTTTCTTTCTTTCTTTCTTTCTTTCTTTCTTTCTTTCTTTCTTTCTTTCTTTCTCTCTTTCTCTCTTTCTTTCTTTCTTTCTTTCTTTCTTTCTTTCTTTCTTTCTCTCTTTCTTTCTTTCTCTCTTTCTTTCTTTCTCTCTTTCTTTCTCTCTTTCTCTTTGCCAGTGGGCTTGTGGATTATGTGTATCATGCAATGAATGGAATGGTATGCACGTCTGTGTATATGTATGTATATGTACAGTGTGTGTAAATTTGTTAATATACTTATTTATAACTATCTATGAAGGCATTACGGCATCAACACTGAGTCCACAACAAATTTCCCCCAGAGAAAAATCTATTCTATTCTGTTCTGTTCTGTTCTGTCCTGTCCTGTCCTATTCTTTTCTATTCTATTGTTCTGTTCTATTATGTTCTATTCTATTGTTCTGTTCTATTCTATTGTTCTGTTCTATTATGTTCTATTCTATTGTTCTGTTCTATTATGTTCTATTCTGTTCTATTATGTTCTATTCTATTCTGTTCTATTCTGTTCTATTCTGTTCTATTCTATTCTATTCTATTCTATTCTATTCTATTCTATTTTTTTCTTTACAATTTCTAACAGTGAATTTAAGACCATCTTTCCTCTTAAACCAGTCTGCTCATTTCCTTCATGTTAATTCAAATATTTGCATTTGTCTGCAGGTAAAAAACATCATGATCAGAAAACTGTGCATTCTCATCCTCCTGCTGCTGCTCCTCCCTCCTCCTGTAGAAGTAAACCTGAGAACTCGGAACTTTAGATATTTCTCATCCGTTTATACTAAAATCCTGAAAAATAACTGGTGGAAGACACGGTCCTACTGCAGATGGATTGACCACGACATGATCTCCATCAGAGATGCAGTAGACAACAGAAACTTCCTCTCAGCAGGAGGCTGGATTGGTTTGTATCGAGAGAATTCAACATCAGAGTGGAAATGGTCCAGAAGAGACGAGGCAGCCGACTTCCTCATCTGGGAAGATGGTAAAGAAAGTAGACACCTGTCAGCTAACTGCAGATTAGCTTCTTGTTTCTCATGTACTTAGTTACACTGTGATTCAGTCCTTTTGCCTTCTTACTTTGTATATTTGAGGGAGGCAGTAGCTCAGTCTACAGAAACTTAGATTAGGATTGGAGGGGTCATGGTTTGGACAAAGTCTGGTGATTAGACAGCTAATTTTTCAGCCTTTGTGTGTCACGGACTCTTCTTCTCCTCTGCTTCTTCTGACCTATACTGTATTCAGCCACCAGGGGGAAATCCAGATAGTTTTGCCTTTCTGGTTAAATCTCTATATTCTCCCTAAATCCTAACCCCCAAGTCCTACATTAATCAACATCACCTTGGAGGTGATAAAAACATCTAATCAACACCTTAATGAAGATGATAGCTGTAGTTTGTACTCATCAAGCGCCCTCATATCTCACTTCATGCAGATGATCCAAATGATGATGAGAACTGTGCGTATAAGAGGACGGGAGAACGAGGATGGCGCGGTGAACGCTGTTATGTTCAACACACTATCATGTGTAACAAAGAACTGCTGGTTCTGGTGAAGGAGAACAAGACATGGGAGGAGGCATTGATGCACTGCAGGGCTCTCGAGGCGAAGGATCCAACCCGTCCTGCCACTGCCTACAGGAACCACAAGTACGACCTGGCCACCCTGAACACTGTCGATGACCACATGTTTGCACGACAGAAGGCACAGAGTGCTACCACTGACGAGGTAGATATACAGTCTTTGTGCTATCAAAGAGTAACTTCTCGGTTGTTTACATCTCTCTGCTCAATGTTGGCAGGTTTGGACGGGCCTGCGGTACCTGGCTGGCTACTGGCTGTGGGTAGGAGGAGAGGATTTGAAGTACAAGGGGATTGAAAAATGCCCTAGTAGCAGCTTCTGTGGCACACTACCTAAAAGGGGCGATGGAGCCTATGAGATAAAACACTGTGGTGAAAAAAGAAACTTCTTCTGTTACAGGAAGCCTTAAATAAATCTCAATTTAGAGGCTCCTGCTTCATATAAGCTGCCTTAGACACTGTTAAGCTTCTTTTTGCTGGGTTCATATTTTAAATCTGTGATCACAATTTCCCTGCAGAGTCAGTGGATCCCTTATCTGACGCTTTGTGACCTGTTTGCCTTTTTTAAATGACTTAAAAACTTAATTATTAACAGACATATAACCTTATCTTTTCTGCATATTCACAAAGAAGCATACAACTCTGTTCCTCCAGGGTGAAACAAATGACCGTGTGTTACATCTGTGAGGTTGCTGCAGGTATAGGCAGTGTGTAAAGGCGCTGAGAGGACTGTGCATTTGGCCGGGATTACAGTGACACTTTTGGCCAATATCAGTCATGTTTTCCTGGTATAAAGACTCCGTTTCCTATGAGCACCATCACTCACTCACTGTCGTAAAGATGTGACACTTGCCAAAGTGTGCATTTGTTTTGGAAGCAAATTAATGGAGAGCAGATCTTGTTTGTAACACTACTTTTGTTTGTTCAATACAACTTTTTGCAGGATGCAAAAGACAAAGTAATGCATTAACCCTCAGGATCCCATTCCCGCCAAAATACCACTTGTTTTTAAATGACTGGCATTCACAAACCGTTTGTCCAATCCAAAAACTGAAGAAACTGGGGTAATTATCAGACCCTCAAGTTTCCAAAGGTTCCTGAATGTCTCACAAGTGATGTTAGCAACGTGTCTAAACAGAGCAGAGAAAACATCACTTTGATTCTCGTGTCTTCTTTGAAAATTTGCAGAAAATGTTTGCTGTTGGTAAATTCTGTAAAAACAAATAAGCTCTTCAATGTTTTCAGTGAGCCCTGAATGATCCACATACACCCTGTAGTCACACTTCAAAAACTCTTTGAATTTTGCTTCCCATGTCGTTGTCTTGCAGGTATATAATTTGCTCTCAGAGCCGCTCAGCTCTCTGTCTCATTACTGACAGAAACTTCTTTACAGATGGACATGATGCCTCTGCAGTGTAGACTGTAAACTGTGTAAACAGTAGTGACAGTACTGACTGTAAACACTTTATAAAGAGTAAATATCTTGTAATAATGTTGTAATAATTGTTTCATTCTGATGATGTTAAACTGCTCAGGAGACATTGTTGAGTTATCCTGAACCCAGAGAGGAGCAGGACTTCATACTGCAGAGAAAAATCAGACCACAGTCAGGAAAAATGTGAATGGAAAAAAACAACCCCACTTCAGATATAAAGAAATAGCATTTATAAAATAACCAATTTTGATGCTGAAAATCTCATATTAAATACTGGATCATGAACAGAAAACTATATAACAGTGAGACTATTTCTAGATCAAGATCACTTCTAAAGTCCTCACAGTGCCTTTAACTGTTATCAGGTTTTTGCAGTCCAGGCCTTTAACCTGAGAATGACCTGCTCGGCTCGCTTAAAAAAGGCTTTTATATCTGTGTTAATTTAACTGTTTCTTTCCTTTTATTGTTGTAATGTGTTGTTATGCTTTATATCATTTTAACACTTTTCATAATTACATTAAAATGCTTCTCATTAATTATCTTATAACTATTAACAGTACAGTATCAATGAGTACCTTAAGGCTGTAGACTGAGTATCAGAAGCAGCCCTCTAGATGTTTCTGTTGCCGTTTTTTTTCATAGTGTTTTGTCACAAGATGATAAAACTAACTATTCTGGCTGCATGTCCACAGGTATTCAATATCAAGTTTAATCAAATGCATTTTTTACATTAAGTTATTCAGTTTGGTTCCTTGGAAAAAAAAGTGGAAACAAAGAGTGGTTAGTTGTTTGCTTTTTATGATCAATCTCACCACTTCATCCATATTTATAAAAACATCCTAGGCTTCAACAAATGTCTTTGTCTCTTTGTCCCCCAATGCTTTATTAATATTAGTACTGAATCGTGGGATTGGCTTGTATCTAATGTAGAAATACAAAGAAAAAAAATCTGTAAATCTAGAAAAAAAAATGCCTGAAACATATGGTAAAACTCCAACATGCTCACCAGGGGGCACTGCAGCAGAAATATCACTTACATCAGACACATCTCCCCCAGGGTGAATCCCAAAGCTCCACAGTTCCATCCTTCCTTCCTCCACTTGCATCGCTCACCTGCGTCTTAGTCCCTCCAACCAGGGAGGAAGGAAATGAAGAGAGGAGTCGAGGAGTTGAGGAGATTTGTTTTAAGAAAATGAGGCGTCCTCTCCTTCGGAGCGTCACGTGAAGCAACATGTTTTAGTGATGACAGCGTCAGCTGATCCCCTCTGGATCATCTGTCAGTCAGCTCTAACAGCTGTTAGTGTGTCTGCTCATGTGCGCTGTAATAACTCTAATCAAATGAAAACAGTAACAGAGCTTTGTCTGTGTTTTTAACCTGTTTAACAAACACTTTCACATGAAGAAAACCTGACCTCTGTTTATTCTGTGTCCTGTTTAGAAACACACGGATCACTTTACCGGTTAAAAGAATAATTATTGGATAATTTATTAATCATATAGCCTGATCTGATCATATTTGATCTAATTTATGATGCCTCTTGAAGACTGGATATTAGCTACTTCTTAGATTTCGGGTAAAATAGAAATCATATTACTCTTTACAAACCTGTCAAAAATATGGACAGACAAATAAAACTTTTGAGTTAAAGCACTGATAGAGTTTCTATTCTAATAATAAAGGTGGACTTTCCATTTTTGGTTAAATTCCATAAAATACTGTCCCTCGATCATAACCAACGCCATCCACTGGGATAGAAGCTGGTTCTTAATCAGCCAATGGGCTAAAACCTTTGTCTTTGGTTTTTCAAAATTCTGGGGAAAAAAAGGGTTTGTATGGTTTTGACAAAATTTAGACTTTCCATTTTTGGTTAAATTCCACAAAATATTGGCCCCTGATCTGAGCCAACCCAATCTATTATGATAGAAACTGGATCAGACTCAAGTCATAGGACTAAAACCTTTGTTTTAGGTGAATTTAAAATTCAGAAGAAGCGTAAGGGTTAGCCCTCACACCTATTGTTCTCTGGAGGAGTAAGATGTTTTACATGAGTGAACCTGCAGCACGCTAATATTAATCTTCATCAGTGGAAAGTGTGTGTGAGAATAGGTGAGTGTGCTGAGGCTTGATGATGACCAGGGCGGTCGTCTGTGTACAGCATGTCCCTGTCCTTTGTCGTACATAAAAACAGGAAAATAAAAGTGCTGGAAGGTGTAGGGAGTGCGTGGCGCAGCACGGATGCTTGTGTAACCTCCTGTTCAAAGGCCTCCTGTTTCCTCACTGCTGTGCATCAGGAATCCAGGTCGAACCAAAACACAGACACTCATGGCAGTAAGAAGTCTTTTAAGACAGTCTAGACAATACAGGGGATTTTGTCTCTCCCTTTCTTCTCCCTGCAGCTTGTTGCTTTTGGAAGGTACAGCAACATATTTAGGACACAGCTGGGAACAACTTTGAGGACAAACCAACTCCAAAGTGTTAAAATATACATTTCTGTTTGATTTTACTTCTCAGAAAGTCTGAAATCTTTGTTCAGAGTGTGCTCGTGAAATGAACTACTGTAGGCCTATTATATTAAAAAAAAAAAAAAATCACAAACAGATATTCAGTTTAATAGTAAGAGAAATCAAAGTTAAACAGAGAGAAAAATGCAGCCTTTAAAATTGACACATATATCTACGATATGTTGGCTGCATATTCGTCTGTAATTTCTGACTTTAATGCCCAAACACATCACGGATCCCGCTCCATGAAGACAACGATGGTCAGATAGTTTTAATGCGCCCTGAAGGACAGAGGCTAAAGCTAAAGAAACTAATATACGAACACTGCAAAAACAGAAATATTTCTACTGACTTGGTGAGATATTCTAAAACCTAAGTTCCTTTCAGAATGAATTGTAAAAGCTTTGGGCCCCCATGTGTTAAATTTCTGTTTTTCCCCTCTTGTTTGAGACTAACTGCTGGAAACTTGTGACTGAGCCCAAACACTGCAAAAACCTGACATCTGGTTAAGTTTTTTGGAATGAGTATCACGTCTTAATTCAAGAAGCTAAACAAGTTCATTTTCTCACTCCATCAGACTTGAGGTTCAGCCTCAATCACAGATATGTAATAATAAAAACAGATATTGTACAGTGAGAGGTTTGTTTGGACAGAGTTTTTTCTGTAACAGGATTTGATGTGAACTAGCTAAGGTAAAGTTTTTGATCTTGTGGAGATTGTTCCGTAGACTCAGGTCAAGATGTCCCATTATTCTGTTCCGGTTGTTTGCTGGTTAGAAAACAGCGTTTCTGAAGCCTAACAATCCCCACAGTCCTTTAAGGTCAAGCAGTCAGCTATGAACCATTTCATGTCTTTAGTCACACTCTCTGGTCCTGAGGAGACCCTCCCACACTGTCATGGTGTTTGACCCCTCTGTGTGTGTGTGTGTATGTGTGTGTGAGTGTGCGAGCATGCCAGTGTGTTTGTCACAGTCAACAGGCCTCCACACACTGAAGTCTGTGGGGGGCTGGGAGCTGCTCTGACACAAGTCAAAAAAGCAGGGATGCCACCTGGATGCTGAATTTGGAGACGGTCTGCTGTCTGGAAGTAAGATGACTGTGTGAGATTGACACAAAACAATACAAAAGCAATACACACTGAGTTTAAGGAGTCACACGGGGATTAAGGATGGGACGGGCTCCAGACAGTTTGCTGTAAAACTTTTAGATCAAACTGTAATGACAGAACTAGTAGAGAGCTCAGTTTTTCTCTAAAGATTGTTAGAGTCTGAAGACAAAACCGTAAATGTGCCTCAGATTCATTCCTGGTATGATTTTGCTTCAACAGGGGAGCAGATGAGTCCTGTGCACAATAATTAGCAGACGTAGCAGTGCAGTCGGATGCTGAGTCGGGTACTTTTTGCAGCCAAGAGTTAAGTGGGTAAATGTGAAAAGCAAACCTCCCAGAGAGTGTGAGCCAGAGTTCACCTTTTTCACTTCTGTCTTTTGTGACGCTGAACAAACCTCATCACTCAGTGCTGAACTCATGTGAATTTAAAGAGTCAATATGAAATCTCTGGAAAGCAGATGAGTGTAGGAAGGCTTTGTAAATAAAGAGCACAGGGTTCATCGGGTGGGAGAGAAAGTTGGAGGGTTCAGTTTCATAAAGATGTCAAGATTTAACTGTTGACTTGTTCATCAAGTCAGGAGTCTAAGAAAGTGCGGTTTCAAAGGGTTAGTCAGGTACTTTTAAAGTGTGTCTGAGTAAGGTTCTTGTCAACAGGAAGTAACATCACAGAAGGAAGCAGGAACTTTCTTTAGGAACTAGGGACCTTTTGAGGAACTTTGTGTGTGTCAACAGCAGGAACCTGGGTCTAAATTAAGTTCCTGGGTGGTCTCCCTCTGAAAAGTTGGAGCATCTCAGGTGTTTTGAATCCTCTTTGTCTCCAAGTTTTGCTCCAATGAATCCATTTACAATAAATCATGATGAAAAACAGCACAGGCTGAATCCCCTCCATGCTAACAAGCTAACTAAAGTCACATGAAAATGCTGGCTGTTCTGTCTTATTCTACAGCATCATGTTTTGTTTTTGTTTTTGTTTTTTTGTTTTGTTTTGCTATATTCTCTTTCTTACTGCCCTCTCCTGGTCTGGATGTGTAGTGAAGATACTTACATGGCTTCTCCATACGTCACTGACCTTATTTGGAACTCATGTTGTGGTAGAAACACAGATGATAATGGGCCACAGGAACCATTTAGTTCTGGAACTTTCATTTAGTTAGTTTCAAAAAATCCGACCCATTTATTTCTTTAAGAAATATAAGAGGGTTTTTTGAGCCACTACAGGATATTTATCATCATTTATGGCACTAACGACTTTGGTAAACCTTATCTTTATGGATTAAGTGCTAACATTTTGGACTTTTAATGAACCATTTTAAAACTGTCATACAGATTGTAATGAGAATTGCAGAACATGTTCCCATCAGCAGGAATTCTAAGAGCTTTGGTGACAACTGGACTTTCCATCAGTTGCTCCCATCAAGTCAAAATTTGCTTCTTTTTTCTACCCCTTTAGCTCAGTCATGGGCCACTTTGTCATCAGTGCTAATTAGCACATAACAGCATGCTAACACAGTCAATTGAGGTTTTAATATGGTAAACATTACATCATGAGTGTTAGCCATGTTACCATTTAGCCAAAACCAAGCCCTGGTAATAATAATAATAATAATAATAATAATAATAATAATAATAATAATAATAATAATAATAATAATAATAATAATAATAATAATAAATAAAAAATAAAAAATCTGACTTTGATATTAGAATTTAAAAAATTCAGGTCTCAAAATACTACTACTACTTCTACTACTACTAATACTACTACTACTACTACTACTAATACTACAACTACTACTAATAATAATAATAATAACTGTTAACCAGGCCTACATTTTTTCCCAGTGGCCCTCATCCTCCTCTGTAAAACTACATGTTGCATATTTCATAAAAATTCATAAATAAATATCCGTCTTTTGAGAGCTAATCCCTGTTTTTAAAAAAAACACAGATCAATAAAGTTTGAGCACATTAGCTTCTTATGAAAATAGCATTAGGTGTCAGGGTTATCACAAACATTCATCATATTCTGTAAATATAATAATAAAAAAACAGACAGTTTTAAGTTTGCATGAGGAACATACAAATTTTTCAATAACTTAAGATGTTTTGGATGATTATAAAATATGGACATAAAAGCATCACCAGTGTATGTACATGTTGTTACAATGACAAAATAAAGGACATGAAAAGAATTACTACATGAGAGAAGTTTGGCTTTTTGCTGACCTTTCCTGTGGCCGATGGTGTGAGTGTTTTGTCCCTTTTTTATTCCTGTAGATAAATGTCAGAAGGTTTAGTTCTGTGTATCAGAAAAAAAAAAAAAAAACAGAGAAAACAGCTGGAGTGAAATAAACTACAGGCCGTTGTTTCTTTCCTCCCCTCTCAGGTTTTAAAATGAGTGTGATGTTGACCTCGGCAGGACGATGCAAAACTGAATTATTGTTGTTTTCTGAATCGTACACACAACCTACAAATAACACTTAGTTTATACAAAACAAACACGCATGCACACACTTTTCTGGCATAGACGTTAAAACACTGCCCGATCCTGGAGGTCATGGGAGTTTTGCTTGACTTAACCCATCTTTTTTTTTTATACAACACATTTACACTACAAAAACTAAAATCTAAGCAAGTGTTTTTGTCTTATATTTGGTAAAAGTTGTCTATTATATTTAATATGAGTCCCATTCAACTGACAAACCCAGAAACATGTCTTATTTCAAGATATTAAAAGACAAAAACAAGGTCTCAATTGCTTGTAACGTAAAAAAAACAACAACAGTGGGATAAGAAAAAAAATATTTATCAAGTTTAAAATAATGTCTCAATACAAGAAACTTTCTCTTACCCCACTGGCAGATTTTTTTACTTGTTACAAACAATTCAGAGCTGATTTTTGTTTTAAAATATCTTGAAATTACACATGTTTTTTGGACTGGTCTGGTGAATGCAGCTCATATTGAGTCTAGAGACAAAAAGACAAAAAGCACTTGCTTAGATTTCAGTTTTTGCAGTGTAGATCTAAACCGGTTCCAAATCCATGGAAGACCAATAGGAAGGACAGTTCAGTTGTTTATGACATCATGATCCCCTGGACTGAACGTTTGTGCTAACACAAGATCTCACAGAATCTCATGTGATCAAACGTGAAGAAAGGTGAAGGATGATCACCACTGCAGCAGTAGATCTGCAGCAATCGGGCCTTCAACTACATTGTGTGGCAAGCCTAAACAGAAACAGACCCTTCCATCATGATGACCTGTTTTGAATCTGAACCCCCATGTATAAAAAATAAATCCACAGTAGCATCAAGATCACATCACTTCCTCTTAAGCTAGCACCTTTGTCTTCTCACCTGTGATAAGAAGTAAAGAAATTTAACATGCATGAACATTTTGTCTTCTCTTATCATGAGTGTGATTCCAGTGTTCGCAGCGAGTTAAATATAAAAATATAGTTAAGGAAATGTCAAGAAAAGAGCTGGAAAATGATATCAAGCCTTGTTAAGGAATATCGACACAGCTTCCTAGCACTGATCTGTTTGTGTTAGTTCAGTAACACATGGAAATACTGCTGAGTCCAGTCTCCATCACTTGTTGCAATCTACAGGATTATCCAAGCACAACAGAAGAGTCTGTCTGTGGTTACGTCCATTGTTGTCGCCTCTTTGATCCAAATGCATTTTGTAGTCCAGTCAGAAAGTCTTTCAGCATCAAACTGTCCATTAAACCCTGTGTAAACGTGCTTCTGTCCTCACTCAGGTGCACTTTCTTTCTGTTGATATCAGAACAATGTTTCCAAAGAGTTTTAGAAATTGCACAGCTCCACAGTGATGCAGTTTCATCGTCCACCCTCCGTGTCCATGGAGAAGCAGGTGCTCTCCACTTCTCTTTCACTCCATGCTCTTCTTTCCCTCCGTTTACTCCACACAGGTGTAGTTATAGGTTCGTTAGTAGTGTTACGGAGGAGATCTCTCACAGGTTACCAACAAGTGAATACATACTGATATGAAAGGAGTCGCTCTGCTACACATCTGGATCCACACGCTCACTTTGTGGCCCTACAAAAAGAGAAACAAGAGAAGACATGTTTTAGTTTGTTTTTCCAGTTTTTGGGGCCTTTGTCAGCATTCTGGATCCCTGAATGTAAACTCACCAAACTTCTACATTAGCATTGCTCTCATGGCTGCCTTGCTGATCCGTTTGCGGTTCTTCCTCATCCTTTTCTTTGGACGGGCATGTGGTCGTGGGACTGCAGTTGGCGATGGCTGCCGCGATGTCGTGGTCGATGGTGTTGCTGTCAGAATGAGATTCACAAATGAGCTAAATTAACTTCAGTCCTTCTCTTTGTTGGCTCTGTATTCAAATAATCAACACGTATAGAAAAAACAGCAGACTGTAGGTGTTTCATTTCTTACCTGGTGTCTGTGCTGTTACTGTATGCAGATGATGATGATGTTTACCATGCAAGTGATGCTGCCGATCTCTTTCCTTTTCTTTCTGTCTCTCCTCCTCTTGTTTCATCTGCTGCTGTCTCAGCATCTCCTTCTCTTGGTCCAGCCTCTTGTGAAGAAGTAGAAGCTCTTCTCTCTCCTGCTCCAGTTTGTCCTCTGCTATCAGCAAATTCCTTGCCTCCTCTGGAGTTTTATTGTCTCTCTGTCGCCCAAACTCTCGAGGATCTGGGTTTGGTTCTTTGGTCGGTCTGAGCCTGGTCACGACTCTCTCAAGGCCGGGTGCCTTGGTGGGTCTGAATTTGGTTTGAGGATTGTGTGTAACAGTTTTAGATTTGTCTCCTTGCAGTAATGGGCTCAGGGTTTCTGTGTCAGTATCTTTTCCTTCTGTGTTGTTGGGCAGCAACCCAAACATGCCCTCTGCCAGATTGTTCTTTACCTCAGCACTGACGTTGTCCACCAAGGGAACATTTGAGGTGCCATTTGAGGTATGACCATGCCTCATCTCCACGTTCTCCTTAGTCTCCAGGAGTCTGGTGGAGTTTGTGGTCCAGTGGGTGTCAAGAGGTGATTCCTCCCCGGCCAGGCTGTACCCATGTCCAGGCTCAGAGAAGGAGTCTCCTCTGGGGCTCCAGTTCTGCCCCAGGAAGTCTTCCAGGTGGGCCCTCTGGTTCTGCTTCAGCTCATCCCACTGATGGAGTTCATCCTTAGAGTGCAGCTTGACCTTTGACCATAAAGTTCAACCAAATAAATGCAGATTCATCAGTCAATGCTTGTACTCACAGATTTATTCAGGGTATATCTATATTATAAAACACATAAAGATGGACAACATGACTTGAAACAGAAGGAGCTCTCCCTGCTGACAGCCTGGAGTAGTGAGTGGAGTTTGTACCTGTGCATGACCGTGGCTGAGCGACTGGTTTCGATGCTGCTGGTTGTGTTGTCTACGAGATGATTTCCTCTTCGACGCAGGAGGACGAGGAACCGGCTGGCACCGGCACTCCACGTGATCAACCACAGAGACGACCGCTTTGGCATAGGTCGGCCGTTTGTGCACGTATTCTACCTTCATCACCTGGAGAGAAAGAGTTGAGGAGAGGAAGTAAATCACTCCAGGTGTAACACAGACTTCCCAGAGTCCTGCATGTTTCTGTGTTATTTTTTACCTGCAGGTACCGTGTGTGTGTGACGACAGGGACACACTGCAGGCTTTTGGTGTTGCAGCAGCCGGAGCAGCGCTGCACCTCAACGCACGGGGGCCACAACAGGAAGTTAGCGTTGCTGCGGTCCAGCATGGCCCGTGTGACCTCCACCACCTCGGTGCGAACTTTACACAAAGCCTGCTGAGCTGGCTGAGCATCTGAGGGAGGAGACGTACACAAACGTTAGCATGAGGGGACTGTAGCACACAAACATTGTGGGAGTTTGTCACTATTTTTAGCTTTTTCCATCATGTTCACATTTTATATATATTCCACTTCTTTATAGTCATTCAATATATTGGTTTGCAACATTTTTCTCTCTTTTAAGTCACTAAATATCTTCATGCTACTTTTTTTCTCAAAGAACAACAAACAAAAATGTAATTTCTTTGTCCTTTTTTGCATTTTTTGGTTTGTGCTTATTTTGCATCTCTCTGTCATTGTTTACATACATATATTTATATCTGTATATTAAGTAATTTCTCTTCTTTCTGACATGCTGAGGGTCAAACCCAGGGGCCCCTCTGACCCCTCGGCCCCTGGGCCTGTTAAATAATCAATCTTCACAGGCTGGTACTATTAGCAGAAGAAGCACTGAAGATAAACTGCATGCCAAGGTAATCTTTTTACTCCTCACTTAGGACAAATAATCACCAGGGATTAATTTCTTGTCAGATTTAATTTCTCTTCCTCCCTCTTTAATGCTCTGTCTGAACTGTGGGACACTGACGGGACTCTGGGTGCAGTTCACACGAGGATTAATGTGCGATCATTAGTATCTCCTCACGCTAGATGGAATCCAGAAAAGCTACACTGTTGGAGACTGATGTCCACCAATTCAGACATCTGCTTTATCATATGAGGCAGAAAAAAAGGGTTAATGTGCAGGACTCCAGCGTGTCGCCGAAGCCATACTTGTCACATCAATCAAGTCCTAGAAAACTCTTCGAGTCCTCGACTAATGAGGACGGAGGACTTTATGTCCATGAGGAGAATCAGGAATCCTCCATGCCTGCACAACAGCCAAAGTTTAAGGAGTACAACAACACTTTACAATCGGAGACGCTGACTGACAGCCGAGCTTTTTAACATCCAGAGAGCTGCAGCAGTCTTTAAGGAGTCTTTGCATTTCCAGAAACTCACCCAGGCTCCGTGGTAGTCTGTGTCCTCCATTTGCTGCTGAAATCCCGTCATCCTCATCTGAGACAAAAAAAAATGCATTTCACATTTAGCTCATGTTTTGGGGTACTTATTCATTTTTCAAAATGCTACAAGTACATTAATAAATTTAAAAGCTAAAGTATAACAAAGCTGGCTATGATATGAGCTGCTGAAATTCTTTGTATGCAAAATAAATATGAAGGCTCTCTTGTGCTCTTTGAACGCTGGGATAAATATGAGGATTTATAAGAAGAAGACGAAACATAGGGACAGTTTTTAGGTTTATTGATGCTGATGTTTAAAATTCACAGCTCGGGAAGAAAACTAGCCCCCTATTGTTGTTCGTTTAGCTTTGAGTTGATCTTTAAATGACCTTCAAACATTTAAAATAGTTTCTAGAGATAAAGGAGGCATCTTTACAGTGTCCCTAAGAGCTCACAGCACTGCAGCTTAAAGCCTGATTAATGCTTGATGCATCCACTAGGTCCGCACGGTTTCATGCAAATGAATGTCGTCATTTTAGCAACCTTGCCCCACCACGCTGTCCTTTTCATGCAGAAAATTTCCACGTAATGCACCTCCAACAATTCCTAAATTCTGTGCAGAGATGCACAAACATTCAGGGGCTTCTTGAGTCCGAAGTAGAACAAATACAGGCATTTATGAGATTCACCACACACAGATCACCTTGATAAGCATGTGATTAACAATTCCTGGTGTGAAATTGTGGCCAAACTTGGCAGAAAAGAGGAATTTGTGAAATGATGGACTAAACTGTCTAGTTTATTACAGTAGGAGCTGGTGTTTGCGATACACCGCCCCCTGCAGTTTGGGAACGGACACTGTGCGGAGTGTGAAAAGCACAAAAGCCACGTGTTCTCTCATTCTGATCTCAAGCATCCAATTTACGTGTGTCACGTTTGTGCAGAAAGCATAACTTAGCCCTTTACAAGACACATGCAAAAAGACAAAAAACAAGCAAATTAAGAAAACATCTTCATCAATCTGACAACACATGCACAGCATTTAGAAAACGCGCTGCAGAGACCACAACACAACAGAAGGGTTTCCAGAGGACACTTAAAAGTGATGCACATGTTTATTATTAGCCAATATGCTAACATCTGAATCATGTGATCACAAAACTAAAATAAATCAAAAGCACTTTTATCTCATTTTCTAACACCACTTTGCATGTGCTTTCTTCAGCAGCAGTGCTGTGAGCTTCAGGGCCACCGTAGATTCCTACCATGAGCGCATTTAGATGGATTAGTTTTCCAACTCCACTAAGCCAGAATCTGTCATTACATACATCCTTAAAGGAAAGGAAATATGGCTATGTGTAATGACGCCATGAGTGTGAGTGAACTGGTGCGTGGTTTTAGAGTTTTAAAAGAGAGAGTGTTCTGGTCTTTACCTACGGAGTCAGAGAGCAGCAGCAGCTGGAGGTCCTCGATGGAGGAGATGGGACTGTTTCTAACCAGCTCCACCAGGGCTGCAGGCAGAGGCTCCTCCTGAAACACATCAGAACACGAGCATTAAAATAATTCATGATTCACATGGTGAGCATGGTTATGGGAAAAAAGGGGGAAAGTCACACTGCCATTTGGACATTTTTTCAGCCTTCAGGATCAGAGTTTTTCCCACCATGTCCGTCCAGCTTTTGGCAAACAGTTTTCCAAACAATTCCTCAGAGGGAATGAAATACGACTGCAGAAAATCTGCAACAACCATTCCACACATGTCTGTAAGAGTGGAAACTGAAAGCTGTTTTTACTCTTAGATGAACAGATTTTTATATAAAACACTTACATAACGACAACACCAAAGTTTGAAACCCTCTCAGGGACCTTACAGGTTTGTTTTCCATCACTGAAATACAGTCAAGTGTTTTATGTTGCATTACACTGAAAGAAGAAGAAGAAGAAGAAGAAGAAGAAGAAGAAGAAGAAGAAGAAGAAGAAGAAGAAGAAGAAGAAGAAGCAGGAATCTTGGTTTGTTTTCTTTGTAGGATTTGATAATAACTTAAATATACAACCTAATCTGATAGATTATCTATGGTGTGACCACACATCTGCATCCCAGCAGCTCTGCAGTGCGGCTTTAACCCCCCTCACTCATCATTAATGGGTAAGACAGGCAGCAAGAGGGGAGGATGGGGAGGAGAGGGGGGAGGTATTAACCAAAGCAGACACACAATGGTCACTAAGAGCGTGGTGAATGACTATTGGCGTTGTGTCTTCTCATCTGCTAACATTTAGGGGTCAAAGGAGTCAGGAAGGAGTCAGGAAGTGGGGGCAGGAGTGATACAGAGGAGGAGAGGAGGGAGGTGCATCTGAAAAAAAAAAGAAAGAGGGATAATGGATGAATAAAAGACGGACGAGGATCAGACGTGGGTCGAGACACTTCCTCAGACCTCTTCAGCTCTGTAAGCACAGATTTCATATCCTCGCCTTTAGCCAAACAGTACTCTTGTTTCTATGTGTGTGTGTGTGTGTGTGTGTGTGTGTGTGTGTGTGTGTGTGTGTGTGTGTGTGTGTGTGTGTGTGTGTTGGCGCTGCTTTGTGTTGCTTAAATTTTCAAGTCTATTTGAAGTTGGGGAAATAATTATGAAGTTTAGGACTTCATTTGAATACGAGAAAAAAGAGCAATGTGTGATTAAATTGTGGTGAAGAAATGAATCCACTTAATAAACACACACTAAAGGATCCATATCAGTTAAAACTCATTGTATACCATATGATAAAACAAAAAAACATTATTTATGTTCCGCAATGACATGATCTGATTTAATGTACAGTGTTAGGCTCGTTACTGAAAAAAGTAATATATAACTTATCACTTGTTACTCATTTTAAAAGTATTATTGTTAGTTTACTTGTTACTCCCTGTCAACAGTGATATATTACACTACTGATTATATTACTCTTCTTTACAGCCCATAAAGTTGGTATTTGTGTCTTTTCTCCTCCTGATTCTGAGTTCTGGCCTCTGTGTCACATGTTAAATTACCAGCAGGTGTGTTTTTTTCCTGCAGCCTATGAATGCATCAAAGTTAAAGGCTACCTGAAATACACACCTGGTTCAACTGAGGACGAGAGACACAATTTATGAAATCCAGTCTAAGTTGTTCTAAACTGAAAGAGACTGAGTACCAGGACTCAATTTATATCTGACAAAGATGCTGCTGTCATCTTTTCTCTCAACAAAACTAAAGAGACAAACGTAAACATGTACTGCTTCATCCTTCGAGCCAGGGTTGCAGGTATGTAAGACAACAATTGAATAAAACAAGCCTGTCAGCAATAAAATAAAATAAAATAAACTACCCGTACTGTGCCTAAAAAGATGCCCACAGGAAAACCACATACCTGGCAACAATAAAGTGAGCGACCTTGCTGCTTGGCTGACATACGCAATGAAATTAATCTGATGATTGTTGTATTTTAAATCATTAAAGGGTTAATAACAACAGTAAGGGAGTAACAGGTTAGTTTTTGTGATAGTCACCAAAATATTATTACTGTAATTTGTTACACCACTGATTTGATAAACTAGTAAAAGTAATCTTACTCTAACGCATTACTACAAAGGAAACAATTTAATACAATATTTTTATACAGTACCATCAGTGGCGATTTTAGGGAGTGGCCTGGGGTGGCCGGTGCCACCCCTGAAATCTCATTGGCCACCCCTGTTGCCACCCCAGATCTGATAGGTAGTTGGCCAAGTTCGTCAACACAAGAAACAAGAGAAATGCTGTCAATCAATGGTGATAGCTAACTGACGGATCTAGGGTCAGTTTTATATATATATATATATATATATATATATATATATATATATATATATATATATATATATATAAAATTCCGTGATACCATGGCCATCCCAGTTTAACTTTGTGTCCTATTCTGGCCACCCCGGTAAAAATGTCCTGGATACGCCACTGAGTACCATACCTTGGTGTTTGAGGCCCACCCCTCCAAAATATCATGAACCAGTTAGATCCTTTAGTGATTACCTCATCATTTCAGAAAGTCTCATGAAGATCTCACAGAAATCTCATTCTATTTTTAGCGTGGAATGTTTCAGCCAGTTTACAGTTTCAGAATTATGTAGCAGTTTGAAAACCTGCACGTTTAGTATGAACATCTGCCATTGTTTTTTCACATCCATATTTAACATATGGGGAAATGGAATACCCCCTCTTTAACTGTCACAAGTTAATAAAATATAAATGAGTTTCTCTATAAATGTTATTCTTGTCTTTAAACATTCAACAGCTGTTGGAAATATAAATGCTGTAAATATTGCAGCCTTGACGTTTCTTTCTGTGTGAGAATCCATTCAGGTTCTGGAGAGTTTAATGAATCCCTTCAGGGAGGCTGGTTTCAGCCAAAGGAAGCAGCCAGCCATGCATGAACGTGTACTCTCATCCTGCCTGCACCACACGTCAGTGACTCTCCTCCATTGTTGTTCAGACTCAGACTGTACAGCGGGGAAATGCCGGCTGTATTACTCTAACATCTCTGTTTCAGAGCTGCCTGAGCCCCAGAGGAGTCATCACGGCGTTTTCTTCTCCTTCGCCAACCAGAGCGAATCTGCCTGCTCGGCTAATTGTGTCTGATGTTAATTATAGGATGTGTGCCTTTGTTCACTGTGGTGCCGGCCGTCATGGAGATTTGTGTCTAAGCAGGAAATACTAAATAAACACTTGGAGTCTGATAAACAAAACAGATGTAAACAGATTTAAAAGAGACGGACAGAGCATGCAGACCAACATGGACTTCACATTTAACAATAGGTCCAAGAATTTAGAGTTACTACAATGCTCTCTCTCTCTCAATACATACTTACAAGTATTCACTGATAAAAATAAAGCTTATTCTCAGTATTGGTGGAGAAAGACTAACTGATTGTTTTGGAACTTTTAACTATAATTTTACACTAACAAACTAGAGAAAAGACAATTGTTTCATCTTTTAATCCAGTTTTGGTATCCAAGCCTCAATAATACAAGTTCTGTCGCTTCCTAAAAGAGTTTAAAATTCTAAATTCTGATATAATCCAGAATCTGAAGCACACCACCCACCCCCTGGAGGTCTGCTGGACATCTTGAGGAATGCCAGGTACACGCAGAGGCTGCAGGAGGAGGAGTGGGAACATCTAATGGTACATAATTAGGGGCTTGAGTTTGCTGCCGGCGCAGCAGCAGCAGCAGCAGCAGCAGCACGTGTGAGGTTTTACATGCAGCCTTTAAAACTCTGCTGCCTGGCACAATGGTGCAGACAGAGAATAAATGCAGCTTTTATTATAATTTACCTCGTAAGGCTAAACTAAAAGGTAAAGCATGTCTTCTTCGGTGGTCTATAACTGAATGTATATCTAATTATGATGCACTTTCAATAGAAGCAGGCCTTAAATTAAGACTCAGTACCAACACTAGATGTGTTTTATAGAATGCCACTTACTTTACTTCCTATAACAAATCCTCCTCATTCAGACTCCATCATTTCATAGCTGCCATACCGTCACTTTAAATCAGACTCGGGGAATTCCTGTTCGTATACCTTCAAAGCTTTTGTCGGCCTGTCAGACGTTGAGTTTTTGCCTTCAGAAGCCATAAAATAAAAAGACAGGCTGATGACAGGATTTGAAGTCATCCATCAAAGTGTTTCCTCCTTAATGTCTTCATACACAAGCCCTAAAATGTGTTTGTTCAGTGAATCTGACCACGTTTGATAGCAGTGTTTGAAAAGACCCCAGAGGAAACATATATCATGCACATATTCTGTGTTTGCACATTTTTATCAATTGCTATCTTGTGGTTTCAGTCACGTAAGTTACCCTGAAGGACATTACGAATTAAAACTGATGAGGTAACTTCTCAAGGAGGTTAAATCTCTAATTCCATTAACTGACTTGTAGGGGACACAGATCACAAACTCAATGGATATCTCAACTTACATCTGCAGACTACATTCAAACAAAAGAGGCTGAGTTGTTCTTAAATCAACACAGTAATGCAGTAGTTGTCAAGCCTCACTTGACCTATAAAAGACCCTGAACTGAGTCTTTTCTTCCTGTTTGACCTCAGCAGATGTTCACATTTCGCCCACCATTTCCACTCCAATATTTTACCATCCATTTAATCTGTCGTTAAAAGATTTTAATGACAGATTCTGGCTTAGTGGAGTTAGAAAACTGAGCGATCTAAATGTTCCTGGTTGGAATCTACGGTGGCCCTGAGAGCTCACAGCACTGCAACTTAAGAAATCACATGCAAAAAAACAAAACACAAACAACTAATAAAACATCTTCATCAATTTGACAACACATGCACAGCATTTAGAAGCATTCCAGAAGACACTTAAAAGTGATGAGACAAAAAGTAAGAGTTTTAGATTTATTTTAACATTATGAAAGAGAACCTTAAAGTCAGGGTTGGTAATCAGATTTAGACTTTTTGTTATACTGGTTAAAATGATCTTTATGTCCTGATGTAAATACATGATGTGTTCTTAAAACAGAGTGAAAAATATCTGCTGTCTACAACAGGAGTAAACCTGGAAAACACCAACCAATCCTTGTGTTTAGGATCCAATTTATTAAACCAATCAAATCTCATCCTGCATATATTCCACTGGCATGCGCTATCCTGGATTCAATGCATATAACCAAGAGGGATCCATTCTCCAAGTACGCTGGAGAATGACAGAAAAACTACCTATACCCTGATTACTGCTAACGTATAGCAAACAAAAACCATGAGCTGAGGACCAGTTTGAGTCTGTGGTTTTGAATCAGTCACCATCGTATGATCGCGAATCAGTGGCGCTCGCGCATGTAAGCAGGGGCGTTGCTTTAGAGGAGCTCTGAGTGTGACAGGGTGGGGGCTAAACGGAGTCCTGAGGAGATGCTACATTCAAATTCATGCTAGTTTTCCATGACTACCAACCCTGCCTTTAACAGAGCTGTTACTTAAAATTTGCTTCAACAACAAGTGTGTTGGAACATGTGCATCACTTTTAAGTGTCCTCTGGAAACACTTCTGTTGTTTTGTGGTCTATTTGCAGCGTGTCTTTCTAAATGCTGCACATGTGTTGTCAGACTGATGAAGATTTTTTCTTAATTTGTTTGTGTGTGTTTTTTTTTTCCGCATGTCTCTTCTTAAGTTGCAGTGCTGTGAGCTATCAGGGCCACCGTAAAAATCTTACATAGACTGGTATCGGCAGATAAAGGCTTAACGAGTGTGTCTTTTGCTTTCCTGAACGTCAAACATTGATCTAAAGTAACGATCCTGGTACAAGACTTTCATGAGATCTTCATGAGACTTGCAGAAATGATGAGGTCTTCATATAAGGATCTCCTAACTGGTTCATGGCATGTTGGAGGAGGAGCTCAGCTAGGAAGTCAGTGAATTAATAATTTGCGTTTGGCCTGGCACAAGTATCAGCTAATATGAGTTTGAAATGTCAGCATCAGGGCGCCAGTGTGGCCCCACAGTTCAGGTGGCACCCCACATTAGGTTAACACTCTAGCCAATTGGGTGTGAATCCAATCAACTGCACCTCACTCCCCACTCTCACCTTGTTTCCTGCTCTATCACCTGTCCTGTCTTCTCTGAATAAAAGAAAAAAAGGCCTGACTTTTTAAAAACAGTATTTTAAGCTGTAGCTAGTGCTACATATGGAAGCAACTCCAAGTTTAATTATCTAAACTATTGATACAACAAACTTAAAAGCCACATTTATCAGTTAAAATGTCTTAAAGCAGTGAGATATGTTTCAGTCTTGGCATAAAAGCTCCAACAAAAGTGTCACAAAGACTTTGGACTGTGCAGCACGATGTTACAGCTTGACGATAATGAACTCTGACATGATTTAAGGCCTTTTGCTCAACATCTGGAGCAGTTTCCATGAACGCATCACTTCACCACGTGGAGCTGCCAGCTGTGACAGAACTTATCATGGCAGCTTCTGCTTCTTCATCCTCAAACACAGAGGACAAACTCTGCATGCGTGTGCCCCTGGGCGTCCATTCATACAGCTAGTTAATGGGAGGAATAGCAGCATTTACTGAAGGGATACCAGGACATGAGTGGAGTTTGTTAAGAGGGCTGACTGAAGCAGGTGCGCTCAATCAAAATGTATAAATATCCTCTAGAATAGACAATGGGAGGTATATGCTTTTGGTAAAAAACTTTTTGAACACAATAAAACATGAAAGCTGCAAAAACAAACAAACAAACAAACAAAAAAACCCCGGATACATTCAGTTGGAAATCATATTAAAGGAAGTTTTGCACATTCATCTCAGCATTATACTAAGCTTAAGTGAGTTATCCGAAAGCTGTTTAACATTTCTTTCATATTCTAACGAGTTCATTTTTTCGACGGGTGAAGCATCTCTAAAAGTTCCCCTCTTGGTGTCTGATGTTGAACTCACCTCGACGACGCCACACCGCAGACACGCCACCTGCAGCACGAGCAGCAGCAGCTGTACCCACGAGCTCATCTTGCTGCCCAGCCTCGAGCCTCTTCGACGGACCGGGCATTTATGGAAGCGCGAGAGTCCCTCTCTCCTCAGCACTGCGCGCGTGGGGACAGCGACTCGGCCCGCGGAGCTGCACGCGCGCGTACACGGCTTGTCCGCACGGTTGTAAATCCCCAGCAGCAGATATCCCCAAAAAGTAAGTTGCAGGAGAAGAAACAGAAAGAGAACTTGTTCTTGATGAGCGACACAGAACTCTTAAGTGTTGAAAAGGCACCTTGAAAACTTTTTCTTCCGAAGTGGTGTTTTTTCCGTTAATAGTCCAATATGAAAGCATGAAATAGAATTAACAAAACACTGAACGACATTTCCATACAGAGGTCCAAACTTGACAAACGGGAAGCATCCAGAGCACATCTAAAATAAGCAATTTTTAAAGTAATCCAAGGATGTCCAGATTTCTTTAAATGCAACCATATATAAATCCATCTGACTTTTCCTTCTCCAGTTTTAAAGGGTCTTTGAAACCATAAAGCCTCCAAAAGCGTGTAAATTAAAGCAGCTGGTCAGCTCAGTGGTTACTCTTCTTCCAAGGAGTCTTATCAATAAGCAGAGCTCTGCGTGGCTCGGTTCGCCTCAGCCCTGGACCTGCCTGATAACGCAGCGCTGGTGATGATGGTGGAAGTGGTGGTGGTGAGGGGGGAGAGCAGATTTCTAAGAGTCTGTTGGTTTGCTCCACAGTCTCTCTCTCTCTCTCTCTCTCTCTCTCTCTCTCTCTCTCTCTCTCTCTCTCTCTCTCTCTCTCTCTCTCTCTCCCGCCCCCTGCCTGAAGAATGGGTGATAATCTGCACACAAAGGGTCCTCAAACGCCTCACGGCAGCCACATTTCCTCCGTCTAAGTCATTTATGCAGATATTTCAGAAGGCTGGGCAAACACGTGGGTTTGTCTGTGGCTCTGAAGTCAATTTGGTGACCACGTGATCGGAAAGTATTATCAGCTCTGATCATACAAATGTCAATGTGTAAGAGCAGTGCTCATAAAATTACTGTTACACAGTTCTTATGTATATTTTGGAACGTCACTTTTCATATTTGCTGTTAATTTTGAAATTAACAGCAAAGTTATAAAAGTAAATAAATGAATAAATAAATGGTAATGTATCACAACGACCTGTTCTTTTACTATTTTAATCATATTTATAGACTTTTACAGCAGGGTGATGGTGCAGTGTTAAGTGCTTTTGGGGTTCCTTGTTTGAATTCCTGGTTGGGGAACAGTTTGTACGGTGGCCCTGAGAGCTCACAGCATTGCTACTTAAGGAAGCATATGCAAAGAGACTAAACACAAGCAAATTAGGAAAACATCTTCATCAGATTTACAACACATGCGCAGCATTTAGAAAACACGCTGCAAAGACCACAACACAACAGAAGTGTTTAAAGTGAGGACACTTTAAAGTGATGCACACGTCACGTCACGTTTGTTTGTGATACAGATTTTGAGTCACAGGTTCTCCGTCCATCAGTGGTGTTGGAAAATCAGATAAGGTGCTTTAGATTTATTTTAACATTGTGATCACATGATTCAGATATTAGCATATTAGCTAATAACAGCAGTGTGCATCACTTGTAAGTGTAACAAAGTAACTTGAGCTCCACTGTTGCTGTAGATACATGCATAGCTCGGATAAACTTTTTATATCTACTTAAAGCTCCTGTGAGGATTTTTTTTATTTGTGGCACCCTCTGATTCTTCCAGTTAAGATGACTTTACTGTATAACCCTTGGTCAAACAGCCTATTGCGTAACAGAGCTTTGTGCACGCTGCTATTGCTGGAGAGGTCACAGGGATAGTCGCCGTGTCCATGGACTCCTCTTGTTACCTCAGCATCACGGCGAGCCGTACTATCAGGACACAAAAGGTGTTTCTAAATATCACAGCGGTTATTCTCAGAGCGCTGACCTTTGACGGCGGCTCGTGTTTGGAGAACATTTGTGAACAATGCCTGAACGGTGACTCTACGTGTTTAAACCTCACAGACCCAAATATAGTGTGAGAACCAGACAACCTAGTGGACTTATAACGATAACATGTGACAGATGGAAAGAACAAAGAGTTTCTATCAAGGGGGAACAAAAACTTTTGAAAGGTGACGCTCAGAAAAGTGCTGAGGGTACTAGAACTGTGTTTCTGACTGAAGGTTTGGACACATCCTCTCTCTAACTGCTCAGTACTGTAGCTACATGAAGAGTATCCACAGAGCCAGTCTGTTCTTCCAGTTCAATCATGGCCCAGTGAATAATAGGATGCCATTGTTTTTCTAACAAGAGTCAAAGGAGGAAACAGCATGAGCTATGGAGCTATATTTACACTCCGTTTCATATTTGCGCGTTTGGCCAAGGCCATTTGTGCTGTGGACGAACAATTGAGACTGTGGATTCCAGTACAGTGAAACATTAAGGAGCAGAGATGACTGTCGTAAATTTACTTTAAACAGGATTTGTTGGCTCAATTGTATCCTCAGTTGTTTCCAACTCTTCTGTAAGGAACTGAGGTTTTATCTCCAGGACTTATAACTTCCAATAAAGGCAATGTATTTGTAAGTATCACCATTGCAGTATTCTTATCTGCTCTTGAGATGGAGCAAATAAAGAGATAGTGTTATTATGCACAACCCTTTGAAGTATTTGTGATCAATGTTTTGCAAATTAACCCTTAGTTTGCACTAGGAGCAGCATTAAGCTGATTTTAATCCACACTTCAGCCTTCTTGTCACTCCAAAGTTAGCCATGGAGTTCCACAAGGTTCGCTGTTCGGTCCGGTACATTTTACCTTGCACATGCTTCCTCTAACTTACTACTTTGATGCAGATAACACTTGATTACTTATCAGGGAAGCCAGTGAACAACCAGTGTAGCTGCATGAGTTTGAAGACTTGCTGCTCAAACCACAAGTGGTTAATATTTTAGTTGAGGAGAGAGGTGAAAGTAAAAGAAAGAAGAGGAGGAGGAGGAGGAGGAGGAGGAGGAGGGGTCAGGTTTGTGACTGGAGGGAGGGTTTTTCCCACCGGGACCTGCCTTCACCTTCTACTGTAGCTGACTTTCTCTCTGACACTCACTCACACCTGCAGCTGTAGCAATTCACCACAACCCCAACAAGGACAGCCATCCATCATTTCCACAGGATGACGACTCCTTCAAAACTCTACATGCAACCAAAACCACATATTTAACTGTCGTACATACGCACACGTGTGCAACAGCACATTTTTACATGCATGAAAATACACTTGTGCAAATGTACAAATAACTGTTAAGGATAAAGCACTGTTGTGTGGAGCACATTGCACCCCCTCTAGTATTGGCACACACACAAACATACACACTGTCCTGAGGTTATAACCAAGTTTCACCATGAGCAGCGGACAGAGGGCCTTCTGTGTAACAATCGAGTGAGAAATGACAGCACTCGCTCAAATATTTAAGAGCTTTTCAGAAGATCCGGAGAAGGTCAGAACACCCTGAACTAATCAGCTATCCAACAATGATGCCATTTGATTTCATGCATTTTTTGTAACTAGCAGAGAGGAGTCAGTGGTTTATTTGACGCAGTAATCGCATAGTTGTGTCCGGCTTCTCAAGATGAAAAACATCCGTCTACTGTATTTGTGAAGGACCGTGGGGCTGAGTGTGTGCAGAGGTGCACATTATTCAAAGTTTGGAGTGGGAGACTGTTGACCCTTGATTAGTCGTGGGGATAGACTCTCTGCAGCGCGTGTCTGGGAGATAACAGAGGATCATGTTGACCAAATGGACTAATGGGAAGTCATTAGTTGGCCCCTCAAGCCTCGAGTATAACCGCCTGCCGCGCATCTCAGGTTTCTAAACTTCAGGATGAAGAATGTGGCTGAAACAGATTGAAACAGGGCACAATGAAGGTGCAGAATCTGATGTGTGTAAGCACAGAAAAAGCACAAAAACCCTGCAACAGACTAAAATGTCATCAAAGAATAGATCAAATGGCAACATGCTTTTGGATGCATTACTTTCCCTTTGCATCCTGAGGTCTACAGGAATGAGCAGAGTACGTCTGTGTTCATTTTCAGTTAATGCAGCTTAGATTCTTCAAGTCTCGGTGAGGATCTGTCAGCAGCAGCTAACGAACGAGCTCTGAATGAGAGAGAGAGACTGACAGCGAAGAATTGTTGGAATGCACTCTATTGAAACGAGGCTGGAGAGAGAGACGGACAGACAGACGGACAGACAGCGAGATACACAAAGTGACAGCTCACACTGAAGCCCAGCAAAACATAGAATAAAAAAGGGCTAATGTAGCTCACATATGTCTGAGAGAAGGAGTCATCAGGTTCCCCCTGGACAGACGCCAGCAGCAGCTCTCCTTAGATGCAGTTTTTGAGACTAATTAAAAGGCATAAAACTCTCACAGCTGATTCACATAGAAGGCATCTTATAGTTAACCCTCAGGATACCAGGCAGTTTCTGGTCGTGAAGTCCTGCTCCTCTATAGATTCAGAACAACCATGGCTGTAGACTGATGTAACTCAATTATGTCTTCATGCAGTGTGACAACATTTAAAAGCTATAAATCATGAGAGAAAAAGAAAAAGAAATTGAATCTTGGTGGTGTCTCTACATTCAAAGAATCTACAAATGTTGATGTTTGTAAATGTTTTTCCTGACTGTGGTCTGATTTTTCTCTGCAGTATGAAGTCCTGCTCCTCTCTGGGTTCAGGATAACTCAACAATGTCTCCTGAGCAGTTTAACATCATCAGAATGAAACAATTATTACAACATTATTACAAGATATTTACTCTTTATAAACTATTTACAGTCAGTGCTGTCACTACTGTTTACACAGTTTACAGTCTACACTGCAGAGGCATCATGTCCATCTGTAAAGAAGTTTCTGTCAGTAATGAGACAGAGAGCTGAGCGGCTCTGAGAGCAAATTATATACCTGCAAGGCAACGACATGGGAAGCAAAATTCAAAGAGTTTTTGAAGTGTGTCTACAGGGTGTATGTGGATCATTCAGAGCTCACTGAAAACATTAAAGAGCTCTGAATTATTTGTTTTTACTGAATTTATCTACAGCAAACATTTTCTGCAAATTTTCAAAGAAGACATGAGAATTAAAGTGATGTTGATGAAATTCTCCTGTCTTCTCTGCTCTGTTTAGACATGTTGCTAACATCACTTGTGATACATTCAGGGACCTTCAGAAACTTGAGAGTCTGACGGTTACCCGGGTGTTTTCAGTTTTTGGATCATTTAAAAAACAAGTGGTATTTTGATCTCGCCGGCAGGATTGGTATCCTGAGGGTTAATTCCAGCCTGTGCTCTTTCAGGTCACAGTCGACCCCTCTTCAGTATATCCTTGTGTCGTATTGATTTTAGAACTTGCAAAGGGGAAACTTCCCTCACTCTTGTACACTAACATTCAAAAGAGGTATCTAAGCTTTAGTAACTTAATGGATAAATACGCTCATTGCGATAAACTGTGCTGTCATTAAGCTTGTATAAATTCTTCTCTAAAGTCAGAACAGATACATTTGTCAGAAGACTTGTCACAGCTGCAGTTCCTCTCTCTGAGATCACTTAACTCTTCATCCTCTCTCAGTGAAAACTGGCTTTGTGTTCTCCCTCTGAAAAGGGCCAATCCGAGCTCTTCACACAGTCAGCATTTATTTTTTTCACATTTGTTTTATATCTGTTGGAGGAACATTCTGCTGACAATGACTCTACAAACATGAACAGATTGAGTGAGGATGGTCCACACTGTGCTGCAGAAAATAAACACCTCCATGAGGAATGCTGGAGGTGTTCAGCTCCAAGAGGAGCAGCCTCCCCTCCCTGTCCCTTCATGGGAAATATACCAAACACACTACAAATACTTAGATTGTTCATTTCAGTGAGATAACTCTTATTTTACCAAACCGACACATAAATAGAACAGTCAAGAAATATGTGACATATAGAAATATATATAATGACAATTGCAGAAGACCTCAGGAAACTCCACACATGACTGCATGGGTAGTAAAGTTGGATGACTGGTGTGTCAGGCTGACAGGATGGTACACTGTAAAAATGAAGACTCTAAATTGTTGGCCTGAAAATGATTTTTTTGTTGAGTGAACAAAAATGTTCAATTAGGTTGAAAATTACTTTAAAGTAGTTATCTTAACTACCTAGATTAAGACGGTTATGTTAACTTTGTCTCAGTTCATAAGTTAAGTTGCAGTGGTGGACAAATTACTCAACTTCTTGAGTCAGAGAACTGATATTTATGGTC
This sequence comes from Labroides dimidiatus, assembly GCA_030710495.1. Taxonomy (NCBI): domain Eukaryota; kingdom Metazoa; phylum Chordata; class Actinopteri; order Labriformes; family Labridae; genus Labroides; species Labroides dimidiatus. The sequence continues at coordinate 4,748,537 of CM061163.1, forward strand.
AAATCTTACTCAACTACGAGTAAAAGTCCCCCAGTTGAAATCTTACGCAAGTTAAAGTACTAAAGTTTTTACTTTTATAAATACTAAAGTATTAAAAAGTACATGTGTTTAACAATACTTAAGTATTTAAAAGTACAAAGTTTATTTTCTGATATCAGTTCATTGCTGTATTGTCCTCTCATTGCTTTCACAGAACCTGTAACTCTCTGAAACCACCTCATGATGAACTGACTTAGATGTGAAACCACTCTGCTATAAAAAGTCTACAGAAACCACTGTAAAAACTTCAGCATAAAGATGCAATCAAAAACAATAAGGAGAGCTATTGTCATTTTTTTTAAATCTAAATATCCCCACCAAAAGAATAAAAAACATGAGGGCCTTTTTTTCTCCCCATACATGCACTATGTGGGAGCTGCAAGTTTACTGTTTAGTCCATTACAACAAACAAACTACACTCTGCTTTCAAGAACTCCTCCTCCTGTTGAAGCACTTGGCTACATGGCAACACAACACATGCTTTAATAAAACCTGTAAACCACACAAAAACTACCCTGAAGTTTTCCATGTCTGTGGAAAGTGATGCAAATCCCTAAAAGATGATGCACGTTTAGTCTTGTAGACGTATTTTTAAATTCATCCCAGGTGTGAGCGGTGACTGTGATTGGTTCCCTTCTATGAGGGGCACAGCGTCCAGCCAATTACATATTAGAAAAGAAAAACACCATCATTTGATGACAAGCTATGCTGAACCTAAAAGGAAAAAAAGTAACAACAAGCTTCCTGTAAATGTAGTGGAGTGAAAGTCATAAGTTGCCAAAAAACAATAAATACTCAAGTAAAGTACAGATACTCAAAAAATGTACTTAAGTACAGTACTCAAGTAAATGTACTCTGTTACTGTCCACCACTGTTAAGTTGGCAAAACTTAAAATTATAGTTTTTGGGCCAGCGCTACATTCTTTGAGTATTCTACAGCAAAGAACAGGGTCTCCAACCCAAATCTACAGGGGTCTTCATCGACACATCAGTTTCTCATATGTGCCACCATCTCCCCTGTTCTCCTGTCCTGTCATAACGGTGAATATTTTCATCTGAGTATTGTTTTGAAACTACAGTTGAGTAACTGGTTGTGAGTTGATTAGTTTGTGGTTTGTGAATTTGTGGGGTGATTGAGTCATCATCTCCCGACTGGAAGGTCGGGGTTTGAATTCTGCCCCTGCAATCACATGAGAACACACATGTGTGAAAGTATTAACTAAAACTGATGGTCTAACAGTCAGTGCCTTGGGAAAAAAACTAGAAGTGAAAATTTCACATTTTTTGTACAAAAAGTAATAAGTTATACTTCTCAGAATTCTTAGTATGTAGAACTCAAAATTTAAATTATCTCAACAAAAACTTTGTTGTTGTGTGAAAAGTTTTTTTTTTTTTTTTTTTTTTTTTTTTTTTTTTTACGTTTGCCTCAAAACTCAAAAATCCAGTTGAATTTACACAACTTTTTTTGTTTTACAGTGTAGCAGAGATTCCCCACGTAACAGGAACAGGGAGGAGGTGGAGCAGGATTACAGGTGTATATTTAACGCTCGATCTAAAAATGTCCCCATGAACTTTGTTTCTCTGCAACTTTCAGTGAAGTGTCCGAGCCTCCTCCCAGTCGTTCCTGTTTACAGGAAAGCTTCCTGATGACGGTGTGCTGAGTGTGTCATCGTCCGTCATCTGGTATTCCTCTCAGAGATAAGCGTCTATGTACAGCTGTGAGTGATGTAAATTATCAAACATTATTAATGAATCTAGTGTTGATTTATTTATCCAAGTAGGTAGATGCTCACCTTTACATCTCTGCTATCATCAAAACGAGGAGACTGAAACTGCTGAACCTGAGCTGTCCTGACTGTGGGTTACACATGACCACATCCTGCAGCAGAAAGAAAAGTTCCTTATGAAGTGACTCATATAGAATAGCTGATGAAGCACTGGGTCTTTGTCTCTTTTATTGTCCCTTTGGTGCCCCCGTAGTAGCAGGAAGACATGAAATTAGTGTTGAGCTTAAACTGACACTCCTTTTCCCTTAACACCTGCTTCACAGGTCCACTCACAGGCTGACAGGTTATATTCCTGCAGTGTGTCGTATAAATCTGTGTTAGGGCTGATTTAAGGGATGATAAAAACTCTAAAGCTCCACTAAGGATGACATGAAATAAAAGGTCAAGAGGCAGCAGGTAGTTAATGTGACGCACCCCGCCTTGACACCTCTGTGATTTGGCAGCGCGTTCCTTTGTTGCTCTGCCATGCAGGTGTTTGCAGAAAGTTTAAAATCCTTAGAGTGCCGTAAATCACACAGACGTCAAGTCCTCCTCTCAGATTCTTGGAGGGCTTCAATACGGAGAGAGCGTGCACACCTGCAGCCACATGTTCTGCACAAGCATGCATGTGTGCACGTGCACTAACTGCACGTCTACACACATTACTACGAACACGTCACACACACACACACACAGCAGCAGCAGAAATGGTATCTCACACATACTTCAGAGGACGTTTGAAAACTTTAGTTGAGCCTGTAATCAAAGCAACAATCAGGCAGGTCCAGACAACACGAAGCTGCTGCAGAGGGATAAAACAACGAATACCAAACCTCATCTGAAAATGCTTTAAATATCTCTGCTGTTCATTAAACTATTGTGATAATTACTTATCCACTGGGCGAGACAGTGGAAGAGAAAAAGAGAACTCAAAATGTCCCAAAACCCACTGAGCATTAGTCGATGGAAACCTTTCCGATGTTTCCTGACATGGAGACAGGTTCAGTGATTCCAGCAGGTACATCAGAAACAGGGAGGGGAATAAAAGGACATAATGGTTTAACAGGGGAGGAGAGGAAATGAGAGGAGTGGTGCTAAATGAGAGGGTGAGTGCAAGGCGTTAGTTGTTAAAGAGCTAGCGAGAGTGGAAACGGGGAAATCCAGGCTTTACCTCCCAGAAGAAAGGAGGAGTGGGAGGGCAGGCGAGAAGACCTGCGACAGACTCACGCCTGCCAACTTATGAGGGTCGCTGAGTACAAAATGGCTCGGCGTCCATTTCAGCCATGATTTCCATCCCCCTCCTACTCGTGGTACAATGAAAATTGTGTCTGAAAACAATGCCATCTGCAGAGACAGAGTGGGAGACACAGTGGAGTGGCCCAGTTCAGCTGCACGGCTGCCTGAGTCGAGGATGTGATGTCTGGAGGACTACAACAGAGCAGTTGTGGAGGGGGAATCTGTGCAGTTTGTCTGAATTACTTTGTGTTGGTCTGTCAGATTTTCTACATCAGCTGAAGTCTGAATGAAAGTCTATCCTGTGTGTGTCCTGCAACAGGCCCCAGGCCAATAACGCAAACAGCATTTCATTGCCTGAAATGAACTTAAATCATGGCTTTAATAGACTATACATCCCAACTGCCAATGAAGTTCAGACGTTTTGTAAATAAAAACAGAATACGATGATTTGCAAACCCTTTCTAACACCTTTGTTCAAGTGAATTCACAACAAAGAAAAGATATTTATTGTTCAAACTGATAAACTTTATTGTTTTCATTGCAAATATTCACTCATTTTGAATTTGATGTCTGCAACATGTTCCTAAAAAGCTGGGTCAGGGTCATGTTTCCACTGTATTCCATCACCTTTCCTTTTAACAACACTCAGTAAGTGTTTGTGAACTGAGGACACTAATTGTTGAAGCTTTGGAGGTGGAATTCTTTACCATTCTTGATTGATGAACAACTTCAGTTGATCAATAGTCCAGGGTCTCTGTTGTTGTTTCATAATGCTCCATACATTTTCAATGGGAGACAGGTCTGGACTGCAGGCAGGCCAGTCTAGTACCTCCACTCTTTTACTATGAAGCCATGCTGTTGTAACAGGTGCAGAATGTGTCTTGTCATTGTCTTGCTGAAATAAGCAGGGACGTCCCTGAAAAAGACATGGCTTGGATGGCAGCATATGTTGCTCCAAAACCTGTATGTACCTTTCAGCATTAATGGAGCCTTCACAGATGGTCCAGTTAGCCATGCCATGGGCACTAACACACCCCCATACCATCACAGATGCTGGCTTTGAGACTTTGACCTGAGAACAATCCAGATTGTCCTTTTCCTCTTTGGCCTGGAGGACACCACGTCCATGATTTCCAAAAACAATTTGAAAAGTGGACTCGTCAGACCACAGCACACTTTTCCACTTTGTGTCAGTCCATCTCAGATGAGCTCGGGTCCAGAGAAGCCGGCGGTGTTTCTGGGTGTTGTTGATATATGTCTTTGTCTTTGCATGGTAGAGTCTGAACTTGCACTTGTAGATGTAGTGATGAACTGTGTTAACTGAAAATGGTTTTCTGAAGTCTTCCTGAGCCCACGTGGTAATATCCTTTACACAATGATGTTGGTTTTTAATGCAGTGCTGCCTGAGGGGTCAAAGGTCACGGGCATCCAATGTTGGTTTTCAGCCTTGCTGCTTCTGTGCAGAGATTTCTCCAGATTCTCTGAATCTTTTGATGATATTGTGGACTGTAGATGATGAAATCCATCAATTCTTTGACATTGTTTGTTGAGAAACATTGTTCTTAAACTGTTGGACAATTTACTCACGCAGTTGTTCACAAACTGGTGAACCTCACCCCTTGGCTTGTAAATGACTGAGCCTTTTCTGGGATGCTCCTTTCATATTCCATATTTCCAGGAATATTTCCATATTCCTGTCCCAAACCGGTGTTTTTGGAGCATTCCTCAACTTTCCCCGTCTTTTGTTGACCCTGTTCCAGCTTTTTAGGAACATGTTGCAGCCATCAAATTCAAAATGAGTGAATATTTGCAAAAAACAATAGAGTTTATCAGTTTGAACAATAAATATCTTGTCTTTGTGGTGTATTCAGTTGAATATAGGTTAAACATGATTTTCATATCATTGTATTCTGCTTTTATTTGCATTTCCCACAACATCCAAGCTTCACTGGAATTGGGGTTGTACATTTTAATAGTGAGAAGGATTTTATTTGCATCTGGAGTGAATATAACTTTAGACTGTTTCTAGATTTGCTGAAGTGAGGATTTCCAAAATGGTGACCCCCATGGTTGGGTTTTGTAGATTAGTGAGAGGCCATTTTAAATCAGGCATCACAATCTTGTTATTTGGAGCTGAAAGGGAGCACGCTACATTCACTTCTTTTCATACAGATGATGGATTTGTTATCTTAAAAGGTAATCTTCCGGCTGGTTGTACACTTTTCCTCCTCAGAGTCAGGAAGCTGGAACATGGATATGAAGTTTTAACAGCCTTCACTCTCATGGTCTTATGCTGATGAACAAACCGGATCCCCCCCTCCCCTCTCTCTCTATGCGGCTTCAACAGCAGCTGTCTCGCATGCTAACTCTCTCTCTCTCTGTTTAATTTCCCCTCCTCATCCTGCCTCTCCTCTCCCTCGTCTTCCTCTTCCCTCCTCTGGGTTTGTTTGTTCTCCCTCAGCTCCCAGGTGTTTTCCTGCACCGCTCCGTTGTTCCGCTTAAGCTCCTCTTCCGTTCTGACTCAGGTACAGCTCACCGACGGCTCTCCCCTCAATGCAACACAATGCACTGATCAATATGCACACACACTGTTCACATGTTCACATATTTACACACAGACAGCCCCCACCACCACCACTACCACACACAGAGAGAATAACCACATTCCCACACACACACACAAACACACACACACACACACACACACACACACACACACACACACACACACACATGCTGCCATATTCCTGCTCCATCCAACAATAACAGCACAAACCTTGCTTCCTGTGTGTGGGGGAACAATAGTGGGATAGCTTTGATGGTCAGAGGTAGTTTGTTGTAGATACTCCCTTATCGGCCCCACATCACCACATCAGTTATGGATCCCGGCAGATAAGGAGTGGCTTCTTCCTCCAGCAGTGTCAGGATGTCAGGATGTACAGACGACATGAAACTGCATTATGAGCTCAGAGCTTCAGGCGGTTAAATATGGTGTGGTCAGAGAGTGTGGTCTGTTAAAGAGATCATGTCTTAGCCTGTAAGCTTGAATTTGTGCAGTTATCCGAACATTTTAAAGAGTGGGTATTCTGCTTTACCATGTTTCAGACATGGATATAAAATGACAATGCTGGATGTTTTTACTAAACCTGTACAAATTTTTGAACCGCTACATATTCACATGTTGTAAAAATCCCTGAATCTGTCTGTAAACTGACCAAAATACTCTATTTTAAAAAATACCACAAGATCTTCACAAGACTTGCTGAAATGTTGACATCATGGCATAAGGATCTCTTGGTCTCATTACAAGTTGGATGGGCGGGCCCCAAACACCAAGGTCTGCTCCGCTCACAACAGACCTCAAGAGGGCTGACCAACCACAGGAAAGGGGGTTTGTAGAGCTGGCAGTCTTAAAGAGACAGCAAGCTTCGAAGAAGCTTTTCATAAAGATGCTGAAATAAGGGTTAAATAGAGATATTTTTTGACAGCTATAAATCTGCTACAAAAATACCAGAGGGAAAGTATAAAGACTCCAGAAAAAAGCACAATACCCCCTCTTAAAAAAAAAAAAACCCTGAATGTAACCTTATAATTCTATTAATTCAGGCTCATAAAAAATCGTGACAAAAGAAATTTAATGCCAGCTGATAAAAATGGAACATATCAAATGTATACATCTAGTAAATGCTTGAATAATATTTTAAGTAACATGCAAAAATTGCATAACAAAATAAAAATGCTATTGAGGAGGAAATTTTTGAGACACTCACAAACTCTGTTTATCTCTTCAGTTCCAGTGCTTTAAAAGTAAGGCACTAACTTGTGAGTCAGAAAAACTTTAAAGCACAAACACACTCTTCTCTGCTCGATCACTTATTCTGAGTATCAATACAGCCATTATACGCCTCAGTGTTGGGGTATCAGTCCCATAGCAACATTCACATCAGCCCCCTCTCCTATTCATACATGCAGCCCCAGTGTACCCACTGATGCACCGTGTGTTTGTGTACATGTGTGTCTGTTTATCACTATGGAGCTCCGGCCTGCAGCAGCTGTGCACGGCTGTGTAAGTATGTGTGTGAACCGCGCTGCGTGTGTGTCCTGCGTGGGAGAAAAGGAGGCGATGAGTCATAGCACACATACCACCAGGACACAACAGCTCCCCCTGTTGCCATGGCAGGGGAAGCCCCAGCAGTGTGGGTGTATTGTCTGGGAGAACAGAGGCAGTCATGACATCATCGGGCACCTCTCTCCTACACTGGTCAGCAGAGGAGGAGGAGGAGGAGGAGGGGAACAGGTGGAGGCAGTAGGTCAGTGTTTAAGGTAACTTTTCTTTACTTTAGGGGCTTCCAGTGAGGGAAATTGTGACAGTTATCAGGTATTAAAGTCAGGGTTGGTAATCAGATTTAGACTTTTTGTTATCCTGGTTAAAATGATCTTTATGTCCTGATGTAAATCAATGCATGATGTGTTCTTAAAATAGAGTGAAAAATATCTGCTGTCTACAGCAGGAGTAAACCTGGGAAAACACCAACCAATCCTTGTGTTTAGGATCCAATTTATCAAACAAATCAAATCCTGTCCTGTCGTTCTGCCCGCCTCCTGTGCATACATTTTGCTGCGTGCACTTGCCCTGATTCAGTGTTCATAACCAAGAGGGATCCAAGTACGCTGGAGAAATTCATGCTAGTTTTCCGTGACCACCAACCCTGCCTTTAAGTTTAAGAAATGAACCTCTCTTTTTTACACCCTGACAGAAGTCTGACTTTTTGAACTCAAATCTCACTCCAGCTATGTTTGTGAGGTTGCACATTGGAACAATGGTTCAGTGCTGCAGCCTCAAAGCAAGGAGGTCACTAGTTTGAATCCCATTTCACCCGATCTGCCTTTCTGTGTGGAGTTTGCATATTCTCCCTGTGCATATGTGGGTTCTCTCCAGGTGCTCCAGCTTCCTCCTAACTGGTGATTCTAAATTGCCTGTAGGTCTGAGTGTGTGTGTGAAAGGCTGTCAGTCTCTATGTGTCAGCCCTGTGATTGACTGGTGATCAGTCCGGGATGGGACTGAGACAGCCAGGATAGGCTCCAGTCACCCATGACCCTGAACAGGATAAGCGGTATAGAAGATCAATGAATTATATTTGTGCTTTTTTAATCGTTAAAGTTACACTAAAATTCTAAACAAAATGTCTGAAAGTTTAATTTTGGTTGTGTTTTTGTGTTTTAATACTGAGAGAGTTGACTAAATGTTTGTTATGCAGAAGTTAAGACTTTTTTAATTCAGTAATTTTTTTTTTTTTTTACTTAATCCCTTAAAGAGGGAGTATTGTCTTTTATTAATTTTAAAACTGTTCTTCTGGTCCCCTGTAGTAGCCTTACAAGATTAACAGCTTAAAAATTCCCTATTATTTTCTCAGTGGTGGTGGTCTGAAATATTTCATTTTTAGCTGCTGTCTCTTTAAGACTCCCTGCTCCACAAACCCCCTTAACTCGGACTGGCCTGTACTCTTGAAGCCTGTCTGTCCTTGGTGATTGAGACCTTTTCTAATGAAGAAAATAAGGGTGAGAATAATAAGGATTCTCTTGAGGTATGAATCATTTACAGAAACTATAGAGCCGTTAGAGGGACAGTATAAGGACTTTTAAGAAACTATTTTTTTTACAAAGTGTATAACAGCACATGGGGTTGATGTAAGATTTAGATTTGGTTAATTTAATGGGTCTATTGTTGGGCACTACACACTTTCGATGGTTTTTAAATAGACTCATCAACCGGCTTTTACAACATCTGCTTTCAGTAATACAACATCCCTACAACACCAATATGTCGTCACAAGTTCCTGTGCAGGAAAATATTAATTAAGCAGAGTAAATACGGCAGCGTGTTGATGTTTGCATCCAAACTGTGAAATCAACCTGCTGCTTGTGTATGTGTTGGGGTGTGTGTGTGTGTGTGTGTGTGTGTGTGTGTGTGTGTGTGTGTGTGTGTGTGTGTGTGTGTGTGTGTGAGGTCTTAATAAGTGTGAAACAGTGTATATACCTCTTTGAGTTTCTGCACCTTTCTTGTACGCTGGCCTGGTTCAGTAAAACACAAACACACACATACACACAAGGACAGGACCTGCACACATGCTCACTCTCACACATGTACATGTGCGCACACGCAGCAGGGAGAGGAAACTGCAACACAATGATAAGGTCTGGGAACACAATGGGCTCAGCAGTGCACAGACAGAAGCCAGGACCAGTTTAGCACAGAAAGGTCAACAAGCCTCTCCGAGCTTTCATTCAGTTCCCCCAGTTATTATTGTTCTACATTATAGTGATTACTCTGATGGCCTTTATTTTGCAAATGTGGGAGCCATCCGGAAATACCAGCGAAATATGAAAATCCAGGCCTGAGCAGAGAGGAGAGGGGAAAAAGGTTACTTATTTTGGAGGGTGAAGTTCTTTGACGTCAAGTTTCCCATGGCCAAGCCCAGACTTGGAGATCTCTGGTCAGGTGCCAAGTTAATGGACAGCTGCTGGTATCCACATAACAGATAATTCCTACTGGGTGAACTAGAATAGTGCTGTCAGATATTATACTCTAAAAGCTCTGCTCAGCATGTGAGCTGCTGTGGAAACATCAGGCTAAGCTTACTTTTATGATAATCATCCAGTACCCTTCCCCTGACCAAATACTTGGAGGAAAGCTAACCTCACCTTTAAAGCACTTAGTAGCATGCATAGGAAAGAATTCAACTCCTAGATAACTTAAAGGCAGGGTTGGTAGTCATGGAAAACTAGCGTGAATTTGAATGTAGCATCTCCTCTGGACTCAGTTTAGCCCCCTCTCACAATTGGAGCTCCTCCAAAACGACGCCCCCGCTCACATGCATGAGCGCCACTGGTTCACGATCATATGATGGTGACTGATTCAAAACCACAGACTCAGACTGGTCCTCAGCACATTGTTTTTGTTTGCTCTACGTTAGCAGTAATCAGGGTATAGGTAGTTTTTCTGCCATTCTCCAGCGTACTTGGATCCCTCTTGGTTATGTGCATTGAATCAGGGCGAGTGCACGCCAGTTAAATGTACACGCAGGAGGCGGGCAGAACAGCAGGAAGAGATATGATTGGTTTAGCAAATTGGATCCTAAACACAAGGATGGTTGGTTGGTGTTTTCCCAGGTTTACTCCTGCTGTAGACAGCAGATAGTTTTCAGTCTGTTTTAAGAACACATCATGAATTGATTGACATCAGGACATAAAGATCATTTTGACCAGAATAACAAAAAGTCTATCTGAATCTGATTACCAACCCTGACTTTAATGATTACAAAGAACTAAATCACTTAACGTTATTGATGCTGAATGCTAGCCAATGCTAGCTGGACTTTAAATTATTATCCACCATACAACAATGGGTAAAAAACAATAACCTAACAGGAGAATATCTCTTTCTTAGGGTAACTGTTGCAATAAGTACACTTGGTAGCTGACAGAAAGGAACTGTAATTTCCAGACTATAAGCCACTACTTTTTTCACATACTTTGAAATCTGCAGGTTAAACAATGATGCGGCTAATTTATGCATTTGTACGGGCTGACGAGACTCATGCCGCCAATACATTTAGCCTCGTCACATTAGATCAATGAAATTACAGAACATGTCACAGTTGACCCATGAAACTGTTCAAATTAAATCAAATGAACTCACTCAGTTCTTCAGATCAGTCATTTTGCACTTTATGCATACACACAACACACAAAGAAATGTATATGATGCAGCTTTCAAATTAAGGGTGACCAATCTGGTTGTCAAAGAAGGGAGAAGAGAGACTCAGAAAGTGTGTGACAAAGTAATTCTGAGGCTGTTCAATTCACTGAATTCCATACATACATAAATAAATACATAAATACAATGAAGAAGACGACTTTAGTGGTTTTTTAATGTGCAGGAGGAAGATGAAGATAGTGATAAGTGACTTTTCTCGTAGGCTACTGTGTAACCAGCTGTGTTAGAGGCACTGTTAAAAAACAAACAAGCAAACAAACAAAAAATTAATTAAAGTTAAAAAAAATCTTTCTGTGTAAATATTCCATGTTACAACCATAGACTGTATAAAATATGGATGTATTCTCTGCGACGTCACCCATCTGTTCCTGATACAGTCAAATAAAGCCAATCCTTGGACAAAGCCATCCTCGATATGACCAAGGCTTTGCACTTCCTTTCTGATAGCTACATGAGCTAAGCCTCTGATTGGACAAAACCTTAATCCTAATACCTAAGAAACCATTAAAAAAAAAGTTCTAATCACCGAGTTTAAAAAAAATTCACTCACCGTACAGTGTGTGTCAATAGCAAAATAAGCATTTCAGACCAAAGACATTTTTGGAACCAGGCTGTAAATATGTTTTTTAATGCCGTAAAAGTCTGTATCAGGTGTATGTGCCAGAAATTTCAGCTCATATGTTAAGTTCACAGCTTGTTTGTTCATATTTAGCTTTAGCATAGTGAGGGAGCTGCAGCCTTCTTCAGTTAAAATCTAGAGCGTGACGGCTAAAACAGGCAGCGTGTCTTTTGTTGTCCCTGGTCACATAAAATGACACCAGGCCTCCTCTCTTTCCTGTAACTCTACTGACATCATTTCAGCCTACGAGTGGCGCCGACCTCGAGGATCTGTCTGCTTGTTCCTCAAAGCACTACAGGATCAGAGCGGGTCACGGCCCTCTACAAAATGTCACAGCCCTTACATAATCACTGCACTTACTTTTTTTGTGGTGGTGCAGCAGCTATGCCCTCTCACGTCTCTGAAGTCCTCGAAACAGAGACAAAGGTCAAGACATTAGACAGCAGAGAATGGATCTGGCAATTTGCCAAACATCGTGCAAAAGCACTAACATACGCTGGATACTGATTTATTGACTATTTATGGTTATCGTTTACTTTTGTATTCAAGTCTGAGTCTGTCTGCATAATAAAGCAGCATTAAATGGGCTGCTTGACCTTTCTGGCAAGAGCTCACAACCTGCAAGGATGGTTCACATGACTGTCATAAAAAGACTAATATGTCAGTTTAGTCCTCATTAATGCACTACCTTCATGCCATGAAAATACAGGGTTTCCTTTCTTCCTGATTTAATGTTTCATCCCAACAAACTTGACCTCTGCCCAATTACATTTTTCTCTCTGGAAAATATTTCACAAACTCCAAAGCAAAAAAAAAAAAAAAAACCTCTGGGGACAAACAAAGTTGAAGCAAATATTGCAGACATCCAAAAACAGCATGATTAAAAACAGAAATTGATCGTGGCTTCCATTTCTACTCTGATTCTAGTTTCTCACCATGTCAGAAACCTCGGAAGGCCAAATATAGCTCTTCAGCAAAGGGTTACATGTGAACATCTCTTAAAAAGAGATGAGAAGGTGAATAAAAAAAGAACATTTCAAACTGCGGCGACGCCGTAATCTCACCAAGGAGACAGACTTTTGGAGCCTCCTGAGTGCTAATGACTGTTTGCTGGAGTTTGAGGCAAACAGTTGTCTGTATTTAAGTGAGACAAAGAAATTCTTCACAGTCTGAGACTTTCACTTCCCCAGGCTTTGATGCATGTATGTTGTGATTACACAGTTATAAATGAGACTGATTGTGGATGTTTTCCATGAAGGGTCGCACAACTTTCCTGAAGCACGTTTGAGATTGATTCCCTATTAACTCACTAAAGATAGTTTGCATGGAGGCTGATGGAAAAACTAAAAAATCTTAAAAAAAAAAAAGATGCAAACTCATTTAAATTGTGTACACCACAGATTACTTTCCATTTATCTTGGTTGTGCATATTTTGACAAAGGGCAGCTGTAATGTAGTATTTTGATTCAGATAATCTGAGGACAGCTGTAAACAAATACAACCCCTAAATTCCAGTGAAGTTTGGACATTGGGTAAAATGTTAATAGAAACAGAATACAATGATTTGCAAATCCTGTTTAACCTATATTCAACTGAATACACTACAAAAACAAGAAATTCCCACTCCCTCATGTTTTCCACTGTGTTCCATCACCTTTCCTTTTAACAACACTCAGTAAGTGTTTGTAAACTGAGGACATTCCAGGGTCTCTGTTGTTGTATTTTGTGCTTCATAATGCTCCACACATTTTCAATGGGAGACTACAGGCAGGCCAGTCTAGTACCCGCACTCTTTTACTATGAAGCCACGCTGTTGTAACACGTGCAGAATGTGTCTTGTCATTGTCTTGCTGAAATAAGCAGGGATGTCCCTGAAAAAGACGTGGCTTGGATGGCAGCATATGTTGCTCCAAAACCTGTATGTACCTTTCAGCATTAATGGAGCCTTCACAGATGGTCCAGTTAGCCATGCCATGGGCACTAACACACCCCCATACCATCACAGATGCTGGCTTTGAGACTTTGACCTGAGAACAATCCAGATTGTCCTTTTCCTCTTTGGCCTGGAGGACACCACGTCCATGATTTCTAAAAACAATTTGAAATGTGGACTCGTCAGACCACAGCAGACTTTTCCACTTTGCGTCAGTCCATCTCAGATGAGCTCGGGTCCAGAGAAGCCGGCGGTGTTTCTGGGTGTTGTTGATATATGTCTTTGTCTTTGCATGGTAGAGTTTGAACTTGCACTTGTAGATGTAGTGATGAACTGTGTTAACTGACAATGGTTTTCTGAAGTCTTCCTGGGCCCACGTGGTAATATCCTTTACACAGTGATGTTGGTTTTTAATGCAGTGCTGCCTGAGGGGTCAAAGGTCACGGGCATTCAATGTTGCTTTTCAGCCTTGCTGCTTACGTGCAGAGATTTTACCAGATTCTCTGAATCTTTTGATGATATTATGGACTGTAGATGATCAAATCCATCAATTCTTTGACATTGTACGTTGAGAAACATTGTTCTTAAACTGTTGGACTATTTGCTCATGCAGTTGTTCACAAAGTGGTGAGCCTCACCACATCTTTGCTTGTGAACCACTGAGCCTTTCAGGGATCCTCCTTTTATACTCAATCATGACACTCACCTGTTTCCAATGAACCTGTTCACCTGTGGAATGTTCCAAACAGGTGTTTTTGGAGCATTCCTCAACTTTCCCAGTCTTTGGTTGACCCTGTCCCAACTTTTTTGAACATATTGCAGGCATCAAATTCAGAATGAGTGAATATTTAATAAAAACAATTAAGTTTATCAGTTTGAACAATAAATATCTTGTCTTTGTGGTGTATTCAGTTGAATATAGGTTAAACAGGATTTTCAAATCATTGTATTCTGTTTCTATTTATGTTTTACACAACGTCCAAACTTCATTGGAATTGGGATTATTCTCCACGTGTTTAAGGTTAATCAATGAACCAACAGGTTTTATGAGTATCAGTATCTCATCCTCAGGTGGTCCAGTGCACACGCATGCCAGTGGGAGGGGATCCATGCTTCATTGTCCACATGCTTTTCTCTCACTCCTTGAAAGCTAATTTCTCCCCTCTCCATTGCCTCCCCTCCTCCTCCTTCCCCTGGCTCTCTGTCTTGTGTGATCAACAATAGGCTATTCTGTGCCGTCCCGTGCGAGCAGAGCCACACCCGAAGCCAAGGCCACGGTGCGAGGGGAGATTGTTGGGTGGGGGCCAAGTGAGAGGGACACTGGCTCAATTCTCGTCTGGGAGCGTGGATCCTGCTTCAACAAGAGGGTGAAGTGTTGTTATCTGTTTGGCTGTGAATTCCTGTGGTAGAATACTGCAGTGAATCCCCTGCCAGTCTCCAGAGGTACATGGGAAGATCTGCGAGAAGTTCAGCTTGAAGATAGAAAGGTTTGTGCTCTGGGTTTTGTTTTCTGTAGATAGTGAGACACCTGTCTTTGGTGTGGCCCCTTGAACCCTTCAAATGTGACTCAGTGATTCAGCAGCATCTGCATCATGTAGGTGTTCATGTTAATTTAAAAGATAAAAGGCAGAAGCCATTTACAGGTTGCCAATTATGGAGCAACCAGACAATTAGAAAACTAGCCGACTAAATATACTAAATCCATGATGATGTGAGTTGAATTGTGACCTGCTCGCAGATGACTGAAACAGAGCCAATGAAGTCCTGGCCAACTCAAAGATTAAGATAAACATACCAGATAGCTGAATAAACTGATGGATTCAGAGAATCTGGAGAAATCTCTGTTCAGAAGGGACAAGCACCCAAACCAATACTTGATGGACGTGATCTTTAAGGCTCTCAGGCAGCACTGCACTAAAAACAGACACGACTCTGTAGTGGAAATCACTGCATAAGCTCAAAATCACTTCCAAAAACCACTTCATCACTGCATCCACCAATACAGGTTCAAACTCTACCATGCAAAGGGGAAACCAGCAGTATTTCAGCAAAACAACAGCAAACCACCTTCTGCATGTATTACAAGCGTATGGCTCTGTTGTAGAGGAGTCCAGGTGCTAAATTAGCCTGCAGCTACCTCCATGCTTACATAAACCAGTCTGCAGTCCTGACTTCTCACCCACTGGAGAAACAAAGGAGACCCTGAACTGCTGATCAGCTAAAATTCTCTACCAGGGAAGAAAGGGACATTTGATTTGAATCCACAGAAACGGGCTTTTCTGGGAATGCAACAAAAACAACAACAGATACCAGCTTCACATGCAGATGTTTGCTGCAGTACTGGTCACAAACCCTGCCGCCTTCACATTAACAGAAGGAACAGAGGCCAAAGTGTGAGATTAAGGTACATGAATACGACTTTATTGAACAATGAGGTGCTGTGTGCCCTGGATTATCAAAGTAGAAGAAGAACAGTGAGAGGAAGTAACAAACATTAACACAAGAGTCAGTGACCTTTCCGAGTCTTAAGTCTCTCAGTTTTGATCATGTGGTTGCAGGAGTCCCAAAAGTCCCCACCTCTTCACATATCACACAATACAGGCCCTGATCTGAGCTGAAGGTCATTCCATCGACCCTGTTAGCCTGTATCGAGACAATCTGTGACTAAGTGCCACATCTGGAGCCCCCCACACACTCTGATAAGGCCAGAATCTCTCATTGTCCGATAACGTAAATATGACACACCAACACACTATCCGAGGTCCCTGTCTGCAGCAGCCAGCCTAATTATATAATTATCCCTTGTCTGATTGTGTCTGTGCAGCTGAGACGAGGGAGGGTCTTTGTGTGGCCGCTGGAATGTGGTGCGCTTGGCATTTTTCAGCAAAAGGGCAGCTTTCTGGAAGAGTCTGCCAAAGGAGAAGGGGAGGGTGAGATCACGGCTGCTGCTGCCCACTCTCTCGCTTTTTGTCTCTTCTGTTTCTATCTCTCAATTCATCTTTCTCAAAGTCTTGGACTTGTCTCTAGGTCTCTATAATCAGTAGATCTCTTTCTGTCACCCTTAAACAATCCCTTTCCTCTTCTTTGTCTGTAATTCACAATGGTGACACGGTGGCCATTTTTTCCTCTGACATCATGTTCAGAGTGGAAGCTCCAATGGGTTTTTAACATCCTGTCGATGTGTTCATGTTTTGGCAGACAAATTAGTGATGAAAGACAGAAAAATTATGACATATCAGAGGATACTTTGTCATCATCAAGTTTAACAATGATATAGCCTGCTTGCTAATATAAGCAGCAGGTAATATTAGCGTTCTTCCATCCTGAACCTCACTGTTGGGCTAATTACTATTAAAAAAAATCAATAAGCATTAGATTCTTGTTACTTCCCCCCAAAAAAACAATTAAACTAGTAACTAAATTACTCCTTCATAGATGTAATTAGTTACCACCGAAAGTAATTATTGTGTTACTCTTTTTGAAAAACTTTGATTTGGATTTCTGAGTGGGTTTTGTGCTTGGACCAGAGGTGGTGTTAAACGATCATTCTCCGTACTTAACAAAAATTTTTGAGCAATAACGGAAAAATCTGATGGTTGCCTGTCATTTTGACGGATTAGAAACCCAGACAGCGATCTAGTCCACTTTCATATTCACCAGTTGGTGGATAGTGAGCACGATTAATGATGTATTGTGTTGTCCTGTTTATGATCTCACGCTGGCTTGTCTTAGGACTGAGGCTGCCTCCCTCTCACATCAGAACCGCATGCTCCAGGATTTCCTCCTGATGGAGCAGATTCAGGCAGGATCAGCAAACCCATCAACGAGTCGTGCCGGCCGAGGACGTAGTCCCATCCATAGTGTACTTCCATCCTGAAAATGCCATTTTTAACTCGACAGACGCTCCAAACTTACCATAAACTCTGGCACTGATTGGCTTACAGTAACGGTAACAGCATTGTAACATTTGAAATAGTAATTAGTTACATAACCCATTACCTGAAAATAATCACGTGTTAGTAACACTGTTATTCCAGAACACTGCTCAATATATATGACCATAGCATGAAGAAAACTTTAGTTTACATGATGTAAGCCAACAAAAAGCAATTTTAGCCTTCAAACACTCCCAAGCTCACACAACAAGGACATTAGCCCGTGTATTTTTATAGCATGTAGCTTAAATTTTCCAAACATTAGCTTAGATTTATTTGTTGTTTTGCTAACCTTATTTAAGCTACTTTAAGCTAATGGTACTTTCAGTGCTGATTTATGTCAGCGAAGGGGGACAATAAAGTGCAATTTGCAAGAATTATGCTTACATCGTAGTAATATTAGCAACTTAGTTGCTGAATGCTAACATCTGCTGCTATCTGACCTTAGCTAACTGGTTATCAGACCTGCTTTGATTTCTTGAAGTATGTTGAGTTGTTTGAACACTGTTCAAGTGCTAACTTTATCATTTAACCACATTCCAGCTAGATAAGTTAGATCCTTCCTAAATTAGCTTACAGTTTATGACTTCCGTATCATAATGTAAAACACTAACAACTGCTAACATTAGTCACTGCCTGGCTTCATCTGATAGTTTTTAAACGTGTTGTCTTAACATTGCAGCATGTTCCTTTAGCTTCATCAGTTTCTGATCAGTCAGAAGGGGCTGAAATAATGATCAGATTCTGTTATAAGAGAATCTGAGCTCCCTGTCCATTGAGCATGTCATCAGCGGAAAGTGTCCAGTGTGTGAATGGATAGTCCTGCCATTGTTCCATTATTTCCTCTACATTAACTCCTCCGTCCCTTCTCTCTAAACCTTCTGAGTTTCTAGTTCAGCCGTCTTATAAAGTGGCCTTTTGAGACGGCGAGTGCAGGATGTGGTTCAGCGGTGATAAAAGCTGACAGGCTGCACCGAGAGGTACCACTCCGATGTCTGATAGCGGACTTGGAGGCGAGCGCTCTGCTGCATGATAGGAAAGCCTTGCTATTGTTTCTGCTCGAGAGCTGTTGAAGGGATAAGAGAGCAAGAGCACGAGCAGGTGGGCAGAGAGATTACAGCACAGGCCTAGAAAGCATGTCCACTATAACCTCCTTCTTGAATGAAAGTCAAAAGCAACAAGGCAGGCGTCACACACTCACACACACATCATTCTCTCCCAGAGGACTCAGATGTTTTTTTGACATTTACATCAAGGGCCCCTCAGGCTTCACACATCGCTGCAGGTGATTATAAAAGGGTTTTTTCACTTTATCAGAAGGCTTTTATACTCTCTAATGAAAGCAGCAGGGTTAAGGCTGTTTTGGCGCCAGTGTCTTTGTTCTAAATTCACCCTGTAAGAGCTGAGTGATAATTCAAGAGCTTTATGTCATTTTAACAGATCTTTATTTTAATCTTTGATTTAAGGCTCAAAGTGTGTGTGCAAAGTAAGTGAAAGAATCCCTGTGGGGTTATTTTTAATACTCAAGAATCTATCTGCTATTTCAAGTTAAAACAGACATAATCTGAAGTAAACAATCCTATTTAAGTCAGTTTATGCAACACAAAATTACAACACAAGTTATCTCCATGGAGCATGACAGCATCACCTGAAGTCAGCTGGTTTCTGGATAGACTTTTGAAGCCCAACAACGGCTGTTCTTCCTTTTACCAAGCAGAAACCTCAACCTGAAGAAGGTTCACTGGTGCATCATCATCTTTACTGACACCTGATGGGCTAAAGGTGAAGGACGGAGGTAGAAAGTGACAGGAACGTATGGAAGAAGAGGACAGAGCTTATTTCTAACCTTTTTCTCTATTTCTAATCCTGTTCCAATAACAGAACAGTGCAGTGATAAGTAGAAACAGACTTGTAATGGCAGCAGGTCAAACTGGTTACCTGCAGCAGTGAGGCTCAGGTTGGTGTGTTAACAGTTAGTGTTAGTAGAATAAAACCTGCATTAGAAACTCTGGTAGCTAACAGCACTTGAACATTTCCCATCGAGCTCCATGCTGTCCGTCTGATCCCTGTGCCCGCCTGTCAAAGCCCCCCTCTGGTGATCACACAGCGTGGAGTATGTGAAAGAATGCTGTCAGGACACTGGGGGCCCAGTGTTCCCATCTCAGCCTCCCCAGTAACTTTTTTTAATGACATCAAAAAAAGACATAAACAAAATAACAGACTTGATCATAAAGCGAGCAGTGCCAGCAGAGCCCCAGATGATATTTTTGAATAAACAGAGAAATAGTTTAAGGCTGGAGCCAAGATACAATCCTCTCTCCTATCAGCGTGGATTTAAAGCTCCATTGTTTCTCTGGATCCCAAATAGCCCTGACAAATTGTGCTGAATGTAGAACCTCTGTGTAAACTGGAGGCATCCTCAAAAAAAAAAAAAAAAAAAAAAAAAAAAAAAAAACTGGCATGGAGCCTGAACTGAATTTTCCCATCAGATTAAAAACAATCAGCCTCTGCTGCTCCACAGCGCCCTCTCTGGTCACATTTTAAGACATCTTAATTGTTCAGAGAACATGTTATAACAAAGGAAAATCTACACTGCTCCAAAGATAACTGTGAGACTTTAATTTGGATTTTTTTTATTGTGATTTCAAAATAAAAGCACATTTTTATGGTTTTACATTGTGTCAAAGTTTCTCTCAACATCTTTTTGAAGGTGTGTAAGGCCTTTTCAACAGACAAAGATAATCTTATAACAAAAACAGAATCTGTGCTTCTTTATAGATGTTCAGCTTTGAGCTTTACTTCAGTAATTTCACAATAAAAGCACCAAAAAGTTCTCTACCATCTTAGGTCACGGGAAACTGTTTTTCTTTTTTTTCATTATTATTATTATTTTATTTTTTCTACTATAAAAACTTTTCCTTTACACCCCCAGCCTCTTCTTTGTCCCTCTACCTCTAAGTGTATGCTCGAGCTGAGAGGTGGAGCATGAAAGAGAGAAGAAGCAGACTTTTCCCGGTCTTCTTTGCACTCAGTATGTCACATCCTAGAGATCAAATCCTGCATTAGTGGAGAGTGAGAGTCTGGCTCATGAGACAGAGAAGTTCAAATACTGCTCGGATGGCGTGATGGATAAATGGTGCCACCTTGTGTTTGTGTTTATGTGTTGCAGTTTTTCATAAAGTAGAAGCACTGGGAATAAACAAAGCCCACCACGCACTTCTCTGGGTTTATATCTGTGTTTGGTGTTTTGCTTTCTGTTACTCCTGTAATTGAAATAATTTTGTAGTGCGATAATGTTTTGTGATATTGTGCCGTGATTCTTTTTATGATAAAGTCTAAAGATGGACTGAAGAATAAAAACACTTAAGGCTGCAGGGTAAAAGGACAATGTGCTTTAAGCAGTTTCACCTGGGGACTTCTGATAGTTTGTAATAACTGCAGAGGACGTCTGTCTTTTTAACACAGAGCAGATCAACCACCAGTATTTGAAGACTCACACAGAGGTCCTCTGATAACACTAATCCAGTCCGAACCAGCATCTCTGTAATTTCGGTGGTAATATTTTTCAAAGATGGTCTCTGCAGCTTTTTCTGACAATTTGTCCAAAAATGATTAAGGCTGCATAGGGCATTTAAACAAAGCTTTAAACAGCACTTTGAACAAACATGAGATGGAATGATACTGGCTATGTACCCCTATGTCATCTGTAAATACGCTATAAATAGTCTCATTTATGAATGTAAATGAACTATATAAAAAACCCCACACCACTGGTTTCATGTCACTCTGAGGATATTGGGCTAAACAAATCATGGTAACAAAATATAAACATACTACAGTCATATATTTAGACAGCTCTATAACTCAAGAGGTCTATAAACAGGGTTTAGAGTGTGATTTGGAGTCTCTCTCTGCACGCAGCAGGTTGGCACTGACGCAGACTCAGAGCGCACAGTCATATTCTTGATAAAATCAGGGGGTTGGACCCAGTAAGAATTGATCTTTTGCAGCATAGTAGCTTTAAGTCTTAAGATAATTAAATTTATTCAGCATGTCCAGAAGTTTTCAGTGCACATTGTTTGACTGAAAAATAAAAGTTTGACTGAAGTCCTCTTCATTTATCTGAATGTACGGCTGGCTGTGCTGCCACTCCAGACGGTGGGTCTGTGCAGCGTCTTCATTCAGAAACATAAAAAACACAGTTATTTACAGGCTTCACTGATCCCCATCAAAAAGTGACGTCAGAGGGTAATTCTGACATTACCAGAGGTCCCCACTTAATACTCACCCCATGCCAATAGTACTTAACTGTGTGATATCTGACTTCAGTTTCATGGCACAGAGATGAAAACCTCCCTGCAAACACTTGAGTTAGAAGCATTGCTTGTTTCCTTGAATTATTTTCAACTTGTCCTGATAATTCAGCCTACTGCATGTTTAATCTGGCTGACTGAGGATGAGATAAGAAAAGATGATTTATCACAAAAAGCTGTGACTGTTTTTCAGAAATAAAATAAAAACATCATCAAGAAGAAAATTTATTACAGTGATTGTTTTTATTGAAGCCACCCACCATGCTGAAGTCTGCACTCTGTACCTGAGAGTGTGTGTGCATGTGTGTGTGTGCATGTTAAAGCTCGAGCTCGATTTTAACATCCATCTTGGCCTTGTATGGCTCCAGCAGGGGGTGCACTTCCTCAGACAGGAACCTGTGCACCTGGAGGAGAAAAATACTGAATGTGTTACACACCAATACCTTTAAATGTGTATGTGCAGCTTAACTCTTATGAGCAGAAGATTGAGCTGCAAAGAATTGAGACTTCCTGTTCTCGTACCTGCTGAGGGGCACGACCAATGAAGGTTTTGGGGTCCAGTATGGAGTCCAGCTGGCCCAGGATGGGGCTGAAATAGGGGTCTCTCTGGACTCTGGCCAGCAGGTCGTTGTCTCCGCCCTCCTGTTTGACCACAGCTGCAGCCTCTTGAGACAGGACACGAATCTTCTCGTGGCAGTCCTGAAGAAACAGAAAGAGAGTCATTTTTCTGAAGTCCTGCTCTCAAGTTGAGCTGACTCTGAACCAGCAGCAGGTCCTCCTGAGTGGGAAGAGGTCAGACTAAAGCTTCACCTGTCTGTTGCCTCCAGCCTTCACCATGGCCATGATGATGTTCTCTGTGGCCATGAACGGCAGCTCGTGGCGGATGTGTCTCTCAATGACTTTTGGGTAGACCACCAGTCCCTCTGTGATGTTCTGCAGAGTGCTGAGGATGATGTCAGCAGTCAGGAAAGACTCGGGCAGGGAGATTCTCCTGCAGCAGTGAGAGAGAGGAAATGTGTTAATATGCTTTTCTTAATGCTGGAGTAACTGAGTCACTTTAAGTCAGAAGCTCCCAGAGAGCTGTTGTGTGTGTTATGTTGAGCAAACCTGTTGGCACTGTCATCCAGCGTCCTCTCCAGCCATTGGACTGAGGCAGTCTGCAGCGGGTCGGCAATCAGAGCCACCAGATGACGTGCGAGACTGCAGCAGCGCTCAGCACGCATGGGGTTCCTCTTGTAGGGCATCGCACTGGAACCTGGAGGACGAGGAGGACAACGTTACTGTAGGAGCTGTTTCCCACTTTGAAGACAAGCACTGCAGCAATTTAAAGTCAGGGTTGGTAATCAGATTTAGACTTTTTGTTATCCTGGTTAAAATGATCTTTATGTCCTGATGTCAATCAATACATGATGTGTTCTTAAAATAGAGTGAAAAATATCTGCTGTCTACAGCAGGAGTAAACCTGGAAAAACACCAACCAACGATGTGCTGTGCTGTGTGGGAGGGTGGGGGCTAAACGGAGTCCTGAAGAGATGCTACATTCAAATTTATGCTAGTTTTCCATGGCTACCAACCCTGCCTTTAAGGTCACAATAAACCCCATAAAAGCCTGTATATTGCTTGGGGGACTCTAATATAACAAAAGGTCAAATTACCGATCTGCTCCTTCTCAAAAGGCTCCTCGATCTCCTTCAGGTTGGCGAGCAGGCGGATGTCTGTACAGATCTGGAAATAAAGGAATCAAAAGAAGCTTTTAAGATAGTTCAAGTTCTCAAATGCATCTCGAACAACTTGGAACATTTAATGTAAAACCACTAGGTGGCAGCAAATCTCCGTCTGTTCTCACCTTATGAACAGTTGCTCCCAAACTGGCCAGACAGGACAAACAGTCAATGTCCACTTTGCGAGTGTACGTCTGCCCGGTCACCAGGTAGGCTCTGAATACAACAGGAGGAAAACCATAAGGTCATTAAAGTGACAGAGCACACAAAGACTCTGAAGGTTAAGGTTTTTATCTTACAAATAATAAAAATGATGAAGAGACAGCAACTTAATTCTGAAACTCCAGAACTTCTCTCTCTCTTTTTATTTACAATTACTTCAAAATCAAGCTATACAATATCTGAGACAGGCCTGATAATATCTGAAGAGGAATAAATCTGTCAGGCTCTAACCAAGAGTCACATTTCCTCCATTAACTTAGTGAAAATGTGCTTTTCTGCTAAGGATTCGAGACGAAACTCACTTTTTGAAGCCGGCCATCTCCGTCACCAACCTGTCCAGCTCTTCCACCTGGTGAGGAAAAAAATTAATTCAGCTTTCATCCATAGTATGATAACTTTATAAACTGTTATCTGCACATCACATTACTGATGTTTTATACCTTGTCATGTTCTCCCTGAAACAGCTGAAGGAAGCTGGCCTGGGTCCCTGTGGTCCCCTTAACTCCCCGGAAACGCAGGTCATCGCGGGCTCGCTGCAGATTGCGCATGTCCATGGTCAAATCCTGCAGCCACAAACACGCACGCTTCCCCACCGTGGTCAGCTGGGCGGGCCTGTGAGAGACAGAAGAGAGGGAGAGGTTTTCTTTAATGATACTTCTATGACAAAATGATGAACAGATTAAGCTCGGCGGAGAAAAGTTTTCAAACATCAGGACACAGCAGCACCCTCAGAACGTGAAGCTGTATCTGACTCACTGGTAGTGTGTGAAGCCGAGTGTGGGGAGGTCCGCGTTCTTCTCTGCAAAGTTTGCCAATCTGTCGATGACTCGGGCCAGCTGTTGGGAAAAAGAGTCGCACCAAATATTGCATAACCTCCACATCTTAACATGCTAATTTCTGTTTATATTCTGTTTGACCTTCTGCTGCAAAAACATTATTTCTACACTGCTGACTGTTTACTGAACAGCTGAGGCTTCAGCCTGATTTCCACCCATTTTATCACTGCACAACTGGATGCGTGTGCCTATTTCTGGCAAACAGCTGAGTCTCACCTTGGGCAAGACGATGTCAAAGCCATCACGCAACATAATCAGATCCTGAGGAGGAAAAACAAACAACTGTGAAATCAGGAACTCACAAACAAACCGCTGGATAGTCATAAAGCTAGAGCAGAACACAAAATACAACACTACCGAGCACCTGATCACACTAACAATGCGGTTTATAGCAGAGAATTCAAGCATAATTACAGTGTTGTCTCCCACGTAGCAGGAAGTAGCACCCAGGTGAATGATGGGAGCAGCTGTAGGGCAGCAGTGTGCGAAGGTGTGGACGTGAGCCATGACGTCGTGCCTGAGTTTTCGCTCCTCTTCTGCCGCCATGACAAAGTCGATGTCCTTCTCGTGGCTCTCCATCTCCTGAATCTGAGCGTCTGTGATGGGCAGACCCAGAGCCTGAGGACAAGGAGGATGAAGATGAGAAGGTGTGATGAAGAAGAGAAGTGGCTCGGCTATGCCACCTATTGGGTATCTGTGATACTGCATTGGAGTGGTTCAGATCGTATCAGGCTGACAGAAGCATGAGTGTAAACCTTGGAAATTCAAAGTCCAGCTCTGCTCCACTGCAGTATGGAGTTCCACAGGGGTCGATCTTAGGGCCCCTGCTTTTCTCTTTGTTTTTACTGCCCATAGGCTCCATCCTGAGAAAGCATGGCATCTTTATTCACTGTTATGCTGACGACAGTCAGATATATGTGCCGCTGAAAAGGAAAATGCTTTCCCACTCACACTTCTGGCATGTCTCGAAGACATCGAAGCCTGGATGGCTTTGAACTTTTTTCGTTTTAATGAGAAAAAAAACAAAACAAAAGGGATGGTTTTTGGTCCCAGTGGCCCTTGTAAAATCCCTCCTGTTGACTTGGGCCCTTTGGCAGATTTTTTTTTTAAAGCCAACAGTCTCAAACCTGGATTTTAAGGTGAAGGTGATTTTAAATTGAATTTGCAAATTAGCTCAGTAGTTAAGGCCAGCTTTTTTCAAATCAGGCAGCTGACAGAGGTGAAGCCTTTCCTTGTAACCCATGCTTTTATCACATCTCAACTGGATTAGTGTAACACAATTTATTTGGGAGTCACCTCCCAACATGAGTGCTTAAGAGGGAGCACATTACTCCCATCCTGGCCTCCCTCCACTGCCTACCCATGCATTTTAAAGTCCATTTTAAGATTCCTTTACTTGTTTTTAAATCTTTAAATGGTCTGGCCCCGTCCTACCTCTCTGAGCTCCTTCAACCCCACGCTCCTGCTTGGTGCCTCAGGTCAGCTGACCTGCTCCTCCTGGAGGTACTGTGGTCAAAACAGAAGCTAAGAGGAGACAGAGCTTTTTCTGTTGCTACACCAAAATTGTAGAATGGGCTTCAATTCCACACAAGACAAGTCCTGTCACTGTCCGCTTTTAAAACTCGTTTTAAAACCCATTTTTATTCCTTGACTTTTAACCCAGCTTGAGACTCTGCTCCTGTTTTAGTATTTTATGGGTTGTTTTTAACAAAAATTATTTTAGTGCTATTATTTTATGTGTTTTTACCCTTTATGTACAGCACTTCGTTTCAGCAGTGGTTGTTTTAAAGTTAAGTTGAGTTTACACAAATATAACAATTTAGATATTAAATGTTCTCCCTGTGCTTGTCAGGTTGTTTGGTCTCATTTAATCTCCCCTATATGTG
This sequence comes from Labroides dimidiatus, assembly GCA_030710495.1. Classification (NCBI taxonomy): domain Eukaryota; kingdom Metazoa; phylum Chordata; class Actinopteri; order Labriformes; family Labridae; genus Labroides; species Labroides dimidiatus. The sequence goes on from CM061163.1 coordinate 4,774,820, forward strand.
AGTGTTTGTTTGTGTATATTTGTTTGTCCTGTGAAGGACAAGCAGAACAATTTTGTTATCATTAAAAACAGATGCTTCATTTACCCACAGAAACAAGCTGGGCAGAGAGAGGGGCAGACGGGTAGAGGCACAGAAAGGAGACTGCACAAGAGCAAATACATCCTATATTCTGATGTTACTTATCTTTAATTTTTTTTACACTAAATTTTAGAAGAGGCTCAAACGAAACGAAAACAACAATGAGGTACATGAACCATTTAGTTCCTTGAACTTAAAGTTCCTGATACTTTTGCTTGAAATGGGCCTGTACTGACATTTTGAGCCTGCATAAAAATACCTGTTTAACAATGATTGTGCGTCAGTCTGTTTGTGTAAAAAAGTATTTCAAATGATGCGTCCTGAATCAGATGACTTGACAGATCACTGAATCTACATCAACAGGGTGTTGAGCTGTGAAGATGTATTGCAAACAAAAGAATCTGACCGTGACACCAGCTGACCCCAAACAATACCATTATCAAGGACTGATGTGTCTTCAAAACATTAAACATTATGATTTTCTTAAAGGCTCCGAGAATTACACTGAGCTTGGATTGGGCTATAAAAGTGTATCGTCTCAGGGGGCGTTCTCCTGTTGCTGTGACATTCTCTGCGTGCTATTTTCAATCCACGCAGGCCTCAGTAACTCTCTGCTGGCACACAGTGAACCTTTGAGATCTCAAAACACGGACTCTGATCAGCATCGATGAGTGTGTGATAAGTCATGTGACAGCCTGCATGTGAGAGGGTCTGTCATCAGTTAGTTCACCACCCGCCTTCTTTAATGTGACAGATACAGGAACCACTCTGAGGAATTAGCTTTTGGGGGTCTGCTTGTTAAACATACAGAGTCTTAATAACCTGAATTATATATGTCTGCTCGGGTAGAGGACAAGAAGCTAATGTCACGCATGAAAAGTACGATCCTCCATATTTGAAGTTTGTCAAAATTATCAATCAATTGTAATTACTTAACACAACAACAACAACCACTGTCTGCTGGTACTAGTTTGTCCCATAACGAGTTAATAAGGAGTAGCAAGATGGTGGCCTCCATTGAATTTGAATTGCTCCTAAGTAGATGAGAAAGGCTACTTCTCCATCTTTTCCATATACATCTAAGTAAACTAAAAATACAGCAAACTGCATTTTTAAATACTAACACAGTACCTTTAAATAAGATACATTGTACCTTTAATTAGCGCACACTGTAGCTTTAAATGCTACACATGGCACATTTTAATAAAACACACTGTGACTGTAAATATTACACATTTTACCTTTATTTTCTAAAACCAGTTTGTGTAACTAAACTGCTGTGTTTTTGTATTTCCTTAACATGTTTGTACTACAAACTTCCTGTTCTTATCCTCAGATGACTTTAGTACAGTGGCCCTGAGAGCTCACAGCACTGCAACTTAAGAACACATGCAAAAAGACAAAACACAAACAAATTAAGAAAACATCTTCATCAATCTGACAAAATGTGCGACTTTTAGAAAACACGCTGCAAAGACCACAACACAACAGACGAGTTTCCAGAGGACACTTAGAAATGATGCACACGTCCATTATTAGCCAATACGCTAACATCTGAATCATGTGATCACAATGTTGAAATAAATCAACAGCACTTAGTTTATCTCATTTTCCAACATCACTGATGGAAATAAACCCTTAATAAGGTTGTGACTCAAAATTTGCATTAACAACAAGCATGTTGGGACATGTGCATTACGTCCGGTTAGTCAATTTGTCTATTGTGTTGTGGTCTTTGCAGCACATTTTCTAAATGCTGTGCATGTGTTGTCGGATTGATGAAGCTGTTTTCTTAATTTGCTTGTGTTTTGTCTTTTTGCATGCATTTTCTTAAGTTGCATTGCTGTGAGCTCTCAGGGCCACCATACTTTAGGCTATTATATTACATGTGCTGCATCTTGAAATACTACACATTTAATCTTTAATCTTACACCCTGTTTTTTAAATACTACACACTGCACCTTTAGATAGTACACATTGCAACAAACAAAACATACTGTGCGTGTAAATATTTCACATTGTACTTTTATTTTCTAAAACTAGTTCCTGTAACTAGACTGTTGTGTTTTGTTTTTAAGAGTTTATATTACAAACTTCCTGTCCTTATCCTCAGAAGACTTTGGGCTCTTATAAACCTCATTTAAAGGTAATAAGATACAAAACATGAAATTTTGTTATATTTGTATTGTACAAGTCAACCATAAAGGTTGAAGGTGCAGATTTTTGACACATTGTTGTGCACAAGGAGTTTGGGAAGTATGTAGACAGCTCTTAAAGGGGGTCCTCCTTAAAACTATAATTAGAGCAGGGAACTTGATATGTCTGCAAAGGTCGCAAAGTATAGTTCACATGACTTTAAAGTCAAGGGTAAAGCGTGATATAAAGCTGAATTTTTGCAAAGCTCTGTCTGCAAGTGTATCCATAACGTGTCAAACCTTCTCAGCTTTAGCCAGGTAGATCCACAGCTTCCTCCAGGTGGTGAATTTCTTCCTGTCACTGAAGTTGTAGGCCATCTCCTTGCTGGCATACCTCGACACCAGCGGGGATCGGTACTTCATGAACTCGTCTGCTCCCTCCATGTTTCGGACGAGGTGTTGTCCTCTGAAACACACTGAAAGCTCTGCCCTGTGGCTGCACCGACACGACCACTAGCTCCCGGCTTCAAGCTTGTAGCATCACATGGACAGGAGGAAGCGCCGTTTTACGACACTACAAGGTTACGTACGGCGTGAGGTCCTCGTGTGACGCTTGTAACGCTTGACGGCAGTGTGGCGGATACGTCATCGCCTTATTAATACTCTACAGTTGTTTTTTGTAACACAGCTGCGGTCGCGAGAGTTAAAACAACGCTCGAGCACGTGAAATACGTCATAAAAACTCAGTGTACCAATTCTGTTACCCTTTTATTTCCGCATCAAAACAGTGTTTCTAACTCTCTGGTTTCCTTGTTTCCCGTGAATGTATCTCGCCATACAGCGTGCGTAATTAACCAGTGAAGGAGCCAAGGATGAGCTCAGACATTCATTTATCTGGCCAACATCACATGATTTCGGTGCCTCCTGCAGAATCACTCACGCTAAGGTGACAATGCTTTGATATCAATTCAAATTAGATAACGTCTTACTGTCATCTCCTATTTATAGGAGCTTTTATGTATTATGTAAGCAGTGGGTGAATGCCTGATATGAATAATGAAATTTATTCATGCAGTATGTATTCCCTCTGTGCCTCACAACGCCTCTGTCTCTACAGGCATCATATAAATAGTTGTGTTTGTGCCTGATGCAGCATCTGGGGAGTACATCCAGCTGTAAACAGTGAACAGAAAAAGAGAGAGAGCGTGCACCCTCTCTCTCTCTCTCTCTCTCTCTCTCTCTCTCGCTCTCTTCCTCTCTGTCTATCCATCTTTCTATCTGTCCTCCTGACTGCAGTCTGCATGCACTGCCACACTGCTGCTGCTGCTGTGTGATAGGAGCAAGAGGGAGGAACAGCTTCCTCTGTTTTGCCTTAAAAAAAAAAAAAAAAAAAAAAAAAAAAAAAAAATACAAGACATCTTCCTGGAGCTGCTGCCGCTGCTGCTGCTGCAGGGCTGATCTGGCTTTCAGGCTCCTGCATTGCACAATCTCTCCTCTCTGATAAATAAGAGAAGAAGACGGAGCACTTGAAGACGTTGAGGAGCAGCAGAGGGACGCAGAAGAGCCATAGTGGAGTTACGGGGGTGTGTAGGATAATTGATTTAAAAAAAAAGAAAAGAAAGAACTTGAATGGCAGAGGAGGTATGAGGAGAGAAAGGGAGGCAGGGGGTCGACACAGGGAACAGAAGATAGAGTGAGTCCCACTGCAGTAGAATGAGGGTGAGGGTGAAAGAGAGAGCCAAGAAGCATTTGAGCTGCCAGCCTTTCGCACGCCACCCAGGACCCGTTGCTTTCTGAAGGAGGCAAGAAGAGGAATCCACCGTGGAGGCGAGAAGGAGAAGGAGGAGGGGGGCTGAGGAGGAGGAAGCCAGAGGTTCTACACACAAGATGGCTGCTGTGTCCTCTGCCTCTGACACTGGTAAGTGGGCTTTTTTTCATTTTTGCTGCAAACCTCTCTCCAGGTTCAATATCATTACTCTTCACTCAGTCACAGCATGCTGGGTTAAATCCTCTCCGTCATATCAAACATCCACAATACTGAGAAACTGTTGCTCGAGCCAGCTCCCCGTTTAGTCGCTCACATGGAAAGTGCAAACTGTAATAACAGAGATAAATCACTGAACTTCATCTCCCCTCCTCTCTCTGTTTGACCATCCAGTCATGAAACGTCATTTCACTTGAGTGTTCACATCCTTCCTCTTTGCCGTTTATTAAAACAGTCACCCATGTTGTGTAACTTTTACTGAGAGCAAATCATATTCTGTCCACATGCCCTTCTCCCTGGAGAGAGTCCAAGGTTCCTCCTATCTGACCTGTTTTTTTCCAAAGGATAAGGACAGAGGAAAACAAAAGAGAGGCATGATGGGAAGGGAGACAAGAGGATGAGGGCTGAATGAAAGAGCAGGCTGTTAGGAGGGGAGGGAGACAGAAGGAAATCTGAGCAGTGAGGTCAGAATTGATGAAGAGAGAGCGCTTTAAAGATGGAGATTCAAAAGTACGTCTCTGACAAGCAGATTCTTCAGGAGATGAAAGCCGTGTGATGATGAAGGTGATTTCCTCCTGTTACATCAGTTTCTGTTCCAACAGGTGACCCCAGGGGCCGACACCCTCCGGAGCGTAGACTCCTGCTCCTGGGGGGGCCACAGTCTGGAAAGACCTCCACGGCCAATACCATCCTGGGCGATGAGGTCTTTGACGCAGGGACAGAGACCACTCACAGCAATGTGGGCCAGACGGAGATCTACGGCCGACGGGTCACCGTGGTGGACACCCCGCCTTGGGCCATCCCCAGAGACCCAGACAACACCGAAGCCGACAACAACAATGACCACGCTGGAGCTGAGTCAGACACCCCACCGCAGCCCCCGCCGAGCCTGGACAGCGAGGGTCCATGCATGGGGGCCATCCTCTGCCCTCCTGGACCTCATGCGATCCTCCTGGTGGTGTCGGTCACTCAGCCTTTCACTGAAACAGAGAGGAGGGCCGCAGAGGAGCAGCTGGGGGCCCTGGGGGGAGGCACCTGGAGGTACTCCATGGTGGTCTTCACTGGGGTGGACAAGCTGTCTAAAGGGGTCTTCATCGAGGAGCACATCGCCAACACCGGAGAGTCTCTGCAGTGGCTGGTGGAGAGATGTGGAAGCAGGTACATCTTCTTATGGTGGCCCTGAGAGCTCACAGCTCTGCAACTTAAGAGAACACATGCAAAAAGACAAAACACAATCAAATTAAGAAAACATCTTCATCAGTCTGACAACACTTGAGCAGCATTTAGAAAACATGCTGCAAAGACCACAAAACAACAGAAGTGTTTCCAGAGGATGGATGCACACGTCCGGATGCGCTTGTTGTTAAAGCAGATTTTGAGTCACAGCCCTGTTAATGTTCTCTTATTGTCAGTGGTGTTGAAAAAAGAGAGAGATGGTTATTTTAGCATTGTGATCACATGATTCAGATGTTAGCATACTGGCTAATAACGGGCGATGTCCTCTGAAACTCTTCCGCTTTGTTGTGGTCTATTTGCAGCGTGTTTTCTAAATGCTGTGCATGTGTTGTCAAACTGACGAAGATGTTTTCTGAATTTCTTTGTGTTTTGTCTTTTTGCATGTGTTCCCTTAAGCTGCAGTCCTGTGAGCTCTCGGGGCCACCGTACCTTTTTATTTTTTATCAAAAAATTGGCTTAAATACATGTTAAAGTCATGAATGCTTTTTAAAAACAACAAAAAACAAAACACTGTGGGTGCTCCACCAATCAGAGATGTACACCTTTTCAGGCCCCGCCCCCTGAAGTTCCTGGATCTTTGTAGAGTACTACCTTCTAAGCAGAAACTTAGGGAGAGATTAACTGCCAAGAGACTAAAGTTAGTTCCTAGTTCCTGTTGTTGAAACACACACGGTTGCTCCAAAGGTTCCTGGTTCCTGGGGGGAGTTCCTGTCGTTAAAAAGCACCTTTAGTTGAGGCAGCAAAAGGCAGAAATCTCACTTTTGGTCCAAAATCACCGTCATCCTCACAGCAGTCTTTTTTTACTTTGACTTTTAATGCTTGTATAATATTTCCCAGCCGTGTTCCAGGTTTTTGTTTTGAATAATTTAAGTACCACATCCTTCTAAAAATGGGAACACAATGAGAAGTGAAGGTCTGGAGGGATATGGAGACATATTTTAGAGTCAGACATGCAGATTGTCCTGAAAAAACATTGTGAGCTCTTTTAGCTGCTGTCTCGTGATAGCTAATGATAAGGCTGACAGGTTTTATTTCTGTCATTTATTGAACTCGTAACCTGAAACTTAGAACATTAAACAGCATTTTGCTCCACACTTGGTCCACACTCCACACTGAGCTCAGCATCAGAGGAAATCATGATTAAGGCTCCTGAAACTCCTCCATCCATCAGGATGTATCACAGGTTCTACTAAAACTGCACGTCTTAAGCTTAAGCTTATATACCCTTGCTGACCTCTTCAGGGTAACTTGTAATGTTGGTAAGCTCCCTGCAGAGACTCAGATGTTATATAACAGTTTCCACAGCATGATGAGGTCAATTAGCTCCAGTAGATCTCTCTGCTTCCATGAAAGTTGAATAACAATTTGAGTTATCAGATTAAATCTGGTGTTGGTCCCCTTCACTCGCTTGCAGATACCACGCCTTTGACAACACTCGCAAAGAGACGGAGGACAACACACAGGTGCCTGAGCTGATGGAGAAAGTGGAGGAGCTCATCACTGACAACCAAGGTTTGTTTTCTTTACGTAACACCACACCGTATGTGGAGCATCACCTCTGCAATTTTAATATTATGATCCCTGTAATATTAATGAACACTGTGAGTGTGTTTGAACCTGATTAAAAACAATGAATAATTTAGTGCTGCCATCCTGCAGGCTGGTACTTTGAGGTGAACGAGTTGATCCTCCTGGAGGAGGAGCAGGCCAGGAGAGCTCTGGAGGAGGAGAGGATGAGGATGGAGGAGCACACTCGACAGAGGGAGCAGATGATAGGAGGACCTCCCAGAGGTATGAAGGAGCAGCAGCTGTGTGTGTTTCTGTGTTTTCTTTTTCTGCAGTTATGCTGTTCTTGGGAAATTCCAGAGCTGCTGTTGGAGGAAACAGCTTACTCATCGTCAATCAATAATGCTGATTTCAGTTACTTTGCTTTAATTCCAAACAGTTTCCCACCAGTGCTTCCACACTGCAGCCACTTTCCTCTGACTTCATGTTTAGGAAGCTGTTATGATGTCATACTGCAATACTCAAGACTTGATATACGTTTAGCCTCATCTGGACAAAATCATGTTTGTAACCATGCATTAGCATGAAGAACAGGTCTGCAACTCTATGCTAACTTAGACCAGTGGTCCCCAACCCCCGCAGACCGGTACTGGTCCGTCGGTCATTTGGTACCGGGCCGCACAGAAAGACTAAATAACTTCCATTATTTTTGTTTGATTTATTATCTGAGTTTGACTGATGTTTTATTTTGAAAAATGAGCAGAGTCTCTCCAATACATCCATCCATGACTCACTCTAGATACATATCATAAACCAAGACCCTTGTCTTGGTCATGTGATATGTCCTGCTAAATTTACACACCTTTGCAGATCGGCACATGAAAATATCGTCTGACATCAAACCGGCGCAAAAAAGGTTGGGGGCCACAGACTTAGAGTTCAGGCTCAGACACTGAGATCATTGTATCTAGTGAGAGTCAGCTGCTGTCTGGCTTTAGCCAATAGGTTGAGTCAAAACAACACATCTGACCACTCAGCTATCCAGGAACATGTTTCTCACACCATCTCTCTCTGTGTCTCTGTGTTTAAAGAGCTGAGGTTGCTCTTGTTGGGTTGGAAAGGCGTTGGAAAGAGTTCGGTGGGGAACTCCATCCTGGGTCGTCGGTACTTTGAGTCGGGTCAGGAGACTGAGCTGTGCCTTCGGAGGCAGGCGCTTGTTTCAGGTCGTCGGGTCACCATCGTGGACACCCCAGGCTGGGATTGGTTCTCAGTGAGACGAACCCCAAAGCGCATCCGCCAGGAGTCCCAGCGAGGGGCTGCCCTCCTCCGCCCTGGACCCCACACCCTGCTTCTCGTCCTGCCAGTGGTCTCGTCCCTCACTGCCAGGAAGAGGAGGACGCTCCTGTCTCACATAGAGACTCTGTTTGGTGACAGCGCGTGCCTCCACACCATGGTGCTCTTCAGCTGTGGTGACTGGTTGGGCCGCACGCCCATCGAAGAGCACATTCTCAGAGGCGGGCGAGAGCTGCAAAGACTGCTCGAGTACTGTGGGAACTATTACCACGTCCTGGACAGTAAAACTCCCGGCAAGGACAGGAGCGTGTCTGTACTGCTGGATAAGATAGAGGAGATGATCAGAGAGAACGGAGACAAGGCTTTCCTCCCCATTCAGATCGAGTGGCGTAAGTCAGACATCATTTTTATTCTCGTCTTGCTCATATGAATGAACAAAATAACACAACTGCTTCAAAACAGGAGCCATGACTGGAGGGGTCAAGTTAACAGTAACTCACTGCTTTTTAAAGACAAATGTCCAAGTGTGGCCAGAAAGAGCCCTTAAGCATCCTTCCTAATGAAACATGAACAGTGAAATCAGAATAATATGCAGCCTGTAGTATCAAAAAAAAACAGCTTTACACTCAAGATATGGGCATGAATTTAATGCACGCTGCATAATATACAATAATATTTCAAATTATAGCGCAGATTATGGGTAGGTTAAGGTGCATAGTGCAATTCCATTTTACCCCAAGAGTGCAATTTTAAATAATCATAACGTCACCAACTGCGTCTTTAAAAAGTCAGGTGCACCTGAAGGTAAGCAGCACGCTCTCCAAGCCTGTTTCTGCCTCAGGCTTCTCTTCTTCTCTCTGCACCTGCACATGCAGAACACGCACAGAAAAACAGCAATAAACAGGTTGAAAGCATATGCACTGCAGGGTGTTAGAGCAGTAACAATATTTTTGATCGTTTAGAGGGAGCGCAGTGAGGAGCAGGAGTGCAGCTGAGTGTGGGTTTGGTGTGATAAGCAGATGGGATCATGAACTTCGTTAATTCCTGCTCCTCTAAAAAGCAGGAGTACACTGAGCCGTTTCATTACACACAGGTTTTTGTTAGTCAGTGGTGCAGCTGCTTTATGACAGCAATGCACCATTAATGCGCCTGTCCACTCCACACTGCGAGGCTGACGTGTGTGCAAAGAAGGAGGAGGATAAATTAGCTGTGTGAGAAAATAAAATCTGTCATCCAGCCATTAAACTCGCTGTATTCCCTGAGAAAGAGCCCCTGAAGTTTACAAATCCAATTTCATACCACACATCCGTCTAATTGAATTTTGTTGCATTTGACAGTGAGCGAGGAGAGCTCGTACTCCTCCGACAACACCGAGCCCGAGGACGACTGTCGAGGGTGCCAGCTACAGTGACACGACTGCACTGAAAGGAGAGTGGTCCAGCTTTTCATCCTCGCTGTGAGTCCTCAAAAGGCTGAAACGTTCACCTCATGTAACTTAAACCTCATCAAGATTTCCTGCTCTGGCTCTGAAGGGTTTTGAGGAAAAGGCAAAGTTTCAAACAGGAGACTCTTTGTTGGAAAAGTGAAGACAGAACTCACTTACACCGAGCAAAGCTTGAAAGAGACAAAATGTTCCAAACACTCCTGAAAACCTGCAGGAGGGGAAACAGAGGGATTCAGCTTCAGGCCTCGATCCCTGTTCATGAGCATGTACACGGACATCAACCGCTGCTAACTACACCCTGTTTCAACAGTGCAAAAGAAGAACTCATTAAAACCTTACATGCAGGCTGCACCGGTACGAGCCGGAAGCGTTGACTCAAAACCCAAATGTCAGAGATGTTATCAGAAGCAGTTGAGACGTCTGAAGAAGAGAGTGAGAGAAACGTCTCTCCTTCTGACTTTTTCCATGAATTTGGACATTTTATGATATAGTTATGATATTCTGCATCAAGTGCCATTTCTGTCACTCAGTTATTAGTTCGAATCAAAGCAAGAAGGTTTGTTTAATAGCGAAAATAGTATTCAAAAATAATATGGAAAAGAAAATAGTGTGTGTTAGACAGTTTGCACATTGTAAAGACAGCGAACTGAGTTTTTAGTTATCATAGCAAACCTCTGGAGGTGAAACATCTGTTTTATGAGTGATGGTGAAATGTTTAATGAACATTCAGTTTGTTTCTGCTCAGGGGAAAAATCTGGAACACTTACAGATGTAAGCCACATATTACTTCATACCCTGTATTTAATTTGGGAGTAAAAGGGAATCAGTGTTGCACTTTGTTCGATTCTCTTGTGCTACGGAGATAAAAGCAGCAGATACTCAGCATTTCTTCTTCGCCCTCCTCTGCTGTAGCATTCATGCACATGAGTAGCTCTAAAAACAGTCAGGCTGAACCGAAACTGTGTGCGGTGTCAGATCCCTGCGGAGCAGCTCGGGGCTGCCTGTTAGTGTTCATGCATTTATCGACAAGGTAGATTCAGCAACGTGCCTCAGCATCGAAGCGTGTGAGTGGGAGCACAGCCCTGCAGCAGGGCAGCGTCCTGTCGGCTACATCAGGCTTTAGCATGCTACTGAAACAACATAACCTCATGAACCACTGGAGCTCACATAGGGCTTTTCCTACCTTTTTCTACATCATGGAGACTCCTCTTTCTCACACCGATAGTGATGTTTTGAAAATATAAATATTTATTCAGCTCTCAGAGGCATGTTAAGACACCGCATGCAAATAAACGAGTGCCTATAGAGTTGAAGGCAACCTCACTTCTTATCCTCTAACTCTTGCTTAAGCAGGTCTATTGGGGATTTCTGGAACACCATCACATCCTTCTACCTTTATTGACCTTATACACATGGTGGCCATTTTGTGCTGATGTCACACTTAAGAAAGGAGAATGATATGTGACAGACTGACAGTGAAACACTAGAAAAATA